>OW569403.1:124881094-126121752 GCA_937654795.1 Cistogaster globosa
TCAAGTCATAGAAACCGTAACAAGCGTTAAACAACCCTTTGAACACTTACAAAATTGATTCGCCCTACTTTCGAGCACTAGAAAAAACATGCTTTTTCCGTATAAAAAAAATACGACTTCATTGCTAGTTGTTTTTTGGCTCCATCTCGAATACTTCAAAAAAACTCTAAGATCTTAGAAACAGCGATAATATAAAGTAATGACAAAAATCAAAGTTTAAGAAAAAAAAACAACAATAATTAACAATGATTTCATTTTTCTTTATCAACTGTACACAGCTGACTTTTTATACAGTTAAAGTATGATGAAAAATAAAATTTTAACAACAAATAAAACACCACAAAACACTGCGATAATTTATTTTTGTTTAATACACGAACACTTTTGTCTAAATAATTAGCGCGATAATTTTAAAGTTTAATTAATTTAATTAAATGTTCCCAAGTGCCCATGTATAAAACAAAAATAAATTATCGCAGTTAAGAGCCAATTATATTTTAGTGTAAAATTACGTGCAGTTCGAAATTTTTTAAGAAAAAAAACTAAAAATTCAATTTCACCAAATTATTAGATATTCACCAAAAACCTTAAATTTGGTCAAAATAAATTTTTTGCAAAAACAAAAATTTAAATTTCATTAAAAACCGAAAAATTGAAATTTTTACAAAATATTTGTCATTTTTCCAAAAAAAATTTTGTACTTGCACTAAAACAATTTAAAATTTCATTAAAAAAAAAACCAAAATTCACAATAATGATGACCTGTGTGAAAAAAGAAGATTATAAATTTTGTCTTATCCTGGAGATCGGATGCAGGAAACTAACGCTGCTGCAACTGCTGTCATACAATTCAATCGTAGAGTTTCGTCAAGGAGCTTATATGCTCAGATGGGTGGCATTGGACAAACACTGCAGACAATTTTGCATCAAGAATTAAACTTATTTCCATATAAAATTTAATAAACAAGCAAACTAAACACAAAAGATTTCCCGATTCGCTTGGAATTTTGCGGGAAGATCATTCAAATGGCGGCAAAGGATGAAAACATCTTGAACTGCATTTTTTATCTAAATGGAAAATTGTCGAATATGCAGTAATTCTAATCTACAGATACTCTATCAGGTGCAATTGCATTCACATCGTTTCACAGTGTGGTGTGTAGTTTCATCGAGGTTCATTGTCGGGCTTACTTTTTCTAAGAAAACTGTCCTATTGTTACGGTTAATAGAGACCGTTTCTTAAAGATGTAAAAAGAGTTTTTCTTTTCAAAACTACATCGAAAGGGAATCCCTTAAAAATCTAAGTGGTTTCAACAAGATGGGGCAACTTGTCACATAGCCACGCCTGTTATATTAGAATTTGAGTGAAAGTTTTGTAAAAAGCTGATTTCAAGAAGCTCTACATTCTGTAGCCCATCAGGTCCCCTGACCTTACTGCATCTGATTTTTTTTATTGGAGGTTTTGCAAACAGGAAGCTTACAAAAGAAAACCAACAAATTTGGATGATTTAAAGCAATATATTCAAACAGTAATTGAGACTGCATGCAACCCTCCAGGACGTATTGAACAACTTTTTTAGAAGATGTCGTACACTTGTCATCGAGGGTGGTGGTCGTTTAAAACTAATTATTTTCAAAACTTCATTAATTGCTTTAAAAAATTTTATTTATGTTAAAAAAAAAAACCGTCACAAGAGTTGCGGGAACCCAGGTGGCCTCTTGTTTACGCAGAGCAGACCCTAAGTTGACAAATAAACAGTTAAAGTTTACTCAAATATTTTGATTATAACAAATGCCTGCACCTGAAGAGCCCTTTTTGCGCTTTTTTTCATAACGGTAAAATTAGACAAATCCAACTTACGAAGGACCAATTTACAAATTGCCGCCTTGAGAAGTGCTCTCTAATTGCTGTATATTGTTAAAAGCCACTTTTCTTGTAAGAAGATCTAAGAAAACATTCATTGAGCAAAAAAAGAAAACATCATTATTTTAATAGCTTATGCCGCTATTGGTGTAATGAATACGGTCTCACAGAGCGAAGATATTTAAGCTTTTTTTACTTTAATAAAATAATACGGTGACTTTTTTTTTAAATCAAAGATATTCTTCTTGATTCGGCATTTAACAATAAAAGAAATAAAATATGACTTACAAATATGACTGGTACCGAAAAGACATGATCGATTTCATGCTAAAAATTTGTAAGGTCCGTTTTTTCGTGATATATTCTGCGACTTAAATAAAGTGAAACGGTGAAAGCGAGAAACTCCTCATTCCAGAGTAGAAGAACTTGAACCAATTTCTGCACATTATCTCAACTCACTTAGGATATTTGATCCGATTTCATACGAGTATTCACAAGGTTTCATAAGTTTATGTAGGCAGCGCGCAAGCAGTAAGTTTACCCGAAGGCAATTAAAGCAATTGTGATAACCCGTTAGGCAATTGCCCCCGTGGTTCCCTGTAAAACTCTAGAATCCAAAGTCTTTAAGAAACTAGAGCTTCTTGTAAAACTGATCAGGGCAGTAAGTTTTACTTCCGTAAGAAAGATCCTGAAAGGGTCTTTGGCCCATATCCTGAATGTGACAGAGGTTTTAAACTGATTCTTCCCTTACGTCATCTATGCAACGCTTGTAGCACTCACTACGAAAGATTCCCATACGTTCCGACTTATGTCCAATCATACAGTGCTCCGTTTTAATGGCAACCAGAAAAGATATCGAATTTTTAGCTCCAAATTTATTTTTTTTTAATGTCATCTCCAGTTTGATACGATTTCAGATTACGAGCTCTAATAAAAATAATAGCTTCGCAAAAAAAAATAATAATTGTTTGGCGTTTTATAAGAAATATCGTACAGAAACTTATGATGTGTAATTTTTAAATTTTAAAGCAGGATTTACTAAGAAGACACACCTTAAAATAAAAACAATTTGAGTTTCTTTTTCCGCTTGCAACGTGCCTTTTTATAAAAAAAACATCACTTTTATATAGGCCGGGGCATATAGAATCCGTCATACGTTATACTTTGACGTATTCAACTAAAGTTAAATTATCTACGAATAAGGTTGGCTCAATGGGTATTTTGTTGACGGATGTTAAATCAAAGTTTGCTCTCTTTTTTTATTCACTTTTAAATTTAATTTGTATTTTATTCTTTTGTTAATTTAATTTGTTTTGTATTTTTTTTTTGCCACCAAAATTATTATGTTAAAATCACAGAATATAATTGAAACACAGCAAGAGTTTAAAGAAAACAAATAAGAAGAAGCAATTGATAGCTATCAAAGTATTAAACGGACGTCAAAAATTAAAAGTTTACCAACTTTCGTACTTTGCGTTAACGCACACGTACTGATTGTGACATCGCTCATAAGAAAACATGTATTTTAACTGACTTGTCAGTTTAATATGTCAAAGTTGAACGTATGACGGATTTTTTGTGCCCCAGCCTTATGTCTATCAAAAAGGTACAGACTCCCATATAAAATTTGAATGAAGATGACATTACTGTAGCTCCTAGTAACAGAAAACAATAAAAAAAAAATTAACTTAAATACTAAAAAGTGTTCCCGTAAGTGATGTAATTTGATTTCAACAGATTTATCTTTTGAAACTTTTTTAACGGACAATTGCTTTCTTTCTTTTATTTTCGATGACCCGTGTGTTTTTTTAACCCATCTTTTTAAAAAGTATTTTAGAATAGTTTCAGAAATGTTAGTTAGTTAGTTAGGAGTGGCAGCCTCTCGCGACGAAGCTCACTTGAGCACAAACGAATGGCCCGTTGTGATACCACAAAGAAGGCGGCATGACTCCCATTACCCAGCCGAGAACCATGAGGATTCACGGATGAACTTCGCTATGTCCCTTATAGAGTGGGATGATAGCTCCGTCAGAGTTCCAAAGAAAGGAGAGCCCAGAATTCTTAGTCTTCTTCGAGCCAGGGATGGACAGTGGCACAGGAGGTGCAGTACGGTCTCTTCCTCATCCTCCGAGCCACAACTGCGCCAGAAATCATTAAAAGGCAGACCAAGTCTTTCCGCATGCCTACCTATTAGACAGTGTCCAGTAAGTACAGAGACCGTGATACTAATGGATTTTCTGTCCAGTTTGAGCAGCTGCCTGGTCCGCTTGAGGTCCAGTGTAGTCCACAGTTGTCTGGAGACACAGCAGGAACTTTCATCTACCCATAATTTGCGAGCCAAATTTAGATAGTGGTTCTTTATGGCCATTTTCACCGTTGCCAGAGGAATTCCAATGTCTGGTAGCGGGGAGACATTAGGAAGCAATGTGCCCCGTTTTGCGAGATCATCGGCCTCACAGTTGCCCTGGATATCCCTGTGGCCAGGGACCCAAAACAGGTCAATCTGTGATCGCTCCGATAAAGTGTTCAGTAATGATCGACCACTCAGGACTAGCTTAGATGTACTATATGCATTAGCAAGCGCCCTGATTGCCGCCTGACTGTCCGAAAATATCCGAATAGCATGACCAGAAAGATCGTCCCCGAGCGCTTTTTCGGATGTTTTCAGAATGGCCATTACCTCGGCTTGAAAGACGCTACAGTAGTCAGGGAGTCTGAGGGAGAGTCTTAGTCCAAGATGATTGGAGAAGATTCCGCAACCGACTCTGTCGTCCAGTTTCGAGCCATCGGTGTAGATGTCGACAGTACCACTCACGACCACTTCGTTACGGACCCAAGTCGCCCTATTTGGAATATGGATTCGAAGCCCGTGGTCCAGAGCGGGAGTAGAAGAGATGTAGTCCACCATTGATGGCAGTGGAACATCCCGATCGATAATCTTAGAGTGCCCTATGTCCAGCCTGAGCCAGCGTGGGAGGGCATTAAGTCTGGCTGCACAGCATTTAGCCTGTTGCAATGCCAGAAGTTTGGTGGGTAACCAGTGGAGAAGAGCAAACAGAGCCTTTGTCGAAGTAGTTCGAAGAGCCCCAGTAATCAAAATGGCGGCTGTTCTCCTGACTTTGTCAAGAGGCTTTTGGTTGACCAATCTCTCAAGAGCGGGCCACCAAAAACACAGCTCCATAGAGAATATTTGGCTCTATAACTGCCTTGTAGAGCCAGGAGATGATTCGAGGCTGAAGGCCCCATCTTGGTCCTAGAGCTCTCTGACAGAGATAGAGCGCACAGGTCGCCTTCAGAGCTCTTTCGGCAATGTTTGCCTTCCATTGAAGTTTGGGGTCAAGTATTACCCCAAGGTATTTCACACTTTTACTTACACTAAGCACAATGCCATTCAGCCTAGGTGCAGTAAAATTCGGGATCTTGTATCTCCGTGTGAAGAGCATAACCTCCGTTTTGCCGGGGTTAACAGTAAGATCAAAATCGCAGCACTATTTAGACAGAACATTAAGCGAATAGTTCATCCGTTCTGTGAGTGTTGACAGGTACTTCCCAGAGACTGCGATAGCAATGTCATCAGCATAAGCTATCACCCTATTACCCGTTTGGTCCAGTTGCCGTAGCAGCGTGTTGACTGCCAGATTCCAGATAAGGGGAGACAATACGCCACCTTGTGGAGTGCCCCTTTTCACTACCCTTACAACGTGATCATTTCCCAAGGTGGACGTGATGATACGTGTCTTCAGTAGTTGCGCAATGAATCCCACCAGATTTGCATCAAGATCGAGATCCAAGAGGGCCTTTATAATGGCATTGGGGCAGACGTTATTGAAAGCTCCTTCTATGTCAAGAAACACTGCAAGCGTAAAATCCTTATTTGAAAGGGACTTTTCAACATCGGATAATAACACATGCAGCGCTGTTTCCACAGATCTCCCTTTCGTGTAGGCATGCTGCGAGCTAGAAATTAGCGCGGGATTGATGGACTTCCTGATCTGAAGATCAAGAATCCTTTCCAGCGTTTTGAGTAAGAAGGACGACAGGCTTATGGGCCTAAAGTCCTTGGGTTTAATAGGAGATGTCTTCCCCGCTTTAGGGATGAAAACAACTCGGGCTACACGCCAGCCCATGGGCATGTAAGTATTTTCCAGGCAGCATTGTAGATTTGCAATAGCCATGGTTTAATAAGGTCCATGCCATGTTGCAAGTCCGCTGGAATGATATTGTCAATCCCAGGAGACTTAAAGGCATCAAACGACATGATGGCCCACTCTAAGTGAGCATTGGTCACCCGGAAAGTGGCTGGAAAAACCGACGCGGAATTCACAATCCCCATCGCTTCGTCTATCTTTTCACTACCAGGGAAGTGAGTATCAAGCAGCGTCTCCAAGGTATCGATTACAGAGTCCGTCCATTTACCGTCCGGCTTCTGAATACTCTCAATAATTCTCGGGGACGTGCTAAGAATCCTGCGTAGCCTGCTGGTTTCGGACGAGCTTTCTATGTTGCCACAGAAAGTTTTCCATGAGGCTCTTTTGGATCTACGTATGGCATACTTAAACTCCCTTTGTTTATCCTTGTAGGGCAGCCAGTTTCCACTATTTTTGGCCCTATTAAAGAGTCTTCTACATTCCTTGCGTAACTCTGCAATCTCCGTATTCCACCAAGGGGGTTTCGGTTTACCCCTTGGCTTCGGTGGATTGCAGGCCGCTTTCGCCGCAGAGCATATCTGCAAGGTCAAGAATTCAACCGCCCGATCAATATCGCAGTGGTCATTAATCTTGAAGGGAGCAGGCCTTAGGCCAAGCTCTAAAATGGACCGAAATTTATTCCAGTCCGTTTGTTTCCTATTTATGTAGGAGTGAGACACTCCAGAACCTACTGATCCTAGATCTAACTTATAGGATAAATACCTATGGTCAGAAAAGGAGCACTCTTGAGAGACACTCCAATTTCTGACAATATCAGACCAGCCACCACCTGTCAAGGTAAGATCGAGAACCTCCCTTCTACTCGAAGTGACGAAGGTAGGCTCGCTTCCCCTATTGACAATACTTAAGTCATGCAATAATATAAAATCAAAAAGAGACTCACCCCGTTCATTGACATCCGTGCTGCCCCACATATGGTGATGAGCGTTAGCATCGGCCCCAATGATGACCGGCGTTTGACTGTTGTTAGCCTCTGCAACCAGAAGCTTTAGCAGATCATGTGGTGGAGTATTACCATGATCATGGGCCATATAACTGGAGACCACCCAGATATCCTTCGAGCCCGTCTCCACTGCTATGGCAACGCTGTCTCTGTCACTGAATCTGCGAAGAAAGAAAGCGTTAATATTATACTTAATCATAATACAGGCCCTGGGTTTACCTTGACCTGTGACGTAGACAGTTTTGTAGCCATCCATAGATAGTCCAGAAACCCGATCATTAATAACCCATGGTTCCTGGACCAGAACAATATCCTCTCCTTTCTGTGACAGGCGGAGGAGTAAGGCCGCAGAAGCAGCGATGGTTTCAGAAATACTTTTATGTCAACATATATAAGTTTGTTCGTTGCTTTTTACAAATAACACAAAATGCATGTGTATGTCTGTGTGTTTTTGTATAAGAATTTTTTTTTTTGGGAAATTGTTTTCTTTTAACATTCTGAAATAAAGGAAATAATGGCCGGATTGTGCACAATTCACATTATGTCTACTTTCCAGCAAAGCAAATCATTTTTTCAAACAAAGAATATAAAAGCATCCGTTCAGTTGTATGCAAATTTTTTCTTGTCTCTGCAAAAACACAAAAACGCTAAATTTTATGACAAACATTCAAAAGTGTAGTAGAGATAAATTTTTGAATAAAATTGTTTACTGATTTAAAAATAGATTTAAATAATTAGAAGACATTTAATAATAATCAAAGTACCTGTACTGGTTTAACGTTATATTTTTCTTATTTATTGGTTTATTTATTCATTTTTATTTTTCAACAAATCAAAAATTTTAGAAGAAGAAGCAATTGTTATTTTTTTATTATTGCACGAGACGCTTAAGAAATATCGTACTTTTGTTGCTTTGAAATTTTTAAGCACGATAAAGATATTATAAATCAGATTTTAATTATTTTTACACATTTTTCCAAAGCCGAAAGAGATTTAACATTTCCTTTAAATTTTAACAAAATTCTTTTTTATCTCACAACATAAACAGTGGAATCCCTACATATTTTTTTAGTATGTCGATCGGAAAGTTAAATAAGAAGTTGGGAGATTATTATTTGAAACACCAGTGGCTTGTTTCTTAAAACAACAGAAGCAATAATTGTAAAAATTTTATTTTTCTTCTTTTCAATAAAAATTTTCCTGTAGAAGTTAAATACAGAACACGTGAGTAGCAAAAAATAAAAGACAATGTTGCTTAATACACTATTGTGTCATGCGTTTTTCCACATTTTTGTTGTATAGTTTTTGATTTTTATATAATTTTTATTTAAACATGAAACTTCGGAATCCTTTTTCTCCTCTGTCAACCGATTTTATTTATTCCTTCACATATTTCTAGATATTGTCGGTTCAGTTAAGAAATAAATGAGTCCTTAAATTGCGTTTACTACACATGAAAAAAAAATACACATACATTTTTATTAAGAAAAACTATTTTTCAAATGTACGCGGACGTTTTCCAAAGAAAACAAGAAAAATTAGACGCTGGCAGAATGTAATGCTGCATTTTCAGGACCACCAAATCCATCTTTAGCATTCTTTGCATCCAACACCTTGATTTGCGTATATTGTAAATATCATCCATTTAACCAACTAATCAATATTAATTTGGTTGGACGAAATTCACACACAACTCAAAGCATTTCTTTGTTGTCTTCTCTACAACACGTCTTCGGTCTTCACCGAAAGGTATGACAACAAAAGAAAAAAGTGTTCAATAATAAACTTGTTTGAAACTCAAACTGATTTTCACAAAGCAATTATTGTATTAAAATTTATTTAGGTAATAAAATACTTGAACTGAAAAATTCTATTTCTGTAAATTTTTTTTTTATTTGATTAAAAAAAACAAAAAGTTCAACTCTTACTCCTCTTTATCTTAATCAAATTTATGGTACATAATTTTAGAACTAATAAATGTTTTGCAACAGATATGATTATTTTTAAAGTATGCGATTTAATTCTCATTTAGTTTCTTGTTTAAATCTTTATAAAGTTAATAGCCAAAAAATGCTCCTTGTAAACAAGCACTGCTCTTTACTATACAAGGAAGAAATAACACAAATTCTGCCAGGTTTTTAAATGGTCTTGATACAGCGGCATACTGATATATATGATTCTGCACTACAGATGAAAAAGGGTACACCTAAGTTTGTCATGCCCTTTGTAACTTCTAAAATATCAATTTTCCCATAAAGTATTCTATCCTGAACTCTTATGCATAGCAAAGTCGATTTAGCATCCGTCCAAAGCACCAGATGAGTCAGTCAGACATAGTTTTTAAAACTTTGCAATTAAAAATCAACAGTAAAGGGGCATGTCCTTCAAAGCAGCAGACAAAACACAACACCTGCCTCTAATTTTTCTATATATATTTTTTTTCAAAATTAGTTTGTATTCCTGCAGGTAGTTGGGATTATGATAAAAAATTAATTAAAAAGATAAGAAATTTGGGTAAGCTTTTTACCACTTACTGCTCATTCACTACTGATTTATACTAGGATCTGATACAGTAACCTTTTCATTTACTAAGCTGAGACGCCAAGCATAAGCAAAACTAAGAATCTTCACAAAAAGTTTTTAAACAGAAAAACTTTATGCTAGAAAAGTATTTCTTATGCCGATTTATGGTGAAGTGTACATAAGATTCGTCATAGCCGAATATTAATTTTAAAAAATAACTACAAGTAGATTATATATGTTTAAAAATATATTCATATATGTAGCCTCGAATGTGTTTGTTTGTCGGAAACCTACAGCTTCCTACACCAGTGGAATGATCTTCACAGTCTAGATAGAAATAGTGGGCATAAGGCACCCTTCATACAAAGTGAATAATTATTATAGTGTTTCTAGGAAACTACAATAGGTAGAGGCGTGGATTTTAGCACCAGTAACTCAGATAATAGTTTTAATAATCTGACGATTTATAGACTAAATTATAGCAGTGGGCGTGGTGTCTCCCATGTGAATTTATTTATATCATTTGCCTAGAAAACTATAACGGGCAGAGTGTAAAAATTCTTATTGTAGTGAATTTACAATTTAAAATTTGGCTGGATTGAAAGCGTGAATGTGGGACGATTGCTGCTGTTGAGGTAGCAAATGTTGAATACAAATCGCCGGAAAAATCTCTAAGATACTTTAAAATTCCCAATAACAAAAAAAAAAATTTATTATCCCCATTTTAAAAAGAAAAATCCCAATTCGTAGATAAATCCCCCAATCTCTCAAAACTTGAAGCAGTACTTACATATCTTTAATAATTATGGTGATATATTTTCTACAATTCTACAAAGTTTTTTTCTACTTCCACAATACTTTTGGTTTTTTTTTTTTATTAATAATATAATATTTTTTTACACGCTTTAAAACAATTTAATAAGATAAGAAAACTTGCAAGTGTAAGTTTGATTCACACATGAATGGTTTTACACAAGGCCAACCTTTTTTTTACTTAATTTTTTTTATTATTGTTGTTGAAAATTCAAAGTCTGTGCCTATAATAGTTTTAAAAATAAAGCTTCATGGCGTCTAAAAATACATCCTCTAATTTTTAATTTAATGTTTAAACTCATTTTTACAGCAGACATATTTGTTCATACCATGTGCAATTTTGAAGAGAAAAACATAAGCCCAACATTGACCGTCTTGTTTTTCGACTAATCATCCTTTGAGATTCATTACACCCTGGAAGTCAGTCGCCCCTAATCACCACTTTCGTTGATCACTTTTTTTGGATACCACCCTTGGACCTATTTTGTACAGCCAATGGCCTATTAAACGCGCAATAAAATTTATTGCATCGTCCAATTATCTGTCATTTATATTTAAAAAATATATAAATATTGCAGTCGCCTGAGTTCCACCTCCTGCTTTATTAGTGTTCTCTATAAAGAGCAACAGAAAGGCATAAAAACCTAAAAAAAGGGTAAACACAATGTGAAGAAGTTTGCTTTAACGAAAAAAGTTAATCATGATTATTTACTCATACCTCAGCCTTTTATCTGCTGATGATATTGATTACCAAAGCAAACATCTGATAAGTATATCTTAAAATTTTCGTTGGCCATCTAGGGACTTCGCAAACCCCATTTAAGCACCAACAGGAAAGACAATTGAAGTAAAGAAAAAATACGTATAAGTGTTGATGTTACTCATACGCACATGTGCATATTTAACTCGGATTGCTTATGGATACCGATTGGAAAGTCTAGTTTTTTAAAATCCCTTGGCCGATGTTCTTTTTGCAGGATAATAAAATTTAAATAGTTACGGCCTTCAATTTATTAGTAAGACGTTCAAAATCAAGTACAACCTTTCAACTAATCGTTAATAGTAAACGAGTTATATGAATTTTTAAAACAGTTAAGTTTATTTCATGTCTTCTATTCAGTAAATGTGTATCATTCGAAGGGAATCTTTATCAATATAATTTTATACTTGGTGTAATTTCAAACTATCAAAATCATATTTTTGCAGTATTAACGTTTTTTGTATTTCCACATTATTATCTTTATTATCTTTACATAATCCTGTTCGAGCTCTAATTTCATGCTCAACTCTAGTAAAAAAATTAATTCCCATACAATCTGAGGAACAGAGACAGAAATATACAGGCATGTTCTGGATTACACACTAAATGTTCACTTTGTATTTTTCAAGGCATTGTTTTTGTAAAAAATAATTTTATAGCAACAATTCTTTGGAAAATAAAACGTAAAAATTTCATGTGGTTTTAAAACAGGCCTGAAACAATTGATCCTTCTATGACATCATTAAAAGTAACCTTTAACGCTTTTAAAATTTAGTCAGTAAGGATAATTTAGCAGTAAAGATTTGCCTTCAACTTTATTTAAAATCCGATTTTTTAAATTCACGTTATATGAAAGGCACAAATTTCAAATAGCTTTATAACAAAGCTCTAGAGGACAAACTTATTCTTGCATTGGAAAAATTATAGAAAGTAATTTTGACCATGGCCAACTCCAAACTAATACACAGTCAATTATTTATCTTAACAATTTATTACTTACACGTGTACCAGGCTTTTCACAATTAATCACCTGTATCATCGTTAGTAGCAATAACGATAATTAGGTGCGAAACTAATTTTATTTAAATCTCTTCTATTAATATTTTAAGTGCAAACGTGTGTATGTGAATTGATTTTATTTTGTCTTTGTGTAAAATAACACACTAACATACATATTTATGATAAAGGGAAAAAATAAATGCGGATCAACGCATACCTACATGTTTTAAACATTTAAAAAAAATCACAGACGTGTGGGAACCCAGGCAATACAAAGTCAAAAGTCAGATGGATTTTAATCTGATAATCAACCATTTTCAAACCACTACCAAAACAACTTTCATTGGTAGGTGTTGTTTAGTTTGCTAGCGGTTTTCTCTTTGCATATAAATGAGCAAGGTTAAATAGCCAAACTTACTTTGTAGTGTTATAAATTTTTTCAAGTTCGTATTAAAATAACATGTCTGACTTGGTACTCTGTTGGAATTTCTAAAATTTGGTATAAAACATTTATATTATCGTATTATACTCGTAAGTTAAACGTGTGAAAATTATATGTTTTATTACGATTATTGTATAAAATAAAAACTAATACGAGTAAGAGGAAAGCAGAATGTCTTTGAAATAATGACGGTTTTTTTAAACAGAGCGCGTGGCATGTACATAATTACGGTATTTAGGAATAAGTTCCCTGATTTCATAAGAGCAGTGAAACACACCCAACATGCTCCAATAAATCACTAAATCTAGATATCCTACAGCCACCGATGAGCCTCTTCACTCTCTCTTGCACATGATCGAGTTGTGTTCCATTGTCGGTCTGATAAAGGTGACATAGATAGCGAGGAGATCAGATAAAGTGAAGTATATCTTACACCGTTTCAGAAAAGCCAGGCACTTGAATGCTTCTTTTGCGATATGAAAAATATGCTGAACATCGCTGAACATCGCATCGAATTTTTACGCCAGGAACATCGAGAGCTTCTGATTCCTTAGAATATTTATTACCCATAATTACAGATGAGGTAGCATATTCATTCATACGCCTGTGCATTATATGCAACTGTCAGAGTTGGAAATCTGACGTAGAAGGTCATTAAGAAAAAAAAGAAATCGGGTAGGAGAAATGACGGAGCCTTGCGGTATCTCTGAATTTACCTGGAATCCGCTTGATGAGATCCCATCTTCAACAACTCGTGTAGTACAATCCCTGAGAAAGCTCGATATAACTCGAGAGAAGTATCTCCGACAACAAACGCAATAAGTTTCTGTATGAGTGCACCAAGCCACACCCTATCAAATGTCTTGAAAATATCTAAGGCCACCACTTTGCTTTCGCCGTAATGCTAAATGGATTGACACAACTTTTTCGAAAGGAAGACCAATAAGTCACCCGTAGAGCGTCCCTACGGAAGCCGTACTGCCGGTTACTAAGTAAACTGTTGGACTCCAGATATTTCACAAGATCGGGCGGTAATTTTCAGGGTTGTTAGCCTCTCCCTTTTTAAGATTTGGTGGAAACTCACCAATATGGTACAAAATGCTGAAAAATTTTACTAATAAAGGCGCTAACTTTAATTTTTTATTTTTTCAATATTTCGCTATACGGTTGGGTGGCATCTTCAGGAAACAGGAAAAAATTATTAAAAAATAAATTTTGTCAAAAACAAAAATTAATTCAATTGAAAAAACTGAAAAAATTTGTAAAAAAAAAAAAAAAAAATATGTAAAAAAATAAAATGCCAACAAAACTGTTCTAAAAAGTTGTACTTGAATTAAGTATCCTTCATATTATTTCACATGTTGTTTTAAATTGTTGATAGATACATTAAGTATATTTTCTACAAAAGATAGATTTCTGGACGGTGGAAGTGTCACTTGCAAGCCCTTAGCTGATTCAAAATCAAAAACAGGTAAATTAATGGAAAGAGCAAACTTAAATCCTCAGCGATGTGGAGCAGGGAATAGTACTATATTTACGAAAAATATATATTGGGCATTGATTGCGTTACAAGTAGAAGTCAGCGATGAACGGTCGCTATCAAAACGAAGTTTCTTACGTGTGCCTATTAAAATGTACAACGTACTTTTAACTTTTTTACCTCACACTAGACTATTCACATTCAAAATTATTAACGAGTTTATTCTCATCTGCTTAAATCAGTCCTTTTTATACCCATTCCGTCTGTTCGTCCGTGTTAGTGTTGAAATCAAGTTTACCGACACTTTCGATCAGCTAGAAAAAATTGAAATACGCCAATCGATCGGTCATATTGCCGAAAGCGATGCTATTGGAAATCAGCAAAATCGGTCCATGTCCTTCAAAGCAGCGGACAAAACACCACACCTACCTCTAATTTTTCTATATCATTTGGAACAATGAAGTAACTCAAAAACAAATATATTGTGCAATAGAGATTTAAAATATAAGAAAAAAACATCAAATGAAAAAATTGGCGCTCGCCCATATTTTCCGAGTTACGGGCCTATGGAATTTTCAAAATTTTTAAAATATCAATATGGATATCATCTTAAATCTTTTAAAGAGATCTTTAAGAAAAAACTAAAATTTTTTTAAATGCTTAACCCACTAAGAGCCGACGGCATTTTTATGTAAATATATATTTTTTTTAATTTTTCAATTCGCTGTCACCTCCATATTGGCTTTTGTGGTTGGAGTTATATCATTAAACTATGACACTGTCTTCTCTTAGCTTCTTTCGTTGCTTCTGCGCTTGTTTCCTTTTTTTTTTTTCTTTTAATGCTTGTTCCATCTTTTAATAATTTTTATTAAACAGAGGCCTTTTGTACCCGGCGTTGCGTGGGTACGGCATTTACATTATGCAATTTTTCATGAAACTAGCATGAAATTTTTTTGTTGGTGAAGCAAGAGACGTAAGCAATATGGTATTGTTTGAATTCTGAGGGGATGTTACGCATATCGCTGCAACTCAAATAGAGAATTAAAAAAAATTGAATCAAAAAACTACATACTGTAAATCTGGACTTATTTTCTATGAGACTCAACTTTGAACACGCGAGAAATCTATCAAATCAATTTAAATTTTATAGATCAGAAGGAATCTTTATTTCAAATATCTAGAAACAGAATTTAATTAAGATCGGTTAAGATTCACGAAATTTAAGCTTATTCCTCTCTTATTTCACTTTTTTAATAAACATAGAATATTTTACCTTTTAAAAAAATACCTAATTATCTTTAAAACTTTGTTATAATCCGTACAGATATAAATACCCATTTTCATATTATTTTCATATAGGTCGTAGCTCTGGCAACAAATATAGATGAGGACATTTTTATGTTCTGGATTTCATTAAAATCGATTAGCCGAGATTTTCTTAAAATTGATTCAGATGCATAAAAATGCCCGCTTTTTTTTATTCCCTTCCGGTCCGCTTACGTTATATTATTAGTCTATTTTGCGAACTTTCTCCTAGTGCCATATGTTTGCACATAGAAAAACAACTATCAAATACTTCGTAGAAATTAAAATCAGCTAAAAATTTGAATCCCATGGTTAAAATATAATTACCCCATTTTATTAGGAGAATAAATATCAACTTGTGTTTCAAATTTCATTAAAATCGGTTCAGCCGCTTAGCCGTGATTGACGAACAAACAAGCAAACAAATAAACAAACTTACGAAGAGATTAATAATGTACTGAACCAGCAAACGTTAAACCGACCCCCCCCCCCCCCCAACCCTCTAAATGAATTATAAAAAGTTCTAGATCTATCTTACTTTTTATCATAAATTGCCTCTTGAATTGAGTCACCCTGAATATTTAGCAGCATAAAAAAAAGATGTTGACTGATTCTCAAACGTTTATTTCTGCATTGGCTGGGACTATAAATTTTTTACAATTTAGAGAAAAATGCTATTAACTATATTGATGCAAATGCATAATTGAAAAAGTAAGCTTTAAAATAGACGTGGTAAAAAAGTATCCTGTTAATTATACCAGAGTTTTAGCTTATTATATGAAAATTTCAAAAAAAATCGTTCCAGCATTCTGGCCTGCGTGGGGGGCGTGAAAAAATACGTGGCGTTGAGGTGTATGAAACATAAATAGGCCGATTCTCAGATCACACACACAATTTCATGAAAATCGCTCGAGCCATTTCGGAGGAGAATTATCACAAACTTTGAGACACAAGAATTTTATATATTCGATGATTGCGACAAATTTTAAATAAAATTAAATGCAAAATTCATATACTGGATTGAAAATCAGAAACGTTTTGCTTTAACAGCTGTTTCGAAGTCACCTCTCTTGTAGTATTGTGTGAATATGAAAATTAATTTTTTGGGTCAAATTTTAATTTTTAACATCTTTTCTTTTTTGTTATACAAACCCATTTTAATACATTTAATAGGTGATCACAAATTTTACCTATTTAAGCTAATCAAGTTTTTAAGTTTTAATATAAAAATTTCTTTTTTTGGTTTCAAAAGTGCATTTTTGTAAACTTTTTCTTGAATTTTTTAATTTGTAAATTATAAATCACAACAAATTTTATAACTTTAAACCCTCCTACAAGAATAAAAAAAAAAAAAATTGGATAAAATCACAAAACGTCTCCGAAAAATAAAATTGTTTTAAGGTTTTATATTTCGGCCAAAAAAAATGAGAAAAATTAAAATGTTTGTACATCGACAACATTTCACCTTAAATTTAATACACAGGCTTTTGCTTAGATAATATTTAAAAAAATTCAAAGGAGTATAAGTTCTTTTTGTTATTAACTTTTAATTTCCTTTAATTATCACATGCCACGACGAGCTAATATTTTCCAGAAAAAATTAATAATCAGCTTTAATAAAACATGAAATATAATTAAGAGTTTAGCACGTGCTCTGCAAAACTTCAAAATGGAATGGAAGTATGTTGTAATTTAAATTAAATATTTGTAGAAAAAATAACCTTAAATAAGTGATAAGAGTTTAAAAAGCCCAAACAGTCTTTCTTTCAAACTCACTTTAGACTCTTTTAACAGTCAACTTTTTTATATTTTGAAACGGACGACAATATAAATACATTTTCGTTTTATACACACAAGACCAAATAACAAGTCATTTTAAAACATTTTACAAGGATTTTTTATTGTCATCAATCAGACAATTACGAGAGTGCATGTTCATTTTCAAACATGATATTTCTAATACGACTGCAACTGGTACTTTAATCAAAAAACTGTTTATGGTTTTGAATGCACATAAAAAAAATAAAGCAATTACTTCTTTCCCTTCTTACCCCCGACAAGGATTATTTTGCAGTATTGTTTGAGTATTTCATACAGTGATGCCGTTGATTACATTTTTGTAACTTTTGAAGACTTTGCGTAACACGTATAATTCTACTATATATTTGGCCTAATCTTCGTAATTTTTGGTAAATTAATATTACTAAGGAAAGAACCTTGTTCTTAACACTCAATTCGGTTTTAATCACAAATATTTCACACTTGCGAATGCTTTCAAAACCTCATATAAAAATTTAGCTCGAAAATGTATTTTCCCTAAAGTATGCAACAGTTTTTATGGTTTTTGCAATTCATACTTAAGGAGAGGTGCCGGGTTAAATATGTAACTAATTGTATTAAGGATAAATTGTCAGTAATTTTATTTTACAGTTTAAAGCAAATACAACTCAAATTTGTTTTTAATAACGTTACTTTTAAAACTATTAAAATAGTAAAATCTATAGAAACTTAATCTTTCAAAGAAAATAGTTAAGACGACTTATTGAACAAATTTTTTCTTTAACAATTTTTTTTATGTTGAATGGCAAGAGCACGCATATTTCGACTAGGGAATTTTAGAATTGAGTCCTTATATAAATACTCATGAGCATTGATAAATTAGTTTTTAAACTGAAGAATGCTTCTGTAGAGAGAATTTTTATCCAACTGATCATCTAACGCTGGTACAAAATCTTAAGATACATCTGTTAAATTATTTGAGTGTTGTTTATGTTTATTATTTTCTCAAAAATATGGAATTGAACTATTTGCTGTATTTTATATAAATTGCTCTAAATTATTTAAAGTGTAACTTTTAATGAAGAAGTGTAACTTTTTTGAAGGAAAAACGTTACTTTTTCTTGTCTTTCTCTGGCAACACTGATCTTAAAGCAACACATGATGAAGGTTTTACAAACACAAATAAAGTAAAGATAAACTAAAAAAACTGCTTGATAATTGACGGATATTTTTCACCCAACGATAAACAATATTTATTATATTTATATTTAAGTACTAAGTACGGATCGCTACATCCTACATTAGCATTTTTCGCACTTATCTATGTGTAAAAATAATCTGTTTAACCAACCAAATTAAGAAAATATCCCGATTTGAAAAAAAAAATTATTAAATTTGGTTAGATGAACTTAAACCTGACTAAAATTATGTTGCTTGGCTATAGAAAAAAGCATTACAACTGCATTATAGTTTTCTGTTTTCTAATAGATGATTAATAGCGTATACAGACGGCAGCACTTATTTGCATTAGCAGTCTTAATTCAAATTAACTTTTGAATTATCTCCACTCCAATGTGAATTAGATAAATCGTAAATGCACTAAATCAAAATGAACTTATACTAAATTTAGCTATTTCAATATGGCAACACCGTCGATAATCAACAAGCGGTTGTCGAATTGTTTACTTATGAAAATTAAAATGTATTCAAAAGCATAAAAGTTACGTTATTTTAATTGTTCTTAGTAAAATAAAAAATTAACATTAAAATTAAATTAGCTGCTAACCGTACTTTCTGTCTTCTATCCATTTGATCGTGATGTAAATGATTACTAAATGCAAAAACTGTCGTCTGTCAGAGAAAAATTTTAATTCACATTAATTAGCTTTTAATTCAAATTAACTCTGTCGTCTGCGCTTAAAAAAACTTTGATTGTTTTCTTTAGAAATTAAAAAAGAATTTTCTTTGTAAAAATTAATTCAAAAACAGGTATTTGAAACTAATAACCATTTTTCATTATGCCATGACTTACATGTATATAAAATTCTTAGGCAAAAAACGTTATAAATTTGCACAACATTAATTTACTATCATTAAACGTTACATTTTTTTCAGAAAAGAAAAACGTTAAGCAGCGAATATTTAAAAATAATTTTTTTATTTAAAGTTGGTGGTAGACGATATCCGCTTAAATGTTACAAACCAAAAAATGAAATTAACTTTAATACACATCCTTGCATTTTGTGGATGATATAAAATGTTATCCACAATATTAAACCTGATAATGACTGCTACAAACTAAAAATATACGATAATAACATGCAAAGATGCTATTGGTTTAAGGTAAAAAAAATTCATTGTTTACATATGTAAGCATATGTATCCACATGATATGATATAAAAATCGATTACACTAAGCAAAAAAATAAATACAATTTAAAAGAATGAAATTGATTTAAGCGAAGTTATAAAAAATGATTATATTACACATTTTTCAACCAAGAGATATAATTTTATATTCTAGTGTAAATAACTGTTAAAACTTTAACATATCAGCTGTGACAAAGTTTAAAGCTAATTTTGTCCTTAAAGAAGTTGCATTGTGTCTTACACGGCGTTTACATTATGCAAGTTTTCATGAAACTAGCATGAAATTTTTGCTTATCGGTAAAGCAATACGGTTAAACAGTATTGTATTGCTTGAACTTTGAGCAACAGCAACAGCAACATGCCTATGTTTATTATTATATAACGCATATCGCTTACTTAAATATAGAATTGAAAAATATGCCTTTAAAAACATGCATAGTGATAATCTGGACTTAGATATACAAACAGTCATCATGAATAATGGAATAAAAGGAAATTATATTGTTACGTTTTTCCCTTTTTAGAATAAACACGTACAGATTCTTTTGATTTCAAATACCTCTTCTATATTCTCTAATTTTCTTTACTTCTCTATGGCTTGTAGCCACACTTCTTGATCCTTCGGTCTTTAGGATCCTATAGTCTCGTATTTACTAAACATGCGTTATTATGAAAGCAGCAACCATGCTACACTTCTGTGTTACTCCGACGAGACTTGAAGTACTCGATGCCTTGTTAAGTAACCTAAACCATCCACCGAACACTCCACTTCGCTTTACATCAAACAAGCCAGTCATCCCCCTTAAATCCAATAGCCACAACAGACATCTGCCGTACACTTTTTATTATGCTTTTACTTCCTTCCGCTTACATCTTGAGCTCTCTTTCTTTTTTATTATAAAGGGCGTCTTAGCAATTATCTGCTACTCTTGTATTAAATAGACGTCTTCATTTATTGGCCATGGCTCTACACAATACATAATTGTATTTTCCTTTCCGGGAGGTTTGTAGTACTACTGTTTCCCAATATTATTCTTCTTTTGTACGTATGTGCCGAAGGTGGGCTAGAACTCACGATCTTCTGTTTTAAAGCGCGCACCTCTGTCAAAGCAGCCATTGAGGTTGCTCAACTTCCGTTATCTATTAATCAATCAAGTAACTTAATCGAATCTGTTTTTACTACGCACATATGAACAACAACAGCAGGGGTTACCAGATCTTATGTTCGTAACAACATTAAAAATTGTATAGCAGCCGTGCTGGCAAGCGGAAAAAATACCTTCAGGCAGAAAGAAAATAATTTTTGGTAAGTAGCCGCGGTAGATTGGTTAAGTAAAGTAATAAGGAGCCAGCAATAGTAAACAACAATTTAAACAAAAATAGCAAATCAAGAGCAAAATTCTCATCAAATTCTTAGAGATTAACCTAAATCAGCGCTCTCCATCTAAGGCGTAATCAAAATCTTATTTTCCAATTGCAAATCCTTGACGCTGCGCTGTTTTAGTTTGCTTCACATATTTTGTACGATCATGAGAATTTTTACACATAGATGACGTTTCACGCGCGACTGTGATAAATAAAAAATCGTGATTTGAAATTTTGTTAGTGTGAAATAGATGCAATAGTTTGAGTCCTGCCAATGCTAAAAATAATTTTGGCCTGGATGGCTTCATTGACAAATGCAGTAGGCCGTTTGCTAAATTAAAATAATTTTCATATTGATAAAAATTTTTGTCGAGTGTATTTAAGCATCCCTTCATCCTTGGCTGTATCATGCATTACAATTTAAATAAAAAAAGCACACATCACACTCGTACCATAACCAAGGACAACATAATTATGGGGTTGATTGGTGTTATTCATATGAATCAAAAGAGGATAAGAAGGATTCACATTAAGCAAAAACTGTGGTTGGGTACAAGTGCACTTTTTATCAAGACAAAGTCTATAATCTTTTGTACTTGAGTTCAAGTGGATTTACACACACACTCTCACATCTACAAATAGTATACAAACGTACAAAGTAAATTTTATGCATTTTACAGAAAAGAGAAGGAAATTAGAATAATAACTTTTTCTAAAATCAGCTTATAGTCAAGAAACTTTAAAGTATTAACCACAGAATTTTTTAGAGGGGCCTATAGCCCTCATGCTAAGTAAAATGTTATGTCAATTATTCGAAGTTCCATGGTTAAATTCAGGTTGCTTAGCTTAATGCCCAGACAATGTTTGATGGTTTATTATTATTTAATAAGCCATCAGAATTAATCTACCGATATGAAAGCAAAAAAAGCTTTCCATATGTATGTTCAAAGCAATAAAGTCGAATTATGTTCATTCCCTATTTGACCAATTTGCGGTCTGTTACGAGGGCTGCTATATATATATCTGGCCTGGCAACACTGAGTGCTGCCAAGTACAATCTGTCATATCCATTGGAAAGTTTGTCATTTTTAAGCATAATCGTACTCAAAACGTTTTGACGTACGACCATTATTTGTGTTTTTACAGTGACTTGAAAAAATAATAGTGAACGTTTTCGTGTTATCATTTTTCACAATCGTCGACGTGGATTATCACGACAAGAGTGCATTGATGAACCTTAATTTTTGTATGGCGATGAAGCACCACTGAAAAATTGGTATAATGAATTTAATCGTGGCCGAAGCTCGCTCAAAGACGAATTCCGTGAAGGTCGTCCAAAAACGGCTGTTGTGCCAAAGAACATTGATGCCGTGCGTGAACTCATAATGCAAGATCGACATGCGACATACCGAGAGATAGAGACATCCTTGCACATTTTTTCCACCAGCATACATTCAATACTGCATGAACACCTGGCCGTAAAAAAGGTTTGTTCTCGTTGGATCCCGCACAATTTGAAAGTCGCTCAAAAAAAGGCTCGTGTCGATTGGTGCAAAGAAATGTTGCAAAAATACGATTGCGGTGCTTCAAAAGACGTTTATAAGATCGTCACAGATGACGAATCATGGATCTATGCGTATGAGCCCGAAACGAAACAACAATCCACCTTGTGGGTCTTTAAAGACGAGCAAAACCCAACGAAAGTTGTTCGTGGAAGAAGCACTTCGAAGCAAATGGTCGCCTGTTTCTTTGGCAAAACTGGTCATGTGACGACTGTTCCGCTTGAGCAACAGAGGACGGTCACTTCTGAGTGGTACACTACAATTTGTTTGCCTGAAGTCATCGGAGAAATTCGAAAAACCAACAAGAGAAGACCAATCATTGTTCACCATGACAATGCGAGCTCTCACACATCGGCTCAAACCAGAGCGTTTTTGACCGGCCAAAACGTCGAATTAATGGGACATCCGCCGTACAGCCCTGACTTGTCACCTAATGACTTCTTCTTGTTTCTGCACATCAAGAAAAAAATGCGTGGTCAACGATTTTCGTCGCTACAAGAAGCTGTTGAAGTGTTCAAAAACCATGTTTTAGAGGTGTCTCAATCGAAGTGGAAAAAGTGCTTCGACAACTGGTTTGAGCGCATGCAAAAGTGTATAAATCATGCTGGAAAATACTTTGAAAAACAATAAAACCATTTTTGAATATAAATATTCGCATTTCCACTATTAGGCCAGAAATATATATAGCAGCCCTCGTATTAACGCAGCACCAAGACGTTTGCTTGAGAAACTCTCATAAATTGACACTACTAAGAAGAGTTGACTGAGCTTTGATTTCTCGCTTAACCGAGACCTTTGTTTCTGGAGCCCTAAACGTAAAATAGAATCTACATGCGTTGAGAAGACGACGATGCACACACTTATGCTTCAGGAGATTTTCAGTTCAACGAATTATAGTGAAACACTTGACAACAGAAACTAATGCATGCTCTAGTAAACTATATGCAGGAAACTGATAATTTTCAATCGAAAATCATAATAAAATGCAAGAATTTAAAGCAAATTTTTATTGATAAAACCACAACAACTGATAAGCGTTTAAGGCAGATGCGTATTGCTGAGTTAAGTCAACGGACATAGCCCAGACCGCTCACACGGCTCAGACAACAATAGAGATTTTACAACATCAATTTTAAAGCCGAATGATCTCCTTATTTTCTTTATTCGTACTGGCCATCTACAGTGTTCGTTATATTTCACGTTTGCTACAACAAACCACAAATTTTACAAATCATTGAAGCTAAAGCTAATTTGGCGGGCCAGATCTTTATCGAAGAATAATTCGAAATTTAGCAATGCAACGCAGTGTTTTTTCATTGCTTCTACTATTCTCAACCTTTTTGTACAAAAGCATGTTGCTGGTGAGCCAATTCAGTTGTTCTTTTGTTTTGTGGTTGATGATGTTTTATCCATACAAACCTAATTTTATACTTTTGTATACACACAAACAAGGTGATGCAAAAGTAACGTTAAGACAAAATTTAGTTTGTTGTTTTAAAGACGCTAAACAGATGACATTGAATTCTAAAATTTGAATCGCTCACCTTTCGATCTGATGCAAATTTGTTGCAGGATTTACGGCATTTTGAATTGTAGCTCGTAACACGTCAGGCTCCAAATTGGCGATTTGCTTTTGCGTGTTAGCTTTCAAGACTTGGTCCAATTTTACATGTGCGATTATGTCATGCCATTCTTTCTCAATTCTCTTTCAAAGTTTTAGCGAGTTTCATCGCGTCCATATACAATGAAATTTTTTAAGGCATTTGAATTTGTACATTTCGCTTTTAATTTTACATTGGTAATTTTAAATAATACACAAACAAAAAAAAACATATGCAGCGAACGTACACAAAGCAAGTGTAGAAAATCCCCTCAAAATTCAAACCATGCCATTTTGTCGTGGGGTAAACGAGCTCTTGCAAGAATGTAAAACCGATGACGAAATTCAAACACCATTAACAGGTGCGTTCCGGTACTCAATTTTGGGATCCCGCGGGATCCCAATGTTACCGAAAACTGTTCCCGTACTACAAGTTTGGGTAGAAGAGAGAGCTTTTGAGAGAATAAAATTATTCTTCTTTCTGCAAGAAACAGCCCAGACTTTTTCTTTGGGTAAGTTTGTGTAAACTAAAAAACAATCAGCTGATTGAAAAGTAAACAGTAGCAAATACAAAAAATTCTATGTTTCATACACGCAAATGTTTCGCAAAACTATTATTTGTAAGTTTTATTCCTATAAATATTAAAATAAATTCAAGAACATACAAAATATTTGTGTTCTTATGTTTAATATAAACAACTGCATGTATATTTCGCTCGACATCTTGTTTTGGGATAGAAATTTGGTTTTTTGTGTTCCCGTACTTTCGGACATTTTTCTCTTTAATTGAGAATAATTTATGTTTTCTAGTACGGGAACGGAGCTAAAAGAAGAGACCGAAAATAATGTAAAATGAGCAGCAACAATAATTCCATGTTCTTCATGTGTTTGCTATATCGCGTGTTCTCTGTCAACTAATCCTGAATAACATCGACATTTAACGACATTTGAAATGTTTTATGGCATTTTCTTTTCTGCGAAAATGTTGCATATGTTTAACTTTTTGTACACCTTTATGTTCTTTTCTAAAAAAAAGTTCTAGAGTGTAAACCAAAATTTTGTTTTTTTGAAAATAAGTATGTCACATGAAAAAATTTAAAATAAGTTACATATTCTTTCTTCAATTTTATGTGAGGGTTAATTTTAGACTGTTCCAAACCGTTAATTTCAATCAGCGATCACTTTCATTCAAATATCAAAAGTTAACTCGTTCGTTCAATCTTTTATTTTCTCTCTAACCCCACGTGTCCACTAGCCATCAAATTGAACAAGACTGCAAATGACGCTGGCAGAACAACGGTATTAATTTGTCCATGTTCTTGTATGTGGCGAAAACGTGTCAATGTTCATGTTCTGTTTGAGCATAATTTTCTGTTTGTTGTCACGATTGTTTCAATGTTTTTAATAAGAAAGAGTGTTCGCATTGCTGATCAATAGATGGCGTCAATTTGAAATTAAAAATTTATACTAAAAGTCACATTTGGACATCATTACTCAGACAAACGTTCGGCCAACGATAGTTGCTTATGAACGAAACATGAACATTGGGTGTCTACATTAGCCGAACTCATGTGCGACATGATGTTCAAACCGAGTTGATGGCTCGTGGAGGCGTAGGGTTAAAGAATCGTTCATGCACAGAATTAGCAATTTGTGAATTAATTCTTTTCACAAAAAAAAAATTAATTGAATGAAATTTAAATCAATTCAAATAATTTGGTAAAACTGAATTACAATTCGTTTCCAATTCTAATGAATTTTTAAAATGAATTGCAACTCGTTTCTAATTTAAATGAATTAAATAAATGAATTAAATAAATAAATAAATAAATAAATTTGTCAAAGTGAATTGCAATTAACGAAATAAATATAGTTTTAAACATGCTAATGTCAAGCTACATGTGTGTATACGTAGTTTCACATTTTCCAAAAAACAACGGATAAAATTAATAAATTCTCCACTGCTACGATTTCCAAGGGTTAATTTTACTCTCACGATAATGCGGTACCACTTTTTAAAAACTGCATTACCACAAAAAAAAGCTACTGGGTGTTTTTTTTTTTTTTTAATCTGGATTGTTTCCTGAAATAATTGATGTAACGGAGAATTAAGGCCATTATAAAACTCACATTATTAACGATTCGAAGTTTCAAAATGTTGCTCCGATATAAGTTCGAGGCCTATCAGCAACCGAAATTAGACATTAAGATCTCGATTACTGCTTACAAGATGCCAACACAGAATCAAAGTTAATTTGTCAGTGCTGAAGATTCACCCTCTGAATTAAAAAAGTCGTTTTTTAAATAACTTCAAAATTACTCCACTGCTCTTACAGAATCTTGAAAGGATAAAACGCCATTAACCTGTTAACTGATTATGTCGTATATATGCGTCAATTTCAAAAGTTCATTTTTTATTTAATGTCACAAATGTGCGTCATGCTAAAAAAAAATTTTGCTATGAAATTTAAAGGTAAACACAAAAAAGAATTCCCCTCTAATTTTGATATTATAAAGTAGTTATTAACACTGAATTTGCTGATTACCGTTATCATAAGCGTGAGTTATGAAGAATCCTACATTTAGCGCCAAGTTGTTAGTATTTCTTCTGCAGTGCAGCGGCTATAACAGTGCAATCAGTGTAGTTTTGGAATTTTTTTTTTTCAATATTTGGTTCAATAGCTAAAATTCAAGGTATAATAAAGAAGAATAAACAATTTAGATGTGAAATTTATTTCTTAACATACTCCCCTTGATGGATGCCTCCCAGAATAATGAACGAAAAATTTTTAATACAAGAGAAATAAAGAACTTCCCAATATCATATTTTTGCATGAATCGGTTTGTAATTATAAAACTTTTAATTTTAAGTTAAACCCAATTTAAAAATGTTAGTTTTTCAACTTTTATAACGTATAGTAACTTACTCTGCTCATGTCGTAAATACGACGCTTGAAATTAATTCGAGCTTGCAAAGAAAAACTAATCAGTTAACAGGATAAAAACTACACCCAAGTGAATTCATAGCAGTATTCTCAAAAAATTTAATGATTTAAATATATGTATTGGTACTTTCGCATCTGTGAATTACTAGCTTATAAAGGTACTTCTTAATCTATAAAAATTAAGAAAAGCTTTCGATTTTTATTAGAGCTGAACAAAATTTGTCAATTTTTGTATTCGGTTTCATGCTGACTATTCAGATATGATATGACTACAAATATTCCCGCCAAAGTTAACCTCTGCACGTGGCTTTTAATATTTCTATGCAAAACAAAAAAATCGTATTAAACATAATAAATAGTATTTGTTTTGTTATTATTTGATACACAAATCAGTTGTTGATAATTTCAAAATAATCAAATCATCTCTAAAATCTTAGCTTTAGATGGATACAAATACAATCATCACAAAATTATACTAAAAAAATTAAACAGAAGTAAATTCACACCAGCCAGTGCGAGGGAATTAAAATTAGTGGCAGCACCAACTCACAATTCAGTATGAACATATTCAGTGTCTTTTTCATTTGGTACAATGAATATACCTTCGGCAGTTGTCCATCGTGTCCCATGTGAAGGACTGCTAAGACCTACAACCTCCATTTGACCAGATATAGGACGACCAAATGACCTGCCAGACACTGAGAGATAAGCACCTGTATCGACATGACGCAGACGTACATGAGCATCACGTAACCATTCATCATTATTACAAACTAACTCCCAGTGATCTCCTGAATCACCGACACCATCTTCACCATAAGCAGAAACTTCTTGTTTACCTGACAGAGGCGACGAAAAGAAATGTGAGTGTAGATTTCTTTTTGTACTTAAATGTTCCAAACGTATTGTATCGCCACACTTAATATGTTCACCTCTGTTGCAAAATTTATTCGTAGGAGCCTTAATTACCCAATGGCTGTTAACATCTTCTTTTAATTCAATGCCTGTGACAGACTGTTGTCCTGATCCAGAGCCATATTTAACATCATGTGAATGTAAACGGGCGCCGTAATCAGAGTTCAAAAGTTTTATTATAGAACCACATGTAACATAATTGGTTTTAGCTCCTGTAAACAAATAATTTTACACTAAACAACAAATATTCATTACTTTTATATAGGGGGTGGTAAACGACCAATCACAACCGGCCACATTTGTTCTCTACCGTACTTACCCAAAACCTTTGGCAATCTGCATAAAACTGCAAATACTGTTAGTGCTATTAAATAAGTTTTGTAGTGTTTCATTTTTTTAATTAAAATATGTTCTAAATGAGTTTTATAAATCAATTTTATTGCAAGCTTTATGGAAGTATCAACGTCTAGAAAAAAGTTTAAAGAGAGAGAGACACGCAAACAATTGTCTAAATTCCCTTCTGACGGCAGAGATAAAAACAAAAAATAGTTAAGTGTTATAAAATGGTAAAAAAAACGTCAGATGATACAAATCTCAAAATAAAATAAACCTTTTACATATGTGATTCTGATGATATTCGGCTGGTCATAAATAATGGCCAATAGCTAAGCCAATATAAAAGCATATCAGGTGGCATAATAGACAATTCCATTTTATGTATTTTATATTTTGCATCTAAAAATTTTACCTATACTACAACTGAAGGAAATGTACTTTTTTTATTTAAAAAAAAAGTAAAAATCCAGTCTTTACGCGCTTATCTGTTTAATTTTAAAACACACAATATTTTGCAATACTGCTTTGCCAGGAATCACATTCTATAAAATGCACCTTGAATCACCAACTGTTTATCAAAATAATCTACAGTAAATAAATTCTACAATGTAGTATATAATGGAATAAGCTTAATTTGATGCAAGCAAAGCGACAGGGCAATATATACGAGTCTTATAACTTAAAGCACTCAAAAAGATAATTGAGTTTAACAAAAACCACAAAGACCAATCTGAAAAATCTTGATTAAGAACTGTATTGAACGCCAATCTCATCTTTCACTTCTAACGAATGTAAAGATAATGCATGTTGATTTTCTCAACGCACGTAAAATAAAACTTAAAACTGCAGGATTATTATAGTTTTTAAGTCAACTTTATATATTTAAATCATTCAGGGCAATACTGATATCACCATTCAACAAATAATAAAAAATTGTTGATGATTTTGCCAAAGTCTTGGTAGCACTAGCTAAACGATCGTCAGGAGTTGACCTAAAGAAGTGATTAAAAAAAGAAGAAATTTAGTAAAAACAAGTTTATATTTTTAAAATACGAGTTTCTTGTAAAAAAACAAATCAACTTGATTTAAAACCACATATACAAAGTTAAGATTCCCAATAGTTTTTTCTTGTAATATGGCATCACAATTTCAGTTCAACTACTTTTGAGCACTTACGTTTTCAAACACTATATTTATTTTTCTGTTCTCAACAGCTGATCACATTTGATAGAAAAATAAATTGTTGATTTTTTTCATTCTTCGCCCATAATTTTAAACAATAAAAATTCGATTATTACAGAAATTAATGGAGTATAAACGATTATTTATATTTACATTATTATTGGCAACATGTTATTTAATTGGCGTGACATGGGTAAGCAAAAAAAAAACCCTTTTATTTTTAACTTAAACTCTAAATGTATGTACAATAAAGGCTGACAATGACACACAATTGAATGGAAGTGATATAAAGGTACAAAAGCCAGCATTAGTTAGTAGCACTGTTGGACCTCCAATAACCAAGGTACTAAGTAAATCGGAAATACCAGCAGCAAATGCAACGGAAGCACCGAAATGGTAATTTTCTATTTAGTGCTTATTAATTTAATTCCTCAATCAAATAATTTTTTATTTAATTTAAGCGTTTGTGACGGTGCTTTACTACCACGTTTGGGAGAAAACGGCAAGGCTTTAGAAATATGTCCAGAATGTAAATGTAAACATGAAGCCCGCAATACAACGTTAACCAAGGCAAGTATTTTTGTAATTCCCCACTATAAAATTTACAATTTTAAGCTGTTTGTTTAATTTCCTTTTAAAATATTATAAAGAATTTCTTTCAATATTCGAAATTTGTTAACGTGCTAGTTCAAAATGTGAAAACTTAATAATAATACATATTTCAAATAATATGCGTATTGAAGCTATTACTCTCTTCGGTGGGAATCTATGCTCGTTCGTTTCTTACACAGGTTGCCCTTCAGTTTACTAGCATCCCAAATAAGGAACATATTAAAATAAGCCTTTATAGTTAAAAAAAAAAAAATACCATTATGTTGGTGCAGAGAAAAAAGCAAATCGAGCGAATTTGCTTTGTTAAACAACAATACATGTGGCAATTACTATAATTTTATCCGTTGGAACCTACAAGTGTAGACTCTAACAAAGCAATCTTTATGGCAATTAATTTTTCCATTGTTTAATTATGTGAATAAATATAAAATAGGAATTTCAAATAATAAGAAAATATCTTTTTTTTTGCGCAATCTGCCGATTCGAAAATTTTTTAAATAAGTAAAATGTATTTTAATAAAAATTTTTAATTAAAACTCATTTCTTTTTGTTTTCAGGTTGTTGTTATAATTGTTATTTGGATAATATCAATTCTAGTGATATACATGCTTTTCCTAATGTGTCTGGATCCACTATTAAATAAACGTGTTAAAGCCAATTACCAAGAACACACCAACGAAGATGTACTTATTAAACGTTATGCTAGCGTTAAATATAGTCTTTTAGTAGATGACAATAAAGATTCTGACTGATTTTTTTTTTACATTTTTGTTAATTTTGTTTAAAAAAAATCTAACATTTTTTATTTGTCTTCCCTTTAAATTTCTCCTTTAACCTTTTTTTATGGAATTTTTCTATCATTTAATACTTTATTTTCATTTATTAACAATTGGTGTCATCAATTTTATTGTTTTTTTTTTCTGATTTTCAATTTTTATTTTTGCTTGAATAGACTTTTTTAACTCGTACAACTACTAAAAGCAATGAATTTTTTGTTTGTTATTTCGTTATCGCTTACTAAATGTAAATTTTTTCACTTTTTAAATTTTTTCTCTTATTTAGGATGATACCACTGCTTCTCCTTCTATGCCTTCTACAGCAAATCAAGAACTTAATGCAAGGGCCAATGTTCTTAATCGGGTTGGTCATCAACAGGACAAATGGAAAAGACAAGTGCGCGAACAACGTCGTCATATTTACGATAGACGTACTATGCTAAATTGAAAAAAAATTAATTCAATTTTGAAAATTTTCTAAAAATTAAATTGGTGAAAGATAAAACTCGTATTTATTTATTAATTAACATAACTTCAAAAATCAATTTTGTTGTGTTTATTTTTATGTAAAAATTATAGTTTCATTAATTTCAATCATTTGTATTTTAAACAAATTTTAATTGCTTCTGTTTTTTTTTGTGTGTTATTGTGTCGCTTTCATTTATTTGCGTTTAGTACTTGTAAAATTTATTTTATCGTTTTAAGAAATTATTTTCAATTTACGCATTGGTCCTCATCTGAGTGGGGTGATTTGTATGTTTTATTTATATATTTATTGCACACCGATATTAAAAAATTCTATCGTAATAATTAAGGTTTAAAATTATAATTAATCAAATATAAAATAAAAAAAATTATCTATTTTATAATCATCCTTAAAAAAGAATATATTTTTGGTTAAGTTGAAGATTTTTTTTAGATAAATTGAACAGAAAAAAAATTTATTAAAGTTTAACTCCTAGTGTGTGTAAAGCAAAAATTATAACCAATCAAATACATAATTTTACAAAAAACTGTCATCGCCGCTTAACGGGTTAAGCATTTTTAAAAAATGTTATGTATCTTGTGAAAAATCTCTTCAAAAGCTTTTTAGTTATACCCATATTGATATTTTAAAAATTATGCATCGCAATCGTACTTTTTTATGAAAATGTCAGAGACTTATAACTCAAAAAATATGGGCGAGCAAGAATTTTTGCCCCCATATAATTGTTTTTATACCATTCACAACAAAAAGTTGAAAAAGGACATGAAATGATATTTCTGATGTCCAAAAGCAAAATTATAGAAACAAGGTTTGATCGATTTGCATGTTTTAAATTTCTTTAGTGCCTTGGCAAAAATATTTTCAACACTAACACGGACAGACATCACTCAATCGACTTCGCTATGCATAAGTCAGAATATATACATTTTATGGGGTTGGAAATGGATATTGTAGAAATTACAAACGAAATGACAAGTTATACCCGTTTTCCACTTTTTGTGGCAAAGAGTATAAAAAAGAGATGCTTAGTTTTAAAAAAGTTAAAAAATTCCTTTTATTTCTTAATTTCGAAGCAATTTTTTAATTCAGATTTCCAACACTAAACGTGCAAAAACCAATTTGTAAAACCCTAAAACGATAAATATTCAATTCATTTAAATAAGTTCCCCAAGTCTTTACTAACTTGCTCTTCTTTGTTACCATTAAAATTGTAATACAAAATCACATTTTATTTAAGATTTACAAATAATAATTTTTAATAAAAATATTACAGTTTTTAATAACCTTTAACCATAGTAGCCAAATTCCAGTTTTCATTAACATTGAATGGTCCCTGTACCACACTACCCTCCTTAGTGCAAATAGCTACCGAGTACTTAGGCATTGCACGACAATCGCGATAGTATAAAACCTCCATACATTTACGCAACTAAGAAAATATATATTTAATAAAAACATATTCGCTAAATGATGTTACTTTAACTTACAACTTCCGAGGCTTGCTGTTGCGTCAGTTTTCTGCCTTCGACAATTTGTTCGCGCACTAAAGGTAAAGCTAAATGTTTGCCAAACCCAGTAGCAACTACATCATCTTCATAGGCACGGCCACGAAAGTCGACATGACCTAAAAACGGTACGCCATTACTCTCTAAGCCTCCGACAACCATATCTAACCACAAGGGATTAAAACGGCTTCGACGATTATATAAAACTCGAGTTAACCAATTGTATAATGATTTAGGCTTCATGTCAATTGCATCTTCATGACACATATCCTCAACCATTTTTTGATCAATACTGCGTTTGAGCGATTGAAAATCGGCAAAGTCACCACCAGTGCCCATGATGGTTTTTTCATTAACTTTAAACACACGTTGAACATCTTGGTATCTGGCCAAAGAACCATAAGACACCAGATTATCGGCAGCAATCATAACGCCCTCGTCAAACTTAATGCCCAAGACTGAAGTACCAGTAGTAATGGGCTTTCTATACAAAAGCAATGTTAAATATTAAAATTTTTTGCATTACTTAAATATACTTACGAACTATGCTGTGTTCCGAAGACGCCGGGTGCTGTGTACTCCTTGTATTGATTGCTGTTGTTCATCATACCATGATAGCCTCCTGTGAAATTATAAAATTGGCCCGGGGCTGGGCCATTGCTCCAGAGCTCTTTTTGGAATATTTGGTTGGCTGAATACATATTTATTTGCTGCTTTGTTATAGAAAATAATTTTAAAAGTAAAATTTGCAGAACCTAACAAGACGTTGCCAGATGTTATGTTTATCTGATGACAAACAAAATTTGTTCTGCACGGTTGCTTTAAAAAGTACTTTATTAATGTTACCAATTGTGCGATTTTAAAGCTTGAATTTTTTAACTTATTTTATCTAGAAACTTAGAAATCTATACATATAACAGGAAGTCCCCTCTCATAAATTTTTATATTGATGAAAATCAAATATATATCATGTTGAAAATTCATTACGTGTAAACTTCATATATATATAGATAATTTTTCGATAACAAATTTGACTGATATTATTTTTAATTTTACAATTGTTCGCCAACATTTTATTAGTTATTATAATAAAAATTCGTTTTTTTTAAAAGTAACGGGAACATTTCTGTACATGAAATATTTTTTGAAAATATGAAATGATACGATATGAAATACTAAACACCTTTTTAATTTTTTATTTTCGTTTCTCTGTCTGTGTTTGCATCACGTAAAAAGTGCTGGATAGATTTGAGGAGGTCCTTTAAAACCTTGGTTCAAATGTAGAATACTTTTTTTCATAAAAGCAGTTATCAGCACATTTTATTTTTGTAAATGTAAAATTTTAAATACTGTCTGCAAAACTCTGAAATAAATAGTTAAAAACACATTTTTATAAGTTTGAATTAAAAAAAAATAGAAATGATACGGATTAAAAGCCATGGGTTCTGCTAGTGTTTAATAACAACACGATTTTTTATTTATTGAAACAGATTTAATATTGCCTAATGGAACTTATAAATCAGAACACACGTCTTTCAAACATCAACATCTTTAAAATCGAATTTTCTTTAAAGACATATTAAGACGCATTAAAATCCCATTACCTCTCCCCTTCTAATTCCATTATATCTAAGAAAAAAACAAAAAATTAATTATTCTAGCTTCTGCATAAATATCTGTTTTCTAACCTCATCTAGGTCCTAGCTCTAGAAACAGATAAGTATAAGGACCGTATAGATGAGCACATATCTATGTTTCAAATTTTATTTAAATCGATTAGCCGAGGCTTTGTTAGAATCGATTAAAACTCATAAAAATTCCCGCTTCCACCTTTGCTTTCCTTCTGATCAACTATTTTAAATATAAATAAATATCCATCCAGACAAATATCTACCCATTTTTAAGTTTCATTAAAATTAGTTCTGCCGTATATCTGTCTCTTAAAATGTCATTCAATATATATTAGAATTGACAAACAAACAGTAAAAAATCACCCTTTATTTAAGTCTAAAATTTAACAAACCATAAACACAAACATTTATTTATAATAATTGCATATAAATTTGCATATGTGTATGTAAATATAAAAACAAAAACCACCAAATTGTTTAAAATGTTTTGTACAATTTATAAAACTATTAAAATATCTAAAACTATTGGCAATTTATAGAAAAGCAAGATAATACTTTTAGTTATAAGGAATGTTGGAAACAATTTTAAGTAAAATAATTGTACATTTTACAAAAATCGTCTCATAACATAATTGTGTGTAATAAAGAAAACCAACTTCCCCTTAAATAACATGTTTTAAAAATGTTAATATTAAAATTTACATAAATATTTAAAAAATTGCGGAAAATTATAATAAAAATATTTCGTTGCTCTGACGGTCCTAAAGCAGCTTATTGAACATAAAAAAGCCACTTCATAAACAAAGAATTTCCTTAATAAATTAAAAATTTGTTCATTCCTACTTATTATTTGCAGCAGCAGTAAAATAAAGATTTCTTTGTCATATTTGTAGCTGGTTTGCTGTAAATATATGGGCCACGCATAAAAACATCTAAAAGTTGACGATGTGATCTAAATAAACAAAAAAAAAAGTTTAATGACATGAATGAATTTAATTTTAATAAAACTTGCGTCATGGTTATTTCTAAATCACTGACAACTTCTCCATCACAATTCCAGGTTGAATATAATTTATCGTTTGTTTTAGTTGCTTGTTCGACAGAATTTAAATTTAGGGGCTGGCAAGATCCGTTAACGCTATTGTAATCCTGTTGATAGGAACTGTATTTAGTTCTAAACATAAATTTACGAGTCCGATAAATTTCGACAAATGGCAAATTTCTCTGGAAATACAAAATAAAGAAATAATTAATTTTATCATTAAATAAAATTTACATTTCTTAATGTTTTATAAAAAAATATACATAATTCCTGGCAAAAGAAAATTTTTGCAACCGACAAAAAGCTAATTTTATCAAGCGAAGAAGAATATATGTAAACCGTGCCGGCGAAAATCGATGAGCTTGGCCAAAGGACGCCAAATCAGGTTGACTTTATTTAGCAAATGTAGTGTTTGGCTTTATGTAAAGAAGTTATACAATGCGCCCTGCCGAATACCGTCAATGCAGATAGCTTGAGTAAGCGACATTTAATTCTTGCTTTCTTCGTAAGCCCCTCAATGGGGGACAGATTAAGTAAAAAAATTTATTCTTTTAAAATGTGATTTAAGGCGAAATATTTTCGTTATTGCAAAAATCGCCAACAAAACTGAAATAAATCCGCTATTTCATTTCGAAGCCAATGTTGTCTAAAAAAAAAAAAATTCGATTGTCTTAACTTAAAAAGAACAGCGCTAAATAAGTTGTTACTTTCGCCGCTAACAAGTGTCTGTAAACGGAATTAAAGGAAAAGTTAGACGATACATATTGAGCAACCGCTGTGGTTGCGTTCGTAGAGGTTGTAAAATATAAAATCAGGAGATCAAATCCCATCAGCTCCATGAACATAAAAAGGTGAATAAAAGGACAGGAGCAGTTCTAGCCTCCCGGAGTCTTCTTTAAGTTAGAAAAAGGAAAACAATTGTTTTCTGGCCGCATTAGATGAGTTGGCAAATAACGCCTGTACATTACAACAGGAGATTTAAAGTAAATGAATCTGCATAATAAAATAAGGAAATCGTGAATTAAAGCGTAAACGGAGTATTGGTTTGTCAGGCAAAAAACGACCTAATAACAGTGTACGCAATCGTGGTCAAAGGAGATCGTGGGATGAATTCTCACAGGCTGACATATTGAGTAGTTCGAATCTCGCCTGAGTAACACAGTTTTGTAGCATGTACGTCTCTGTAAGGAATAAAACACATGTAAAGATAACAAGAGGCCGTAGAAGTAAATATATTCACCGCTACGGAGAGCCATCGAAAAAATTTCAAATTAAAAATTCAGGTGCTGACATTTGCAACCAAAAGAACAAATACGTTTCCATTCATGAGGGTCTACGCTTTTAATATCTTTTAGACAAGATACCTGAGTACATATTTTAAAAAAAGTATATATAAAATTTATTAAAAATTAAAGAAACTACAGTTAATACGCACCACATCTCCACCGCGACCCATTGTATTGACCACCAGTCGTATGTTGTTGAAAAGATTAGTTTTACGTACTAAAACAACATCCAAATGACCATCGCCTAAATGACAGTATCTGGAAATACCATTTGGACTTCGTGTGCAGGCGCAAGTAATATTGGTTCCAGTTATCATAAAAAATTCACCTCGTATAATACGCCACTTTTCTACATCATCATTGGTCGTTGAAAGAAAATCATTCTGTTGCATTTGTTGCCGATTTTCGTGTTCTTCTTTTCTATCAGTTGATGATGACGAACTGTTAGGCGAAAAGGGTTTTATAATTGCCTCCTGGTTATCAATTAAATCTTTAATTTGTATTTGCTTTTCCAATGGCTTCATGTAGGTTTTATCACAGATATTACGATTAAAATTTTGGGAATGTTCTTCTTCATTTTTAAAAAGATTTTTAACAGGCTTAATTGAGTTACTCTCCTCATTAGTTTGTCCATTATATAGCGATGAATTAGATGAAGTCGGTCTTTCATTATTTTCATCAGAAGTTATGTTAATATCGCCACTACATCTCTCACAGTCAGTGTGACAAATAATTTCTTTAGTAGTTGATGCTGAAGCATCTGTTTCATCATCGTTTAGAAGTAAATGTATTTCGGCTTCATAGCCACGATTTGAAAGAAACGTTTTTACACCGGTGTACTCATAACGTTTCGTTCCCATCCATCTATATTTCTCACTTTTAGCTGCTACATCCCCCAGATAACCATAACCCATAACGCTGGTACAGAAACGTACGATACCATCATGATTGCTAACGCTGCAAATGTCTAGACCTCTGCGTTGTCCTAAAACTAAATGTATTGCTGCCGTTTGTACATCAGATGTGCCATGTAAACTATAAACTATGGTGTCAGTACTACCAGCCGGTATAATGCCTACAGGCAAAGCAGGTTTTGGAATGTACTCTGGCTTGCGTAAATCTAAACCTTGATTGGTTATTGCTCTAAAGATTAATCCATTGATCATTTCAGCTACCGTACCATCACCACCAACACAACAAACTGCATCGTATGGCGTTAGATCATGGGTCATTAAAATGTCACGTATCTGATTGGCTCTTTGGGTGACAATGCAGGAAGCATCTATTCCTGCCAGCTGTATAATTTGCTTACATTTTCCTTCATAAATTTGTAAAGCATTCTTACGTCCACCATACGGATTTATAAAGATCAGTAAACGTTGCACACGCTTACTAGAGTCTTTTCGCAACAACTTCTGTAAGTGATCATACCACTTTGTGACAATATACGGATCATTATTATGCAGGGTTAAACGTCGTATGTGCCAACGGTTGCAGTCAGTGGCGGATGCCACAATACGTTCTCCATAGTAGATTGACAAATATTGCTCTGTTGGCGCAGTCACTTGTTGACTTTTCAATTCTTCTGCAGATTTCAGCGGTATGTGTGCATTTCGTATGCTATCAGATTTTGTAACACCTTTGGAGACTCGTATCACATTGTGTAAATTTAAAACATTACTAAAACTGCTATAAGCAGCCTTTTGTTCAAGTCGTTCTTTTTCATATTCGGCTTCTGCAAATTAAAAGTTTTAAAACTAAAAGATAATTGTTTTAAAAGATAATTTTTTTTTTTATTGGGTGGCAGAAAAATTATAATTTAGTCCCAATTCGCACGATGCAAGTATTTAAGCTGAGCTGATTAGGTTGTTGGCAACGGGGCGACGTAAAATTAAATGAGTACAGACTTGCTTGTACTTGCAATTCGGTTTGCTTCCATATTCGTAATGTCAAAAAACACAGATGTGTGTGTGTACATTCATGCAAAAATCTGAACAATTTAAGCAATAAGACTTGTACTGTGCGAACGCCAATGAAAGTTCAAAGAAGAAAATGAAAATGAAAATAAGCAGTCTTATTTTCTTGCATCGTGCGAATTGAGACTTAGAACTTAAAACTTTAGAATGTATGTAAGTACACATTTTTGCTATTTGGTTACTTGTAGTATTATTTAATTATTTTAATTATTTCGTGTGGTTACCAATTTGCTGGCTGTTAATACATTTTTGCACTCTGGTACATTTACTTTAAAAATGGTAAAATGGTCATACCGTGCAGTTTTTAAGTCTTACATATCATTCCCGTTTATTTGCTTTTATAAATTTGGGAGAATAATTTTGAAAATTTTCGTTTTACTCTCTCGTCGCTAGTTCTTGTTAATAAAGTTACTGAACAGACTTTTTGTGTTTCTTAGCAGCTGTTTCTTATATTTCGTAATGCTGTCATATTATATTTATATACCCTGCCAGCATTTCACAGAGCATTTTTAGATAGAAGTCACTTCTTCGTTACTTCTTTAGATTAAAAACTCAATTTTACATTATTGTCTAATTAAGATCTTCTAGCAATAAATATTTCGTGTATACCAGAATTTATTTGGACAAAAAGACCCGTTATGTTAATACCTATAAAAACTTGTTACATTAGGAGTAACTTTTTCTTAACTACCAGATGATAAGCTGATTGCTCAAAAATTTACTAAAGGCAGAATTAGTCTTTACTTTCCGTTCCGTGACGAATCAGCTGATCAATTTCTGTTAAATGGAAAATATGTATTTGTGGTTTGTTATTGCTTTGAAGTTCTATTCCGTTCCGTTTGAATCAGTAGAGAATAGAATTCAACGTCAAGTTACTTGGAAGTTGTTTGGTAGTGTTGTTTGTTTTCTTTGTTTATTATAAACAGCTGATATGTTGTTACAGAAAAACTAATTACAATAATATAAAAAGCAGAACGGCACGGAACAAATTAGCAACAGAAAGTAAAGACTAATGGGGCCTTGAGTAACAGATAAACAAAAGCACTAATGCCATTTAGTTTTACTTGTGCAGTGTGCGGTTATGTTAAATGCGTGTGAAAAATTAAAAAAAATTACCAAAAAATAAATTGATAAAAATAAGAAGATGTTAGTAAATTAGCTTTTTATTAATTTAAACACAAAATATTTTTAAGGTCACAATTTTCTTAATCTCAATATCGAATTTCTCATTCTAGTTTTACAAATTCTTAAAATTTAAATTCTAGCTTTCTGACTTTAAACGTTTCTGTTATGTTACAATTAACATTTTCCGTTGATTATTATTTTTTTCAATGTTGTAAAGACACCTTTTTTACACTTCTACCAGACATATATTCGACACTACCGGAATATTCAATTTTAATCGTTTTTAGAGAAGCTAAATAGTTTTCCATTAGTTGTATCACTGCAGTTGCACGTTCCTTCCCGACTGGGGATGCTAATAACATCAGAATTCAATATAATTTGCCACACATTTCAACGCCATGGATTAACGATGTAGTAACTTTATCGTTAGAAAATGCTTGCAGGGTACCCATCAAGAAATGCGTGATCATAACTTATACATACACAATTATCTACTAACATGTTTGCAACAATTTTATACTGAAACGGCGTTGCCATTGTACTGCTTCTGGTATTAAACTTGTGTTAATACAAACTTGATTAGCTTGATTAGTTTAAAGTGCAACTTATAAAAAGTTTTGTAATTAATTCTGTTACAAAGATCAGGCAAAATTTGCATTATAATTTTTGCATAAAAAAGTCACTGGCAACGCTGTTTGTTAAAGACATTACACGTATACAAATGTTTATATAATTTTTTTTTTCATGTGATAGACACTTTGTTTTACTCAGTGATGGATATTTCCATCATCAGTGACTGTCATTTGATGGATCAAATGATGGTGATTGTTCTTATAGTGTTGTTAGTGTAGATAGTAAGCGATATGAAAAACAATAAAATACTTTTTTTTGTTGAAGCACCCAATATTACCGGTATAATGGTACTAAAAAAGATTTGTAGACGGAAATTTTAAAACCGTTTACAGATCCTACAGTAAATATTTTAAAACACACTTTTCTAAATTTGAATTTTAAGAAAATTAGAATGACACGCTGACGTAGTCGCAGGCACTGCAGTTAATAAGACCAAAAGTTAACGACTGAAACTGTATTTAAATACAAATTAACTAAATGCGTATTTCAATATAAAGTCGAAAACTGGTCATTAATGTAGATTGTGGAAAACAAATACTTATCACCAACAAATAGCTGACTTACGAAACTTGAGAGCACCTATTATCTTAATGTAATTGAGGATATGAAGACACTTCTTATGATTCAATTTCATAACATAAGCTTACATGAAAAAAAATTTGATTCACATCTTTTATGTAAAATTTAAACGACTTCGTTCGAAATATCTTTTTCTCTCACCCAAATCAAAATGAGATGTGCATTGCAGTGTGACTAATTTGCATACAAACCTTTTTTATTGGTTGCTGTTGTAGCTGCTGGAATCGTTGCTATTGAAACTGCTGATGCTGGAGGTATTTTTTCACAGTTTTTACTCTGACTACATTTTGAATTTAAAGGCTCCCACACAATATGGTCACAGTTAAAAAGCACTTTATAACGTTTTTTCTTTATAACAAAATTATTTAAAAGTATGTCATCATTATTGCTATGAGTATAAAACATTTTCGATGTTATCATCACTTTATGTGCAAAAATCTTTTATCTGTTGACGATCATTTATTTGCGCTTTTTTCTGTTTTTGTACTTCATACCATTTGAACTTAATCACGTCTGACTGTCAGTATCACATTTCAGAAGAGAAAAGTTTAAAGTGCTAAAAGTATAAAAAATAAACAAAATATGTAAATAAAAATAAAAAACACAATGTCATTATTGTGAGTTGTTTTAAGAATCTGGTGATTTTTTTTCTTAAGGTTTAAAACTGGTTTTTTATTTTGTTGCCGAGATATTATTTATTTTCCAATTATTTTTTTTAAACGAATCTTACAACAACAACAGCAAAACAAATGAACATGTACCTATAAATTAAGCTTTTATTGGAATGGGGTTCTTTACACAGAGATTTCTGTTGGCATTGAACAATATGATTGTAAACTTGTTTCTACAAGCCAGCAGCAGTCAACCAAGCAGTTTTAAGAGAGATACAAAATTTATTATCGTTTCCGTTAAAGGGAAGCTGTTGAGATTACAAGACATATTGATGATCTATGCCATATATATGACTGTTACAATTGTCAAATCGCTTAATCTACTTTCGTTTTATTATTAAACGTAAATTTCAAAAAACTTTTTGAACTCTCGAATTAAAATTAATTGCACAGGCCAACGGAAAAATTTTGTTTGAAACTTTTTGAACTTTAATAGTTGATCTTTATAGATTTTTTGTGCTAAATCTAAAACTGGCATTAGTTTTTTTTTTTTATCACCCATAGTTTTCTAGTAACACGCTTTGAATTATTAAACACCCTATACGATTACGTCATAAGCATGGTTTGTATTTCATTGGCTACTTAAGACGGTGATATAATATGCCAATACAGTACAGGTTTGACTTGTCAACTGGAATTGGTCTATACTTTTTTTCTATTTTTTCCTTGATACTCCTTGTGAAGCAGGGTTGACAGAAAACAAAACATCAGCTGTTAACAGAAAAAAGAGTTAACCTTATTTGGCCAGCACAGCTACAAACTCATCCACACCAATAAACCAAGATTTCAGTTTTTTATTTGAAATATTAAAGCTGTTCGATTCTTTAAAAATCGCTTAATTTAATAAATTTAACTATAAAAGAAAGAAATTGTGGGTGATACAGCTTTTTTAACATCGTATTTTGATTCAGCACCCTAAAAACTATAGAAATAAGGTATTTTTAGTAAAAACATTTTTTTCATCGTTTGCTAGCGATTTGCTACGATTTATTGATTGTTCCAAAAATTCATTATACATATGTCATTTCAACTATATTTTTTATTACATATTTCTTAACGTTATAAAACTTTTCTAAGACTAATTTGCACTTAATTAATTACATTACAGATATTCTGTATACAATCATTAAAAAAAAGGATAAAAAAGAAAACACTAATTTTTTAATTTTTACTTAAAACTAATAACTTAAACTACCCTACCAATAAATAACACTTAATATTAAAAAACAAATAAAATAAGCGATATATAATATCTATCACAAAGTCCTCCTTAAACTACTGTGCGGTGTTGTACACCAAGTCAGTTATGTCAAGGGTGAAAACTCCTGTGATAAAATAAGAGGCCTGCATCCCCAAAGCCTTTTCATCTGGCGGGAAGATATTCCAAAACAGACTGGGAAAGCATAAGATATAATAGGTCTTATAATCTGCCGGTAAATAAGGAGCCTGACCTTCGGTTAAACCACCCCTGCGGCGCAAAATTCTATCATACAAAAAATAAACCTTCTTAGCACGTTCTAATATGAAATCGAGGTGTCTATTGAATTCAAAATTTTCATGAAATACTACCCCTGAATATTTAATTCTGTCAGAGGTCCTGATGGGTTCGCCAGCAATGCTTAAGTTTGGCACAAAACTTTTTGCGTTTGGATAGAGACTACCACGTCTACCCTTAATTATTACTCCATCGGTCTTCTAGATATTTAATTTTAGGCCCCATTTCATAAAGTATTCGTGAATAATGTTCAGGTAATTGTTGACCCTGTTATTCAAATTTTTAGCCCTAGGACCACTAGCAGCAATTGATATATCATTAGCATACATGAGCAAAAGGTCTCCTTCAGGGGGCTGCGGAATATCGGAGATGAAAATATTGTACAAAACCGGCCCCAATAAGGAGCCTTGTGGAACACCTGCCTCTACTGCTCTAGCATTTGATAATTATGTTCCTACTTTCGTTTTAAAAGAACGATCCTTAGAATATCAGCTATCATCCTACAAGTAGAGCGTTCACGACCTAAGTTCATTATTTTGTAAACTATTCCCTGTTGCCAAGCAGTGTCAAAACCCTTTGAAAAATCCAGACTTACCGCAATTGTTGGGTATCTATTATTTACGCCCCTGGTTACGAAGTCTGTGAACACCATTAGGGCGTGAGATGTTGAATGGCCTCCCTTAAAACCAAACTGACAGTCTTTAATTACACCACCATTTGAAATTTCATCCCGTAATCTTGATAACTAGAACCACTCCATTAGTTTTCCAAACGAAGATAATAAGGATATAGGTCTGTAGCTACCAGCTTCCCTAGGGTCCATACCAGACTTTAGAATTGGAACTACTATTGCCTCTTTCCATTTTTCATCGTTGGCCTGTGTTATTTAAAAAGAATTCTAAAAACGGTTTAACCTTTTTTATGATTACACCCTTCACCACAGGCGGAAAAAGGGTATATTTAAGTTTTTCATTCCATTCCGAAAATTTAAATAGCTTTTCTATTCGACATAGTTTAAAATCGGCAAGATCGGTCTATGTCCTTTCAGGCAGCGGGCAAAACATCACGGCTGCCTCTAATTTTTTCATATTATTTTGAACAAATGGGAGTAATATGGCTTGTGTTTTAAAATATCACATCAATATTGGTATCATTTAGAAGCTTTTGAAAATATCTTTGCGGAAATACAATTTTTTTTAATGCTTAACCCATTAAGAGCCGACGACATTTTTAAATAAATATAAATTTATATATAGTACTTATTTATTTATTTTCTTAAGGTGCAGTCAAATTAGTCAAAAATTTGACAAAAAAAGCATAACCACTATTTCTAAAAATGTTTATTCAATCTTTTCAGATAGTTTTTATTACGAATGGCGATTTAGAATATTATAAATCTAATATCGTACCTCTTACATTGAGGGGGATCTTATAATTCTTAATATTTAGTTTAAAAAATTATTTTTCCATAATTTAGTGGTAACGTCTATTTGGTCAATTATTTGGATAGTAAGACCGTACCTTTAATTTTGGATTCTCTGTCACCCAAAAATTAGTTTTTTTTTTTTTTTTTTTTAATTGGAGTTGCTTCACTAAACCTGATTTAAATATCTAGATTGGGCAAAGCCGAATATAGCACTCTTACTTGTTTTTAATTAATTTTTAATGGAGTTAATCGATTTGGTAATTAAAGTACCCATATGTGTATTCTATATGTGACGCAGCTCTTTAAAATCTAAAGTATGGCTTTGACTTCTGAAAATTTGACTCATTTTACGAGATATACATATATTTTATTCCAAAGCAGAGCAACGCTGTATCTATGTTATTAATAGTTTAAACGATTTTTTATTTATTTTTAATTTTTTATTTATTTATTTTTTTTATTATTCTACCATTTGAAAGAAAATTATATAAATGGTGATTTTTTAAAAGCTATAGGAAAGTTTTTCAAAAAAAACACATAAAATTCAGAAAAATGAATGAAATATTTATTTGAATCGATAGTACGGACCATATAATTTAATCTTTGAAGGCTATTTCATGCAAATGTTGACCTTGACTGCGCCTCAAATAGTCCATCCGCTTAGTCCAATTTTGGCATACTCTTTCTAACATTTCGGCCGGTATCTAACGATTAAATGCTTCAATGTTGTCTTCCAATGCGTCAATTGAAGGGGGCTTGTCTGTATAGACATGAGCTTTAACATAGCCCCACAAAAAATAGTCTAAGGGCGTTAAATCGCATGATCTAGACGGGCAATTGACCGGTCCCGAACGTGAAATAAAATGTTGACCGAACTCGCCTCTCAATAAGTCCATTGCTGCGATTGCTGTTTGTCATGTAGCACCGTCTTGTTAAAACCACAAATCATGCAAGTCAAGCCCTTGCATTTTGGGCAAAAACAAGTTGGATATCATCTCACGGTAGCGCTCACCATTCACAGTTACATTACGATTCGCATCATCTTTGAAGAAGTACGGTCCAATGATGCCACCAGCCCATAAACCGCACCAAATTGTGACTTTTTCTGGATGCATTGGTAGCTCTTGCAATGCTTCTGGCTAATATTCACTCCAAAATCGACAATTCCGCTTATTTACGTGCCCAGTGATCAAACATTTTAATAATAAAATTCAATAATTTGCAAGCGTTGCTCGTTTGTAAGACGATTCATAGTTAAATTATAGACCACATTGAAGATGTTTGACAGTGGAACAAAACACGAAACGTGCATCAGCTGTTAAAACCAGTGTTGCCATAAAGATAATAGCTAAAAAATCACCCTTTATGAAGTGCACGCAATATACATTTTAATAATTAATATTGGTCTAATATTTTTGAAGTCATAATATTCAACATTTTATTTTCAAATCGTAATAAAATCGGCAGAACAAGATTCGAAAATTTTTTAGGCCATTTTTAAATTTACTAAATAGAAAATTTATTTATTAAATACAAATTAACAAATACGAGGGCTGCTATATATATTTCTGACCTGGCAACACTGAGTGCTGTCAAGTGCAATCTGACATTTCCATTGGAAAGTTGGTCATTTTTAAGCATAATCGTACTCAAAACGTTTTGACGTACGACCATTATTTGTGTTGTTTAAAGTGACTTGAAAAAATTAATAAAGAAAAAAATGGAATTAACTCGTGAACATTTTCGTGCCATCATTTTTCACAACTTTCGACGTGGATTATCACGACAATAGTGCATTAATGAACTTAAATCTTTGTATGGCGATGAAGCACCATCCTATAGCACTGTGAAAAATTGGTATAATGAATTTAATCGTGGCCGAAGCTCGCTCAAAGACGAATTCCGTGAAGGTCGTTCAAAAACGGCTGTTGTGCCAGAGAACATTGATGCCGTGCGTGAACTCATAATGCAAGATCGACATGCAACATACCGAGAGATAGAGACATCTTTGGACATTTCTTCCACCAGCATACATTCGATACTGTATGAACACCTGGCCGTAAAAAAGGTTTGTTCTCGTTGGATCCCGCACAATTTGAAAGTCGCTCAAAAAAAAGAATCGTGTCGATTGGTGCAAAGAAATGTTGCAAAAATACGATTGCGGTGCTTCAAAAGACGTTTATAAGATCGTCACAGGTGACGAATCATGGATCTATGCGTATGAGCCCGAAACGAAACAGCAATCGACCGTGTGGGTCTTCAAAGACGAGCAAAATCCAACGAAAGTTGTTCGTGGAAGAAGCACTTCCAAGCAAATGGTCGCCTGTTTCTTCGAAAAAACTGGTCATGTGGCGACTGTTCGGCTTGAGCAACGTAGGATGGTCATTTCTGAGTGGTACACTACAATTTGTTTGCCTGAAGTCATCGGAGAAATTCGAAAAACCAACAAGAGAAGATGAATCATTGTTCACCATGAAAATGCGAGCTCTCACACATCGGCTCAAACCAGAGCGTTTTTGACCGGCCAAAACGTCGAATTAATGGGTCATCCGCCGTACAGCCCTGACTTGGCACCTAATGACTTCTTCTTGTTTCCGGACATCAAGAAAAAAATGCGTGGTCAACGATTTTCGTCGCCAGAAGAAGCTGTTGAAGTGTTAAAAAACCATGTTTTAGAGGTGTTTTAATCGGAGTGGAAAAAGTGCTTCGACAACTGGTTTGAGCGCATGCAAAAGTGTATAAATCATGCTGGAGAATACTTTGAAAACAATAAAACCATTTTTGATTATAAATATTCGCATTTTCACTTTAAGGCCAGAAATATATAGAGCAGACCTCGTATGTATATTATAAGTTCTCATGCATAGCGGATTAGATTGAGCGACGTCTATCTGTTCATTTGTGTTCGGGTTAAAACATTAGAGACAGGCGAAGTGTTTTGCCCGCTGCCTTGAGGGACATAGACCGATCTTGATGATTTTTAATAGCAAAATTTTGCAAAACTTAGATATATCCTTTTTCGAAGGATAAAGGATATAAAAAGATATGGAAAAACTAGAACCAGATGTGGTGTTTTCTTCGGTTCCGCTAAGGACATGGATCGAAAGCAAATTTTTCGAAACTATGTCTGATCGATTGGAGTTTTTAAATTTTCTCTAGCTCATCTAGTGGCCTGGCAAAGTTGATTTCAACACTAACACGGACGGACATCATATGCTTAAGAACTCAGAAACACGTAAACACTTAATGGGATCGGAAATGGATATTTTAGAAATTAAAAACTGAATGAGAAATTAAGGTATACCCTCTTTCCATCCCTGGTAAGGGTATAGAAACGAAAACAAAATCAAAACTAATTTTCTAACACTACGATTTCAATCGCAAATCTGAATACTGTTATTGTGTTTAAGTTATAAACAAGTTAATAAATACATGATTGTTATTATCAGCAGTTAGTTATTTGCACTCTTCAATAAAATTTTTTTGAATTTTTTTACTAACAATCGCAAACGAATTTAATTAACTGTTGATGTTTTTAAACAATTTTAACAAAACAATGAATAAAATAGGCGTTAAACAGTTCTTTTTGTAATTAAGATATTCATATTAATTTCAATGTACAAATAATTAGTCATCAGATAAAAAGCTTTTTGTTTTGTGTCGTGGTTAAACATTATCTATCTAAAATTTACTTTACAGTTCAACAAATTTTTAAAACACATTAACTGTTAAAAATTGAATAATGTATTAAACAAAAATCACTACTGAAAAGCAGTAGTAAAAAAATAATTAGGACAAAAATTTAATTAAACACCGGTAGTTTTCAACGTAAATATTTATTGAGGTAAAGTTCAATTTATACACTTACAATAACGAAAATAATATACCGAAGAAGACAATTTGCCACCAATGTTTCGGTAAAGTGTTGGCAGTTAAAAAAAAAACGTAAACAGTACCTCGTTGGGTAAACAAAACCTCAAAACTTACCAGAGTTAATGAGTTAAGTGCAGTCGTCTGTGACTACGTTTTTACGCACGTCTAATTCGTAGATAAAAATATTGTTAATAGAAATTTTTGTCGCATAAACAGTAAATTAAATTTTTATTTGTGAATAGCTCACTTACAAAAACTACTCCTGAATAACTTAATTATTTGAAAATAATGTGTAAAATGCTGCCACATTTTTTTCTGTTTAAATGTTTTTGCCTTTTAGGCCTTATAAATTATTTTAAAAGTATAGTTTTGAGAGAAAATATTATTTTTTAAACGAAATATTGTGCACAAATAATTTTTGAAAATAAAAATTAAACGAAAAATATCTGGGCGGGTATAATTATAAAATATTCATTTTTTTTTAGAAATTTTACCATTTAAAATTTGATTCGGTTCCACTATAGTGTTGAAAATATTTTTGTGTTTAACTTGCCGTATAAACAGCAAATTAAATAATTAGAAACAATTTTTATTTGCAAACAGGGTGCGTATAAACGTGGATGAGATGACTAAGGCATCATTATTGGGAAACCGCAAATTCATAATAAAACAAGTAAGAGTGTTATATTCGGCCGAATCTTATATAGCCTTCATTATATATATTAACCTAGTTTAGTATCAGTAACTCAAAAAAAAAAAAAAAAAAATTGGGGGACAAAGAATTAAACTATAAGAAATTTTTTTTTTCATAAAAAAGTTATTGGCCCTTAATGGGTTAAGCATTTTTAAAATATTTAAGTATTTTCTGAAAGATCTCTTTAAAAACTTTTAAATATTACCCATTTTAATATCTTTAAAAATATGATGAAAAATCGTAATTACCTATGAAAAGTTCAGAGGCCCAATCTCGGAACAAAATGGGCGAGCGATAATTAGTGTTTTTTTTTAATTTTTTTATTCTCTATTGCCCGTTTGTTTTTTTATTTATTTTTAATGTAGTTACTTCACTAAACTAGATTTGTTCTAATTGATATGGAAAAATGAGAGGGAGGCGTGGTGTTTCGCCAGCCTGCTGATTTTCAATAGCAAAATTTACAAAACTATATCTGATCGATAGGCGTATTTAGACTTTCTTTAGATCAGCTTGTGTCTTGGCGAAGTTAATTTCAAACCGAAAACAGACGGACGGACATGGCATAATCGAACTCCAAATATATATACTTTATGGGGGTCGGAAATGGATATTGTGGATATTACAAACGGAATGAAACACTTAGATATACCTTTTTTCCACCTGCGGTTAAGGGTATAAAAAGAGGATCGTGGATTAAAGAGTGTATTTAATAACCAACAAAGTAGCCCGAGTCTCGGCGCCAAGCTGGAGACTTTAAAATCTCCACAATTTTTTCTACGCATGTATTTTTTTTATTATTTTCGTTAGAAACAGCAAAATTTGTTACCGTTATGTAGCAACATTACTTTTTAACTAATTTGAAGCAGTCATTAACCAACTACTAATTAGTAAAACCACAATGATCAAATAATACTTGAAATCATCCCTTTCACGTCATTATCACGCTGACGACAAAACAAATTTTCGTATCATTGTTTAATATCAACTCTTAAAATCTCAGTTTGTTCCCCAATATGGATAATCGTACGACATTCACTCCTCTAATTCAGTCAGATTTTTAATTGATTACTTGTTATAAAAAGAATATCGACACTCTGCCTATTATAGTCCTCTAGGTACACGGTAATCGTTTTTCGCTTTGTACTTCGCCACTGTTCCAATCCAGTCTACGTCTTATTAAAATATGTATATTGATATGGGATTTACTAGTGCAAATTTTAAAGCGTGTACCTATTACAGTTCTCCGCTTTACTTGGGAATAATTTTTTAATTATGAGAGGTATCACTCCCATTGTTCTTATCTAGCCAGTTTTTAGCTACGTTATGCATATTAATAAAAAAAATTATATGAAGAAAATTTCAAAGTGCTACCTATTACAGTTACCAACCATGGGATCAGCAAAGTTCATGTTAAATATCAAAAAAAAAAAAAAAAAAAAAAAAAAAGAATCTGTTCTATCAATAGTTATAGCTTTGCGACAAACAAACAAAAACATCTTGTGCTTTATGTACACACATTTATTTTACGTCGATAATTGTTTGGTCACTTTCATTTTCACAGAAACAAATGCCTGACTTCTTAGTTGTGTTAGAGACCTTTGCACAGCTGGGTACTTTATTGATCACAAAGTCGGTTTATCACAAAATATGAGAGTAAGTAATAACTATCATTAAAGGTTATTCATTGAACATAATCGTATGCAAAGTTTACTAAAAAGTGCTGTAGTCAAAGTGGTAAACACGTTGACTACAAACTTGGTTAGTCAGGGTTCAACTCCTACGACAACAAAAAAATAAAAATGTTTTTTTCTGTTTAATAGTATAAATACATATTCAGAATTAACATCAAACATGCAGCTTTCTTCGTCAGTACTTTTGCATAGCATATTTGCTGTCATATCTCTCATCTATCCCTTTCCTAAAGAATGTAGCACGGTTAAAAATAACTAAATAGGCATTATTGCCTGAAGTTTTACATCTCTTTATAAAAAAAGTAATAACGAAAAGATATCGTAAATCTTTTTATTTTATTTATTTTTTTTTTTGTTACTTAATAAAAAACACTTTGTTATTCAAATTTACTATCTTTGTTAGATTTAACACAAATCCAAACAAACACTACAGTGCACTGTTGTATAACTTGGGCTTATAATGTTGTTAAGCAAAAGCACAAGTTCAAGGGCATTGCTTTCTATTAATATTTAAAGATAATGGAGTGGTTTGTTTAACTTGTTTACCTTCAGTTTATATTGGCCATGGAAATTAAACTTTTTTGTTGTGTTTTTTACCAACTTCGATGATAATGAAACATAACGGAAACTAATTAATTTCTTCTTTTGGCTGTGCATTCTTCTCCAATAAAGTATATAAAAGGTAAATAGCAATTGTTTAAGATATTTCGTTATAAAAATACAACAAAAATTAGTTGCCTTTTAAATAAAATTATTCTAATTTAAAGCAGTTTTCAGAACTTCAAACGAATTATTCATTTTTTAATTAATTTGGGAATCTTCTTTTCACACAAAAAAAAAAAAAAAATGAACTGCATGAAATTTGAGTCAATTGAATTTGGTAAAAATGAATTGCAATTCATTTCTAATTCAAATGAATTTGTTAAAGTGAAATGCAATTCATTTTTTATTCATTTGAGTTGCGTTGATTTCGTACGTAAATATGCAGTAAGCATTTTTTCTTTGATCAGGGTTTTCAATTTTTATGCTGAATATTTTCATTTTGTTAAGAGAAATTGATATTTTTCATTTCCCCTAGATCTACTCTTAAATTTGATGGCAACTTATTTTTGATTTCATTCATTTGAATTGCCCTTCACTGTTCCAACTCATATGAAAAAGTACAAAACCAATTCAATTCACTTGAAATTTCTTTCCGCCTAATTCGCTTGAATTGATTCAGATTTTATTAAATTATTTTTTGTTGCAAAAAGAATTAATTTAAAATTTAGCTAAAATAATTAATTTACAGCTTTGATAATCTGCCACCGAACTTTTTAACACAATCGCTTTTGAGCTCTACAAAATAATAGCTTCCGGGAATTCCGCGTGATATTTACTTATCGAATAAAATAGTCTAAAACTTAAAACTTTCTCTAGAGGTTTATTTTTTACTTATATTTATGTATTAATGGAAACTTATCAACAACAACTAATACAAGCTTAACTAGAGATACAGAAACGTACGTGAATGAATGTCCATGTCATCAGATTCACTAAATTTTTTCTTTAAGGATCTTCCACAATAATTACTAATTAACATCTAATAAAGCAAAAAATGGTTCTTTCGCTAGATTTGATTACATATGAAATATGTGGCTCAAAAACAAATTCTCTGATTTTGGTGCATAGTTTTATTCACTGCCCAATTGACTAAAATTGAAGATCTTTAAATGAAGAACTTAAGTAAATAAAGTTGGGTACCCTATTGTTACAGATGAAGCTCATTGTTTCTTTTTTTCATTGAAGAGGAGGCTACCCAGGTACTTAAAAACTTTGTCTTGGGACTTGAAAAACTTGATTCTGATTTTTTACTACAAGTGTTTTAATATATCTGTAAGTATTGTTACATGATCGTTTTTATCTGAATTATGGCATCAGTCTGCAATGGGTCTTACTGCTAAACATATACTTACAAAAGTCAAATACTGCTTCAAAGAGTAAACAGGATGGAAAGTAAATTATTTAAAAGAAAAAGAAATATTATTGGTAAGTAATATAATATAATGTACTTACGAGGGTTGCTATATATATTTCTGGCCTGGCAACACTGAGTGCTGCCAAGTGCAATCTGACATTTCCATTGGAAAGTTTGTCATTTTAAAGCATAATCGTACTCAAAACGTTTTGACGTACGGCCATTATTTGTGTTGTTTACAGTGACTTGAAAAAATTAATATAGAAAGAAATGGAATTAACTCGTGAACATTTTCGTGCCATAATTTTTCACAACTTTCGACGTGGATTATCACGACAAGAGTGCATTAATGAACTTAAATCTTTGTATGACGATGAAGCACCATCTTATAGCACTGTGAAAAATTGGTATAATAAATTTAATCGTGGCCGAAGCTCGCTCAAAGACGAATTCCGTGAAGGTCGTCTAAAAACGGCTGTTGTGCCAGAGAACATTGATGCCGTGCGTGAACTCATAATGCAAGATCGACATGCGACATACCGAGAGATAGAGACATCCTTGGACATTTCTTCTACCAGCATACATTCGATACTGCATGAACACCTGGCCGTAAAAAAGGTTTGTTCTCGTTGGATCCCGCACAATTTGAAAGTCGATCAAAAAAAGGCTCGTGTCGATTGGTGCAAAGAAATGTTGCAAAAATACGATTGCGGTGCTTCAAAAGACGTTTATAAGATCGCCACAGGTGACGAATTATGGATCTATGCGTATTAGCCCGAAACGAAACAACAATCGACCGTGTGGGTCTTCAAAGACGAGCAAAATCCAACGAAAGTTGTTCGTGGAACAAGCACTTCCAAGCAAATGGTCGCCTGTTTCTTCGGCAAAACTGGTCATGTGGCGACTGTTCCGCTTGAGCAACGTAGGACGGTCACTTCTGAGTGGTACACTACAATTTGGTTGCCTGAAGTCATCGGAGAAATTCGAAAAACCAACAAGAGAAGACTAATCATTATTCACCATGACAATGCGAGCTCTCACACATCGGCTCAAACCAGAGCGTTTTTGACCGGCCAAAACGTCGAATTAATGGGTCATCCGCCGTACAGCCCTGACTTGGCACCTAATGACTTCTTCTTGTTTCCGCACATCAAGAAAAAAATGCGTGATCAACGATTTTCGTCGCCTGAAGAAGCTGTTGAAGTGTTCAAAAACCATGTTTTAGAGGTGTCTCAATCGGAGTGGAAAAAGTGCTTCGACAACTGGTTTGAGCGCATGCAAAAGTGTATAAATCATGCTGGAGAATACTTTGAAAAACAATAAAACCATTTTTGATTATAAATATTCGCATTTTCACTATTAGGCCAGAAATATATAGAGCAGCCCTCGTACTCTGTAGTTTAGGCTGATATTCAGCCAACTCATCAGGAAACCTTTATACAAATTTTTAGAAATCCAAAAACATTTTTCTTTAAGTATAAAAACTTTAAAAACATCATTATAAGAGTTATTTTAGAAGTCAATACACAAAGGATTTAACATTTGTGTATTAAACTATGTTTTTAGTTGCACATATTTGGTCGGCACTGTATTCGTCTATCTTAAAAAAAAACATAAAATTTGATAAGATAAAATACCATTTATCACAAACAATTTCTTTGAAACCCATTGCGTAAAAGATTTTTAATTTACAAAAATAAATTAACTAAACATTTTTTAAGTAAACATTTTGATACAAAAAACCCAAAATGTTTATGTTATTAAATTAAAAATTGTTTAAGTTGCTAAAATTGTGATTGGTAGTCTTGAAAAATATGACGTACGGTCTGAGTAAGGAAAGACAAAATAAAAATTAATCAACTGTATTAACAAAATGTTAAACTGTCAAACGTACGATACAAATATGCCGGACTTACGTCAACTCGTATTATTAAAAACAAATAATAAGTTTATTTAGTAAATAAAAACTGTTACTAATTGTTACGAGAACGTTTTCACTTATTCAAAAAACTTGCAAGTAGAGAGTAAAAAAAAACTTGAAAATGTGAGAAAAAATTTTTTTTTTTAATTTTTTCCTAGCCAGGGGTTGAACCGTGGATTTTCATAAAAGACGCTGGCAGAATGTAATGCGGCATTTTCAGTTTTTTGTGTGTTCAAAATTAAAAGTAAACAAGCCAGTGGTGAAACATTCAATGCAATGTACTTTTTTGTCGGTACAATTTGAAGAAAAGTAGTACAATTATTATGTATAATTAAAAATAAGTTATACTTATGTATGAAGTTAAAAATATTTTTAATTTAAATATTTTTTCATCTAAATCACAAAAAGAATGTTTATTAGAACTAACTGCAGAATAAAATTATATTAATGAATCGCTTAAACATCATAGGCCCTTAAGTAAATTACCTAATAATTAATAAAATTTAAAACATTTTATGTTCATATTTTTGGTATTTGGTTACTTGGAAACTTTTTGAAACTTTTGAGCTAGACCCTTAGTTTCAGAGATAGGGACCTTCAAAATTTATATGTAGGTATAATATGGCATACATATGTACCTATATAATTTTATGGCGGAAAGAGACAATATGGGTATCTTAAGAAAGGTTATTTCTAAGAATATTTTGTATCTGCCTTAGTAAACTATATTTAAGCCAACATAACATTTAACGCTCTGCAAATTTTAGAAACCAAAATTTTACTTTTATAAAGTTCTCAATTTAAGCAATCAACCACCCAATAACTTTCATTTTATTTCTGTTAAAATTGTTTGTCTGTTTTTGTGTATAGGTACGTACATAAATACATTCCTACAGCACTAGACAAATAGCTATTTTCTCCTTTTAAATACAACTGGTATTAGACTGGTATTTTTAGTCACTTCAGTAATTGAAAAACAACAACATGTAGATATTTTACTTATTAGCGATGTTGTTATTTATTAATCTAGTATAATTTTCAACCAAGTTTCTTTTATTCAGCTATTCTTTTCCAAATTACCTAACAATTCATAAGTTTATAGTTGTTTTTTATTATAGAATGTAAACCTATCAAAAAACTTGAAATCTGCATCCATAAATTTGTTTGATATACTTCAATGTGTTTGTGTAATTGTAATGTTCTTTAATAGCAATTGCGCTTGTAGAACAATGCACGTATGCATGTATGTTTTACAATATGTAACTTCAATACTTTTTCACTAAAAAAATTAAGGTTACATGCACTTTTTGGTGTAATTTTAATATTCTTAACTTTAAATTAATCAGTGACGTCTTTTGAATTCATTTCTTTTATGTAAATTATAGATTAATTTCTTTACACAAACAGATATTTTTGTTATTTCTTTGACCTTTTAAATTAACTTGCAGACACCGAAGCTTTTGTTTTCCTTATTTCAATAATCAGACACTCGATATTTAAACAAACCGCATTGTAACCGACACAAACCCAACACCAACTATTTCAATCGAGAGCAAGAATTAAACTAAATTATTTAGCACAGATGTTTTCTTCAGTGTTGTCAGTTATGACGATTTCTCGCCAAACGTTGCGATGAAAATTCCTTTTGACTTGAGCAATGTTAGAATGGCGATGTTTAAAATACTCAGCGATTTTTTTATAATATTAGAAAAAGCTTTGTGCTGAAAAAATATATTATATCTGATTTTCAAGAAACCAATTAGAATTAAAACGAAAAGTTTAAATTTGTATTGCCAATCTTATAATATGGATGCATAAACTATAAATTGAAAATCCTATACCACACTTTTATATATAAAAGAACAATTTTTTAGCTCAATAAAAACAGCGATGAATTTAAAGAGGAAATACATTTACAAAGATTATTCTTTTGTATAGATTATATTGTTTTTTGGATTTATATATAATTGATGACTAGATTTTAAGAGAAAGTTGTTTGTATCCAGAGCCCCTAATGGTGCATATTTAGTTTTATATTTGATTTATTTATACAAATGAACACAACTTTTTAATAAGATTTTTTATATTTTACGATAAGAGATGTAAATTACCTGAACTTTTAAATTTGCAATGTATATTGTTAAAAAAAAACGCTATTATAACTAAAATTATATATTAGCGATAATCGCCAAACATTTTTTGACAAAGCTACAAAAATACTGGCAGCATTTGTTTTTCTTATTCTTCTTGTAACCAGAAATTTCAAGGCGAATTCAGCCCAGTTGGCTTTTCCTCTTTGAATGTCAAAGATTGTCATCTCCAAATAATTTTGACAGCCAAACATGATTTGTACAGAATCAAAATGTGCCTATTTTATTTGCTGTGTTTTATTCATTGTCGCCGTGAGTATACATCTTTCTAATTCGCCTTGAATCATTACTAGACGGTCGCAATGACGAATGCATTAATTTTCGTTGAAACGGTATATTTTAAAGACCATGAAAAAATGATACATATTTTTTATATATGGAGTATGACACTTCAGGTTTTGGCGAAAATTAATCAATTCGTCATTGCGACCAAGTAGTATTGATTCGCTTTGCAAAATTTGTTACATACGCAAGTCGATTTCACGTCGAAAATAAATATAACTTTGCGAAATAATAATGTACAGTTTGTTTTTATTGCTTTCGGCTGCTGAAAACAAAGAAGTACATTAGGATACTAAAATTTTGACACTCGAAAAAGAAAAAATCACAGGCGCAAAAAATTGTCAGTAGTCTGTCAAGGCCACCTGTAATAAATTCGCCTTGTTACATACGTATACAAGGCAAGTTGGCACCAGGTGACTGCATTAGCTTTTACGTGTATTTTGTTTTTGTACAATTTTAACAAGCTGTCTTTCAAAATGTGTGTATGTATTTCAATTTTTTGTAGCTTTCATGGCGCAATAACCAGGTGAATGTATTAGCTTTTGCAGGTGTTTTGTTTTTGTAAAAACTTTTGAGCTGTCAAAAACGTCTGGCAATATATGTGTATGTATTTCAATACATGTTTAGCGGATTTCTTATTTTTCACAACTACATACACACATATAACACAAACAAAACATACGTAAAATCTTAATCATATATTAACCGCATGATCTAATGCACTCACCTGTTCAATATGCCATGACACATACACAACAAGGCAAATTGAATACTAGGTAATGGCATGAGTACAAAAACAAAAAACGCGTGTATTTTGTTTGTGTAAATTTCCTTGTACGCGTCAGTCAACAGTGACGAATAATATTAAAAACAGATAAGAAAAAGAAATTTATTGAACAAACTCTAGTTCAATTCATTTTTGCTTTAGTGTCCTTCGGAATATCGAACCCGTACTCGTACTTTTTTTGCAAACCGAACAAATATCCGCACAAATATTTCTTCATAAATATTCAAATATTTTTTATTCATCTACATACATACATACATATGCATATATTGTTAAAATAATAATAAAATTTCAAAGATTAAAAAAAAACGTTTTCTTTTTAATAAATGTTGTTTTTTGTTTCTTTTGTTTTATTTTTTAACACCACTTCTTGGGCAACGCACGCTTTTCACTTTTTACACAACGGTATATCCGCACATTCTCTTTTTTATCTATAAATTAATTATTTAAATATTTTCTTTCAAATTTCAAATTGAAAATTTTTTCACTATTTTAAATAGCGCGTCAGCAAAATGTAAACAATTTTTGACGTTGGTTAGGAAATATTTGTAAAGCGAATTCGATCACCTGGGCTATCAATTTTACCTAGTATTCAATTTGCCTTGATACACATTAACTTTTTTTAATTAAGACGCTTACTTTGTAAAGTAGCTTCGATTGATGTGCGATAAACATTTTAATGCAGTTTTTTTATCACTTAATTTATGCAATCCATTTCGGTTTATGGTCAACCGTAAGGTACTAAACGACTTATGCTTTCTTTAAATAGCGCCTTTTTACCAAATTAAAAAAGGATCAGAGGTATTTGATCGGCTTATGATATAGTGTACTTTCATTTGCGTACCTTGTGGGTCCAATCAAGTAGCATCAATTTTAAAAGCGAAAAAGTATTACGACCTTTGAAATTTTTTATAGTTTAAAGCTCTAACCTAACTTTCTTCTTTGCATGCATAAAAATTATTATATACTTTACTTGGGAGATAAAACATTTTTAAGGAATTACTTTTTCAAAATTATATTAAACGCAATTCGTCTTTATAAAATTCGGTTCAGTTGTCAAATAGTTGCAATACGAAATTAAGCAATTTTGACGTTTGAAAATTAATACAGAAAACTATCTGTAAACCACATGAGCCTTTTAAGGCCGTGTCAGATAGAACTTTTTCGCTTTGCGTGACATTTCAAACTTTGAAAAAAAGTGTAAAACGCAAGAGGTATTGCACAATAAAAACTTTGACAGCGCTTAATTATTGTTTGTTTGCGTTAAAAGTGCATAGTAGTTTTTATATTTTCATTAAAATAATATTAAAAAATGTTATTGGAGGACATATTGGAATTGGTTCTAATCCTAATCTTAATGAATGAAGCATTTTTATATAACTACATGTATACTTAAGAATATTAAAATAAACTATTTCCTATAGTTAAAATAATTTGTTACAAATTAATACTAGAAGCCTTTTTCAAAAATAATAAAGGAATAATATTTAATAAAAAAATTACATTTTAAAATACTTACCTCTTTTACTTTAGATTTTGCAAAAAATAATATACAAATGTATAGCAGCTAATTGTCAAAGCGCGCCAAAAGATGAGTGTTGACCAACTTTGCGCTTTGCTTTGCGTTAAAAGTGCTTTATGTGACATGTTTCATATAAGTTCATACATTTTATCTTAAATGTCAAAGCGAATTTGCAACGCAACGCAAAGCAAAAGTTTTATCTGACACGGCCTTTAAATTTTCTAAATCTAAATTCTTACTCTGGCAACACTATTATATAATACATAATTCTGCAACTTTGTAAATAAGCTTGTGTTTTGAATTACAGAATTTCGGAAATATTTTATTATTTTATTATTCCATCGCTTCTTGTCTGAAATTAAATTTTAAATATGGATGATGGAGAATATGATAATGATGAGTAAGTTGCATTTAAACAATTATTATCTTCCGTTAGTGATGAGTTTGCATAATAAATATTAAGAACTACCACGTTGGTTTGACGGGTAACTAATGATTTTTTTTTCAATAGTGTTGGTGGTGATGACTTCGATGATGTCGATGAAGAGGACAATATTGACGACATTAATCAGGAGGAAGAAGTAGATAACATTGAAATAATAGCACCTGGTAATGCTGGCGGTGGAGTAGCAAAATCGAAACGTATCACAACCAAGTACATGACCAAATATGAAAGAGCGCGTGTTTTAGGCACCAGAGCCTTGCAAATTGCTATGTGTGCTCCTATTATGGTAGAACTAGAGGGAGAAACTGATCCTTTGCAAATAGCTATGAAAGAGTTGAAACAGAAAAAAATTCCCATTATCATAAGGCGATTTTTACCAGATCACTCTTATGAAGATTGGAGTATAGACGAATTGATTATTGTAGATCATTAAATTTTTATTGGTTGGAAAGTTCTTAGAGTATAAGTTCATTTTGTATATTTAATAAAAAGATAAATATTTTAGTATAAAAAAATATTATTTGGAATATCTTTTATTTTATTTAATTTACTTTAATTGTGCTTAATATCTTCAAATTACAATTTTAATCAAATTTGGTTTCTATACTAATAAATTTTGTGTAGAATCCACTGATGAGCTATATGAGTAGTGAAATGGCCAAGTAGATATGCTTTCCCCGAAGCAATTGTTTTATTTTGTAGGTAGTTTGTAAAAATAAATATTTCATGAGAATATGAAATATTTTTAAAAAATTTAAGGACAAATAAAGTAAATGATTATAAATGTTTTTAACACAAATGTGTTAAGATTTTACTCAACGTCCACCTTCGATTATAGATGATTTTTAACAATCAGGTATGTGATAGAAATCGAAAATGGTGCTGATATTATTACTATTTTCGTGTTTTAAACATCTTCAATACCTTTTCATTCAATTCCTATAATTACTCTGGCGTAACTTCTTTATTATTGTTTAAAATATATCCCAAAACGACTCGTTTTCAAATCAATCGATTTCCATCACATGCCTGAATGAAATTATTATTTTTCAGTTTTGGCTCAAGTTGGTAATGTAAAACTTTTTTGGTCATTAAAGATAAATTGGTTTTAAATTTATTTTCCATGTTCTGACAAACACTCAGCTTATTTGACCATGTACTTGAAAATGTTGGCCTTAAAGTTCAATTAGCACAAGTTGCAACAGTTTGTCTTAGTGATACATAGATAAACCGATAGATTTCAAGAGATGGCGATTTACAGACATCTATTTTTATATCGAAAGTTTTATTTGCTTGAAAAACAAGTTATTTTGAAATCTTTATTATTTTTTAGGATTTAATTATTATTTAATAAGTATTTTTATATAGAAATTAAGTTTATATTTCGCTTAAAAATATATTTTTTAATTTTAACAAATAAGAGTTAATATTAATTTAATATTCCTAAAATTACTTTAATTTTTCAAGCAAAAATACAATATGTGAAAAATCAATATTTTCTAACATTTTAAACCTAATTTTTAATGAAACTCAAACGAATCTTGTAAGTTTTTGTTTATGGTTGAAATTTGCAAAATAATTGATTGCGATCCCTGGCTTTTAACCCTAGTTTACTCACACTTTAAAAATATCCTAAGCTTTTATCTGCATGTAGATTTTAGTTCTAAATTAAATACAGTTAATTCTCTAAAACAAGACACGTTTTTAATTGCAGAAAATATATAAATAATAAAAAATGCTAGATTTTATGTTACAATTCTGAGGGAATTCTTTTAGCTCCAAGCATAACCATATTCTTTATCGTAGCACACACGTTCTAAAAGTGTGACCGCCTGATGTCCGGTGCGACACATATTTTCGACGACGCATGGTTGCAGGCCACAATCAGAGAGATTTTCTTTACCAAAAACTTCTCCAGCCTCATTATCATCATCTAAATGCTTCTGATCTTCGTTTTCAGTTTTTAAGGGATGCTGACCAGCAGAATCCTCTAAGAGCATTTTTGTAGCCTTGCTAAAAGCTAGAGTATTCGTATTGGAGGCCAAAGTGGCGCTAAATGCATCTTTTGTCTCGCCTAGCAGTTGACACACATAGGGAAGAAAGGAGGGCAGAACTATACCCTTAACCTCAATGCTAAAGTAGTCCACACCGTCCATGCGCACTTTACTTGAGCGGGTATTTAAATGTTGCATTGTAGCCTTGGGAAAGGCAACAGGTGCTAAAAGTGTAGGAGGAACGCCTGCCAACCGGCCAACGCTGCTAATAGTACTTTTAGCATTCAACAGGAAACTAAAAAACCCCTGACATTCTACACCTTCAATTAACACCAAGGAGTTGTCACTGAAATCCTCAGACATTTCCTGAGAATTGATTTTACGCTGATGGGCTGTTCGAATTTTACGTATTTCTTTGGCGTCCACCTCCAAGCTTTCTAACCAATCGTCATCTTCGTCTTCCTCGTCATCAACTTTAGCCTCAACATCGTTACCACTAATGTTTGCTTCTAAGTTAGAGATATCTCCATTGGAAAGTAAACTGTGGTTATTGCTGAATTCTCCCTCTACTGATTTGTTAAGACCTCCACCACTGTCTTTTTTCAGGGGCATAGTATATTCAATACCTTCCTGCCTTAAGGCTTGACGCATGCCTCTCGTTGTAGGCGACATAAGGGCATGGATTTCTACTCTACCGCCTATTCCAGCGGCCCGAAATAAAACTGTAAATGTGTTTGCACATAAATAGAAATATGCACACTGTCTGGCTCTTAAAAGTTGAAAAAGGCCTCTGAAACTATAATCCCAATCTTCTGCTAAAGCCTTACGCTCCCTTTCTCCTAGAGTAATACCAGCATTATCTCGCGAGTTGCGCGGAAACAAAGTCATCCAAGATATATGCGGATGTTGCCAATAATAGGTTGCCTGATTAAATCTGGTAGCTGGAGAAATGTCTAAACCTCTGCCTTCAGTTTGAGTATCTATGCAACGTACAAAACTTGTAAGACCACTGGCCATTTGACTGGTTTTTAGTTGGGTGGCTGGTAATTCGGAACGGCAAAAGAAACGTACACGTGTTTTTAAACACCAATCCATTGGCAAATGTTTAGTTATATTTTGCTCCTCTACTATATCATCATCCTCAGTACCAGCATATGCAGCAGATGATTGTTGCAAGATTTGAGAGAAAGTTTTTGCATCAAATGGTTTTAGTTCTAGTTTGGCAGGTGGCGGACGGGTAGGTGTCTCCTTTACAAAAGCTTCTTGGGCAGTTAAAACTGGACTGCTAACAAATCCCATTAAGGAATCCTCACATTCCTCGTTTATATCTGTTTTAGGTTTTTTGGAACTATCTGCATTCCTAAAGGCAAAAAGGTTTGATTTTTTTTTAAATTTTCAATATAATTGCAAAACTTACTTTGCGAATGGATTTTTTCGCTTTTGTGCCATTTTAGCCTCCAGCAAAGCGGCTTTGTCCTTATCAGTAATCACATCTCGTACATTATTGTTTTGAATATTGTTACAATTTAAACGTGCTGCCAATTGTTTCTTCCGTTGTTTCAGTCTTTGCAATCGCATCAGCTGGAAAAATAAGCACATTCATTGGATTAATACACGTAGCAACTTATAAAATTGACCAATTGTTTGCCAACCTCATCAGGTCTTTTCCAATTTTGCGTTGTTTCTTTTGCAGCCATTTTTAATTGATAAATAAAACTTTAATTAAAACTAACTAATTTTTTCCTAATTCTTACTACTATCATACAAAAAAGGAATTTATCATTAAGGCGGGTAAAATTTGTTTTTGTACTATTTGAGCCAAATTATTTGTTTGTTTTGGTTAATAAGTCTGCCAGTGTAGGCAATTGAACGTTTTTCGTTCAATTTTTAAATTTATTAAAGTGTTCTTAACCCCTAAAATATAATCCCTCATTTACACCGCTCTTAAAATATATAGTCTCAATTATATCTTAAGTAAAATCTAGTTAATAAAAAACAAGTAAGAGTACTATATTTCACATAAAAAGTTCTTTTGAACAACAACAAATGCTCTTTTGAACAAAAATCCTTATTGTATGTGATTTTCCTGTCTTTTTATGAAAAAAACACAAAGCACAAAAAGTATTGGAACAAATCTAATCTACGGGCACAGCTCTTAAATAAAAAAGTTGGCTACGTGATGAAAATGAAATTTTAAGCAAAAAATGTTAGGTGAAAAATTTGGCGGCAACTCTTAGTTTCGAAGTTACGGACGTCAGAAGTTTTTATATATAATATGGCATATATCGAGTATTCGATGGCGTAATAGTAGAATATGGGTATCATTAAAGAGGTTATTTTAGGGCCTATCACAATTTGAATTGTGTCATTCTTTGTGTATTAACACACTAAATATTACAAAAAATTAGAAAATTATATTAATTGAACCTAGAACTTATTAATGGAACCCTCTTATTCGGAGGCGAAAAATTGAAACAACAGAGAAATGTGGATCGGCAAAAGCTCATTTGCACAGTTTAATCTATCAACCCTGAGATAATAAAAAAATGAATGTCATAAAAAATCGTATGTTGAAATAAATTTAAAAAGTTTTTTGTATATTTTACACAGCTTTTTGCACCAGTCTGTCTATATGTTGTACTTATCTGACGGAAGGAGGGAAGCTTGCAGAAGATTGTATGCTGCTTAGAAACTGTCGAGGTGCTGGCGTTGTGGCTATCTGGACCTTTACTTACCGAGGCTGTGAATGATGTTTGGACTTCAAGTGGCGACTGAGATTTCCAGTAGATCTACCTATAAGACTTAAGGAATTTTTGCAATAATTCCATTTTGCTCGATTTTCTCCATTCGTTTTAAAATGCATCCAAATCACTTTTTTATTGATTTAAATATTACAAGTTTTCCATTAAAAACGAAACACTATATCAAAAAGCTAAATTTTTTGAAAAAACACTGTTTATTCAAATTCAAAAAAAGAAATATAAACTTACATACGTGTGTATCCATTTACAGCAACTCTTTTTAATACCCAAAAATCAACTGAAATAAAACAAGCACTTGAACGAAAGTGAACTATGCACCTTATAATAATCCGTACACTACTGAACGAAATAAGCCAGTTAAGTGTCCGGTTCATTCTGTTCACTTAAGGCCAGGATTCACTATCATACATAATCGTACGACTTAATCACACAAAAATCTGACAGAATTCTGTCCTACTTTAAAAATCGTTTCACAATGAATTTATAAATTATTTAAAAAAAAATCGTACAGATCTGTCAAAAAGCCTGTCACACACATACACTTTTAATCCACACTACCATACTTTTTGAGCACAAATGCAATTTTTGACAGATCGTACGACTGAGTATGATAGTTAATCCTGGCCTTAAAATCATCCGTTTAAATTAAACAAGGTCTTCAGTTAAATGACCGGATCATTCCGTTCACTTGAATGATTCGTTCAATTTAACCCGTTCGTTCACGAACGACGCAGCTCTCCTTATAATTCGAAGAATAAGGGCGAGCGTTAATTTTCTCACTAGATGTTTGCTTTTTATTTTTTAATTCTTTATCGTCCGATATTACAAAATCTTCACTAGATGACGTTAACAATCAAAGCGATTTAGCCCGTATGGCCTTTGAATTTATATACCCAATGTTAAGGGGTTCTTGCATGTCTAGGACTTTTACCGCCATCTAAAATGTAGTAGAATTTGCTTTTAGTATGCTGTGTAGTCATGTTTATTTAATTGTTGTGCAATGCAGGTGTATGTATGATTGTGTGTCCGAGTGACTCACTTTCGTCTGGATAAACTGGTATAAGTTCAACAAAACTGATATTTACAAATTCTATGAACATAATTTTTCAAAACTGATAACATATAGACTTTTAATCGTATTTTAAGTTTATTGAACTTTTAGGAAGGAAGAGCAATAAAGTGTTTACAATTTTTTTCGGGTGACACCTTGTTGTAAGAATAGTTTCTGACTTTACTAACAACATTTGCGCTATAATACTGCATTATCTATATAATATGTTGAGAATTATTTCTTCCACAAAAATCAAACAACTGCAAAACAGGGCCATCTTGTTCTCAGTAGTATGCATTAAAACACGTAATGTGGCATCCCCAAAGTAGACTATTTTTATTTCATATTTTTTTAGAATCAATTAGTTGTTGTGCTGGCAAAAATACATATCTGAAGGAAAATCAATACACTGAGGCAGAAGTAAAAATTAAAATGTTTCTAGTGCAAAAAGGTTAGAATTATAAACCAATTAAACAAATTTAAAAAAAATCTCTAACACATTAATTTATAACAATATTTCTTGCATTTATGTAATAAATTTTCGTTTTTGTAGAAACTCCTCGTATGACCAGCAAATTTCTTTGCTTGCTTATGATTATAACAGCTGGCCAAAGTATTGTGGCTTATACACCAATTTCCAAGGAAAGTATTTTTGCTGATGTACTTTTGACCGAGTTGCTTAGTCGCATGGAAAAAGAAAATGATCCACTTAGTAATTACTTTGATGTGGACAACGATATGCCTAAAGGCTTAGACATGGTGTCACGCTCTTCCAGCCAAAATATACCCGAAGATTATGAATTTCGCAATATGTTTCCTGGTGGACCGAATCCCTCTATACGCGATCAAGAATTTTTGCAACATAGCTCATTGTGGGGCCATCAGTATGTGTCGGGTGGTATGGGTGAAGCCCCCAATCATTTTCCTACTCTTATTAAAACCGATGCCAGTCTACCAGCCTACTGCAATCCACCTAATCCCTGTCCTTTCGGTTACGAGGAGGATGAAGGCTGCCTTTCGAAATTTGAAAATACGGCACTCTTCAGTCGTGAATATCAAGCTGCTCAAGATTGCACCTGCGACAGTGAACATATGTTTGATTGTGCTGGTCAAGACAGCAGTTCAGGCAATAGTGAAATGGCTTCGACAATGGAAAAATTCTTAATGCATCAATTCCAAAACGATAATGGTATTGACAATAGCAATGCTCCTGTTAAGAAATTGTTTGGTTTTGGTCCTGGCCCTGCTGTTAATCCATTTTTAGAGGGCGATAAACTCCCAATTGCTGCCAAAAAGGGCAATCATGTTAAAGTCTAAATATTTTTAACATGTTTAAAACAATCTTTGTTATCGCTTTGCCCCCTTAAACTTGGAAACGTAAAAAAAGTATTGTATATAAATGTGTATTTATGTATATGAATTGTTTTGGTCGTTGCTAAAAGTCATATTTCAGTAACATTTGATGTATGTATAATTAATGATTCCCTTCCGTCGATGTATTCATCTTTCTTTGTCACTAAAATATTACTACCATTATATTTTATGGAACCAATAACTCATGCATATGAAGCATGTATTTTATTCTTAGTGAACACTTAATCTAAATTGGATTTTAACTTAGCGAATGTTATTATTGTATTTACAATTTTCAACTAAATAAAAAGTATAATTGTTATATTAATTTTTATTTTATTTATTATTACAATTAAACTTACTTTTTGTTTTAAGTTAAACTTCTACTTTAAACTTAACTATTAAAGCTTAAGTAAAAAATAAATATAAAATAAAAATAATAATAACGTGGATAAAATAAACAGGTCAAAAATCTATTAAATATTTTATTCTAAATTAGGGAAGTAAAAATAGTAGGAAATAGGAAACCTATATTTATGTAAACTAGAAAAAAAGGAGAGGTCTAAAAGTACGGTAACGGAGCTATTATTAAAGTGGGAAGCGAATATTTATGTAAATAATAAATATATGAGAAAAAATTGGAGTAAAAAATCTAAACCCATTTTTAAAGCTTTAAAAAAAGTTAATTGTTTTTAAATGCTAATTAAGTAATTTTTTTAACATTAGGTTTTTCTCCAAGCATTTGCATTTTTTAAAAGGTTGGCCTGAGTCATTTAAAATTAATGGCAAATCTTCCCAAAATTGTGGCACTTGCATTGGATTACGCTGGGCAAAACCACAGGAATTGTCTTAGACTTTCCATTACTTCTACTCTCAACTTGTTTGTGTATTTTACTGTTTTAATTTTATAAAAGAATTTTCATATTTTTATAAAACAAATTAATTTAAAATGTATTTTTCAGTTTTTTACATATTTGTTCTTTCTGAGGAGTTTTCGTTACAAAATTTAAAAGGAAGAAAAATTGCGAAAAAACCGGAATAAATAATATGGCAATGCTGCCAAGGTAGATTTAATACCACAGCAAAGAAAGAAAACCTTAGCAACGGAATCAATAATTGCAATTTTTGCTGACGCAAAATATATTGTGCGCGTAATTGCGGAACGGAATGAATAACTTGACCCAATAATTTTTTTTAACTGAAAACCATATGTTTATGTGCTGAAGATGCCACGGTAAAATTTTCAAAAACTTTTAAAATAAAATTTTTTAGGGGTCGCCTTAAATTAATTAATATATTTTATTTCCACACCATCCTAAAAGTATGCTTCCATTTATTTAATACCAATTTACTATGCTCCAGGTATGAAATGCTGAAAAATGTATTTGTTATGAGGTTTTTGAGTAACTACTTTTTCTTTTAAAGAGTTCTTTCAGCATATAATAAAATTTTTTTAAAAGGCTTAACAGATTAAGCGCCAATGACATTTATATGTAATATTATATACATTACTTAGTCATTTTTTCTTATATTTTAATTCTCTATATCGCTAAAATTTTTTTTTTTTGATTAGAGTTACTTAACTATACTAGATCTAAAAGATGGTGAAGGGTATATAAGATTCGGTATAGGTGAATAAAGCACTTTAACTTGTTTCAACTTTCATTTGTAGTCCTAAAGGTGGTTGTGTTTTATGATAAAATATTAATGAAGAAAATCTTATGAAGATTTTTGTTTAAACTATATAATGGGAAATCTGCAGTATGGTACTTGTGTTTAAAAATGTATTGTGAAGGATATATTAGATTTGGAATAGTTGAATATATCACTTTTACTTGTTTTTTATTACTTTCTTTATTGGGAGCTATACCAACTTTATTAAAATTTTATATGGGTTATCGTCCAACAGATGGCAAAAATTATGCGTATTTTATGGAAGCTCGCTTTATTAAAAAAAAAAAAAAAAAAAAAAAAAATAATAATAACCCAAAGAATGTATAACCTTTTTCCTTTTAAAAGTAAGTTAAAACTGGTTTATGACGAAGAAACTGTAAAAATAGGTAGAGAAGTTGCTGAACTTAAGGATGCCACAAAATAATTTATTAAAGTATCAAGTTTTTTAGTTAAAGTTTTTGTTATGGTTTGAAAATACAAAGCAAAAGTTGTCACAATTTTTTCATGCATATCGGATTATTTAAGATAAAGAGAGTCTAAAGCTTCATATGATAAGCAGAGTTGATTTCTTCTACATATTTGTTAGACAATTTTGTGAGTTATTAAATAAATTGGAGTTTGAATTTTTAATTTCCAATTTTATTACACATTCATATCTGATAATGGATATTGACTAGGGGCGCAAATCGGTTTTTTTTAATTTTAGGTATTAATAATAATTTTTATGGCAATTTTCAATATTTTTGTTATTAATACTTGAATATCATAAATACTGTTTTAACAAATGAGCGTGCTATGTTCGGCTATGCCGAATCTTATACACACTTCACCAAGTATGTAAACCTAGTCTAGTGAAGTAGCTCCTATTTAAAACCAAATATTGCGAAGAGAGGGAATTAAAAAATAGAAAAAAATGAAGTTCTTAAAATCATTTTACATAAGAGAGTAATCAGCTCTCAAGCGGTAAAGCATTTAAAAAAAAATAGTATTTTATGAAAGATCTCTTCAAAAGTCATCTTCTTGACCTTATTGACAATTGGACTTTTTTCTTTTTTTTAGAGGCCGATTATTCTCACTTGATGTTTTATTCTTATTTTTTAATGCTCTATCGCTCCTAGTTTTTGTTTTTTAGGCTTACTTGTTACTTGTTTTAAATGATATGGAAAAATGAGAGGCAGACGAGATGCTTAGCCCATTGCCTTGAGGGACATGAACCGATTTTGCTGATTTTTAATAGCACCCCTTTCGACAATATGTCTGATCGATTGGCGTATTTAATTTTGTTTACCTCATATAGTGCCCCGACAAAGTTGATTTTAATGCTAACACAGACAGACTAACATTGGCGTCGGATATTGGAATTGCGAAAAAATCCGGTATTTGAGAAAACTGGTATCAAAATCCTAGGATTATTACAAATCAATCCCGACCGGCATCCGTAATACTGGCGTTCATAGAAAAAGCATAATTTTAAATATTAACACCTTAAAAAAAGGTCTAGCGATTTAGCCACGAATTTAGCATACTTGAATGGGTGGGATTTCTCTGAACAACAACTAGCAAAATATTGTTTTTAAAATTTAATTGTTACTCTTAAATGTAAAAATAAAAAAGTCTGGCAAACTTCTTGATAAATTTTGAAAACAAAATTTAAATTTTATTATATTATTCTATTCATAATATTCTATTTTAGTTTCACATTAATTTCCTTTCTTTCTTCTTATTTTAGTTACTAATAATTACAATTTCTTTAACTAAATAATTTAATAATTGCTTCAAATGAAATGCTAATGAGTATTTTATTTAAGGATCATTACACTGGTATTGTTGGCAACACAACAGCAACAAGTTTTTTTTTTGTTGTATTTAAAAAAATATCTAGTATAAAAAAAAAACATTAAAATAATATATTCTAAAAAAAATTTATACACAAATAAAAAATTTATATTCCAATAAGGATTATGTGTCAATTAATAACCGATAATCCTTTAGAGGAAATACTATTTAAGGGCAGTGTGATTAGCTTAATAATATTTGAGTATAATTATTAACTCATTTAATTTATGATTTAAAAATTTTAACAATTAAAAACAAAAATATTCGTTGTTATTTAAGATATAATTTCACAAAATATTTACAATTTTTAAATTAAACTAAATAAATTCATACTTTTAAAAAATCGCCCAGCAAAAAATAAAGCTTGGAAAGAAACAAGCAAATCTTTCGTTGACAACCCTGCTTGCCAGATACAGGAGTTTCATTTAACGAATCACTACGTTAAATGCCATCGATTTTAAATCTTTTTTTGGAAATAGTAGCAGTAACAACAATGAACTTTCATTTTAATACCCAAAAAGGTCTTCCATTGCAGGTGTTAAGCAACTTTTTCTATATTTTACTCGCTTTCCATGCTCATAAGCTTTAATTTTGCTTTCCTGGGATTTAAGTTTGTTTAATAGAAAAAGCAGTAGAAATTTATATAAAAAAAAATAAAAACAGGCAGCCAAACAAAATCATTAAAATGAAATAAAAATTGAAAGACTTAAATAGTTGTGACAAATATAAACAAACTTATTAATATAAACTACAATTACAAAAGTTATTACTATTTTCTATAATAATTAAAATAGTTTTTTCCTTATTAAGTTTTTGTGCTTTACAAACGTCCTGTGCTGTTGCTGTTAGTACCCCAGGTAACTTGTGGTGGATTTCTTGTAGTCAATCTTAATGAGTTGCCATCGTCTTCTTCATTGACATGTTCGTAACCTTGATTTATGGTGCCGCCACCATTTGAACCATAAATTTGCTAGAAAAAAAATTAAAAAAATTTTAAGCAAAAAATTTGTAAGAAAAAAATTTAAACTTTTTCGTAATTATCCTAAGGGGAGAGGTGTCAACAATTACTTGTACCGCGATTAGTTTTTAAGATACAGGGACGGTTTCAATTTCTAAATCACTGACTTTCTAAAGACCTGCTTAAGTAAAGTTGAAAAGAAATATTTCACGTAAAAAGTTCGTGAGTGAAAAGAATTGTTTTTTTTTTTACATAATGAGAGGGTCAATTGAAGCTGTTAAATACTGTGACAGGAGTTATTTCTTAACTTAACATATTTGTTCAACTATATAATGTGTACTTCTTGTTGTTAAAAAAATAACGGGACGAGAAGAATGTAAAAAATAGCACCAATTTACCGCAAGGAAGAAACCGCCTTTTTGAAATCAAAAAAACTAGTCATTTTTTTCGGCCTGTCACATAGGGATACATCAACCAAATAAAATGATGTTTGGACGGGGAGCTATAAGATTTTTGAGAGTGCAAAGTTAGCTGCCTGTTTCTTTTCGTTTTTTTTTGTTTCTATTGAAAAGTAATGACAATTTAGTTATTTTTATGTCAATCTAGCGGGTTTACCTATTTTAAACCGATTTAAAAATAAGAAGAAGGCTATCAATTCGACTGAATGTTGTGTTTTTGTGTTTGTAACTGTAAAACTCAGTAATTTTTTAACCGATTTTGAACATTTTTTGTAGTTTGATAGATTATGCTTACAGATTGGTTCCGTTTTAAAAACATCTCATAATCTTAAAAATTAAAGGGTGTCCCCATACAACATACATGTTTTTTAAGTGTATTATAAACCGTAAAGCGTAATTCTTTAAAATTAAAAAACTATAGCTCTCAATAGCAAAAAGGAATACAAAAATAAATCCAAAATTTACAGGGTGTCCCCATAGATGTCGTAAATTGACCTATGTGCGCCTATCTTTTGAAAAATTCAACAGAATGTCGATTACTATGACCGTTATAATAAAAAGTATAAACATACAAAATTATAAATTAAAGGGTGTCCCAATAGTTAATGTAATTTGATGTAACGTGGCCATTTTTAAATCTAATAAAGCCAAATAGTTATAATTTATTTAAAAATAAAAAAAAATAAAATTTTGTATTTGGTAATTAAAGGGTGTCCCAATAGACGATTCAAGTTGTTGCATGTGCCCAAGCTTTTGAACCGCTTAAATTTAAAAAGAAACTGTGTTGTTAAGTCCGCTATAACACAAGTATAAAATTTAAATTTAGAAATTAAAGGGTGTTACCATATTTGAAGTAAATTGACCCCATTGTTTGATTCATTATATACAAACACTTGAAAATTAAACAGAATGTCCACTACTTTCTCTGGTATATTAAGAAGTATACATATTTAAAATTTTAATTTAAAGGGTGTTACAAAAGTTGCTATTATTTCATATATATGACCAAACTGTTGAACAGTTGTAGACAGTTGATTGAAATTTGCACAAAACTTTTAGGGCTATAACAAGTAGCAAACTTGATATTAGAAATTAAAGGGTGCCCCTATACTTCATGTATTTTGACCTATGTGACCCTATCTTTGAAACTGTTACAGATTAACTCTTGAAAATTAGACAGAATGTCCTTTACTATATCAAGTATAACAACAACAAGTAAAAATAATTAAAATTAGAAATTAAAGGGTGCCCTAATGGTTGTAATTTGATGTATATGGTCAATCTTTTGAACATCTAAAGACTAACTATAGAATTTTAAAAAATTTTATTTTACTGTGTCAGCAATAAAAAGTGTAAAAATAAAGGGTGACCACATAACTTTCAAAAAGGAATAAAGAAATATTTTTTTTGTTTCATTAAAACTCTTAAAAACCATCCCTTAGATATATTTTCTCTTACCATGAAATGAAAAAAAGTTATAAAGCTTTGTTAACAACTAATTTTTTTTTTTTAAATTTACCTCTGAAGGACCACCATTAACATTAAACACATCCTTAATGTTAATGCCAGCATTGGAAATACGACCGCTGCGAACATTTGGAATGCCCCCATTATTGTTTAACTAAAAGAAAAAAGATAAATAAATTTTAATTTGCGTAAAATTATAAAACTGAATTAAACTTACCGTTGAAATTGCAGCAATTCCATATTCATTTTTGGCCCCCAAAGTTTGCATTGCCGATTTTCTTCTCTCGGCCATAACAGAATTTTTACGAACTTCTAAAGCTCTAATGGTTTCGGCACGCATGGTCAAACGTCTTGTTAAAATGGGTGTGGCTGTTTAAGAAAATGGTTTTAGAAATTAAAATTTCTAATTTTTTATTTTAATGGCGTTACTTACAGGGGTTGTTTTCAGCTTCTGCGGTTAATTTCATAAAACGTTTTTTAAATGCCACATCCAAAGTACCAATTTGACGTCGTGGTTGACGAGCTTTTTCCAAATTCTGTATAGTTTTACGTCTGGCAATACGATCAGGTCCACTACCAGAATCATTGTCATAATCTCCATCTATGCCCTGCAGTCGTTGTAGATTTTTAACTATTTCGACAGCATGCTGTGACACATATTATTTATTTTAATAAAGAAATTTGATTTAAAATCATTAAAAATGTTTACCTTGTCAATGAGTGCGTCTTGTGAAAGATCTTCAGATTTCTTTTTGAAGAAGTTCAATTCTGTGGAGGCTAGAATGTGTGAAATAGTACCAAAGCGATGGAACAACATGGCCGTAAATTGTATAACCAAAATCAATGCAAAGAAAAACACAAACACCAAACCTATCGGTTCCAACTGCAGATATTCTTTTGATATGTGGACCTGTTTTATTTTAGATTTTTTTTGAAAATTTAAAGAAACACCAAAATGTTATCTCGTTATTATTTTTAATATTTTAAGCATTAAAAGAAAGTTGTGTTAGTGACAATAATTTTTATTATAATACAAACAACTAAATGTTTAATGAGACCTTGAATTATAGAAAATTAAAAAAAAAGAATTATGTGCCATGTGTTGGTGATATGAATGCTTGTCTTTTTTTTAGTGCTGACAGAATTTCTTTTGTAACTCTCTCCCAGGTTCCAGATGTGTTTAGATTTCATATGATGTTGTAGAAACCACCACACAGAGTAGTTTTGTTATGTAAAATGACTAAGAATAGAGTTCTGTAGAGGGAATAAGAGGGATGGAGCACTTTAAGCCCGCAGAAAAATGTTTTCGTTTCTGTTTCTGTACATGAGAATGATCAACCACATATTTGTGGCTCATAGTCAGAGTTTACACACCAAAGCAAGTCCTACTAAAAATGTATGCTTTGAATTTTTAATAAAAATATCGTCCTTAACTAAAAGTTGTTTATTGTATTTAAGTGAATGCAAGAAAAAATATTTTTAAAGTGACCATAACCTAACATTTTTATATAGATCATAACTACAATAATAAAATAGTTGTTTCAAATACTATCCCATTTAATTAAAATATAGAAAGACACGTTTGTTATGTAACATTTAGTCAATATACTCTTCTCAAGTCCTTTCAACAGCTAAAGCCCGAGAAGCAGAGATGCCTAGAAATCTATCGAGAAAATGCCTTTATAACTTAATATATTAATGAGCCACAAAACAAGTCCGGATTTGTTCACACCGGCGTAAAAGTTTAAAGGTATAAACCCTAGAATTTCGAAATCAGTCAAATTAAGGGAACCCCCATGTGGTTTTACAGATATCCTTAGAATACGAGGTAAACTATTGAGCTACTGTATTAACTGACAATAACTACGAGAGTGAGCTACTGTATTAACTGAAAATAACTACGAGGGTCAATCAAGACGAATAGGAATAAACAAGAAACGAGACTTCTTTTTTAATGAGCAGACCGGCATTGCAAACGGATAACTGCCGTATTGTCAAGCAAACACCGAGAACATCAGCTTAACTGTGCAAAGCGGCAGATACTCAGGCCCAAGTATGAAAGAAGGCGAACCAGGTAAGAATAAGAATTTGACTAGCATTGGAATGAGGAACACTCTGTTCTAAGACGAAAAGGCATTAAGGAGATATGACACTATTTTTAAAGTAAGCAAACCAATAAATAAGTTCTAAAAATTAGCCATGAAAGTTTGAAATCAATTTAATAGGAGATAGGGAAGTGCAATAGTATAACAGCCGTGTTGTCAAGGAGACAACCAGAAAATTAGGACAACTTTGCAAAAATTTTATTCTGGAAGTTGAAAAGGTGAAACCAAGATAGTGTGTGCCTCGGTCGCGTAATGATTTCGGGAGACAACTATATATGGGAATACCATACTGGCAATTAGGCGTGACTCTGGAATGAAATTAAGAGTTCGCAGTAATTATTCGGCAAGATGAGTGGTAAAGTACATGGTGATAAGGAGGAGGTCCTATATTCTTGATAGAACTCTTTGTTCTTCAGCTTCAGTATTTTTCTACGCCTCCAACGTGTCATTATTATAATTGTATATTTAAAGGGCAACGAAATGCGAGGGCTGCTATATATATCTCTGGCCTGGCAACACTGAAAGCTGCCAAGTGCTCTCTGACATTTCCATTGGAAAGTTTGTCATTTTTAAGCATATTCGTACTCAAAACGTTTTGACGTACGACCATTATTTGTGTTGTTTACAGTGACTTGAAAAAATTAATATAGAAAAAAATGGAATTAATTCGTGAATATTTTCGTGCCATCATTTTTCACAATTTTCGACGTGGATTATCACGACAAGAGTGCATTGATGAACTTAAATCCTTGTATGGCGATGAAGCACCATCCTATAGCACTGTGAAAAATTGGTATAATGAATTTAATCGTGGCCGAAGCTTGCTCAATGACGAATTCCGTGAAGGCCGTCCAAAAACGGCTGTTGTGCCAGAGAACATTGATGCCGTGCGTGAACTCATAATGCATGATCGACATGCGACATACCGAGAGATAGAGACATCCTTGGACATTTCTTCCACCAGCATACATTCGATACTGCATGAACACCTGGCCGTAAAAAAGGTTTGTTCTCGTTGGATCCCGCACAACTTGAAAGTTGCTCAAAAAACGGCTCGTGTAGATTGATGCAAAGAAATGTTACAAAAATACGATTGCGGTGCTTCAAAAGACGTTTATAAGATCGTCACAAGTGACGAATCATAGATCTATGCGTATAAGCCCGAAACGAAACAACAATCGACCGTGTGGGTTTTCAAAGACGAGCAAAATCCAACGAAAGTTGTTCGTGAAAGAAGCACTTCGAAGCAAATGGTCGCCTGTTTCTTCGGCAAAACTGGTCATGTGGCGACTGTTCCGCTTGGTCACTTCTGAGTGGTACACTACAATTTGTTTGCTTGAAGTCATCGGAGAAATTCGAAAAACCAACAAGAGAAGACGAATCATTGTTCACCATGACAATGCGAGCTCTCACACATCGGCTCAAACCAGAGCGTTTTTGACCGGCCAAAACGTCGAATTAATGGGTCGTCCTTGTTTCCGCACATCAAGAATAAAATGCTCAGTCAACGATTTTCGTCGCCAGAAGAAGCTGTTGAAGTGTTCAAAAACCATGTTTTAGAGGTGTCTCAATAGGAGTGGAAAAAGTGCTTCGACAACTGGTTTGAGCGCATGCAAAAGTGTATAAATCATGCTGGAGAATACTTTGAAAAACAATAAAACCATTTTTGATTATAAATATTCGCATTTTCACTATTAGGCCAGAAATATATAGAGCAGCCCTCGTAGTATGATAGAAATTCAAAATAATTGGTATTGGATTTGTACTTATCAAAGAACGACTTGAATAATGTTCTAACATCGAAAGCGCTCTCCAAATGTACCAAATAAACAGCCAGTGAGGACGATTTTCACCGAAAGCTTTGACAGCAGTGCATAAAAATTATTTAATTCCCAGTAATTGTCTTTAGCTGGTGGATCCATTTTTAATAAAATAGATATTGTAATAGTCGCAAAAAACGCCAGTCTTAATAATAAACAACTTTTAGTTAAATTCCAATTTCTTATAGCGTAGACAGACGACAGCGTTAATTTGCATTAGCAGTCTTAATTCAAATTAATTTTGAATTATACTAATTTCAAAGTGAATTGGATTAATCGTAAATGCACTAAACAAAATTAATTCATACTGAGTTTTGCTATTTCAATATGGCAACACCGTCGATAATCAACAAGCGGTTATTAAATTGTTTACTTTTGAAAATTAAAATGGATTCAAAAAAATAAAAGTTACGTTATTTTAATTGTTCTTAATAAAATAAAAAATAAACATTAAAATTAAAATAGCTGCTAACCGTACTTTCTGTGTTCTATCCATTTGATCGTGATGTAAATGATTACTAAATGCAAAAACTGTCGTCTGTCAGAGTAAAATTTTAATTCAAATTAACTCTGTCGTCTGTCTACGCTTTAAGTTAGATTTGTTTTTCCTTTGCAACCAAAGTATAAAATAGATAGACTTGAAGCATGTTGCATTTTTGGTTTTAGACTTCTATTGTTTTTTGTGGAAATTAGGAATGAGGAATAGTTTCTTTTCCAGCGTTTCACTGTAAATTGTAAAATTTTGTGTTCAGTCATTTTGGACTTACTAAATATGTAAATATCTATAATTTAGTCACAATAAAACTGTGGTTATTCAAACTATTTCCCGTACATTGTACAAAAGATAGAATAATTTAAGAACAAAGTGTATTCGACTTTTTTTTATTATTACAAGGATCATACATTTCGGAATCGGCATGAATCCGGAAACCCTGTTATTTAAATATAATTTGTGGATTTTACTATTTATTTCCAATAATTGGAATTATTTTTAGGTTAAACTTAGCTCCAGTGATAGACGTTTAGGATGAATTAAAATACTTGAACGCAGGCTTGGCCGTGCGATATATTTTGTCTAAGATGTGTTTTGATGTTAAAAACACGAAAGACTTGAGGAGAAACTAATATTAAACTATTATTGGGGCTTGCGTTATAAATCTTTGGAATGATTTACTCTAGAAGAATGATTACTGGATACATTTTAATTAACTTTCACTTTCTTATTTCAAAGTTATTTTGGAAATTTCTTTTCTGATTTTTTTGTGAAGGAAATGCAAGCATGTTTCGGTCTATATACAGTCCCTTCTTATTGTAATTATTTAAGTTAAAAGATTTTAATTTTTAAACAATATCCAGGAATTATAAACAAACGTGTCAGTAAAATGTTATTAAATAACCAAAAATATTTTTGTACAATTTTATTATAAACACATACACTGCGAATAAATTAAATAAGGAATCAAATTTTTCAGAATTTTTTTATTTGGGCCATCAAATTTTATAATCAAACTTTTAATGCAGGAAAAATTAATTAATAAAACAACTTTTGCTTGTTTTAAATAAACAAAGTTTGTAGCTTAAAGTTTCACAGTTTTAATGCCTTCACACAGCTGAAACGAAAATACTTTGTAAGAAGACATTTAATAAACAATCCAGTTTGTTATGTTTTAGTTGTTGTTGTACTTTTTTTAAATGCAAACGCGTTCATAATTTAAAGTGTAAACAAGAAAACAACTATAACAAATTGCCAGATCATTCCACATAAAATGAATGCAGGCGTTTTAAGTCGTTTATAAATAGAAATTACACTTATGAGCTGTATGAATAAAAGCGACCTGCTTAAAATGTAAAGGAGGTATAATCAGTTTTAGGGACCCCTTATCATTATCCACCTGTTCAAATACAACTTGTTTTGGTGTCATAATTTTCGATTTTAAGTAAAGCTAATCCCAATTTGTAATGATTAAAAACAAATTAAATTAATAAATTAATAATAACTAAAATATATCCTTTTGCTTACAAGATCTTAATTTTCTTAAGTAAAACAGATACAATTTTATTGAAATGTTTTTTGTTAATTCTTAAGAGAATAAAAAACACTTAAATGTTTAAATCAAAGTGAAATTATATAAAAAACAGTTACACATATTTGTAGGAAATAGGTGAGTGTGACAAAAATATTTGCTCACTTACAGAGTTTTATTTAATTCAATAATTTAATTTTGATTCCTTATTCAAGTTATACGCAGTGTAAAAACACAACAACACCGTTAGTTTCTTTGAAACACAAAAAAAAAAAATCGCAACAAATGGATATTGAAACACTGTAAGGGAAAATGATTACAATGTGTCAAGTTTTATGAACCGAGTTTTTAATATGAATTCATTAAAAAAACCTTTTTAAAAAGTAAATGTTGTAATTGGTTTAAAATACAAAGGAAAGAAACACCACGTAAAACTTAAAAATAAAAGGGAAAAAATTAGATATTTTGTGGTAGTTAAAAAACACAGTTAGAAAGAATTATGTATTTAAGTATGTGGGTAGGTACACAGGTAAAGTAGTAAGGCTGACTAGGATTTTCATGTTTGTGGAGGGAAGAATTAAATAGGAGAAAAAACAGGTTTATTTAACACAACAAAACATAAGAAAACACAAGAACAATAATTTATCTTATTATTATTTTATAAAAACCTCGGATGTTTCTTCTATGTAGGTTATATTCGTTTTGACACCCAGTGGCCAAATAATGTGTAATTTATCCTTGTTCAATTGCAACAGAAATACAACCAACACAAACAAGGCATTGGCCATAAAAAAGGCGAAGACCGATTTGTTTCTCAAGTCAATTAGATCAGCTGCAATGCGAGCCTGATTTTATTTTATTTCATTTTTATTAATTTTTTTTTTGCAGACAGCAGCACATCAACGCACAAAGCAATTTTCATGATTTTGTTTAGCAAAATTTTGATTGTTTGTTATAAAATTTTGTATTGTTATTTGCCAAAAAAAAAAACAATAAAAAAAAAGAAAAAAAGAGAAAATAATAGGTTAGTAAGATTGTTGAAAAGGGATTTCTACAAGAAAACGCATTCAATTCCTACTGTTTATGTATCGAGTATATCTCTTTTGAAAAGTGCATCCTTATTTTGATGTTTTTCTTGTTGAAATCCCTTGTTTAAATTTACCTCTTGTGTGGATTCATCGTACGTTATATTTGTACGTACACCAAAGGGCCATTTAACATGTATATTATCCTTGTTTAATTGCAATAAAAATACAATTAATACGAAAAGTGCATTCACCATAAAGAAGGCAAATACCGATGAGTCACGCAATTCTTTAAGATCTTTAGCAATTCGGGCCTAAAAAAATTTGAAAAATTTATAATTAGTTTCGCTTTTCATCTCTTTTATGTTATAAAGCCATTTTTATTTTTTTATTATGTTGGCATTCATATGCTGACGACAGTGCTTCCATATGTTTCAGCAAGGTATCAAGCGCAATAATCAAAAAAAATTCAACAGACTTTGAACTCTAAGTTGGTGATTGGTTAAACAAATTTCATTATAACTTCTAAGTTTATATAAGTTTTTTTTAAATTATACTTTTACTTAACACTGTCTAAATTTAAAGAACTCTTATTTCATTCTTTTATTCTTCGTCTATTGTATATGTTTAAAAATCACAAAATGTGTTTGTTTTAGGAATGAACGATCCCGTGATTTTTTTAAGGAACGTGTTAGTAGTAAACGTGATTTTCAAATCACCGTTCTTTTAAATAGTTCCCGTGATCACCGTTTGTAATTTTTTTTCTACTTAAGCACTACACTTGAGTAGTTCATAAACGAATTAGTTTATCAAATGATTCCATCGATTGAACTAAGTGAACTAGTTCATACTTTCAAGTATACCTAGTTCATTTTTGAACTATACTTTGTATTTGAACTACCAGACAAGATAAACTAGAATCAATGTAAGTATTTCCTTGTTGACTATTTCGGACATGAAATTAGTGCTGCCACGCATTTTATAAAACATTCGTTTTGGCAATGCTACAGTTTTGTTGCCATCATAATTTGAAAAGAACATTTAAACTAAAAGGGCTTTCGAACTAAAGAAAGCGTTTAAACTAAAAGTTGAAAAGTAAGTACGAACAATACGTCAACAGATCATTTGGACTAAAAGAGATTTTGAAATAAAGAGAGCCTTTGAACTAAAATTTGAACTAGTTCATTTTTAAACTTTGAACTAAAAAGAGCGATTACTAAATTAAACTAAATGCAAAGTCTATTGTTATGCGTTATCAAAAATTACCACGTTCAAGAGCAATTGGATTTTTGTGGAGAGTTTAATCTAAATACTAAGTTTCTGCTACGAACCTGACGCTCAAATTATCAAACAAATACAAATAACAAAATTGGAAGTGAAAGTGGAAGTAGACAGATTAAAACTACAAAAAGTAAGCCAACATCTAGGAATAACCCCATGGAGTCATGTTAGCTTACGGCATTCCACAACTCATTATCTACTCCTAGAATATAGAACATAGTAATTCAAAAAAGGAGCGGAGGTGCGATATAAATGGTTATTAAAGCTCCCAAATGAGTGAAGTAGCCTACAGGTTGAATTTTTGTAATTATCTTCGGCTTGGTATTCTAGAGTTTTTGAAAGTAAATTCATTTTACTTTTGACAGCCAGACTGTATTCAAGTACATATTTGATGTTTATAACATCTAATCTTCTTCGAGAGTGCTGGATAGACCTAAATATTCAACATTAGCTCTTCTGTATAGAGCTGTCACAAAGATAAGATTGGTTTATCTGGTTTGGCGACCACCAAAGAACAACTTGCAGATGCCAGCCTCAATGCAAGATATTTGTGTTTTATCACCGATAACAGTATAAATGGCCTTAGAAAAATTCAGCTTTTAACGGAAACCATTAAATTTATTGTAAGTCATTATCTTGCCGAAAATTTACTACATTTTCGCATGTTTGACTCGAAATTACTGCACTAGCGGTCGATAAAACAACGTTTTGTTTGATTGTAACCCACAGGGATTGGCTTGATGCATAAAACAAAATATCGCCACGTTTTTCTAATTTATTTAGTTTGATTTGCTTTAAAAGAAGCGTGAATTAATTTTTTCTATGCTATTAAAAAGTATGGCGCTGCTTAGACTTGAGCAAGAACTTATCGTGCATGATTTAAAATTTGTAGTCTTTTTTAGCAACTTTCGAATTAGCTGAAAAATAACATTAAATATTAGTTTTATTGATGTACATATGTAAGTTTGTACGTATAAATCCACATTTTGCGCTTAAAATTGAGGAAGTCTCAAAATGAGAATTCCACTTGTGATAAAAACCAACATCTTACCTGTTCAGCGGGATCATTATCGATGGGGAAAAGATATTTGTCGATCAAATCTTTCCAAAATTGCAACTCTGAACTAGACAAAAAGTCTACCTCACCTTTACGCAAATCAGGATCCTCAATCCAGTAGGGATTAGTGAGAAAATCTCTTTCTTGTCTGGGCTCTGCCGAAGTATCAGTATCGGAATCTTCAGATTCATCGCCAGATTTCTCGGCCACCGATGACAGTAAATGATGATCCTTTGATCCACTCGATGTAGTTCGTCTGCGGCCATGGCGATGGGAATGTTGGTCATGTGGATTAATGGTTTGTTCAATGCTATCGATACGATTTTTAATCGTATCCAGAGACTCAGCAATAGTAGTCAGTTGTTGCTTTTCATCAGAAGTTTTACCATGCGTACAGAATATGCAACGAAACAGACCGGCTAAAGAGAATTCAATGGAACCCTCTTCATCTGCATTGCTACCCACGCCACCCTGCAGGAAGCTTAACATGCTTTTTTGTTTAGCTTGTTTAGCTGCTTCTTCAGCTGCCTTCTTTTCAGCTTCCAATTCTTTTTTAGTTTTTTTGGCCACAACTTCTCGTGTACCCCAGGATACGACGTTTAGATTGATAATGGAATACAAAATCAACAACAAGTACATAGAAGGTATTGAGAGAAGATATATAAGGCCCGCCGATATACACCAAAACTCCTGAGGATGCAGGCAGGCTGCTATAAAGAATGACCCCACCATACAAATCAAGAAAATTGCTGAAGGTGAACCTATACCATCCTCACCCAATTGCAAGGCTGTACCCACAATAACAGCCATCATGATGAGTGCATAAGCTGTTGATAATACCTGGGCCACAAACAGCTGTATATTTGATTTACAGGTGAAGCAGACAAACATAAAACCGAGTATGGGTATGATATTGTAATGGAATGAAGTCCAATTGTCAATGCGAAAGGCTGCCACAAAAGCACCCACCAACATAAGAAAAATCGTACCCGGACCAAGAATAGTGCCGCCCATTAACATCATTTGGTAAAAGATATAAAGCAAAGAAATATTGTCATTTATTTTAATAGTTCGTTTGGAGTCGCTTAGCAGATCCATAATGTTGGCAAGAGTGGAGGGTACCCAACGACGGCGCTGGTTGTAGAATTCATTAAAGCCTTCAGGGCAGTGAGTGTAAGCATCAGAGGCAGCTGAGTACTCCACACGATAGCCACGCTGCAACAATAAAGTACACAGCCAACGATCTTCTCCCTGATCGTATTGCACATAATGTCGAGCTTCATCGGATTGAGTGGTGTATTTTTTCATAACATTATCGTCCATTAAGGCCTTTCCACGGAAGAGCGAGAAGCATCCAGGGCTGCAAAGTACGCAGCCAATCATATGTTCGGTAGCCTTCTGCAGCCAATGGCCAATAGCATATTCGAACAATTGATACCACACCATTGGACCTGAACCCACAGGATGAATACGTCCACAAGCAGCACCTAAATTCTTGTTCTTTTTCATTAAATCCACCAATAAAGTGACAGCATTTGGTTTGAAATCAATGTCACCATCCAAAGTCAACAGATAGGTATTTTCGGCTATAGTATCCTTGCGATCGACAGGAATGGGCAATTCCATGAGGCGGTGACCCAAAAGGTAATACATGTACATTACTTGAGACCAACGCTTACGATGACGTATGCGATCTTTATCCTTTAAATGGGCTATGAATTTCGTCTTGCCAGGCATCGTCCATACCAAACGTCCACCATATGGAGTGGGATATTTTTTGGGCGGACGCAAACGTATTCTAGTCTGATGAATTTCAGAAGCAGCATCATCCATGGTGGCCACTAAAAGTTTAACAAAGCGATTGACTTGAATGTCATCATCGCTGTGGTCGGAAATTTCAAAAGCATCATCAAAGAAAGTGTGGGCTGAAAGAAGAATTAAAAAACAAGAAAATAATGTTTTTTTTTTTTCAGTGAAAGCTTTATACTCACTTTCAAATTCATAATAATCAGGATCTACAATTCTCAAATATTTTTGTGCCACTCTACGAGCGCATTGATCTTCATCCATACGCATGATGCTCTTTAAAAATTCGATCATCTCATCTTTAGTTTCATGCCACATAGTGGCACAAGCATAAATTCTGGTAATGTGATCAGAACTCTTGATAGTGGGTTTACTTTGTATGGCCGAACCATCTGTGTGCACCGATATGGTTTCATAGTACTCATCACCTTTCTCTTTTTCGATTTCCGAAAGATCCTAAAGATTTTTTTTATTGAAACTATTATCAGATATTTTTTGTTAAAGTTTACTTACTTCCGTTTTAACATCAGCTTGATCGTCTCTTCTCCTATTCATGGCCATAGACTGATCTATTAGCAGAGCACAATACATGGGTTTGACAAATAATTTTTCCGTTGTAGCTAGACGCTCACATTTTGGTGTCCAAATGTGTAGACCAATCCAGGTCTGCGACAGTAGCCATAATATCCAAGCCCAGGCCATTTGATTGGTAACAAAATCATTAAATCTAAAGTTCGAAGGACTTGTAAAGAACAAATAGTCGGGAATAGAGTCATGAAAAAAGCAAGAATCATCAATGCGAATACCGCAGGCTGCTATCAACAAGGACACCGTAACAGGAACTGTCAAGCTTACAGGGAAGGCATAACTGAATCCCTGTATTAGGATCTTGCAAGCAAATTTGCCAAAAATATAGCAAAGATAAGCGCCGAAAATTTGTATTAATAAAACATAGATCACTGTATTGTACGAAGCATCAATATCAATGCTGTCAATATTGGCTGCATCTATGGTATCAGGCAAACTGTTGGTTAAGGAAGTAGCCAATTCATCCACCGAAATTTTATGTGGTCCAAAGGCATCGCTAAATAAACCAAAAATATTGCCAGGATCGTCTCCCTGTATCCAATAGATTGACAAGACCAAGCAAAGAAACAAAGATATTTTCCATATTGACAAAAACATGTGACTGAAATATCTGGTGTATTTCAATTCATCCTTAATTCTACCCATGGCTCGTATTAAACCGAATGAAGATTGTGAGGTAACATAGTTCTCCCACCAACCACACGACACCATCACACAGGCCACCGGAATGACCCACAATTCTTTACGATTCTCCAACAGAGGCCATATAACAAAACCAGTAACCTGAGCAGCTACTGCTATTAAATCCACCAGCATTTTGGCAAAACGTTTGCCCTCTTTACTGGTGCGTGACATTAAACCAAAAACACCGGGTACAACACACAAACAATTTGTTAACATGGCGCCTTGAATGGCATCCAATTGTGGCAAAACGACAAACATTAGCAGGGCTGTGCCAAACGTATTTAAGCTTTCCATTATAAACATGAATAGAAAGTGACTTTTTCGGGGAACTTTAAAGGTTTTGAAGAAACAAATACGTGCCGATCGTATTAAAGAACCCACTTCGGGTATCGCAAAGGCTATTATTAGAGCCCAGATCCATGCTATACGCTCTTCCTCAGGCAGTCTGACTACAAAAGTTTTATCACGACCCTGTTAAGGAAATGAATGAAATTAATTGTACATTTTTGTAAGATTATTGTGCTGTCCTTTACTTACTAAATCTTTGTTGCAATATTCTATTCTTTTATCTTTACGGATTTGTGATGTCATAAATAATACACAGCCTTTAGCCACCACACCACCCGCCAACACAACAATAAATGTGAAAATGTAAGCAAATATTTTTAAAATTTTTACTGTAAATTCTAGACATTCTTGATTTGCCGTTGAGCCCGTTTCTATTTTAATGGGTGGATCTCTGAATACATCCCAGCCTTTTGTTTCCTGTATAGTACGTTGGCTGAAAAAACAAAGATGCATAGAATTTATAATTGTTAATACAATTAAGTCAATATTTCTTTAAAAAATCATAAAATTTTATCAAAAATTGGTAAATTTTCGAAAAGAAGATCATTCAGTTTTTTTTTCTCTACTGATTTTTTACCGATTTTTTTTATATTTAAAAACCTTAAAAAATTTTTAGGTTCATAGTAAAAATTTCTACCTGAAAGGCAAAACTTCTAAAAAAAGTAATAATAATTTAAACAATGTTCATGAATATTTACACTTTGAGAAATGGCTTTTAAACACGGCTACAAATGGAAAACTTTAATAAATACGTTCAATTTGGATAGTTATTTTATAAATTATTGTTAAAATGCAAAGATATTTTTGAGTGGAAAAAGAGTTAAATAGAAGCCACTCCCAGAACATATTTAGCACACCTCTCCCCAAATTACTTCCTTTATAATTCATGACACTACCTTCTTCTTCTTTAAGGGGCTTTAGAACCTCTCTAGTTACCCTTATGATCCGAGAGGATTCAATACTCTTTTCGCAAACGTCACGATCTTTAGCAATCTACAAATGTGTTCTTGTGAACAGGTTTCAATTTAAGGCCCAGAAAACCTTGTGCTGTATGGTTTGCACAAACGTACGGTAAAAGGTACTACTTCATTTATACGAGGGCTGCTATATATATTTCTGGCCTGGCAACGCTGAGTGCTGCAAAGAGCAATCTGACATTTCCATTGGAAAGTTTGTCATTTTTAAGCATAATCGTACTCAAAACGTTTTGACGTACGACCATTATTTGTGTTTTTACAGTGACTTGAAAAAATTAATATAGAAAAAAATGAAATTAACTCGTGAACATTTTTGTGCCATCATTTTTCACAACTTTCGACGTGGATTACCACGACAAGAGTTCATTGATGAACTTAAATCTTTGTATGGCGATGAAGCACTATCCTATAGCACTGTGAGAAATTGGTATAATGAAGCCGAAGCTCGCTCAAAGACGAATTCCGTGAAGGTCGTCCAAAAACGGCTGTTGTGCCAGAGAACATTGATGCCGTGCATGAACTCATAATGCAAGATCGACATGCGACATACCGAGAGATAGAGACATCCTTGGACATTTCTTCCACTAGCATACATTCGATACTGCATGAACACCTGGCCGTAAAAAATGTTTGTTCTCGTTAGATCCCGCACAATTTGAAAGTCGCTCAAAAAAAGGCTCGTGTCGATTGGTGCAAAGAAAAGTTGCAAAAATACGATTGCGGTGCTTTAAAAGACGTTTTTAAGATCGTCACAGGTGACGAATCATGGATCTATGCGTATGAGCCCGAAACGAAACAACAATCAACCATGTGGGTCTTCAAAGACTAGCAAAATCCAACGAAAGTTGTTCGTGGAAGAGGCACTTCGAAGCAAATGGTCGCCTGTTTCTTCGGCAAAACTGGTCATGTGGCGACTGTTCCGCTTGAGCAACGTAGGACGGTCACTTCTGAGTGGTACACTACAATTTGTTTGCCTGAAGTCATCGAAGAAATTCGAAAAACCAACAAGAGAAGACGAATCATTGTTCACCAGGACAATGCGAGCTCTCACACATCGGCTCAAACCAGAGCGTTTTTGACCGGCCAAAACGTCGAATTAATGGGTCATCCGCCGTACAGCCCTGACTTGGCACCTAATGACTTCTTCTTGTTTCCGCACATCAAAAAAAAAAAAAAATACGTGGTCAACGATTTTCGTCGCCAGAAGAAGCTTTTGAAGTGTTTAAAAACCATGTTTTAGAGGTGTCTCAATCGGAGTGAAAAAAGTGCTTCGACAACTGGTTTGAGCGCATGCAAAAGTGTATAAGTCATGCTGGAGAATACTTTGAAAAACAATAAAACCATTTTTGATTATAAATATTCGCATTTTCACTATTAGGCCAGAAATATATAGAGCAGCCCTCGTACTTATGGATGAATAGATATTTAGGAATTAGAAGTTTCTGATTTTTGAAAAAAAAAAAAGAAACAAGTAAGAGTGCTATATTTAGCAATGCCGAATCTTATATAGCCTTCACCATATATGTAAATCTAGTTTGGTGAAGTAACTCCATTCAAAAAAGCAAATATTGGGGAGACGGAAAATTAAAAAATAAAAAAGCCTATAAATATTAAAAATTTACATAAAAATGCCATCGGTTCTTAATAATTTAAACATTACAAAAATTTAAAATGATGCCTATATTGATATTTAGAAAATTTTGAAAATTTCAGAAGCCCGTAACTCGAAAAATATAGGCGAGCGCCAATTTTTTCACATATTTTTTTCTTATTTTTTTAGTTCTCTATCGCCATATATATTTGGATTTTTTAATTGGAGTTACTTTATTAATCCAAATGATATAGAAAAATTAGAGGCAGGCGTGGCGTTTTGGCCGCTGTCTTGAAGAACATGGACCATTATTGCTGATTTCCAATAGCACTTCTTTCGACACTATGTCTGATCGATTGGCGTATTTAAATTTTCTCTAGCTGATCTAGTGCCTTATGACGGACAGAAGAATAGACGGACAAGCGGACATCGCTCAATCGACTTTGCTATGGATAAGAACTCAGAATATATATAAATGGAATCGGAAATGGATAATGTAGAAATTTCGTGTGGTGAAGGGCATAAAAATGAAGACAAACACTCCAGCTTAGCGCAAAAAGAATCAAATTATAACATAAAATAAATTTTTCAACAGAATAAATGTTGAGCATTTAAAAATTTACATGCTACTGTATTTTGTAAACAAGAGCTACTTGGTCATTTTTGAGATAACTTTTAAACTTAGGGGATGAAAATACATAATAAGTGGGTATTTTTAAGCCCGAAACATATTAATTGTTGGTGAGTGTTTATGACACCAAAAAAACAAGATTTGAATTTTCATTTGTGTGTTCTTGACCGCCCTTGATTCATAACAAGTCCGTTTTGAATCCAAATTTATAGAGAGGGTGTCTCTTAAACAGGATAAAGACGACTATGAAGGCCGTCTTTGCAACAAAACCTCATTTCAATGGGCTTTCAAGATCTTGTTTTGTCGTAGGTTTAAAAAGGTGAAAAAATCGTTAGATGTTGTATAACGAACTAAAAAAAATAATTGATGCAAAAAAGCATGTTCGAGTTTTATTCGTTAAATTGTATAAAATGTTTGATTAAAGACCTCAAGTATGAAAACCTGTTTATAAAACTTATAGACTTTCTTTTGTTAAAAACAGGAAAAAATGTTAAAACGATTTTTTAAACTTTTATTTTTAATGAAGTAAATGAATATTATAACAAAAATTGACTTCCTTCATTCTTTTGTTACAATTTTGTATACACAAAGCAAAAAATAAAATGTGAAAAAAAAAATATTTTCCATAATTTTATTAAACCACACCTATTTATCACAAAAAAGCAAAAGTTTTATTCACAATAAGTGCTTTTAATAAAATATGCAAAATCTTAAAAAAGAAAACTTTAAACAGATTTAGTTTTCATAAAATATCAGCAAAAAGCTGCTTGCGTTGATTCAAATAAAAACCTTGAAATTAAAGCAACAAAAATCAATATTAAAAAAAGAAGTTTCTAATTCATCTATTATTTTATATGCTTGTACGAGGGCTGCTCTATATATTTCTGGCCTAATAGTGAAAATGCGAATATTTATAATCAAAAATGGTTTTATTGTTTTTTAAAGTATTATCCAGCATGATTTATACACTTTTGCATGCGCTCAAACCAGTTGTCGAAGTACTTTTTCCACTCCGATTGAGACACCTCTAAAACATGATTTTTGAACACTTCAACAGCTTCTTCTGGCGACGAAAATCGTTGAACACGCATTTTTTTCTTGATGTGCGGAATCAAGAAGAAGTCATTAGGTGCCAAGTCAGGGCTGTACCTCGGATGACCCATTAATTCGACGTTTTGGCCGGTCAAAAACGCTTTGGTTTGAGCCGATGTGTGAGAGCTCGCATTGTCATGGTGAACAATGATTCGTCTTTTTTTTTTGGTTTTTCGAATTTCTCTGATAACTTCATACAAACAAATTGTAGTGTACCACTCAGAAGTGACCGTCCTACGTTGCTCAAGCGGAACAGTCGCCACATGACCAGTTTTGCCGAAGAAACAGGTGACCATTTGCTTCGAAGTGCTTCTTCCACGAACAACTTTCGTTGGATTTTGCTCGTCTTTCAAGACCCACACGGTCGATTGTTGTTTCGTTTCGGGCTCATACGCATAGATCCATGATTCGTCACCTGTGATGATCTAATAAACGTCTTTTGAAGCACCGCAATCGTATTTTTACAACATTTCTTTGCAACAATCGACATGAGCCTTTTTTTGAGCGACTCTCAAATTGTGCGGGATCCAACGAGAACAAACCTTTTTTACCGCCAGGTGTTAATGCAGTATCGAATGTATGCTGGTGGAAGAAATTTCCAAGGATGTCTCTATCTCTCGGTATGTCGCATGTCGATTTTGCATTATGAGTTCACGCACGGCATCAATGTTCTCTGGCACAACAGCCGTTTTTGGACGACCTTCACGGAGTTCGTCTTTGAGCGAGCTTCGGCCACGATTAAATTCATTATACCAATTTTTCACAGTGCTATAGGATGGTGCTTCATCGCCATACAAAGCTTTAAGTTCATCAGTGCACTCTTGTCGTGATAATCCACGTCGAAAGTTGTGAAAAATGATGGCACGAAAATGTTCACGAGTTAATTCCATTTTTTTCTTTATTAATTTTTTCAAGTCACTGTAAGCAACACAAATAATAATCGTACGTCAAAACGTTTTGAGTACGATTATGCTTAAAAATGACAAACTTTCCAATGGAAATGTCAGATTGCACTTTGCAGCACTAAGTGTTGCCAGGCCAGAAATATATATAGCATCCCTCGTATATGTATTTATATAATTAAAAAATATATATTTACAGTGAACTAGCTCTTCTTGGTGCGCTTCGATACCCCAGTCAGAACAATCGTACTACAATCACTCTTCCAATCCTGCCAGTTTTTTTTGATTATGCATACTAATGCAGAAGCAACTTGTACGAAATATTAAGACTCCTTCCCCGTACATTTCCCTACGTGAACGATAACAAATTTTCATTTTGTATCGGAGTTACCACGCCCACTGTCCCAATCCATCCAGTATTTCGCTATACTAGACATAAATAATTAAATTTCTAGTATTAAAATTCATGACTTTATGTGTTATAAGTCTTTAGATAGACGATTATAATTTTTCGTTTTGTATGGGAGGTACCACGCCTACTGTTTTAATTCAGACAATGTTTCCCGAGCTATGCATATTAACAGCAGAGTTACTTTTGCAAAATTTCAGAAGTTTATATATTGTAGTTCTTTAGCTTCACGATATTTTTACTTTGTATGGGAGGTACCACGCCCACTTTTCCAATCAGCTAGGTTTTCGCTACATTATGCATTTTAAGAGAGTTGGTTGAACAAAATTTTAAGGTGATACCTATCATAGTTACCAATTAATACGATGATAAATATTTACTTTGCTTGGGAAGTGCCACGCCTACGTGAAATATAAAAAAAATTACATATTTTACCAACCGCATATCTGATAATAAACTATGAAAAATCCAGGAAGTCAGGTATATGAAACATTGTCGAAACTCTACAATCAAAGCGCTCACTATGGCGTGCAAACAGCCATCGAAAAAGATCGGTATTTTTTTGGCCCTATGCGAATTTTTAAAGGCAAGTTGTTCACAGCAAAAAACCTATAGGGATTGTATTTAAAAACCCTTATATCTTGGCTGTTGAAAGGTATATAATTTTTACTGTTCTATACAACCAATGATACGAATGTACAGCTTTCCTTTCCTAATATTTGCAGATCTCTTGACCTTTGTTCCACTTAAAAAGACAATGCCTAATACATACAATAAACCTTATCAATTCGTAGCCAAAAATAATTATCTTATATCGTTGTCGAGTATTACCCTACGTGATTTAATGATAGATGTTATAGAAACTGGGATATTTATCGGAAATTAGGAATCGGACCAAGAACAAGATAAAAAAACTTAAGAGAAACAATAGCATGCATTTTTTTCAAATTGGTAATACCAGGCATATGTGGAATAGATTACGTAATTTTGGAGCTATAGCTGATTCGAAATTACTGGCTTATGTGGATGTTAATGATTTCAATAGCCATTTCATCAGTAATCAGCTTAATGATGATGATGAGTTACCAAACTACATCCTTTTTGACACTAATGTTAAAAATTTTTCTATTTCAAACATAACCGAATCTGACCTTACTCTTGCATTGTTTTAAATTAAATCGTCTTCTGTGGGGCCGATGGCATATCCATAATATCACTTAATATGGCTTTTCCGTAAAGCTTCAAAATTTTCAGATGACTGGAAGATATCGCGTATTATTCCAATTCCTAAAAAAAGAGAGAAAACTTTTCCATTGATAACATGCGTCCTATTAGTATATTACCTGTGGTTCTAAGGTTGCTGAAAATAAAGTCAATGAGCAAATAATTAAATGCATACAGGCTTATAATATGCTTCATGCTATTGACTTGGTTTTCGAAATGGACTTAGTACTACTCATCCTCCACTGAAATCGTGGAATCGATCAGAAATTACTTCAATAATGGTCTGAATAGTATTTAAGTCTCGATATATCTGACTTAGGCATTTGAAAAGTACATCATTCTTTATTGGTTTATAAATTGAACAACAAATTCTGGTTTTCGGACGTAACTGGGGGTAAGCAATCTGTATTTTTCAATGGCACTTCCTCGAACATTGAGTATGTAAGGTCAGGACTACCACAGGGTTCTGTGATTGGTCCCATTTTGTTTACACTTTATCTTAATAATTTATTTCACTGCCTAAGCTTAAGTAACTGTAAATCATTTGCATTCGCTGATGACATACAGTTATTGTGGGTCTGTGATACATTTACATCTGATCTACTTGGCGCTGGTGAAGTATTTTAAAAGCGCAGTATAATATTCTTTTCTTAAAAGCTCCTTTTTAAAACATTTACTAGCCTTTGCGTTTGTTGGATCATGATCGAGGCCGCTATTCGTAGAGTGTGCTTTAACTGATAATGTTTTAGTGATTGTGCACCGAAAAAAATCCTGCGTTATAATTATAATAAAGGGTCCGCCATCTAACATTTTTTCTCAACTAGTGCTTATTTCGTGAATGGTAACACTTAGCTCATGTCTGATTTGACAAATAATTAGTTTTATCCTTCTGCTGAACGAATATGGTTGTGTATACGCTTGAACAATCATGGCAATATTGCAGAGTTTGTGCAAAAATTGCGTAAGGATTTTGGAAGCTGAGAAGCACCGTTATCTTGTGAAAAAAGTGAAAGAAACCAAAGCGTTAAAAGCTAAAAGCGGTGCGTACACCCAAGAGTATTACTGCTGTAGCAGAAAGTGTGCGTGAAGCGCCATCAACATTAGTTCACCGTCGTTCTCAACAATTAAACATTTCGAAGACATCATTAAGTCAAATTTGGCATAAAGACCTTGGTATGACGCCATAGAAAGTCCAATTGGTTCAGGAGTTGAAGCCAACTGAGCATCCAATACGTTTTCGCTTCGCTAAGTAAGCCTGCGATTGTCTTACACAAGATTCCGATTTTGCAAAAAAAAATCTTTCGATATGAAGCTCATTTTGATTTTGGCGGGTATGTAAACAAGCAAAATTGTCGCATTTGGGGTACAGGAAACCCGCACGCATACATTGAAAAGCCGGTGCACCCAAAACAAGCCACTGTTAGGTGCGAATTTTGGTCCAGAGGAAAAATTGGGCCATTTTTCTTCGAAAATGAGCAAGGAGTGGCCGTTACAGTCAATGACAATCGTTATCGGGCCATGTTGAACGAACTTTTGTTCACAAAAATTGAAAGGAGGATATTGGCAATATTTGGTTTCAACAGGACGGCACTAAGTGCCACACAGCCGAAGCTACACTCGATGTTTTGCGCCCTGTTTTTGAAGATCGCATTATCAGCCGCAGAGCTGATGTCGTTTGGCCACCTCGGAGCTTCGATTTGACACCGTTGGATCATTTTTTCTAGGGTGCCGTCAAAGATAAGTGTTACGCCGATAAGCCAGAGATAAATAACATCTTAAAGGACAATATTCGTGAAGCCGTTGGTGAAATACAGCTGCACACAATCGATAATGTGCTTAAAAATTGGCCCGATCGTGTAAGCTACTGCATAGCCAGCCGAGGCAGCAATTTAAATGAAATTACTTTCCATCATTAACCGGAAGGATTGTACTTTCAAATAAGAAAAGAAATTTGAGAAAATCAGAAAATTTTCTTTTTTTATAGCATTTTCAAAAAAAAGTTATTTGGCGGACCTTATAATTTGTAAGAATAATTGTTTTATTTTAACAAACACAACAGCATTTAATATATAATAATTGAAATATTAATATAATATATAATAAATATTTGTTATAATTATTTTAAAATATTCAAACTGTACTTATTTCTTAAAAAATACCATTTTTGTTGAGAGCTGTGAGGGTGTGATGTTTCTTGCTCTTTTGTTGATAATTTTGCTTTTGTTTGTATGATATATGCAGGTAAGCCCGCGTGTGCTTATTTGGCGATCACTGGTCATGTTACATTGTTTAGCTTACACGTTTCCCAAACAGTTTTTATTTGCATGATAAAAAGCGTAAAGATCTACATAATTTTACTTTTGTAAGATCTTTTCTAGCTTATTATTATATATGATGATGGAGATCATATATAATAAAGTTCGTTATTCTGCAGGTAGGTACTCATAGAAATTACTTTAACTGATATTGGAGGCTGCTCTTTAAGCTTCCTTTTACTGGTTTTGTCAAAACCACAAGCTTTCCTAGAGTTTAAATTAGCAATTACCTTTTGATTGTCTCGAAAATCAAATTTAAATGGGATTAATGCCTTAAGATTTAATTGTAAGGTTATTAAGCCATATCGATCTATTTATTCAGGGTAAATTTTATTTTTTCCAGTATAATTTCTTGCCAGCATGCAGACGAAGTTCACAAGGGAGTCCTATTTTCGACAGGTCTTTTTACATTTTGATTCCGTTTTATTTTTAAAGAGCAACCCTAGGGCCTTTCACAGACTTTCTTTCAAAAATGTTTTTGGCTTCAATTTTAGTTTCTTATGCCGACCTAAATTTTTTTTTAACATTTAAAGTTTTTTTTTACCAGCTGAAACTCACTTTCTTACGAACGATAATTTAGAACTATTTTTAATATTTAGTTAACTTTATTTTACTTATTAAAAATATCGATTTCTGCCTATAGGTTTTATTTTATTTGTTATTTTAAGTTCACGTTAATGCATGTGAATATTTACAAATGAAATTTATATTTTTTTAATCAATTAATTTATTTTATTTTTAATTGTACTCACCTTCCGCCATAAATATCTTGTGTCAACGGTGTACTCTCATCATCTGTAAAGTTGTCATCACTATCGCCCGTACCCGGTGGGGCCAGAGGGCGATGTCTTATGTTAGACATCTCTCTCTATATCCCACGGCTACACAGACAAAGACACAACACAACTAAACACTTCAACGGCCAATGCAATCAAGCTCAATTGGTTAAAAAAATGCGAAATTCAGCTAAAAACAATTTTAATGCTGCTCTTTGAAACGTTGAAATAGACACGCAAATTTGAAATTCCAAACAAAAATTAAAATTAATGTATTCGACTCTAAAAAAGAAAAAAGAGAAGAAAAAAACACAAATAACTGATTAATAACTGATTTAAAGAAAGCTAGCAAAATAATATGCAAGAAGAGCATGCCAACAAGAGAGAGAGAGAGAGAGAGATAAATAAAAATAATATAAAATACATTTGGGTTAATGTAATAAATTTTGCTGGTTGTATGTAAATTAACCTTAAAAATAATTTACAAAAATAAATTTTCAAAGATATGAATCAATATCTTTATGTTAATGCTGCAAGTCTAGTTTTTGTCTTGTTGCTATTTTTCACTTTTTGTGTTTGTAAGCAACGCTTTTAATTTTTTTCTTTTTTTTTTTTTTGCCAACTATAGATAAACAGTTTTAAAATTTATTATAACGAATATTTATTATACGATTGCCTCAGATTCTTTTTTTCATTTTATTTTTAAAAAACATTATTTGGTGGCATGGTGGCTAAATGTTGAAATCAGGTTCTTTCAATTTCACAGCACATTGACAGCTTTTGAGTTCTGCTGTCTTGTCTAGTAACAAGTTTATCTTTTTAAGCTTTTGTAATGGTTTAAAGTGAAAAAGTTTGTAGTGTCGTGCCATGTAGACAACTGGTTGTCTAGTTGTTTTTTAAGCTTAAATTTTTTTTTTGTGGCAGTGGTTTGATGCCTTGCAATACGATACAATCCCTTTTTTGCTCAAGGACTTAATAGTTGGTTCTAGTGATTTAATACAAAAGGCAAAATGCATAATGCACAAAATGCATGTTCTTTTAATGCACTCGAATACATTTAACGCTCCTTGCATTAATATTAAGCAGCGGTCCCATTTACAAAACTAATTATGGAAACAGTGTAGGACGAAAGTATAAATAGAATATTTACAGTTGAGTTCATATTTTTGCCGTCATATAATTTTTAAGATTTAAAAGGTAAATAAGATTTTTTCTGTCACAGTTTTGCAGAATTTTTTTTATTACTCCCAGAGAATTTGCAATTATTTTGAAGAACTTGTCATGTAGATATTAAAGAATAAATGGCCATAATATAAATATTTTATGTCAGCAAATTTTAAAAATGACAAGTTTTAATTACAAAGTTGTTTTCCAAACTAAATGCCAGATATTTAGCTGTTTATCTCATGATATTTTACTTCTAGATCTTATTTTAGATCTTACAGATGCTAGCTTTTGTGCATCTTTTTATTATAAAGATTTTAATTTTTATATTTCTAACTTCCTGTGAGCGATTGTGGTAGAAAATTTAGCTCAAATGAAAATCATTTTTATTGACTCTTTAAAAGATCTGTTTATCAATTCCTCATAAATTTTCTGTTTTTAGGTTTTTTTTTTTAGTTTTTGATTGTTGAATAAAGTTGCATTTTTTGTTTGTTTGCTAATAAAATTTAAGTTAATATTTTTCGACGAATTTTAGATTTTTAGGTTATTAACCCTTCACCACAAAATGTGTCATTCAGTTTGTAATTTATACAACAGCCATTTCCGACTCCATAAAAGACATAAATTCTGATTCCTTATATATAGCGAAGTCCGTCTGTCCCTCCTTGTTAGTGTTGAAATCAAGTTTGCCGAGACAATAGATCAGGAAAAAAATTTAATACGCCAATAGTGCCGAAAGAGGTGCTATTGGAAATCAGCAAGATCGGTCTATGTCCTTCGACGCAGCGGGCAAAACACTACGCCTACGTCTAATTTTTCTATATCATTTTAAGAAATGACGGAACTCCAATAAAAAAAAAAACAAAAGCAAATTTATGGTGCAACAGAGAATTAAAAAATAAGAAAAACACATCAAGTGAAAAAATTGGTGGTCGCCCATATTTCCCGAGTTACGGGCCTCTGAAGTTTTCAATTTTTTTTAAATATAGTTTTAAAGCTTTTGAAGAGATCTTTGCTTTACCCATTAAGAGCCGATGGCATACATGTAGTACTTTCTTATTTTTTAATTCTCTATTACCAAAATATTTGCTTTTTTGATTGGAGTTATTTCACTAAACTAGATTTACATAGATGGTGAAGGGTATATAAGATTCGGCAAGACCAAATATATTACTTGTTTTTTAAATTTTTCTTATGAAATTTTCAATTTGTTTTTGCAAGCAAAATATAAATTAGCCAAGTGGCTCACGAAAAAAACCCTTCAATGTATGGACCATTCTTAAGCGGTCTGTACAAGATCAAAACGCTGGATGTCAATGTCGTGTATGGGTGGTCAACGCATTGATGTACACATGCTGAATGACCTGTCAAGCATAAATTTTTAACTTGATTTTGTGATATCAACATCGCACTTTCTATATTGCAAATACAAACAAACATATCTCGTGTGGCAGTTTGTTTTTAAGGGTCTGCAGTCACGGTTACATTGTTACGGAGATCTTTATCTGCATCGTAGTGATAGAAATTGTATCAATATTAACATGGGTTTTTTATGGTATCGATACAGAACTCTCAAACTAAGCAAGTTTTGTATTAGAAATCAGTTTCGTTTTCAAAATGTCTAATTTAATTTTTTTTTTGTTTGTAAAAAATTTTCACTTATTGCTGCTATTGGAAATTAGCAGTATCGGTCCATGTCCTTCGAGGCAGCATGCAAATCACCACGCCTACCTCTAATTTTTTCATGTCATTTGGAAAAATTAAGTAATTCCAATTACAAAAAATGTATGGGGCGATAGAGAATTAAAAAATAAGAAAAAAACATCAAGTGAAAAAAATTGGCGCTCGCGCGTATTTTCTAAGCTAAATGGCTCTGAAATTTTAAAATTTTTAAATATCAATATGGGTATCATTTTAAAGCTTTTGAAGAGGTCTTAAAGGAAATACTAAAATTGTTTAAAACCCATTAAGAGCCGATGTCACTTTTATGTTAAATTATATATATGAAGTACCAATTTTTTTTATTTTCTAACTCCCCCAATATTTGCTTTTTTGATTGGAGTTACTTTACTAAACTATATTGACATATATAGTAAAGGGTATATAAGATTCCGCAGAGCCGAGTTTAGCCTCTTGTTAAATTTAAAATTAACCTGAAGGAAAATATTGATTTTATTAATTTAGAGAATTAACTAAGAAAAACGTTAAAATTCGCAATAGTTAAGCTTCGTATTTTTATTTAAGGCCTGGGTTTTATGTTTGTAAATGCTTCAATGAAAAAATTCTAGTCGAATCTGCTCATCTTTGCAAAAATCCATAATTTGAAGATCTTTTGGAATCTTATATCACCTGGTGCTCAAAGAAATTGGAAAATCAGTGAATTCTAATTGTAAAATTGTACCAAATTTGATAATAAAATATTAAAGAAATCGAAATAAAAGCAGTTTTTAATGGAAAAATTGAGCTGATCATAATCGTTTTGAAATGTCTTAAATTTTCTTGTGCGGCCAATAACTTTTTACTCTCTGTAAATTATAAGTAGTAATTACGCAACAATATAAAATTGTAAAAAGCTTTAAAGCAAGAAAGACATGTCTAAGATACGCCAAATTAGTTGTTTTAAAATGCAAATAATTCTACAAAAAAATAACCCGACTTCAAAACAGACAAACCTAAAAAAAGTTGTAGGACGGTATTTATACTTGGTATAGTAATGGACATTCTGTCTTATTTTCAAGAGTTTATCTGTAACGGTTCCAAAGATAGAGTTATATGAGTCAAATAACATCAGTTAGAGGGACACCCTTTAATTTCTAATTTCATTTTTGCTACTTGTTATAGCGGACTAAGCAATAAAGGTTCTGTGCAAATTTCAATCAACTGTCTACAACGGTTTAACAGCAACTATTGTGACACTCTATAGTTTTAAGTTTTAAATATTTATACTTTTTAATACACCAAACATGGTAGTGGACATTTTTCAAGTGTATGTATAAAACGGTTGAAACAATAGGGCCATATAGGTCAATGCACTATAAATATGGGAACACCCTTTAGTTTCTGAATTTAAATTTTACACTTGTTTTTATAGCAAACTTAGTACTGCTAAGTTTTTTTTGTAAATTTTAGCTGTTTGTCTATAACGGTACGCCGACTAACGTCAACTATTGGGACACCCTTTAATTTTAAAATACAAATTTTATAATTGTTATTATAGCGGACTTAGCAATACAGTTTCTTTGTAAATTTTAAATATCTGGATATAACAGTTCTTAATTTAACTATTGGGACACCCTTTAATTTATAATTTTGTGTATTTTTATTTGTTATCATAGCGACCATAGTAATCGATATTCTGTTGAATTTTTTAAAAGATAGAAGCATTTAAGTCAATTTAAGTCACCTATGGGGACACCCTTTAATTTTTATTTTTATTTTCTTATTAGTTTTTGCTATTGGGAGCTATAGTAAGGCAAATTTTTTTTAATTTTAAAGAATTACGCTTTACGGTTTATAATACACTTAAAAAACATGTATATTGTATGGGGACACCCTTTAATGTTTAAGACTATGAACCGATTTTAAAACGGGACCAATCTGTAAGCATAATTTATCAAATTACAAAAAAAATTTTAAATCAGTTCATAAATGATTAAGTTCTGCAAACACAACTTTCAGTCGAATTGATAGCCTTCTACTTTTTTTGAAGTCGGTTAAAAAGAAACAATTTAAAAACTACGGAAATTCTTTTATTTTATCTCCAATACTGCAGGATAGATGTTAGGAATTTCTATTGCTACAACTGCAGATTTTTGCTCTGCGGTAAATAATTTACCGTTACTGGTTCTACTGAATATCTTTAAAAATATTTTCGACAATAACTGCTTTTAGTTGTATGATTTTTATTTTATATCGAAGCCTTAATTTGACAATTGGTACGGGTAAACTTGCAAAATGTGGAAATAATTGCATAATGATACAAAATAATTTAAAATGTAAAAAAACTGTAAGCACATCATCCTGTCCCTATTGTGAAAGCCTTTAGTAAATAAGTAAAAAGAAATAACAAGAAAAATCAAACTTTTAATGAGACATTCATTCGATTGTGCGAATAAGCTGATGGTGGTGGCTGCTGTTGGCATTAATAAATAGTTTTGAATTAAAAATTCTAGTCTACCTTGAAAGTATAATTAATTTTATACTTTTCTGTCATTCATATAGGTATTTTGCTTAAGCCATAAACTGACCATTAATTAACCACATTTGCAGATTAAAACAAGATAAAGATTTAAAGAAAACAAAAAATGTTAATTTAATGTTATATTTTTTCATATTATATTTCTATTTCGGAGTGATGTTTGCGCATCTGTTAACATGTTATTAGGGGTTGCTTTCTTTACATCATATAATTTAGAAATGTTTGTTGGTAAATGTGCTTTGTAAACTGTAAATATAGCCAGCATCCCTTGTACAGTTACATAATTAATACAAATTTTTAACTTAATATCAACAAACGTTTAACGGTATTCACAAGGACCGTGTGGCCTAATGGATAAGGCGTCGGACTTCGAATCCGAAGATTGCAGGTTCGAGTCCTGTCACGGTCGAATTTAAATTTTTTTTAATTATTTCTTTTTTCTTTATGCGAAACTAATTTTTAAAAGTTATAAAATATAATAAATTATGTAGTGTGTGATTGAAAAAGTTAATAATTTTATAAATTTTAATTTACTAATAATTTATGCATCATACTTAATGAAATGTTTAATCTAAAAAAATCAATTTTTGTTTGGTCTTGATTTGTTTTTTTTAAATGTCAAATGGTCAATCAACATTTTTAAGTTTTTTTTTTGTTGGATAATTTAACAGTCATCATACGTTTTTTGCACATTATTTATTTATACACTTCGCCAAAATTTATTTTAAATGAATTAATATTGTATTTAGACTAAATCACAAAATACACATTAATATTTGCTTGTTTATTTGTTGGTTAGTAGCGATCTGGTAAGATACGCTTTATATATTTTCAATATTTTAAGTTGGCGTGACAATTTCCATTCAAAGCAAATATTTTACATCGTGCAACTTCAAAATTATTTAAAAAGCTATAAATAATTTGGCCCAGATTTTATGTCTCTAAATTTATTAGGAGCTGAGATATTATCATTTTAAGATGGTAACCTCTCCCAAAGTCCTCGGGTTTTTCCCCCAACTTTACCGTTAAAAAACTCACAAGATACCTGAGCGAAAAATCTGAAACTTCGTAAATAAACTTATTTTATAGCCGACACTATGTGTACAAAAAATTTTGAAGTTCTGAGTATGTTAGTATATGTTGGTATATGTGTTAATTTGGTTTATACTAACCCTAAATATAAATCAATAGAGTAGTCCCGGGACCTTTATTTTTATATGGTATGTCAAACCAGTCTTTCTTAATTTTTCCATTACGACCACCAATCTTTTCAGGAAATTTTCAAAAAATCAGATTTTCCAATTACTTAAAGTATTTCAGATATCCCAGATCAATAAAGAAGTCTTTGGACCTCCTTTTTTACATGGGGTGTTATAACCATACTAAATACACTATATAACAGTTTTTGCATATCACACTTAGTATGGACCCGGCCCCAAATTCCCGCGTTAAGCATTTTTACTAATAAAGATCAACATTTTAACGACTGTTAAGTGATTAACAGTGCTCTGCTAACTGCAAAATTAGATATTAATAAAATTTGGTTTAAGTCTCTGCTAGTTAACATTTGGGGTTCAAGTATGGTCGACCACAGAGCTAAAAAACTTTTCGAGGGAATTCATATTTATCACAGGTTCTGCAACTGAAAGATTCTATCTGCCATGAAATATTGAAGCTACATCGGAGGTAGGTGAAAAATTTACAGCATAATTTTAGAAAAATTATGCATCAGGTAACTATACATCTTTTAATTTAACATGTATACACACACACACAGCTGTAGAAAGCAATCATAAAAAAGAGATCAGGAAAACCTTACATTGATATTAACATATTTGCGGAGAATAAAGATTTTATGATCGCGATAATTATATAAAGTATGAACGTCGAAATGGTGTCTTAAATGACAGCTGCAGAAAATGTGGACAACAGTCTGAAACTACACAGAATATAACAGAAGCCTGTTGTAGTGCATATGGTATAAACATGCATACCCAAACAAACAAACATGTGGTATAAACATGCATACCCAAAATATAAAATAAATATCAAAAGTAAATGACCGACAAAAAATGCAGTTAGTAGAAAATGCAAAGTCAAGTGTTGAATGAAATATTGTAATTTAAGATTTTTAATAAATATATGAACAATAAGTAGGAGAAATAGATAAATATATATGTAAATAATAAACATAGAAATTATTAATTATGAATAGGAGAAATGATTATTCTTTAAGAAAACATAGAATAAGAAATAGTATATAAGCTAAGGAAAATTGTAAATAAAATCAGAAATAATTCTGACTTTAAGCAATAGAGTTGTTTTATTCCTCAACAAACTTCGGCAATTAACTTTGCCATCATATAGAGCCGCCTTCTACTCTAAGGCTCTTTAATAAGACAAGAGTACTATAGATACAACATTTTTAACAAAACATATACAAACCTTACATGGCGATCCTGCCAAACTGAACATGCCAAACAGGACATGCCAAACTGAACACAGAAACATATACGGCATAATAGATTTTGTTTTTAAGAAAAATTGATCCTACAAACCTATACTGCACAGTCTTGGTGTCCACATGAGCGTGGAGGAGTTAGAAGCAACCAGGTTGGAGATAGATAGTCTGTTTCAGAAGTGGGAACGATTGTTGGAAGAAGAATACATACCCCAGCCAGTAGTGTCGAGTCCAGAGGTCCCCAAATATTGTCCGGCAAAGAAAAAGATACCCATACAAGAGTATCTCAAACGGTTACAAAAAACAAAAACACAAACTCCAAAGCCCGAAAGCCCGAAGGAAGACAAAAAAAAGAAAAGAGGAGGAAAGGCAGTTAAGAGGAGAAAACTAATAGCCGAAACCTATAGACAATTTCATCTCACCGGCAACAAGGCCGAGAAATCAAGATTGTTGAAAGAAATCAAAGAAATTAGGAACAGCCAATAATAAAATTTTTTGTTTCCAAAAATAACTAAATTTAAAAACCATAATGGGTGGATGGTTTTCAAAGGAGGATATTATCGTAAATGAAAACAACACTGGTGTAATGACGATGACTCATGACCATATACAAATAGTAATCCTAATCCTCTTAATAGCATTAGTAATAAGTAAAATTAATGAATACTATAAAAATTATATGAAGAAAAAAGCAATTAGATTTGCCAATAAGTTAGAAAATGTATAAATAAATGGATAAATTAATAAGTATATATAAAAATTTAAAGAAAAGTCCAAATAGATTTTATACAAAAAGTTATGTAATAGAGACTTTAAATTTAATAGAAGAATTAAAAACTATTGCATTGAATAATGAAGACTATCCTCTAGAAGAAGTAAGAGAAATTGAAAATAAAATTTTAAATTATTTGAAAATAAAAGAAAATAAAGAAATAGCAAATATGGCATCGTTTGGCATTCTTGACGCATCGAAAATAATACCAGAATTCAATGGTGACCTAGGACAAATTAGTAATTTTTTAGGTATAATAGAGTTCTATTCTAGCACTCTCAAAGATGAAACAGAAGTTGCTAAATTAATAAAATTCGTTTTAGCCACTAAATTGACAGATAAGGTAAGGAACAAGTTGATTTCAGAAGAAACTCCAAATTCGCTCGAAACTTTCAAAAATACCCTTAGGAAAATATTTTCTCCCAAGAAATCACTCTCTTCAGTGCATACCGAATTAGCGAAACAGATTCAAGGGAATAGTACAGTAACTCAATTCGCTAACAGGGTTGAATCTCTTGTAGCTGCTCTCAATGAATTCCATATTTCAGAACTAGGATCCCAAAGCAGGGTAACGATTATTAAAATGAATGATCAAGTTGCTCTTAGTACCTTTAAGAATGGTTTAAATGAGCCACACAGATCCACAGTTTTGGCTGCTAGACCCAAAAGTTTAAATGAAGCAATCCAAATAGCTTCAGAAGTAGTTTCACAAACGAATTCTGTAATGCATTTTAATAGGAACACAAATTTTTCTTACAACAGGAGATTTCATAATAGGAATAATAATTCTGGTAATCATTTTAGGAATAATAATTTCCGCGGTACTAACCTACCAAGAAATAATAATAATTACAACAACCAGAGAAATAATAGTAATTACAATAATAATTACAATAATAATCAAAGAAATGGTAATAATCACAATAATAATCAAAGAAATGGTAGTAATTACAACAATAATAACAGGAGAAATGGTGATTTTAGAAATAGGAACCAAAGAAGGATATATTTTGCTCAGGAACAGGGAAACGAGATAGACCCCTGCAATCCTCAAGAGTAAATGTGACAGAAGATGTAGGGAGGTTAAAACAATTAAAAGAATATGCATTAAAAACTTACAATTCGCACACAGACGCACCTCATTTTGTAACATTTAAAACATGTGAAGGAAATTTTGTGAGATTTTTAATAGATACAGGTGCAGACATTTCTATATGTAAAGAAAATTTTATAGGAAATAACGAAATAAAAGAACACAACGCTTGCAAAATTACGGGTATTGAAAACAATGCAATTCAAACAATGGGTACTTCAATACTGAAATTAGTACTTCCAGAGGATATAGTAAACCATGAATATCAAATAGTAAGTACAGAATTTCCAATAGCAACAGATGGTATTTTAGGAAGAGATTTTTTCACTAAATATTTGGCAAAAATAGATTATGAGACATACACATTATCTGTTATAATAAATGAAACTGAATATGTTCTACCAATGACAACAAATGACAACTATACATCTTTTAATTTAACATGTATACACACACACACAGCTGTAGAAAGCAATCATAAAAAAGAGATCAGGAAAACCTTACATTGATATTAACATATTTGCGGAGAATAAAGATTTTATGATCGCGATAATTATATAAAGTATGAACGTCGAAATGGTGTCTTAAATGACAGCTGCAGAAAATGTGGACAACAGTCTGAAACTACACAGAATATAACAGAAGCCTGTAAATATCTGGTAGCTACAGAATACCTTCATAGACACAATTAAGTGGTTAAAATCGTAAAAATAATATTCCCGTGGCTTATTTAAATTTAATAATTTGCGAGTGCCCGCACGCACATAGAAAAAATAAATTATCGTAGTGTTGTTGTGATATTTTATTTTTCATCATCTTTTAACTGTATAAAAGAGCCGAAAAAAAGTCAACCGCATACAGTACATAAAGAAAAATAAAATTATTTTGGATTATTGTTGTTTTTTACCTAAGCTTTGATTTTACTTTATTGTTTGGACAAAAATCTTTAGTGTCTTTAAAATATTTGTGAAAAGTTTTCTGAGGAGCTAAGTTAGCGGTAGCGAAATGGCTATCGAGACGTGCTTTTATCTTCAAAAATCAATATCGGTGATTTGATAAATTAATCGGGATAAAAAATAGAACGATATTAACGAAAAAGTAATTAATCTCATTCAATATTCCCGTGGTTTATTTTAACAAATATTTTTTAAAACTTTATTTTAAGTTATTTTACTATTTTATTTGCTTTTAAAAAGGTTGTTGTTAAGTTTTTTATTTCATGTTATGTTAACTATTACTAGATAAGTTTATACGCAAGCTATTTGAAAGTAAAAAATTTTTCTAGTTATTTAACACACTGTTTATGCAGCAACTTGCACACAAGAATATTTTCGACATTTAGTGCTACCGGATAGAAATCTTGAACTTAACTGGTAACATTCCTATAGAAAATATTTAAGTATTTTATAATTATACCCGCCCAAAATATTTTTCGCTCAACTTTTCATATGCCAAATTTTTTTAGAGTTTTTTTTTCGTTTTAAGACAATAATTATTTTCCTTTAAATTAATTATTAAAATCTTTTATGATATATGTATGTCTAAAAGGCCTGATGGATAAAATCAGTCAAAAAAGTTATTTGCGAATAGCATCAATAATCCGGAATTGTTTTCGTGAGCAAGCTAATCGCTCACGATTAGCTCAAGTGAGCTTCGTCGCGAGAGGCTGCCACTCCTAACTAACTAACAAACTAATCGCAAATAAAAATTAAATTCATTGTTTATGCGGCAAAATTTTTTATTTACAAAATTTTTATTTGGGAAAATGTCGTGGGTTTAAACGTGATATATGAACACGATTTTTTTTTCAATTGAAGATTAAGAATTAAAGAATGTATTTAATTTTACTAATTGTGGTATAGATCTATTTTCAATAAATAGTTATTTAAATTTATGGATTTAGCAATTAAAGACGATTTAATTTTTTTTTGTGTGTAATGAAAGTAGTAATAAAAATAACAGTAACGATTATTCCTATAACGGTAGCGAATTGCACCGGGTACAAGTGTTAATATATAAAACTGGCTTTTAGAGTTCTGTCAGTCTGTCACAAAACTCTATATCTGGAACTACAATAGCTAGGTACTTAACGTTTTCAGAGAGGTGACTGAATGATAGCTGCAACAAGAAAAAAAAAATAAATAAAACTGTGTTAAAAACTCTAGGGTGTCTTCGTAGAGATGTGTTTTTCACGTAGACGGTGCGTCTTAGAGAGGTTGTGTATAACTAAGCTCGCTGTAACAGGAACAGATTTGAAAAAAGCCTTCTTAAATTAATGGGCTTTAAATTTTTTAGCTGTTGCTGAAACTGGAGTCCTTTTCTTCAAGTACATTAAAAGCATAACGAAAGATATTTGCTGTTGTTATAAGTTGAAAAAAAAAACTTTAATTTAAAGTTAAAAAAATTAAAACAAATAAAAGTATTATCAAAAGTTAGCTGTAATTAATTTTGGATTTTTCTAACCACAATTTTTAGAAAACTTATCATAATAAATTGGAATTCATGATCATAAATCCGAGAACGAGGTGGAAGTTGAAGTTGTTTTTTTTCTTGCAAAAATAATTACATGTCTGCAGCAATCTGACTAAAAATTAAAATACCCATTGGAGGTACAGAGGTTACAAATCTCAAATCAACTTAAGTTAAGTATGCTAAGGTAAATCAACTATAGAAAATCGATATTTAATTTGAAATCGAAATAATTTTTATTTACCTTTTTCTTATTTCATGGCATCGGACCAATTAAAAACATTAATTAATTTCATAATTAATCTGATAAGAATTTAATATTTTTTTAGAGTGTTATATATGATTAACATAACTTAATTATTTTAAGAAGCATAAATGAATTAATAGCCATTTGATTGACCCGTCAATAAAAAAAAACAAAATTGTAACAAGCACTCAATTGTTAATGTTTTAAAAGACTCTCCAAAAAACCATTACAAATTGGAAGCAGACAAATAATATTTAGTTGAAAAAACAATCGAAATTGTATATAAATTAATCAATGAGTCTGTCTTTAATCCAGGTGGGTGGACTTTTGGGCAACTGAATAACCTGAAATACTACTATTTAAACATAAAGTGAGCTAAAAATAAAACACAATATATAAAACAAATACGAACATAAAGAATTCACATTCAAACATTTCGAATCCTATTCTCGAGCGATAACAAAAAAATAAATAAATAAAAAACAGTTCTGTAAGTGAACCTTTTTCATGTGAGGCAGTTTAAAATGGAAGAAAAAGTAAACAATATCATGATTTAAATGTATTTTAATGAGTGAAACCAATAGAAAGTATAATAACAGGTTAATAAAATTGCTTTTGAGTTTTCAATAATTGATCTGTCACTTTAAATGGTTCTGTTTTTGTGAAAATGGCGAACTTTTTTTTTAGCTTTTTGCCTTTATTGTGGGTTGCTAATAACAAAAGTTAGTAAGCTTTGTAGTGTAAGTTTTTTGCTTTATTTCACTCTAAAGTTGAGCGACATTTCGTTGCGTTGATCATCTGATTTTGTCAGTTTTTTTAGATAAAGTGAACCAAAATGGTTTGAAATATTTTAGCTTTCAGCTATTTGTAACTAACAGTAACATGACTTATATTTCTAATCAAAAATCTGTTTAAGTAAAAAAATAAGTAAGAGTGGTATATTCGGCTATGCAGAATTATATATACCCTTCACCGTTATTGTAAATCAAAAAGACAGAAACTTAAAAAATATGAAAAAAAATTAATTACGAGGGCTGCTCTAAATATTTCTGGCCTAATAGTGAAAATGCGAACATTTATAATCAAAATGGTTTTATTGTTTTTCAAAGTGTTCTCCAGCATGATTTATACACTTTTGCATGAACCAGTTGTCGAAGCACTTTTTCCACTCCGATTGAGACACCTCTAAAACATGGTTTTTGAACACTTCAACAGCTTCTTCTGGCGACGAAAATCGTTGACCACGTGTTTTTTTTTTTTTTTTTTTGATGTGCGGAAACAAGAAGAAGTCATTAGGTGCCAAGTCAGGGCTGTACGGCGGATGACCCATTAATTCGACGTTTTGGCCGGTCAAAAACGCTCTGGTTTGAGCCGATGTGTGAAAGCTCGCATTGTCATGGTGAACAATGATTCGTCTTCTCTTGTTGGTTTTTCGAATTTCTTCGATGACTTCAGGCAAACAAATTGTAGTGTACCACTCAGAAGTGACCGTCCTACGTTGCTCAAGCGGAACAGTTGCCACATGACCAGTTTTGCCGAAGAAACAGGCGACCATTTGCTTCGAAGTGCTTCTTCCACGAACAACTTTCGTTGGATTTTGCTCGTCTTTGAAGACCCACACGGTCGATTATTGTTTTGTTTCGGGCTCATACGCATAGATCCATGATTCGTCACCTGTGATGATCTTATAAACGTCTTTTGAAGCACCGCAATCGTATTTTTACAACATTTCTTTGCACCAATCGACACGAGCCTTTTTTTGAGCGGCTCTCAAATTGTGCGGGATCCAACGAGAACAAACCTTTTTTACGGCCAGGTGTTCATGCAGTATCGAATGTACGCTGGTAAAAGAAATGTCCAAGGATGTCTCTATGTCTCGGTATGTCGCATGTCGATCTTGCATTATGAGTTCACGCACGGCATCAATGTTCTCTGGCACAAAAGCCGTTTTTGGACGACCTTCACGGAATTCGTCTTTTAGCGAGCTTCGTCCACGATTAAATTCATTATACCAATTTTTCACAGTGCTATAGGATGGTGCTTCATCGCCATACAAAGATTTAAGTTCATCAATGCACTCTTGTCGTGATATTCCACGTCTTAAGTTGTGAAAAATGATGGCACGAAAATGTTCACGAGTTAATTCCATTTTTTTCTATATTAATTTTTTTAAGTCACTGTAAACAATACAAATAATGGTCGTACGTCAAAACGCTTCGAGTACGATTATGCTTAAAAATGACAAACTTTCCAATGGAAATGTCAGATTGCACTTGGTAGCACTCAGTTTTGCCAGGCCAAAAATATATATCAGCCCTACAACATGCATTAATTTTATATAAAAATGCCATCGGCTCTTAATGGGTTAAGAATTTTAATAAAATTTAATATTTCTTTAGAGATCTCTCCAACAGCTTTTACATGATTTTATGTAGTCGGAAATATATATTGTAGAAATTATAAACGGAATGGCAAACTAATGACAACGTTTTTAAAAAAATGCTTAACCCATTAAGAGCCGATAACATTTTCATGTTATATTATATAAAATACTTAATTTTATTCTTATTTTTTTATTTTCTGTCACCGTAATATTAGATTAGATTTACTTCACTAAACTAGATTTACATATGTGGTGAAGGGTATATAAGATTCGGCATAGTCGAACATTGCACTCTTACGTGCTGTTGTCAAACACTTCTACTTGAAAGCAAATTAACCAAAGAATACAAAGTGAAAGAAGTCAATAAGTACGTAAATGAATATAAACGTGGCAGTATATTAACAAATAAAGAACATTACTAAATAAATTCCACTTATAGTTTTAAGTGGTCTTCTTTTTAATGTACACGAAATTTTTAAGGCCACGGATATTTCGCATGGTTAAATGATTTCAAATGAAAATTATTTATATCTATTATAAGGAATTTCCTTATTGAACATAAGTAATCTTGTTTTGTTGCAGAATCCAATTTATATTCCAGATTTTACACACAATTAAACAAAGATGAAATAACACGATTTATAAAATATTTTTTCTTTTAAGGAATTTTCTTAATCTTGCAAAGAAATCAAGCAAATTGAAAAATGATTGAACACATTGTAAGGAGCAAACGAAAGACCGTGTCACAATGAAGAAATTATTCCACTCACAAAAATCGGGGATGCTCAATTTCTTTCAAAACAAATAGCAGATGAACTAATGTTAACGATAAAAGTTGTTCCAAAACTCAAAATTAGGTTTACATAGATAAATTGCGCGATATCTCGCTTATGAGGAAATAAAATTCAAGCCACCAACCACATGGCTGCATGTTATAAAATAAAAAAATCTTTGGTTAAAAAAATAATTATTGACAGTTTCCGAATTCGTCATCCGAGTAAAAGTTATACAGGCTGACAGTTGTTTAAAACACGCAATAAAGCACACAGGCATGTAAGTATGTGTGATAAATTCCATTAGTAAATCACTGATCATTGCATTCATATGCTTTTAAAAAATTGGATTTTTGCGTGGCTGCCAGATTTTCGATCAAGGTTTGGCGTTTTTTCACCAATAATACATATTTAAAATTTTTTTTTTTTAATTTTTTCACAACCAGGATTTTCGGCTTAAGGTTATGTTTTTAGTTAAATTTTTAAACGTTTTTAGACAGAAAAATTATTTACAAATGTAAGCGGATGTTTTCCAAGGAAAACAAGAATGATTAGACAATGTATTTCAGGCGCTTTTAGAAGTCGCTTATAAAATTTTAGGTGCTAATGTTTGTTTGATCAAAAATGATTAATCCCAGCTGTCTGCTTCAATTTTGAGAATCAGTCTAATTAATCTATGTTTAGTTACATTGATTTTAAGTCTGTTCATTTACTTGAAACAATAAAGCTTCAGAATTTGGAACGGTTATTGAAATATTTTTTAGTGATAAATTTTTTGAAGTGATGATGTTTATTTATCGATTTTATTATTTTATTTTTTTAAAAGTCTCAACAAAATATGACTTCAAAAGGGCATCATAATAAACTTTGGTAGCAAAGTTGAACTCCTCCTTTAATTTTAACAATTTGCCGCCGGAACATTTCTTTTAATTTGGAAACAAGATGTTATCCAAAATATTATCAAAGCGACGGGTCTTGCATTGCAATTGTACACATGAAGACTGCTTTGTTTTAAACGTGTTTTAAACGTAAGTGGCTTCGAGTAACTCAAATTCCTTTTTTTAGAAAATTAGTAACTTTTTGTTCTGTTTTATATCTTACTAACAGTGCCCACGACTTCGTCTGCGTATCATTTCTAATAATCTTAAAATTATAAATAAAAATTTAAATTTAATTTATAAATTTAATTTATTTTATTTATTGTTTTAGTACCATTACACCGGTAAAATAGGGTGACTTTACATTGGTATCTTTAGTTTCTCTACGAAATGACATATTCTTATAACAAGAAAATTATTTTGTGTTTCAACAAAGGTTTAAAGGGACCCTCTTACAAAATTTTAACACAGACAGACAGATGGACAGACAGAAAGACAAAAATTCTAAAAATAGGTGTTTTGTATTCCAGATCGATTATTATCTACACCAACGTCAAAATTAAAAAAAAAAATACTTCATGTACAGATGTATAGATGTAGTAGTAAACACACGAAACGATATGTGTGAATTTTAAAATATCTCAACCAAAATATTTGTAAAACCACTGATTGTTTTTTTAAAGTGCTAATGATTTTAAACTTCCCGTTTCCAGAAAATTTCCCTGGGAAAGGAGGAAATTCCCGTTTCCCGAACCCTATACTCAACAGATGTTAAAATATGCATAAGCTGACTTAAGTCAAATTAAGCAAATGTGCAAATATATACAAATCATATGTGGCAAATAATAAATACCTAACGGAACTTTACGTTGCTTCCTTAAATGTTATTTGCTTAAGCAGAGTGCTTAAAAAATTCAAATTGACAAGTTTTATGATTAATGCTCTCAAATTTAAATTTAGCAATATTTATTGATGTTTCAAATTTTTTCTCATAATTTGACGATTTTATAAAAGTTTTATGTGGCAACTATGTGATTATGTATGTACATAGTTTTGTGCAGTATGAATTTATTTACCAAATAAAACAATAGTTGATTACATGACACACGTTCGTGTTTCGTTTTAATGGTAAGACTTTAATATCAAATCAGTATTTGGCTTTGTTTTTGTAGTATAAAAAATGTTTAAGAGCAACAATTGTCGCATTCGAATAGTTGTTGTTGGGTAAGTTAAATTACATTCGTGGTATGTTGAAAATTTTTCCTGTACTTGTACATGAAACCGGTTGGATTTTTTCTCCGTTTGTTTAATCCAGACTCTTTTACTGTTAACTGTTTTATTATTTAAACGCAAAATTTAAATTCAACAATTGTCTTTCTATAAAAGAGTTGTAAAAAGAAGAAGAAAAAAGAAATAAAATACAGGAAAAAATTTAAATAAAATTTAATGAAATCAGAATTATAAACTATTTGTTGTTACCCCTAAATTCAGTTTATAACTTGTTCAAGATTCTGTGTAAAAGACTACATAACTTCATATTTATGTACGTTGTATGAGTATATGCCAATGGAATTTTTAATCAGCTCTTAGTTTTTATTTTAACACATTTTTATTGTGTGACTTTAGGAGAGGTCATGATTTGTATTCTTAAGTTGTTGGTTAGTTTAACTATTCATAAATCATTCTAGTGACTGACTATTGCTTTGATTATTTCCTCTCATTTAATTTGTTTAATTATATAATTTTAAAAGACATTACTTCTGTGGTCAATTGTTTGAAAAATTAGTTATAGAAGGTGTGTACGTACATATGTACTTTTGTGAAATGTGAATTACTGAGGAATGATGAGATTTACAATACAAATGTTCTACTGAGCAACAAAATTACGTGCATTACATTATATCTTTCCAAAAAAAAAAATAGGTAACACAATTTATTAGCTTTAGACATTATTGCCTTGCAGGAACTAACAAAAACAGCTTGTGGATAAATATTTTCTGTATTGAAGGTGCTACTTTTAGATTTGCACTTCTTTGCTTTTAAGACCCATTAGAGTCATATATTTATTGCCATTGAGTCATATATTTATTGCCATTTAATTGTCGGTAATGCAATAATATTTATTATTTAATAGAATTTTTCTGCTTTTTAACAATATTTTGCTTTTGATTTTGTTTTGAAAAATATTTTAAACTAAACAAGTCTAAAAGAGAGGTTTAAACAAAGAAAGAAAAACAATATCAGTTATTAGAAGAAGGATTTATGAAATTCCAATACTACAAACATAGAAAATTTAATTATTATAAAAAATTATAATTAAATTTGAACAAAATTGTAAAACAAGTTTTGTAATCAAAATATTTTGCATTCAATTAAAAAAAATATTAAAACGAAAATCAAGTTTTAAGTTGAAGAAAGAAACGAATAACCAACTGCTTGCTATCCATAGATTTAACAAAAATATTAAAGAACTGTTCATTTGAAATGCAGTCCAATAAAAATTTTAATAACTGTTTTTTATTCATTCATTTTATTCATTTAATGGTACTTAAATTTCTTAATGTCTTAAAAATTGTTTCTTTAAGCTGCCTATTAAAGGCAACACAAAAATACTCTGTATCTTTAAAAGCCACAACTAACTATTCTAAACAGTCGTACAATTATTAACAAGAAAATTTGACTCAATTCTGTCCAATTTAGAAAAATCGTAAGAAAAAGTTTAGTTAAGTGCCACACTGTTACATAAGAAAGATGAAACTCAAAATGCAACTCTGATCCTATAGAAACTATTATTTTATAAAGTTTTGTAAAGCGACTATTACCTACTAATAGTCTTGGCTTGGCTTGTGAGCTCGGTTTGATGGCGTGCCAGTTATACTCGTGTACTCGTAATAGGGTAAAATTCGTGTTTGTCAGCGGCGCTGGATGGAATTCAATTTTTTTTTGATATTTTGATATTTAATAAGCAACTCTCACATGCAAAGTTTCACCATCTAATAGGCGCTTAAAAGATTAGCAAATCGCAAAGACTTAAGGCGAATTCACGGCGACGATATATACAATACTACGAAAGAAATATGTACATTTTGTTTTTGTACAAATCGTCTTCGGCTGTCAAAATCAAAGAAGTACAATGGAAGATTATAACTTTTGACATTCGAAAAAGAAAAAAATTACAAGCGCAAAAAATAGTCATCGGGGCTGTCAAGGCTACCTGTTATTAACTCGCCTTGCGCAGAGCTGTCTAATTCACTTCTTGGACACAGCTGGAATTTTTGACAGATGATTTCTTTTACAAAATTAAGAAATATTAATTTTAAGCACAAAAAGAATAGAAAGAAGTGTCAGATGATTCTAAATAGCACTAACAAATGAAAGAAGTTGCCACAATCTTTTTTAGTTTAAAGTATAAATAGAAACAGTTCTGTTTGGTAAAAATTTACAATTGGATTGAAATTAACTAAAGAGTGTCTTAAATGGTTTACAATAATAAATTTGAAAATCTTTGGTTACTTTTGAGTCGATAAGCGAAAGCATTAATATTTTATTTAAACTTAGAGACGGCAGATATTTTTCAAAATTGAAACTTTACTTGAACTTTTTATGGTCGTTGAAGACAACAAACATAAAGTTAACACGTATTTTTTATGGTTTTTATTTAGGCAAAGTAAACTTTGACTCTTGGGACCTTTAAGAGCTTCCTAATGAAGTTAAAATTCTAAATCAGCCCAAGAAACAGTCAAATTCTTTAAATAACCAGCAGATGTACCAAAGATGTTTTAATGTCCTCATAATCTTGGTTGGTCTCTTACATTGCTTGTGTAATCAGTCCGCTCATGGCGTGCAGCTTAGTTCACAAATATTTCAAGCCATTTGTGTACCTTTGGTCAAATATTTTGTAGATTTTTGTTACAACATTTTTTCTGCTGTGTTTTGAGTGGAGCTACAGGGTGGACATAGGCTATAAAGTGTTGTTCACTATCTTAAACGTAGATACAGGTAACGCTGAGTGCAATAAGCCTTTGGATAATAAAAACTTCTCACTCTTTCTCAATGCAGTTATATTTTCTGTTCTTTTAAGAGAACCATAAACAGTGTTACCATTTTGCTTACTTTTTAACAAAAATTGGTTAGAATTGATTTGCTACTAAAATAAAGTACCTTCTAGATGCAGCTTGATCTATTTATGTTAATCTACCCAATGATTTTGAGTTTTAAGAAAATATACCGCCTGTAAACCCTCTAGGTTCGGATCCAACAGCCTTCAAAATTTTATAAGATTTTTTTATCAAATGTTTTAATTTTGCTTATTTTTTTCTCACTTGATTGTTTTATAAGGTTTTGCTTTTAAACATTTTTTTTGGTCGCAGCAACTCTGATCATAAATTAAGCAAGTGTTGCCAAAGTTATTATTATTTTCCCTTTTTCTTTAAAACTCAATGTTTGTTAACATATTTTTAAGAAATGAAAGAACTGCACTTTTGGGGGTTGGCATATCGCATAAAAATTTTTATTTTAAACGAGCATGTATTTATTTAGAACTAAAATTATGTCAGCCAATTCAAATTGCGCTGCCTCCGAATTTTAAAGGAACACTATTTTAATAACAAATATTTTGCAAGATTTTAATTTCTGTACATGACCACTAGCCAGTTGTTTTAATTCCAGTCTAAATAAAACTGGTCTCACTTTTAAACAAAGACTTCTTTTTGTTGTTGTTGATGTTGTTATTATTGTATTAATATTTGCAGTTACTTGTTCTCGTGCTTGAAATTAAGAAAAATAATTTTTTTAAAGTTTGTATTTGTTCATATTTATGTTGTTGTTGTTGTTGTTGAAATGCCATTAGCAGTAGAATATCTGACTGGGTTTTAATGCTTGCATGGTCAATTCAAATAAATATTTATTATACTTTCGTAGTTGTATTATGTATGTCTGTCTGCATTCATGTTTTGTTTTGTTTTTGTTTCTAAATTTTTGTTTAAGCGTGTGCGATTTACTGAATCATTTGCAATTGTTATTGTTGTTGTTGTTGTTGTTGTTGTTGTTGTTGTTGTTAATAAATCTGCGGTTAGTAGTACATAATAGTTCAACATTCGCTTTTTACTTCTTTTTCGCTTTATTTCTTTGTTGCGCTTTAATGCTTTTATAAAGAAAAATTTTTTGGATTAAAGCTTGTTTTGCATTTTGTTTTGTATCTAAAATATTTTTGTTTAAGTTTTACTTTCACTTTTAAGTTACGATTTATTTCACTTATTTTTTATCTATTTGTAACTTAGAAAATCGTTTTTTTTTTATTTCATTACATGATGTCTGCAGAAATTATTGTTTAGGTTTTATTTTTGAAATGTTTAGTCAGTTTTAGCTGCTTTTTGTGTTGCTTATTTTATGTTTCAATTTATAATTTATTTTAATTGCTGTTTATTGATTTAAAGTTGGGCGATCATATATTTTTTATGGCGTGTTTTTATACTCTTTATTATGTAAATAAATAATTAAGTTTTACAAACATAAAACAATTTTAATTGTTGCGAATGGTAATTTAAAGACAAAAGATTAAATCAAATAATTAAATAAATAACTTTAAAAAATTGTATAAATTATTTACAAATTGAAAAAGTATTAAATGAGTTGTTAAGAGCTGATTTATAAATTCTTAGTTAAATTATGGTTTAACAAACCGTTAAGTTAAGCACACATAAAGTTAAGAAGGCTAATACAAAGTCTCCACTAGTCATCAATTTGGTATGAACATCATGTCGCACATGAATTCTGCTAAGACTTCCAATGTTAGTTTTTATTTCATGCGCCACCATCGTTAGCCGAACATTTGGCTGCTCAATGATGTTCGTCATCAAAAATAAGTTTTAGTTAGAATGTTCTGTTGCCATCAATTGATCAACAATGCGTATTTTCTGTTCCTTGTCAAAAAGACTAAAACAACTCTTGAGACAAATTATTCTTGGACAGTTATACGTTTTCAGCAAACACTAGACTTGTATAGTTCATAAGCGAACTAGTTTATTTAAACGATTCCATCGATTGAACTAAGTGAACTAGTTCATACTTTTAAGTATAACTAGTTCATTTTTTAACTATATTTTGTATTTGTGCTACCAGACAAGATGAACTAGAATCCATGTCTGTGTTTCCTTGTTGACTATTTCGGACATGAAATTAGTGCTGCCAGGCATTTTATTTAACATTCGTTATGGCAATGCTAAGGTGTTGTTGTCATCATATTTTAAAAAGAATATTTGAACTAAAAGAGCTTTTGAACTAAAGAAAGCGTTTGAACGAAAAGCTGAAAAGTACGGACAATGCATCAACATTTGAACTAAGTGGCATTTGAACTAAAATTTGAACTAGTTCATTTTCAAACTTTGAACTAAAAAGAGCGATCACTAAATTGAACTATATGACACAAGTCTAGCAAACACAAAAACATTGACAAATTAATACCGTTGCTCTAACGTTGCTCAAGTTCATATCTTGTTTAATGATTTGGCTCGTGAGGACGTAGGGGCAAGAGCTGTTAGTTTTGCTAGTACTGTCATACTTTGTTTTTGAATAAGACCTTGCATTTTAAATTAATCCCCACAAAAAAAAAAAAACAAATATGAGCATGAGGCTACGTTCCTATTCAAAATTTCGGCCGTTAGTAGCTAAGATGACCTACAATATTATTTCCTATTAATAAAGTAGGCGATTTCCTATAATTGACTGTCATTTATGGTTTTGGTCCACTATACTAGAATTCAGTTTGATCTCAAGACTATTAACTATCGAAATTCTTCAAAAGGAACTTGGCTTTATTTTCAAATTTATAATTATCTTAGGGGTTTCAATCCCTTTTTAACCGACTTCGAAAAAAGAAGAAGGTTATCAATTCGACTGAATGTTGCTTTTTTTAGGTTTGTGCTTACAGAACTTAGTCATTTCTGCACCGATTTCGAAAATTTTTTGTTATTTGATAGATTATGTTTACAGATAAGTCCCGTTCTCAAAACAGTTTATATTTTTAAAAATTAAAGGGTGCCTCCATAAAACATACATGTTTTTGTTCACCTCTTTTAAATTGCAAAAAAATGCGTATCACTTTAGCTTCCAATAGCAAAAAGTAATACAAAATTAAATCTTAAAGTTAAAGGGTAACCCACCCATAGGTGACGTAAATTGACTTATATGAGCCTACCTTTTGAACCGTTATAGAGAAACTGGACAGGATGTCGATTACTATGACCATTATAATAACAAGTATAAACATTTAAAATTGTAAATTAAAGGGTGTTTCAATAGTAAATAAAGTTTAATGTATGTGGCTAAACTTTTGAACTGATTTAGCCAGATATATATGGCCCTATCTTTGAAACCGTTTCAGACAAACTCTTGAAAATTGACAGGATGTCCATTACTATATCAAGTATAATAACACGTACAAATATTTTCAATTCGAAATCAAAGGGTGCCCTAATGGTTATAATTTGATGTAAATGGCCAATCTTTTGAACAGTTATAGACTAACGCTATGAACTTATACAAGTTTTGTTTTACTGTGTCAGCAATAAAGAGTGTAAAAATAAAGAGTGACCACATAACTGCTAAGTTTTCTTGTTCTACAACGAATACAAAATCCTGATGCAATCTTTCTCGAATAAAATTTAATAGAATAACCGTCTTAAAGAAATCTGAATTTAATTTTGTCTGTTCTAAAGTCGGGGTTTTTTGCAAGAATTAATAAAGAGAACAATTTAAAAATGCGTATATTTTATTAATGTTTACATGTTTGTTTATTATGTAATTATGGACCCTTCTAAGCCAACTCTAGCCAATCCACATCCCCCATATTGTTTATTAATCGTTCAAAGAGTTTTATTAAATATCGCATGATTTTATTGAAATGATCAGTTATAAAAAGAAATCGTAATAATGTAATGTAAATTCTCTAAACCCAAATTTAAGCAATTTCAAAAACAAACAGGACAAACGAAACTAAACGACGCTGTGCATGAATACTTGTTTACAGATTTTGGCTTGTTTATAGTAAGTAAATTCCTTTAAAGGCTTCTTAAAATCTGTAATTCTTAGCACTGATGAAAAATCGATTCTTTTAAACTTTTACCCATAATCTCATGCTTTGCGATTTTATTAATTGAACGGCTTTTTAGTGGAAGACCAGAATGTTGAACATTTTCAATAAAGGCAGCTTAGAAGAATTTTTTTGTTCTTGTAAGTTAACGACGTTAAATCATATATTTCACCTTGTTTTATGTAGATTAGGTAGAAAAAAATTGTGCTAGGACAACTTCTTTCCACTGTAATTCCCTTCCCTTTTAAAATGAAGAATCCCCTTGCCATGAATAATCGAACAACACAGTTTTCATAATGAATTAGATCATTATAACTATTTGATAAAGAAATAACATTAGCAGAAGAATATTTCCCATTAATTTTAGGTCAATTAAGTAACTGAATGATGAAAAAAGGCCCTGCTAAAATAGTGATCTCCCATAAAATATACGCACTTATGCCACTTTGATGCTAAAAAATTCAGAATTTGAGCTTCGAATTGATGCGATAACCACTTTTATCTTTAGAGCTAACCATAAGAGGACCTTTTTTGCAGTTTTCTGTTTTAACTAAATGACTTGTCCGTATAGAATGCAAGCCGGATAAAGAGGTCGTCGCAGCTACAAAAGGTAATGTTGAGAATGTGTCATAAACTTAGATTTAGGGAGGATGTAAAAAAGTTTAAGAAATAATGTTGAATTAGAACTGCAACTAGAAAACTATTACGAGGGCTGCTATATATATTTCTGGCCTGGCAACACTGAGTGCTGCCAAGTGCAATCTGACATTTCCATTGGAAAGTTTGTCATTTTTAAGCATAATCGTACTCAAAACGTTTTGACGTACGACCATTATTTGTGTTGTCTACAGTGACTTGAAAAAATATTTATAGAAAAAAATGGAATTAACTCGTGAACATTTTCGTGCCATCATTTTTCACAAATTTCGACGTGGATTATCACGACAAGAGTGCATTGATGAAATTAAATCTTTGTATGGCGATGAAGCACCATCCTATAGCACTGTGAAAAATTGGCGTAATGAATTTAATCGTGGCCGAAGCTCGCTCAAAGACGAATTCCGTGAAGGTCGTCCAAAAACGGCTGTTGTGCCAGAGAACATTGATGCCGTGCGTGAACTCATAATGCAAGATCGACATGCGACATACCGAGAGATAGAGACATCCTTAGACATTTCTTCCACCAGCATACATTCGATACTGCATGAACACCTGGTCGTAAAAAAGGTTTGTTCTCGTTGGATCCCGCACAATTTGAAAGTCGCTCAAAAAAAGGCTCGTGTCGATTGGTGCAAAGAAATGCTGCAAAAATACGATTGCGGTGCTTCAAAAGGCGTTTATAAAATCGTCACAGGTGACGAATCATGGATCTATGCGTATGAGCCCGAAAAGAAACCACAATCGACCATATGGGTCTTCAAAGACGAGCAAAATTCAACGAAAGTTGTTCGTGGAAGAAGCACTTCGAAGCAAATGGTCGCCTGTTTCTTCGGCAAAACTGGTCATGTGGCGACTGTTCCGCTTGACCAACGTAGGACAGTCACTTCTAAGTGGTACACTACAATTTGTTTGCCTGAAGTCATCGGAGAAATTCGAAAAACCAACAAGAGAAGACGAATCATTGTTCACCATGACAATGCGAGTTCTCACACATCCGCTCAAACCAGTGCGTTTTTGACCGGCCAAAACGTCGAATTAATGAGTCATCTGCCGTACAGCCCTGACTTGGCACCTAATGACTTCTTCTTGTTTCCGCTGTTGAAGTGTTCAAAAACCATGTTTTAGAGGTGTCTCAATCGGAGTGGAAAAAGTGCTTCGACAACTGGTTTGAGCGCATGCAAAAGTATATAGATCATGCTGGAGAATACTTTGAAAAACAATAAAACCATTTTTGATTATAAATATTCGCATTTTCACTATTAGGCCAGAAATATATAGAGCAGCCCTCGTATTAAATAAAAAATTTTTGATTGAAAAAAAAAATTTCAAAGAATTTTTTAATATTGATTTACCCTCGCACCATTTCGAAGAAATTTTTATTATTATTATTGTTGCTGTCAGTATTATTAATATTGATATATTTATTATTATTATTATTATTATTATTATTATTATTATTTATTTTTGTTTTTTCGAAAAATATCAGCTACAAAAACCATGCAACTACTAATCAGTCATATGAAAAATGCGAAAAAGTCGCAACGGATAAAGATAAAATTAAAATAAATATTCTTTCTCGACTTAATTAACAACATAAAATTTACAAAAGGTTGAAGTTGTGTATTAAAATTTTTATTACGTGTAATCAATAATCTGTTTTTTTTATGATTTTAAATAGCACACTACACTTCCTTTAAGGAAATGACTAATATTTTAGTTGTTGGGGATTTCTCTTTGTTAAATTCAATGAAAAATCCTTTGTTGCAAAAAAACTTTAAAAATGACCGTTTAAACAAAAATCATACCAATTCGTTTCTTCTTCTTTTTTAATAAAAATAAACAATAAAATGGTAAAACTGTTAAATTTATGTCTTTTTATTTAGAGGAGATTTTTAAACAAAGATAGTAACGATTAAGACAATGATTGCATGTGTCATCATTTTCAAAAGAAGTAATTTCGTTTTTGGTTTTAATTTTTTTTAAATTAATTTAAAGATTTTTAGTCTAAAGTGAATCAGTTTAAAGTTATTTGATAAAGGCGAATACCATTTTTGTATTTTTCACATGAATTTATCAAACTAATTTATTTTAATTAAATGAAAATTTTTTATTAGGCTCAGGTTCGTATTTTGCGATTATTTTTCAAAATTTAATTTTTCTTTTTGCATAAATTTCAAAGCCTCTTGTGGACCGTCTTATTCTTCTTTAGCATTCCCCAAAGGTCTGTAATCAAAATTATTATGTTTTTATAGAAATGAATTGGTTGTAAATAGTAATTATTTTTAACTATTTCAAATATTTAAATTAAATAATTATATGCCTTTAATTTTCATCTATCAAATTTGTAAAGTCATTTAATTTGATGACTTAGCACTTTCGATTTTATTCATTAAATAAAAATTATTACAAGTTATTTATTAGCAACAGCAGTTAGTTATTATTAAATTTTTTTACGTTAATTTAACTGTATTTGTTTCAGCAAAATAATATGTGAATTTTACATAAAATTGAAGAAATTTTACTTAAAAATGTAAACAATTGCTGTGTCACGTTTTGTCAAAATTTGTAGTAAATAAATGTATGTCACCGCTTGTATGCAAATTTCTTTAAAGTTTTTTTTTCAAATTTTTTCAATTTATACCGTTAAGGCAATAATAAACATTTATTTAGTATGGATACTCATTTCCGAAGTAGTATGTGTATTCAATCTTAATAAAAGTAATATTTATATTTAAATGAGTATCAAATGAGTAACAGAGAACTTTATACAGGCACACGAAGATTGTCTGAGAATTCCACAATCTAACAAAACAAAAAAAAAAAAAACTATTGCAAACTATTAATTTTCTTTGACGACATTCCCTTTCCTCATCATCTTCATAAGCAAAAATAAGAGGGAATACTTTTTGCATGAGAAATGTCAAATATCACGTGTCCTAAAATAATTCTTGCAAAACAAACCGACTTCGAAACGGACAAACTTTAAACCAGATTTTTTTAGGACGGTAATTATACATTAATTATAATATATTCGAGAAAGATTGCGTCAAGATTTTTTATATGTCGCACAGCAAAATATGAATGCAAATTAAACAAAAAAATTCAGCAGTTCCGTGGTCACCCTCTACTTTTTAAACTTTTTATTGCTGACACAATAAAACAAAATTTGTTTAAATTCTTAGCGTTAGTCTATAACTGTTCAAAAGATTAGCTATATACATCAAATTACAAGCATTAGGGCACACCCTTTAATTTCTAATTTTAAATATTTATACGTGTTATTATATAGAGTTTGTCTACAACGGTTTTAAAGATAGGTTCATATAGGTCAAATTAAACCGGTTATAGGAACACCCTTTAAATTCTAATTTCAGGTTGGCTACTTGTTATAGCGGACAAAGCAATAAAGGTTCTATGCAAAATTTAATAAACTGTCTTTAGCTCAACAGTTTGATCATATACAACAAAAAACAGTAACTATTGTAACACCCTATAATTTATAATTTTAAATATTTATGCTTTTTAATATACCAGACAAAGTAGTTGACATTCTGATTAATTTTTAAGTGATTGTATATAACGGTTTAAACGATAGGGCCATATAGGTCAATTTAATTAAAATATGGGAACACCCTTTAATTTCTAAATTCAAATTTTATGCTTGTTGTCTTAGCGGGCTTAAAAATATAAGTTCATTGTAAATTTCAGCTGTCTGTATATAACAGTTCAAAAGTTTTACCACATATATCAAAGTACTATTGGGACACCATTTTATATATAATTTTGAATGTTTATAGTTGTTATTATAACGGTTATAGTAATCGATATCCTGTCCAACTTTCAAGCGTTTGTCTATAACTGTTTAAAAGATAGGTGCATATGAGTCAACTTACGACACCCATAGGGATACCCTTTATTTTTTAGATTTATTTTTGTAGTTAAGAAGTAGTGTTTAGTTTTTGCAGGTAGAAAAATTTGAATTTTCTTCGCCATTAACGATCTCATCATTATGATATTTTGAAATAATAATTTGTTCTTAAAAAAGCATGGCACAACTTTGCCTTCTATATTCCAACTACTTTAAGAATATTTTCTGCTTTTAAATTAGCAGAATATAAAATTCTTTGTTTTCATTTTGGAAATGCCCTCATAAGTCTGTTTGCCCTGCTCATCAAATAAAATGTTAAAATAACCAACACAAAAACAGTAACAACAATAAAAAAACATTGTAATAAATTTAAAAAAGTGTGTTAATTCTGGTTAAAACATTTAAAATTTTTATAAGAGTATATCACCAAATAACAAATGTATGTATGTGTATGTGTAAAACACAGTTACACGCACAGCACATTAACTCGTTTAACAGAATGAGCTCAATTCAAAAGACTTGAGACACAAGCGTTATTTAAATGTTGCAAACTGAGCAAAACGAAAAATTTTTATAAAGAGAAACTAAAATAACAAGCTTTAGGAATTTAAAGACATTTATTATAATTTGATTAAAATCTATAACAGAAGATATTTCATTGTGTATGTCAAAGTTGAAAGTAATGTAAAAGTTATAAAATTCATCAACATTATTCACACACGTATTTATATAAAAGGCCTCCATTGCAAAAAGAAAAAAAAAATAAATAAAAACTTAAACAGATTTATAATTTTACAATGTCTGTCCATCCGTTTGTCACAGACCTCTATTTTTAGAAATGTAATAGTGTTGGACCCTTAAAAGTTTTTCAGCCACTACAATGACAAATAATAAAATGAAGTTAAAAAATGGTGACTGGACAGCCATGTGATTATCACATTATTGTCTTATCTTTAAAAGACAAATACCTAAAATTTACACAGATTTATGGCCGCTTATATAAAGAGTGCAAAAATAAAATTAAAATTTAAAGGGTGTCTCAATAGAAAACATCAAGCATTTAAACTTTTCTGCATGTTAGTCCACTTCGCACTTGGTGGATTTTTTTCAAATTGTTATAAAATCGTGAATACTTATATCTTCTTCGCTGACAAAACGTTACAACTAATTTTAGTATTTAAAAAAAATTAAGTGATAAATAACGTAATAAGCAGAATGGAACTATTTCAAAGCACTTTTTATAAATTTCGGATTTGTAATTAAATGGAACTGCACAGATTAGATGTTCTTTAAATTGTCATTTGCTAAGATTTTTGTCTTCGTTTGTTCAGAAATGACTGTATAAATTTCGGAATTAGAAGATTCTTAGGGACAATAATGAGCATAATTAGCTGTGCTGGCGGTATTTATTGTAGAAGACGTCAAAATAAGCAGGTAATTAAATAACTCTTTGTTTTTTAATAATTCGGTCGGGATAATCAGCACGATTTTTAAAGTTTAAAAATAACTCTTTTATCTGCCTTAAACAATTCGAGCACAGTGTCTTACGTTGAATAGCAGTCGTTGCAATTGCTTTAAAAAAATCATCACATCTGTTATATTGCTAAAGCTTAAATGATAAATTAATTTTTGATACTGAGGCCCAAATAATCTTAAACTTTTTTTTAATTTAAAAAGAGTTTATTTTTTATTTCCCTTGCTTTAGTGTATCAAATTAATTAAAATTTTATTTACATAACGAAGGTTAAACAGACGCTTGATTTGTAAGTGTTCACTGATCTGTCAAAACTTTTATCGTTTCTTCAAGGTGGCACAAAAGAACTGTCATGTCATAAAGTGATTTCGCTGCTATTTGAAGAGAAAAAAATTTAGTAAATGATATTTTTTGGTTCGTTATGGTTAACGAATGATTCTTAAATGTCCCGGAGGAAGAAGCTTACCACAACATCGAGCAAAATGATGATGGATAACACGTTGCGTTAAAGCAACATAGCGTAAATTGATCAAAAACGCATTCAAAAAGAAAAAACATTATATTGACGTAGTCAGAACAACGATATAATAATCACTGCAACAATGTATGGTTACGGTTAACGAATCATACTTGTTTTAAACAGTACTCAGTCACGGCAAACAATTTTATTTTACCATTTGATCAATATTAAATATTCTTTACACAAAGAGCAACATGGTTGATTTAAAAAAATATATTTTTTAATTAAAAGAGTCTGTGACCAAAGTTAGTAAACACAAAATCTGATTGAGTTGGGATTTATATGTTTAAAAATAAAATCACGTTTTTCTAATTTATATTTTCGTTTTGTTATTAAATCTGTATTTTTTTCTTTATCATAAGTAACTAATCTTGATATGCTTACCGTTCGATTCTTTCATTTTAACAAATTTTAAAAGAATTGTCATTCTTGAACTCTGCATACCAACATTAGTTTATTATAAATGATTTAATAAGTGACACCATTTACTATCAGGTATTGATTGATGGCAGGTCGTAGTGTTAATAAAGCTGAGAAGAAGAGTTGTATTTTTTTGACCACAGGTAATTAAATCTTCGGTTTCAAAATACAGAATGTTTTATTATATAAAACTTAACATTTTAACTATCGTCAAATTGTGTTTAATGATTGTGACATTTTTCCTTTTAGAAGCATCAAAGTTACTTTTTCTACAACAATATCGAAGACACAGATCATTAAATACAATTTTTAAATAACTCAAAGCAATATAGTATATTTAGGGCTTAAAAATCATCTATTTTTATATAAGTCGCTAATTTATTTAAGAAATTTATTTAATAACTCTGATTTAGATACCTAACTACTGTTTCGTTAAAATGTTGGATTTTTATAATGAAAAATTTTTACCCTGTTGCACCATAAAGACTAATATCTACTCGTGTTTTAAATCTTGTTAAAATCTGTTCAATAATTTGGCCGCGATTGATGCACAAACAAACAAATTAACAAACAAAAAGGCAAGCTTACAAAGAGATCCATAATACATTGATTTTTATATAGATTATTTTTTAACGAAAATATTATTTTTTTTTTCATTATTTCACTTAAACTTGCTTATTTGAAAATTTGTTATATATCTATTTTATTTTTCGTTTCTTGCCGATGCTCCTCAAAGAAATAGCGAAATAATGAAAATAAAAAATTATATTTCTATGAAAAAAAGACACTGTATTTTTAAAAGATAAGAAAATTGCATCATCTGTTATACTCAAAACAAAACTATGTTTATAATTACCAATATTATAATTATATCAGGCAATAATATGATTATAATAACGACAACATTGTATAACTTTAACAATAATATGATTCGACTCCAACCGTCTTTTTTATTCATAAATTATTCCTCTTCAACCATATTTTTTTATATTCAGTAAAATAATTCTACTTTTTTTAATACTTTTGGTGCAAAACGTATCGTAAAGTATTTCTCTCTTTCTATAACAGATTTGGATGTCAACGTAACATTAGATATGCTGCTATTAAAAAAAATTACATTACTTTTGTGCCACCCTGCATACTTAACGTAATGGATTTCATAATAAAAATAATTTAAGAAAATTGCAAATACCCTTCACCACAGTTTTTCATTCCGTTTGTAATTTCTAAAATATTATTTTACTACTCCGTATATATTCTGGATCCTTATACACAGAGAAATCGATTTAGAGATGGCTGTTCGTCTGTAGCTAAATTCTAAAGTTTTGCTGGCAACTGACAGGCAGGGATTTGAAAGATGTTCAACTGAACTCATCAACTTTAGTTGAAACGTCAGGTGAAACAAAGTCGAATGCCTTTATTTTTCCATACGTTTCTAAATTATTTTTTTGTGTTAAATTCGGTTTCTTGTCTAAATTACAGGAAAAATTCTAGTTTACATAAAAATCGAAATTTAAAAAAAAAAAAAAAAAAAAACAGTTGTACTCGCACTTAAAAAAAATAAATCTTATTTAAAACCAGTAAATTAAATTAAAGTATTGTTCCTGCATTCAAAAAATTGAAGTTTCATTTTAACAAAAAAAAAAAAAAAAAAAAAAATTAGACACTTAAAGAATGATATACAACGTTTTTTGGATTGCTACATCTCTTATCAGCATTCTTCGCATCTATCTACCTTAGGTTGTGTACATTGTAAACATTATATATTTAACCAACTAATCAGTATTAATTTGGTTTGACGAAGTTAACACTCAACTCAGGGCATTTTGTTGTTGGTCTCTCTGCAACTCGTCAACACAAACAAAACAAAAACATGAAAATTTTAAAGTTTACTAAATAATTCTCAAACGAATTTTTACTAAATTTTCAGATTTCCTCATTTTCAAAAAAAGAAAAGATATTTTCTTGTAATAAAAAAATTGATTTTTAATTAAAAGTTCAAAGTTCAAAAAAAAAAATATATAATAATTTTTTATTACTAAATGTCGAAAAATAATATAACAATTTCTGAGTAGAAGTGTATAAAATATTCGAAGTGGCCGAATAAACCCATCTTACTTGTTTTATTTAATTTTGCTATAGTCTTTCATAAATTTTGAAATACATGAATATTTTATCTTTAACTTAAAAAAATACGCATTCAAAGATTAATATGTCCACTTAATTTCTTACACATGTAAAATAAATTAATTCAAATATGTTAGGCAACTCATGTTGTTGCTAAAAAAGCCTACAACTTTCTTTTATAAAGAAACATATGAATGTATATGTATGTGTTATAGTCATCGCAAAAATTAGATCACAGATCTTATCTAGACGATTTATGGACACCTATATTTTACTACATTAAAAAGTCATAAGCAAATTATAGAGCGCTTTAAAGGAGACATTTTTGTTAGCAGAGTGAAAGAGAGAAGGTTTCTGCAAAAGCATAATCATTAGACTTGTGTAGTTCATTTAAATGATTCTATCGATTGAACTAAGTGAAATAGTTCATACTGTCAAGTATATCTAGTTCATTTTTGAATGACACTTTGTATTTGAAATACCAGAGAAGAATCAATGTCTGTATTTCCTTGTAGAATTCTTTGGACATAAAATTAGTGCTGCCACGCATTTTATTAAGCATTCATCTTGGCTATGCTACGGTGTTGTTGCTATCATTTAAACATTTAAACTGAAGGAGCTTTTGAACTAAATAAAGCGATTGAACTTAAAGTTTTAACGTACGAACAATACGTCAACAGAAAATTTAAACTAAGAGAGATTTTGAATTAAAATTTGAACTACTTCATTTTCAAGCTTTGAAGTAAAAAGAGCGATAACTAAGTTGAACTATGTAGCACATATCATTGAAACAACTGTAAGAAAGATCAAATAATTATTTTCACTCAAATTTGGGACGTAAATGAAGGACGGGACATACGTTAAACTTTGACAAATTCAACTGACAAGTCAGTTAAAATAAGTATTTTCTTATGAGCGTTGTCACAACCAATACGTGTCCGTGAACGCAAAGTACGAAAGTTGGTCAACTTTTGACGTATGTTGAATACTTTGACAACTATCAACTGCTTCTTCTTCTCTGTTTTCTCTTAACTCTTGCTTTGTTTCAATTGTTTTTTTTTTGTGATTTTAATAAAACAATTTTGGTGGCAAACAATAAAATACAAACTTAATTAAATAAACAAGTGAATAAAATACAAATTAAATTAAAAAGTGAATAAAAAAAATAGAGAGCAAACTTTGATTTAACAACCGTCAAAAAAGTATTCATTGTGCCTACTTCATCCGTCGTTACTTTGACTTTAGTTGAATTTGTCAAAGTACAACGTATCACGGATTCTATGTGCCTCAGCCTTGATTCTTCTAAAATTTCAAAATTGCTCTGACTATAATTTTCTTATCTTAAACAAAAACTTCTGATTAATTAATTAATAGAGCAAGTTTGATCGTGTATCTGAGTATAAGCTAAAAACATTGGATCATATGAAAATTAAAATTTACCCTTTTACGATTCTCTTTGAAAAACTGCTGGTGTGTCTCTAACCAAATGCCCAATTTTCGAAGCAGTGTGGTCCGCTGATACTTTTATATCAAATCGCACTGAAAAGTGACAATCTGTGAGCACATTTCCGTTTTTCGACAATCAATCGAATGTTCGAATTGTCAGTTGTCAAGGTACTTTTTTCTATTTAACTGCCCAACAAGCGGCAATTTTAGATAATTTTGTTGAGCTACAGAATCTTTGTTCTTTCTGGTGATTAACTTGGGCATTATATTAGATACCATTGGAACAGCATGTAATAACTCTCTGTTTTATTTAAATTCTTCACATTTCTCAGAACATTTTAAATACTTATTTAGTAATTTTGGGTGCTGTCCCAATTTCTAATATGACATTGTTGAATTCATTCATTCGTTTACTTTAGTTTTTCTCATATAATAAAATATTTATTAATTGTTTTAAACTTAAGCTACTACAGCTCTACTGGATTTTAATAATAAAATTTTTATACCATAAGAACTATTTTAGTAATTTAGCATTTCTTAACACAAAAAATATTTCTTTGTTTAAATATTTTATTTCTAAAGAAATGTTTAAATATTTAAAAATGTGCGTCATTTCATTATTGGTTTTTAAATTTGAAAATTTAAGTTTAATTTTTTTTCAAAGAAGTTTTAATTTTTAAAAAACTAAACGATATTTAAAACAAAGTTCCTACAACACCAACAAAGCTAAATTAATTTATGCATGTTAAAAAACAAGTTAACAGCAAAAACAGTAGAAAAACTTGATCTCCTTGGTAAAAGAGTGGTTTCAAATAAGAAATAATTATTATTTGCAAAATAAAAAAAAAAAATCTAAAAACCAGAAATAGATAAAAAATAAATAAAAAATAACTATAATTTAACTAGTTCTTTTGAAAAATATTTAAAAGAAAAAATATATTATAAAATGTCAAGTTTGAATGATTTGAAACTTTTAACTGAATTAAAATGAAGGCAAAATAAAGGATAAAGGTTTTTTAGGTGGATAATTTTCAAATACGCCGCTCCGATTGAATTAGTCTTATGCTAAATATTTTTTAATTTTTTTACCAGCGCACAGTGTAACGATTTACGAAAAGGTCATCAAAAGTCTATAATTATTTCCTTCTCCATAAAAAGTGAAAGAAGTAATTTCTAGAATATCCATTTTTGACCCCATAAAGAATATTTATTCTGACTTCTTATGCATAGCGCAGTCGATTGAGTGTTTGGCACACTTTTTGAGAGGGTCCATATTAAGTCATTTCAATGGCTGTGGATTCAACAAACACAAAAAAAATCAGTCATTGTAACCCTTTAATTTGGGATATTTTAAATAGACCATTTCATAATCTGTAATCTGAAATCCTTGTTCTAATGCAAGACGAGGCTGCAACTTCGTACACGATTTGTCCTGCTATTTTAGTTTGTTCTAGGCACAGACTACAAACATTATCTTTCTGAAATTTCATTTAAGCCAAATGATATATAAAGCTATTATGTCTTGTCGCCAAAGCAATAATTCAACTCTGGGCATTAAGAACGCAACTAAGCACCATTGTAAGACCTTGGATCATATTATACCATCTGCCGAGTCTATCTTGGCTTTTGGTCTATAAAACCTAGAGCTCGCTTCTCATTTTACAATGGTGTAGGCGCTTCTTTTTAAGCAATAGCCTTGTAGCCATACTGATGTTATCTCCTTCTGAGGGCAGCATTTAGATTCATTCCAGCACCAATATTCAAGTCATGCTCGGTTTCCGCTCTCATCTAGTCGCTTATTGAGTGCCCAGTGCAGGCCTCGCTTCGATAAAGGCAAAGAGTTCGTAAACTTTAATTCTCTTTTTAATCAGAAGAAGTTGTCACTTACAAAAAAAGGTAGTTCACCATGCCGGAAGTAAACTGATGAACTTTATTTATTTTATCTTGAAAAGTGCAAAACAAATTGCTTTAGCAGGTAATTGGCTTTCTCGACCCGTAACTGGTGTAACACTTGATATTTTCTAAAGCATTTTAAAGTAAACAGCGTAATATAAAACTGATGCAAAGTAATGACAAGAATTGTAAATGAAAGAAAAATTTCCGTTCAAGAGTTTAGATCGAAGATCTTTGTAGAAATTCTATTCGGCTTAAGATACTTTATTAAGTCAATGCAGTGATGCAGATTTGTGTCCTTTGCAGGATACTAGAGGAAACCAATAAAGATGGAAAAATAATCTCTAGAAGGACCAGGGGGTTTAATATAAATAAATAAAAATAAAAAGTCAAGATGTCAGTTCCAAAGATGAGTGTAACTCTTTTCAGAAAAGAAAAACATTAGAAAAGTGGTTTAAGAACGTAAGCTCTGCCAACTTAAAAGCAATAAAATAAAGGAAGTGATGGATTGAGACCCATATTTCTGGACTGACTGCAAATATCTACTAATAGTCAAAATACTCTCCTTTAACTTTTAGACTAAAGAGAAGGAAAGATACTGTGTTGGTAATATATAAAAAGAATGCGATAATCAGCTAATCTAGAAACGTATAGCAATATTTCTAGTAACAGGGTCCTGTAATAACTTTGCATTCAAGAGCTGAAGATAGCAACATTAACGGCGTTTATTTCAATGCAACAGAAGTTAGGACGCAAGCGCCCTCTAACGCGTTACTGCCCGAAAGGCATCATAAACATCGATTTTCGCTTTGTCAGAAGTTGACGACAGATCAGATTCAGAAAATCCTTATGTTATAGTTTTAGGCTGCTGCAAGCCAGAAAACAGTTGGACACCAAATGAAAATAAATGGCATGAAGGATCTAAGCTTAAGGCAAATGTCTAAAAGTTTTGCCGAAAGCAACTACCAGTCCATAGCCAGACACGGCTCAGTGATTAGTAAGAAAGTTAATAACATGAATTTACTAAAACTCAAAGGGCAGCTGATTGAAAGGGTTTATTTGTAATGAATATGAACATGGTGATTCAGCTTTAAATTAAATTAAAAAAAATAAATAAAAAAAAATTGTTTCAGCCTTATTTCCATTATTTATATTAAACGTATAAAGAAATCAAAATAAAATTTTCAGCTTAAAAATAATTAAAAAAAATGTAAACAAAATAATCTTGTTGTGTGTGAAAGTTAAAGAAACAAATTTAACTTTCACATTATTTGAAAATCTGTTGGTTTATTTTGTTTTTTTTTTTTTTTTGCTTTTGGTCACCATTTTTTTATAGATACACATATTTTTGTGTGTATAAAAAAACTAAAGTTGTTATTATTGTTGCAGTTATTTTTGTTAATATGGTTGAATAATTAACGGTTTTGGAAAAATGAAACAAAAATTAAAGAATGAAGGCAGTAGAAACAAAAATTATTGCAATACTCAAGTAAGTCATGGTGATTGAGACAAAGAAGAAGAGAAAATAAAGTTAAAAAAAATAAAATTTGCTCTTTAAAAAATTTATTTAATACTAAGAACACCCACTCCCGCTCTCAATCAGCAGTACAACAATAAATACCTTAAATTAATAAATTTATTTTAAATAAAACAACAAGCAATTAACCGTTTTAATGCTTTTAATTTCACTTTTTTAAAATAAGTTTTAAATGAAATTTAATTAAATATTAAATAATATTTTTCTTTCGCTTATTTATTTTTTATTTGTTGTTAATTTCTTGGCAAATCAAGCCATGCGATTTTTGTTCATTAATTTTGTTTTTTTTTTTCTTCAAACTTGATTATTTTTATATTTTAACCAAATTCAATTGACTTATTTTTTTTATAACATCGTTTCTTTTGTTGTTGGTTTTGTTTGCTCAAAAGTTCTTCTCTCTGCTCGTATTCTCACTAAATCACACTTTTATTAAACAAAACTACTCAATTTGAACTCTCACTCACTTTTGTTAAATATTTTAAGCACTTTTTAACTTTTAGTTTTACCCACCGTTATTATCCGTTATTCGCGTCTTTTCAATTTCGACTACTTGTCGAGTTCGTTGTCTTAGGCAAACTGAATTGAAGTCTTTCGTTTTTTCTTACTGAAAGCTCTGCAAACCAAGTCTGGCTTTAAAAAATACAATTTTGGTTTTGGATATCTTGTGCTGCCTGTATGACATGTATCGGTGTGCTGTTTGTCTGTCTGTCTTCTTTGTGTGTTTTAACTTAAAACATTATTTGTTAGTGCTTTTTACAAGAGTTGTTGCAGATCTTAAGAAACCGAATACTTCTGGTTTTTACTTCTTAAAAATTTGTTCATTGATATCTGTTGTAGATTCCTTTTTGAACTTTGCTAATGGAATAATTTATTAACAAGCGATTCTTTAAATAATAATTTATTTAAAAAAATATGGTACTTTTTGGTAAAAGGAACATTCGTATAAAAAAGTTGTTAAAGGTTACTTTTTTTTAGAAAATGTTTTTAAGTACCTTGGAAACACTTCTTTAAACAAAAAGTATTTAAAAAAATGTTTTAAAAAATTATATTTTTATATTAAGTATTTTTTAATTCATTCTTGTTGAAAAGATTTCTTTTTATGAGATGCACCTTTTTGAATGCACATTTTTCAACAGGCTTTAAAAAAGGTATCTGTAACACAAAGGTACTTTTTACAAATATAATTCTTTCTATTTGATTCAACAAGATATGCATGGAGGCTGTCGCATGAGGTGTAATATTTTAACTTATTTCTAATTAAATTTTTTTGTATAATAAGAAAACTATGAAATGTGACATAATTCTCATTTGATTTATTTTAGCTCCACTGAAACAGTTAAGAATTTGACTGATGATTTTTTTAGTCTACTATTTTCTTGTATTTGGGATTCATAGAACTCACTTGTCATTCAATTCATCAAACTATTTTAAAGTGCACTTTTCATAAAGTTGTCCGTTTTGAAAAAGTAAAGTATATAAAATTAGGTACTTATTATATAAAGGTGTCTTAAAATGGTTTTTTTTATTGTTTTGAAAAGACTTTTAATAATTCATTATTTAATAAATATATACTTTTTATTAAAGAACGGTTTCAAAAGAGTTTCTTTGGGTTCCCGATAAGCCGCTGATAATATTATATTTCACAATACGACTCACAATGGCTTTAATTTCCAAGAGCATTTTCTTTAACAATTTTTGTTTATTGAGATTCGTAAACACAGAAACAAAACATAAACACAACTATGGTCACAATAACCATATTATGTTTCCTTTAACAATATATACAGTTGTGGTGTTCAAATTATAGTTGTTTTTAACAATACTTTAGTAATGACAAAATTTTTTTTCTTAACCTTTAATTACTTTATGTTTACCATGCACAAAAACTGCAAAATGGTTGAATTTAACTAAAGAAACTCAAACTGCAACTAAAGTTTTACAACTTTTAAATATAATATAATATATTCAACCGTATTATGTCATTATTAAAGCAAAAAAACCATGTTCATTTTTAAAAATATTTTGTTTTGGGAATGTATAAAAAACTTTTTGTCAGTTTAATGATTTGTTTGTTAGCTATCGGTTTATGTGAAAACGCTTAAAGTTGAAATAGTTACCTTTTGTTGGTGAAAATAAAAAAATATATAAAAGTCTATAAACAAAATTAATAAATAAATATGATACAAAAATGTTCTGAGCAAATAAAAAGGCAAGCAAAATATTTTCAAAATAATTTAAAACATAATATTATTACATTTAATTAAAACATGTTTACATTTTTAATATAATGATGTTAGACTTTACCATTTTTTTAGGAGGACAATAATATGATTCCAAGACCAATTATATTATTATTAAATGTAACACTGCTGTATTTTGCTTACAACCATAATATGCTGCTCTTAGATCAGGTCACCTCAATCATGGTTTTATTTGTGTTTATGGAAACTGGAGACTTAAATATAACAAAAGAATGATTTCTATTCAGTCTTATAGAATCTTAATTATAAAACTAGGGGATGTTCCATAATTGTATTCTATTTTCCAAGAATTTTAATATTTAGTATGAGTCTGAGATATCACGTCAATTTTTTCAAACTCAAACATTTTTAGATCAAGTCAAATTTAAAATAAATCAAATTTGTTTGCGAAAACTCACACCCATTTTTCCTAACTCAACTATTTACAATAAAAAAAGTATTAATAATTGACAATTGAATTAGAAGGCTTAACGCTCATCTACCCAAAACCAACCATTTACTGTTAAAAAAAAAGATATTGAAAACTGGGTTACTGACACAAAACGTGCCGATTTTATGAATGGTATTTTCCAAGGTATTACTTTGAATGAGCGTGGAACTAACCGCCTCCTATTACAAAAAAGCTTATAGTTCCTTTTAGACATATAAAAAGATATTGTCTAAATTTGAAAGAAAAAAAAAACGGTCCAGCCGTTTAAACGTCTATAATATTTAAAAAATATACATACATAAAAACATAAAAGTAATATACATACATACTTTTTCATGTTATAATAATTTACGCCGAGATCTCAAAGAAGCTTAAAAACTGATAATTCTTTATTTAACAAATATTAATCGATTACTTTTTTATGTTTCAACATCTCTAAATATTTAATTACTTTTACATTTTTACAACAACTTAACGTCGAGGTCGTCTGGTTTCTTGTTTATCTTTTCTTTTATATTTTGTATTTGTACTTTTAGATTTTATTCAAAAGAAACAATTTGAACACGTTACCGCTGTTACTTTTAATGTTAAAATGCTTTTGGTAACATACGACACGAGTTACAGAATGACTTTATGTTAAAAACACCATGCTGGCTTAAATTTAGAAAACTCGTGTTTTTTAAACTCTTTAAATGAAAATAAGAGTAAAAAATATTTTTTTAAAGAGAGCAAGAGTTAGAAAGCGAGAGAGCATCACAAAAAATCATAAGTTATTTAATGTTATTTTATTTACTCTTAATTTATCTTTATTATAATAAATCCTTTTATTTATTGCGGAGTAACTGCACCCGACAGAGAATTTAAAAATTAAAAAAAAAAACAACATCAAATAACAAATTTGGCGTTCGCCCGTGTTTTCCAAGTTATAGGCCTATAAAATTTTTATAAAAAATTTGATTGTTAATATGGTCAATATGGGTATCATTGAAAAGCTTTTGAAGAGATTTTTCAGGAATTGCTAAACGTTTTTAAACTCCCTTACTCATAAAGAGCCGATGACATTTTTATGTATATAAAATGATAAAATGATATATAGTCTTCATTGATTTCTTGTATTTTTAATTCTCTGTTATCCCAATATTTGTTTTTTTTTTTTTTGAGTTATTTCACTACACTAGATTTAGACACACGCTGACGGGTATATAAGATCGGGCATAGCCGAATTTAGCACTCTCACTTATTTTTTTAGTTATTGTTGTTTTTTGCTTTTTTTGTGAAATTCGAAATTATACTAAATCATCTAATCCAAATAATACTAAATCATCTAAATTTCATCAAAATATTAAATTTTGACCAAATTTTCGACAAAAATAGTAAACTTTGGCGGGAATTTGTTTTTGCATAAAAAAACGTCACCTTAGCCACGGGAATGGTCTGGTGGGCACATAACAAACCCCAGGGTGACAAATAAACAACTTATGTTGCCCACAATTATCTTCCTTATATCAAAAATATACATCTTCTAGCAACAAATTATATTCTAAGAAAATTAAAGGATGATAAGAATTTAGCTTAAAAATATTTTCATAAACTAAATTTTCTATAAAAAATAACGGCTTCATTTTATGTATATTTGAAGCAGCCTGTTTATCAACAAAATATTGTGGGTATGTGAAAAGTGGTTACCGGACTTAGCTGTAACAATTAATGAGTTGGTTAACGATTTTTTTAACACTTATAACCAATGTAAGTTTAATTAGAACCAATCTATATTTTTAAGCAATTGAAAGATTAATAAAATATAATAGAGTATTTATGTTCAGCTTTTGAAATAATGAATGCTACATTGTTTAATTCAAGTTGTTGTAAGTAGGCTAAATTTTCAGATTTCACAACAATTGTAAAAATATTAAATTATCATTATCATATTGGTATCTAAAAGAACATGATGTACTTTTCTATAAAAGGTTCGGAGGCACATAAATCGTAAAATATGGGCGAGCCAATTTTTTCACTTGTTGTTTTTCCTGAGTGATTAGCGTATTTAATTTATCTAGTTTATCTAGACAAAACTAATTTCAACTCGAACATGGACGGACATCGCTCAACCACTTTGCTATGAGTAAGAGATCAGAACACATGTATATATACTTTATTGGCTCGAAAATGGGTATTAAAGAAATTAAAAACGGAATGAAAAGCGTGGAAAAAGGGTGGGAAAGGGTATAATAATACACTAGTCCACAGACAGGCAACAAAATGCAAACGTTAGTTCTCACAAACCATATAAGTTAGGATTTGACGTACTCCAAATACATTATTAAATTAAATCAACAACTTAAGAGCTTATAAAAATTTCTGGTAAGAAATTTCTGATGTGTTTTAGTAGCTTTAGTGACTAATTTTTGTAAGTAGCAATTTTCTACAATTTGTTAACTATCATTAATTTCTTCGAAACAGAAATAGTTGCATGGTGAAAAGTGGGGTCTGTGATTATGTGCTTTGCTGGTAATCCCGGATTGTATAGACTATGTTGTATTGCTTTTCCCTTCTTTCTTAAGTTTCTATATGGTATCATTATAAGATAATTTAATACACATTTAAATAACTGGCATCCCTATAAAATACACCTCTATAAATGAGTAAAAAAGAAAAATGGTTGAAGAAAAGAACAGCCAATATGTGCGGAAGTAGGAAAATTTCTTAAATTTAAAATAAAAAATTTTAGTGTAATTTTCATTAATTAATTTAAGAAAAACTAAAAAGTGCACAAAATTTTGAAACTAAACATATCAATATCTTAAAAAAGCGCAAATAAAAACGAAAATTGTTAAAATATGTACCAAATAAAAAAGGTGACAACGACAAGTGACCTTAAGTAAGAAGAAAGAAAAAAAAAACAATTTGTGTTGCATTAAAAATAACGAAAAGAAGCAAAAATAATAATAAATTTCTGAATATTAATGTTGTAAACGCACAAAAACACGAAATTCATATTTCAAATAAGAAGGATCTTGTTGTGTAATTTTAAGTTTTTTTTTGGTTTTTATTTTGGTGAAATGGGTGGTTGTATGGGACGTTATAGTGGGGATAATGAAACTGTAAGTGTATCATCGGCAAGTGTGTCCAGACCGCCTACAGCGGGTAAGTGTTTTTTTTAATTGTTGTTCTTACAATAACGAACGATTGCTGATTTGTTTTTTTGTAATATTTTTTGTTTTGTTATATTTGTATTTTAAGGACCCCAAGTGGGACCAGCAAGAAAAAATCGTCCTTTGTGTCATGAAACAATACGCTGGCGTTCAGATGTTCCATTAACAGAGGGCCAATTACGTTCAAAACGTGATGAGTTTTGGGATACTGCGCCCGCTTTTGATGGCCGAAAAGAAATCTGGGATGCCCTAAGAGCTGCTACGACAGCGGCAGAGGCTTTAGATTTTCAATTGGCACAAGCCATTTTAGATGGTGCAAATATTTCAGTACCGAATGGGTAAGTTCTATAGTATGGAGATTTGGAATTAAAAAGTCTTTACAAATGTCCTGAATACGTTCTAGTGCTCCTCAATTGTTGTTTAAACGTTTTAAAATATATTCTTTTTTTTTCTGACGCGATTTTGTCACTTCAGCAACTGACTGTGTTAATTATTGTTTATCACATTGCATGACTTCAATTGATTTGGTTTATTCCGTTAACAGTTGATTTATTGTAATATTTATTTTGAAGCGAGTCATTTTATTTGTCTAGCTTTCTAAAAATGTACTGTGCTGTTAATAGACTAATTAATTAAAAGGATTCAATATTGGCATTTTAATATTTGGAAATAATGTTAAAAAATCAATAAGAAACATTTACTTTCATGTGTGCATTTTTATTTCCAAAGTGGAGCCAAGTGTTTTGTGAGTTTGTAGCTGTTGCTAATTGCTCAAAATATTTTATTTTTACACAAACTTAATTGTTTTGTCGTGGTTGCATTTGTACGGTCGTCATATTCATATGTTATTTGTGAGTGTGTTTAATTTGCGTTTTAGTCGTTTCTTTTTTCTGTTTTTGGTTCGGTTTGTTTGTTGTTTTCATTTGTTTGTTTTGTTTTTCCTTGCTAAGGCAATATTGCCCTAAGGATTTACTTTTTGCCCCACTAGTCTTGTAAGTAATTTAACAAATTTGGCGTTTGCAAAAAAATTTTTATATATTTTTTAGTTTTTTTTTGGTTACTTTGCTCTAAGAATTTTATTGACCAAATTAGCAACGTTTGTTTGCTTTCAAAATAAATAAGGAGAGTTAATTTTTTTCAATAATAAAGTAAAGGTTTTTTATATTTCCTTTACAGCTAGAATAAATAAATGCCTATGGTAAATAGCAATAATTATTATTATAAATGATAAGATGAATACTTATATCCATTATTCTTGAGAGCCCGCTATAGGGACAGTGTGTAAGATAGATTAAAGCTACTAAAAACTTTTGTTTATTTTTTAGTAGTTTAATCATAAGAATTTTGCTTAAATAAACATATCTAAAAAAAGGGAGAGTTATTAAAAAATTTCTTTAAAGAAATGTATGAATTAAAAATAGCCTAAATAATAGAAGAGTTTGTTAGACAGTCACACAGTGGATACCATTAAGGTATTCAAATATTTAGAATTTGGAAACATTTATGGCAACACATGACTTTTTTTGTTGTCGAAAAACCAAAAGAGGAAGGTATTAAAAAACAAAAGCTATCTCATGGTGCTTAAATAATTGCAGAGTTATTTTCTGTCTCATTGTGCACTGAGTTTTTATTCTTTAATATTTCGGCTGCTTGTCAGATTTAAAAAGAAATCGTTATTTCATGGTCTTATTTTTTCTCTGAAATGAAAACTTAATGATTAAGTAATGACAGTTTTACACATGATGTTTTTTTTTCTTAGTTGCTAGATTTCTACTGCAAAATTTATAGATATTACATTTTATTTTGGTCTTAAAAAGTATTTTGGCAAAACACCACTCTTATTTTTGCATACCATTTGGAAAAATAAAGTAGTTCCATAAAAAAACATCCATTGAAAAATTGGCGATCGCCCACTTTTTGGAGTTATGGACCTCTGAAATTTTCATACAAAATTTTGATTATCAATATGGGTATCATTTAAAAGCTTTTGAAGAGATCTTTCAGGAAATACTAATTTTTTTTAATGACACTTTTTGGTAAAATTTTTTACAGCACTTCACTGTCACCCCCAATATTTACTTTTGATTGGTGCTACTTCACTTTTATGTTTTCGAATCATTATTATTTTGATCAAACATTTATACAAAATCCTTTTCCGATTCCTTAAAGTATTAACAGCTTAAGTATATTCTAAAAAAGTAGATTTGGGAAACTTCTTTAAAAAATCAAAATTTCACAAAATCAAAAAAAGATATTAAAAAAATCTCTATTTCTAAAAAAGGCATAATCTACTTCTCTAGAAAAAAAGGTGAATATTCAAATTTTGGAATAAAAACAACAATTTAAAGAACATCGAAATTTACAAAAATTTTGAAATTTCACTAAAACCAGCTTTTTACAAAAAAAAAAAAATATGGACTGTGCAATTTTATTTTTTTGTTTTAAAAAAATGATTTTTCCGTAAATTCAATTTTCTTTTTTCAAGTATTCAATTTTAAAAATTAAAAACTCAGTGCGCATAACATAAATTGCCTACTCCTATTTAACGCAGCACATCGCCAGAACTGTATGCTTAATTACAAGGTCATTTGTATGAAAAAACTATATATTATGAAATTGATGGATTTTAGTTATAAACTATATTATTTTTTTATTGTTATAAAATTTATTTTATCTTCTTAAATGTAAACAAGTTTTTAAATATTTGAATTTAAATTTCGCAATTAAATCTGTAAACTGAATAAGCACAAACACACAAAAATCTTCTTTTAGAAATTTTTACAATTTTCTTCGGACTGGAGGATTTGCTTAATTTTTTTATACCCTTCACCAAAAGTGGAAAGAGGGTATATCCAAGTTTGTCATTCAGTTTCTATAATATCCATTTCCGTACCCATAAAATATATAATCTGAGTTCTTACGCATAGCGAAGTCGATTGATCGATGCCCGTCTGTCTGTCTTTGTTCGGGTTGTAATCAACTCAGCCCTGGCACTAGATAAGATAGAAAAAAATTATAAACGCCAATCGATCGAACATAGTTTTGAAAATTTTGTTATTAAAAATCATCAAAATCGGTTTATGTCCTTTAAGGCAGCAGGAAAAACACCACGCCAGCCTCTAATTTTTTGCATACCATTTGGAACAATAAAGTAACTCCAACCACAAAAAAAAAAAAACCAAAACAAATATATATGCCTATAGAGAAATAAAAAATAAAAAAAAAAACAAAACATTAAGTGATGATTTTGGCTCCAATATTTTCCGAGTTATAGGCCTCTGAAGTTTTCATAGAAGAGTACGATGGTTTACCATATGTTTTTAAGAGATCAATATGGGAATCATTTAAAACCTTTGAAGAGTTTTTTCAACGCTAAAATTAAAAAAAAATGCTTAACCTATTAAGAGCCGGTAACATTTTTACTTAAAATTTTTTATTTTATTTTTTTTTCTTATATTTAAGTTACTTCTCTAAACTTAATTTACATAAATGATAAAGAATTGAATATAGCACTCTTACTTTTTTTTATTTTTGCATTTATTGTGTAATTTTTTTTTTTAATAAAATCAAAGTGTCAAAAAAATATATATAATTCGCCCTAAAACTCTTCTTGTTTCCCAAGAATTTTTTTTTAATTTTTTAAAAGATAAAAAATTAAATGCATTGCGGCTTTTTTACGAAATTAGAAATTCTGCTTATAATTTTCACAAAATTAATTGAACAAAATACAAAAATTTGCATTATTAATTGTTGTCAAGCTAAAAATAAAACCTGAAAAACAAGATTTATTTTGAAATAAAAGAAAAACAAACTCAATTATATTTTTGTTATTAATAAATCAACCTCATTTTAGTTCTTTAACTTTACTAATACTTTTTACGAATATTAAAAAATCATATGAGTATTTTTACTTTACAGAAATTGATTTCAGAAAAGAGTTTATTTAATTAAATACTTTAATACTTTTTTGCTCATATTATTTTGCTCTAAAAACATTTGGCGGGTTTTGTTACAAAATTTTTTAATGGAACGGAAAATGCTTTTTGTAAAATTGTTAAATATTTTTTTTATAATTGTTGTATGATAATTGTTATATGGTTTTTTTTTTAATACACATGTGACTTTAACAGTGCAGTTAGCACTGTAAAAAGTAATGATCCAAAGCTGCATACATATATACACATATGTTACAGAACTCAATTTACATCGAAAAATTTCTTCGGGATGAAACCACTTTTAAATTTCAAAGTGGAATTTAGTTTCCTTAAAATTTTGTCATTTGCGTTCTTAAAATTTACTTTTATGATGTCTCCTACTTAGATTAGCGTTGTTAATTATTTTGGTGTGCAAAATATTTCCACATTTAAATTAAATAATGGAGATTCAATACTTTATAAAATCGATCGGAATCTGAAGAAGGTAAAACAAAATCGATCAGAATTGTTAATACGGAATTAAACCATTTCGATCGGAATGTGTGACATACCTGATAATTGAAAAACTCGATAGCAGATTTTCATAAGTTAAGAATTTTGTTTTAATTTATTCAAGAATGTATTCGTATGTGGATTAAACTCCCTGCAGAGGTCTTTCCTGCCACTTTCAATGTGCAAAGATTCTAATCAAATGTCCACAAGTACTTCTCCCTCTGTCACCCTTCCCACAACCTAATTTCCTAGTTCTGACACAATGCATTGCATAAGTAGGGGTCATCCCCTGAGTGCTGGTCCTAATTACAAAAAAAAAAAGAACTATAAAGGCCAGATCCAGATCGATATAACTTTTTTACTTTTATTTTAGCAGATACATTGAAAAAAATATAATAAAATTGATTATTTATTTTCCTTCTGAAAAAAAAAGTCTCTTTATAATCACAAGCATGTAATTATATAATTAAGATTACTGTTGCTTAAACTCATTCCTGTCATTTATAGTGCACCATGTAATAAACTTTATTGTCTGTTGGGTATTTCCAGTAATTTTTAATTATTATAATATTGAATTTTTATACAGAAATGCTTCTAAATTAAGTCCTGACCAACATAAAAAAAATTAATAGAATGTAGTATGAGTAGTGATTAGTAAGTACATTTAATTAAATATTTATGGATGTAACTTAATTTCAAAGCAAAACTTTTATGTTTGCTATTGTACGTATGTACGTAGATTCGTGTAATGTACAATGCACTGGTCACAAAAAAAGGAAAATGTTTTTAATCGTCTTTAAAAAAAGAAGTACGAGCCCTAACCACCAATAATTCGTACACCAGTTATTTTTTCGCTCATTAGCACTTGACTCCAGAATATAGATTTAATTATGTTAATTTCTCCAACAAGTTTATACTTTTCTGAAAGGTAATTTTATTTCCTTTAAACTGATTTAGAAATATTCTGAAATTCTGTCTCAATGTTAAAAAAATTAAGTAAATGAAAGGCCTTAATTATTTATTGTTGGTAAATGAAAAAGTCAGTTAGAAGTTTTTCTTCTATTTACAAGAGAATGTTTCATAAGGACTCAGAATAAAAACAGGCGATTATTTCAATTTAATTTAATAAATAAAAGATAGCATGTAATAAACGTCAAAAGAAAAAATACTTAAAAATTAGTGTTGACATCTTATGAAAAAATACTTCGACCACTCCAACAGCTCCCCTCGAGTTAAAGAGAACAAGGACATCAATGGAGGTCGCCTTATTAATACCCAGGGCTTCAATACAACTGATATGTTTTCCAATGCATAAGCCCTTTGTTGGCACATCTGCTGGCATCTCCTCGGTTGGCATATACAATAGGCTTATGTAACCATTTTGTTATTTCTGCTTTATAAAATGATGTTTGATGTCTATGTGTTTCGTACGTGAGTGAAACCCGAAACTGGATACTAACTTCTGAGCACTCTGGTTATCATTATGAAGACCAACTTCGTTTAACAGCTCTTTCAAATACAAAACCTCTTTAGTTCCCTGTCAAATAGCCAAACTGGCCTTTGCTTGCGCTCTTCCCATCATATTGCAGCTCCGGATAAAATGAAAGCGTAACTAGAGTATGAACGGCGGTTAGTGATATTTCCACCCCAGTCGGCATCGACCACTCCATAGAGTTGTTTGTCATTAGCTTGATATAACAAACCGTAACTTACAGTACCTTTGAGGTATTTCAAAATGCGTTTGCAAGCTTGCCAATGCTCCTCATTAAATTGTCTGAGTTAGAACTGGCTTACAATCGGTCATGTTGTATTTTAATTAAATGTTTTCAATATATTTACTTTGACTGAGATGGATCTTGTTTTCTTCAAAATTGTGATTAAAATTAATCCCACACAAATTAATCTTCGCACATCCTAGATTTTTCATTTCAAAAGATTCTGCTAAGGATTTTTTAATTCTGTTTAGAAGTAAACTATCGTTGTATGCGATTAACAAATCGTCTACGTATACGGTGACATTGGCAATTTTATTATTTTCTTTAAAAATGTTTAAACATGATTCCTCTTGCGAAGGTACACGAGCTTTAGTTCATTAAGTTTTGACGTTAACTTCTGGTACCATTTTGGGCCAGATTGACGGAGACCATATATTGATTTTCTTATTTCACAAACAAACGTATGTGACTTGCATACAATGTTCCGCATGTTTTACCACACCCACCACTATGCCCAGGCCTCAACCCGATAAAACACTTATGGGAGGAGCTGGATAGAGTAAAGAAAAAGCGGGCAATAACAAATAAGAATGAACTGAAGCAGGCACAATTTTAGGAAAAACTGGTAAATTCTATGGCAAAACGACTGGAGGCTGTTATTAAGCAAAATGGGCTGGCTACCTACTAAATATTAACTTTATGTGTGTGAAGATAAATACGTATTTAAATAGCAGAGACACAAACCATTTTTTAACATTGCCGTTTTTACAGTTAACAGTGTTCTGTTCACACACATATTAATTTTATTATATCGCAAATATTTTATAGTCCTTAATAAAGTGTGCCAAAAATTTTGTTCAATGAACTTTTTTATTGTTTTTTATTTTTTATAAATAGCGTTATAAAACTATTAAAATCAATTAAACTTAATATCGTGACAAATATATTACTCTATCCAGTAAATATTTTATTTCATTAAATATCGCTTAAATAAAGGCTTTATACCAACGCACAGTGGCTGAAAATCGTTTTTCGTTGGCCAAAAGTAAATTTTTTTTTGTCACCGATTTTTAAAATTTTTACGTCATTTTGTAGTTAATATATCCAAATTAAGGTAGCCAAAAAATTATGTTAAAATATTGATAATTGTGGGCGTGGCATGCTGTCAAACTCAACTTTTTTTTAATTTCAAAAAAAAGGTGTTTTTCTTTGGTTTTTTACCAAAATTAAATGGTTACTATTCGCAAGCTATCATCGATAATGGTCTGCTTTTTTTTTATAATGTTCGTAGGATTATTGTCTTTAGTTGTTGTAAGTAGGCACAGCTCTAGCGTTTAATATTAGGGGCGTTATGAAATATTTATGAAACTACTATATTTTCCTCAAATTTAAACTTTAGTGGAATAGAACTTCTAGGGAACAAAAGGGAACAAGAAACGTATACAACCACGAGAAAGGTGAAAGTGTCCTCTTTAAGGCCATATATACTTTTGCACCCGCCACGAGCCGCCTGTAGAACACTTTTTTCATTGTAATGAAATTACTCGAAAAAATTCATATATAATGGTGTATTAAATTTTCATTTTTTTGCCTAAAAGTTTATTTTTTTTAGTTTAGGCTACGTATAACTAAAAAAAATAAATATAATACCTTCGAAAGGGTTTAATGGCTTTGTTTTGATCAGCAAAAAATAAGTAATAAAATTATCACAATGGGCTCTACAGGAAGCATATGATCTCTTTCTAAATTTACCTGTTATCAAATGTTAGGGTCAACCAAAGTCATAAACAATTTTATAACAATAATTGCGACATTAAACCACTAAAGTTAAAAAACAACCCCATATTGACGCATGAGTACAGTTTTGTTCAATTTAAGCGCTACCTGCTATGAAATTAAAGATCAGAGTGTGAAGAACATGTATCTAAAAATTTATAAAGATACGGATTCGTTAAGGGATTACTCAGTAATAACTTAATCCTTTAAGAGTACGGATAAAACATAACAAACGCAAATAAAAATATTCAGAAGAAAATGGAGAGCTTCAGTTATAAAGAACTGGCCGAAGTGTATTTTAAAAACAAAAATCAAGAAGATGTTCTTAGTTACGTTAAAATAAACTTAAATTCGTGTAGCACCGAAATGCAAGAGCAATTATATAATTTCGTCAAAGCACTAAAAAAACGCTACAAAGAAGTTATGTACAGTAAACAAAAATTTTATATAAAAAGTGCAAAGTGGTTAGAAGGTCAACTTACTGTCGCTGCAGAAACAGCAAAGCAAGATAAGGCTGGAAGACCACGCAAATCATTAGTGGACAACTGCAGCGATAGATCTAAGAGGCGGAAGCTTAAAGATATTAACGATGCCTTTGGTTCTACAAATATAAAAGCATCTTTCCTACATCAATTACGATCACAGAACCAATTTACAAAAGTGGATATCATTGAAAAAGTTGTTAAAGCTAGTCCACCGAGAACAAAACGGATTCTTAAAAGTATACCAACTCCGAATGATGCAATACAGTACACAAATGAGGAGACATTAGCATTATTTCTGGATTTGAAATTAACAAAACAGCAATATATTAAACTTAGCGTGCGATTGAAAAAGGCTCAAATATATATCCAGCATATCATCACATAACCGCTGCTAAAATGGACTGTTTGCCATCAAAGGACACTATTACAATCACACAAATTTCAGCAGAGGTACAACTACAATCTCTACCTGATCACACAGCCGAACGCTTGCTGCAATCAATAACAGGAAATGAGTTGAAGAAATACGGAAACACAAAGTTAATTCTTTTTTGTAAATGGGGATGTGATGGTTCTTCGGGACAAAAACAATATAAACAAGCTGTATGTGAAAATATTTCTGACTCAGATATGTTCATGGTATCATTTGTACCATTGCGATTGAAAAAGATTTTGGAAGATTCAGAGCCTTCGACTAGTACAACGCAAACAATGGATATTTTGAAAAATGAGACACCACCTTCTACGAAATACTGCAGGCCAATCAAATTTCAATTCAAAAAAGAAACAAATGATGTTGTTAATAAAGAAATTAGTGATATCAAGGCCCAAATTACAACACTACAGCCATTACAATTACAGTTAGATGGGCAGCAAATTGAAGTAAGCTACCAGTTAGTCCTGACAATGATAGATGGAAAAGTGGGTCAGGCTTTGACTAACACGAAGGCTGCATCAAGCAGCATTATATGCCAAGCAACATCAACCCAATTAAACCAAGTCCCAGCAAAATCATTAGATAATACCGATGCATATGAATTTGGAATATCACCACTACACGCAAGAATTCGACTTATGGAAATCAGTTATGATTTGGATTTCGGGTCTTCAGGATCAATAAGAAACAACGAGACCAACAAAGAGTTAAGAAGTTAAAAAAAAAAAAAAACATGTTCAAGTTGAATATCGCAAACGTGGACTGATTATAGATCAGCCAAAACAAGGGTCAGGCAATACAAATGATGGCAATACCGCAAGAAGATTCTTTTCAGATCCAGAAACAGCATCTGAAATAACAGGAGTGGATTTTAACCTTATTTTCAGATTTAAAATAATACTAGAAGTACTTGCGTGCAATGAAGAAATTGACTGTAGAAAATTTGGAGATTATGCTAAGGAAACTGCAAAAATATATACAACTAACTACCCATGGAGAAATATGTCTGCAACAGTTAACAAAATCCTTTATCATGGTGAAGATGTCATTAAATATCATTTGGTGCCACTTGGAGATCTATCAGAGGAGGCTCAGGAAAAAAGGAACAAGGATTACATATTTTATAGAGAGCATAATACTAGGAAAATTTCACGGAATTCAACAAATGAAGATCTATTTAATATATTATTGGCAACGTCAGATCCGTTCATATCCAGTATTCGAAATCAATGGAAAGTGGACCATCGGAATTTAGATGAAGAAGCCAAAAAACTGCTAAAGAACAGAAATAGCACAGAACAAAATATGGAATATTTGCAATTAATATTTAAGTCAAACGAATAAAAATTATAATTGCCTTTCATTATTCTTTAAGTACGGAAAACATTGTATTAGTAAAAAATAAGTTAAAACGTTATATTCGACCGAGTCGAATCTTAAATACCTTCCAACTATATAGGATGATGGAGGGGTAAGGGGGTGGTGAGGTTAAGGTAGCGTAGAAGATCAAATTATATTTTCTTGTTGCTTAACCAAAAAAAAAATTTTTTTTTGGGGTGGGGGGGGGGGGGGGTGAGGTGAAGGTAGCGCAGAAGATCCGAGTACATTTTCCATTCGTCATGAAAGCTTAAAAATTAATTTTTTATGGAATCTAGGCTTAGGTAATACAATTTGTTAATTATTGACACTATTTTTCATATAATATGCTCTATAAACGCCCACAAAAAGGGGGCGGGGTCCAAAAATAAATTTTTATGATTTTCTGGCTCCAGGGTAAAGACCTTGAACCTTCTTTGACATAAAAATGTTTCATTTGCTTAACAAATTTACAAAAAAACTTGTAAAAATGTGTAGCTTTTCAGGGGTTGGTTTAGTTCTTCTTAGGGGAATTTTTTTCCCCCTGGTCCGACTTGGACCATTTACGAACTTAGCCTGCCCTATCCTTCAAGATATATATATATATATATACCAAATTTCAAGGGTCTAGCTCTTTTCGTTTAGACTGAATCGTGTTCATACAGACAGGCGAATGGACGGACGGCCGGATGGACAGACAGACGTATGGACAGACGGACATAGCTATATCGTCTTAGATTTCATCACTGATCAAAAATATATATATACTTTTTTGGATCTTAGAAGGATATTTTACTATGTTACACACAGAATAAACCCATATTTCACTCTGAAAGTTAAAAAAATTAAAATGTTCAACTTTGACCTCGAATTCCTTAAAAAGTCCTCAATCAATTTTAATGTAATTGAAACTGAATCAAGCTGAACTAAATATCTATTCATTAAAAAAAAATTATTTCAATATTTTGATCGGTTCAAAAGTTACAGAATTTTGGCCAACGAAAAACGATTTTCAGCCACTGTGCAACGATGGAATTAAAATTGACTACTGTGCGAATAATTTAGTTTGGCACTGTAGATTTATTACAACATACTTATTCTGCAATATTTGGTGTTAATATTCCAACAATACTTCTGTGGTCTTCAAGGCTTGCGTATTACAAACTAATAAATAAATAATTACTTTCTTTTACAGCACTTGTGTGCAACTTTTGTTTTAAGTTATTTACAAATATTTGTATTTCTTCAGGGCATTATAAATATCTATTCGATGTTTTGAATATGAATTTGAAAAACGATTATTATTTTGATTTTCTCTGTGTGTGTGTGTGTGTGATGTTTTAAAATAAATAAAGCATTATACCCAGCCTTGCAATGTGTGTGAAGATAAATAAACATGTAACTTGCAGATACAAAAACCATTTTTTACATAGCAATATTTACAGTTAACAGAGCACTGTTAAGCACTTAACAGTCACTGTATATTTTGCTTTCCTTTACTCTGCACGATAAGTTGAGCAAAATGATATGAGTATCTTATATTATTTGTCCGACACTTCTACCATTCTAAAGCAGCTTCATCTTTTTTCCATTATTTTTTAATAGAAAACTAACGGCACCATTTCTTTTTCCTTTCCAAAAACTTAAGTCGATTTAAACTAAAAAAGCCGTTTTATGTCTTTAACATGCTGGTTATAAAATATTAAAGAAAAATGTTGAGATTGTTATTTCAAGCCGTTAAATTAAATAGTTTTTAGTAAGAACAAGAGTGCTTAACATGAAATTATATGAATAAACATTTCCCTCTTTTCTTTCAATGCAGTTACCTAACAGAATGTTACGATGAATTGGGAACACAATACAAGGTACCCATTTACTGTCTGTCATATCCCATAAATATTGTTAAAGAAGAAAATGGTCGTGATTCACCTGCCGAATTTTCCGAACCTGTTGATGGGGGCGCAGAAATATTCTTGAAACTACGAATATCCTCCATTATGTCAGATGTCAAACTACCGGTATATTCCAAAGATACAGTTGGTCAATGTAAAAAGAAGTTACAGGTAAAATTACACATAATTTTCTTTATACAAAATTCTATTTAATTCTATCTCTACGTTTTTATTTTTTCTTCAAATAATTTTTAGTCTGTAGAGGGTGTTGATGCCTGCTGTCAACGTTGGTTTTATAGCGGTAAATTGTTGGGCGATAAAGTACCCATTGAAGAGTGTAACATACAGAACGGTTATGTAGTCCAAGTCATTGTAAATACAGAGCATTATAACCATGACAATAGTACAAGTATTGCCATTGCAAGCTAGCCAATGTCAACCTTTAATAACATCAACAACAACAACAGCAAAACAACTACTACTATTCTTGTAACGAAATTATACAAAATTATTACTGCAGCAATAGAAAAATGATAACAATAGCAACAACAATAACAACAAAAAAAGTGCAAATGCATTATTTTTATAAATTTAAGTACTAAAAATATTGCAAATTGTAAATGTTAGTTAAAATATAACTGCTTCAACCTAAATTTACTTTAATATAATTATTGTTGCCAATATTTTGCTTTAATGTTGGTTTAACGCTGTCACACTGAACAAATTTCGAAAAATAAATAAAGCATTTCTTGTTATGTAATAACAACAACTGTTGCTTGTAAGAAGAATAATTTAGAAAACTGTTGTAAACTTGTAGAAATATCGAGGATAATTTTGTTATTTTAAATTTCTAAATAATTCGCTGCAAAGTTATTGTTAAATAAAAATTTCGTAATGAAAGAGAAAAACAATTAAAAATTATTGAAATCTAAAATGGGTTTTATTTATTTTTCATATTTTTTTACTTTTTTTACAACGTCAAGCTTTTATTTATATATATAAAAAAAAAAAAAAAAAAAAATTAAAAAAAAATTAAAACAAATTTTATTTATAGAAATTAAATTCGAACAGCGATTCAATTTACTATGATGAATAAATACTATGAAATATTTTTTGTAAATTTTTAAAAATATAATTTCTTTTTTATTTTACATTTTTATTGTTTATTTTTCTTCTATCATTATTATTTTGTTTGTTGTTTATAGAAATTAGATTAATAAGAAAATAAAATAGAAGTAAAACATATAACATTTAAAATAAATAAAAAAAAACATTAAAATGAAAACTAAATATTAACTAATTTTAAGTAAATACAAGTTAAGTTTGAAATTAGCTCAATTTCAAATAAAACAACACATTTTTTTTAATAAATTTAATAACATTTTCATTTTAAAAAGCGATAAGAAATATTAACAAAACCAAGACGAATCAATTATAGGATGGTAGCAGTGGCGAATTGATTGATTTTCACCGGTAACTGTTTAGCTGTATACCATGGCGAAATTATGTAGCATGTGGTGGCAATAGTGAATTCATTCATTTTCGCCGTTGCAGAAAATTTCAAACTTCATATTAAAAGAAAAATCGCTAATTTTTTATATTTGGAGTTTGACATTTTTCGTTTGACATTTCGCCATGTTGTATACTATATTTTTATATGTAATATGAGATTCGGGGTACCGGCGAAAATGAACGTATTTGGCATCGCTAATACCTTAAATTTGATTCGCCTTCTAAAAAAACAATTAGTTACTTCAGGGCGAATAAATATTTTTCGAATAAAAACAATGGCGAATTCATACAGTTTCGCCATTGCTCTGAATACCAATTACCATATATAAACAAACGTATATTTGTTTCATATAGAGTTTGATATTCAGGGCACCGGCTAAAAATTATAAATTCGCCATTAATTTTATGCGGATATTAGATCGCTTAGAATTACTCAGTGTTACAATTATAAAATGAAATCTTTAAATAAATAAATAAAACTCAAAATAGCATTGTAATACTTTGTGCATAACATGTACACAGCCATATTGTATGAACAAAGAAAAAAAAGAGATATTAATTTAATTATTTAAAATATTTAACGATGACAACAAACACAACAACCGACTTTACGTTTGCATTAACAAGTTATAAAAATAATACTAAATTTATACATACATTTAGTTTCTAAAGGAGTGCTTTGCAGCTCAATTTCAAATGCATTCAAACATTCATTGGCGCCCATATTTCTCATACTTTTTTTTTTCTATTTTTCAATCATACTCCTTTCTCTTTACAGCAATGAATGAATGTATTGAATGTATTTTAAAATGTGCAATAAGTACTTTTGTGTAAATCAAAAATAATTTAATATAAAAAATAAAACAAAATATACATAAAAAAATATTATAAAAACTTTTTTGTTCGAATTTTATTTGTTGAGTGGTTTTATTAAGGACTTCTTGGTTTAAACTTCGTTCTAACCATATCGTTGTTATTATTATTTTTCAGATTAAAATAGTTGCGACTAGAAAAAATTACTATTATTTTGTTTAATATGTTGAATGGTAAATTAACTTATTTTCTGTGCAATAAATTTAAAAAAAATTTAATTTTATTAAAAATATTTTTCGAGGCATTTACACTAGGCAATTTTTCATGAAACTAGCATGCAATTTTTGTTTGTTGGTGAAGCAAGAGAGTTACGCATACGGCTTGAATTTTCAGGGGATGTTACTATAGCTTGTGTTTATTTTAAATAACGAATATCACTGCAACTTAAATAAAGAATCGAAAAGAAACCTGCCTCAAAAAATTGCATTACACAATGCCTGGATCAATATAAAAAAATCAAAAACAAAAAAAAGAAAATTTTTAAGAACAAATTTTTTAATAAAATTTATAATTTTTACGGTCCGTGGATTATTTATTGCGTTCATCCATATTTTGCAAGAAGGTCAGAAATGAGAATGCTGTTGTCATTATCTGCAAGTCAAAAATCCATTTAAATTAAATCTTTATTCCTTCACATGCATTTTAATAACTCATACTTACAACTTTAAAGAGTTCAATATTAAGAGCGTATATTCTGCCAGCAGTTAAGTAAAATGGTTTTTTAGCAATCAGCATAAATATATTAAAATCACTTTTGATTTCAGCCAAATAAATATACCAGGGACTTCTCATAATAGCTTCAACACATCGTTGACTATTGATGTAAATTATTTCACCAAAATAACAAACAACTAGAAATTCTAAGGCCACCATAAGTAAATATTGTCCCAGTGATATCATTTTTATAAGCGAAGAATTAGCACTCGACTGAAAGTTATCGAAAAAAATATTTAAAATAATAAATTATGTCATCGGCACATAAATATTTGTAAATTGTTACTCACTTTTACTGACACAAACGCCACCAAACACATTAAAAATATCACTTCTCCCGTTTTAAAAAACCATACTGGACTGTAGAATTTTTCCATTTTATTTAAACACTCTTTAATGAAACAATGATGGTCAAGGCATTGCTTGAATGCATTACGAAAGTAATAGCGAAAATCTCCATGTTGCACATTTGTGCCAGTATGAGTTGGCGCATATGAGTAACACGACATTTCCGTGGAGCAATAATATTCATTTACTTCAGGTGTTTCATTTTCTTGCATTTGTCGCAGCTTTCTAAATAGAGAAAAATAAAGAGAAAAGAATTATTCGAGGAAAATATTGCGAGCGGACTTTTTTGCTGTCTATCTGATTAATTATGGTTTTAAGGAACTCAGACCAATTTACAGCGAATAAATGGTAAACTTATATCGAACGACTGTTGAAGAGATCTGGGAGGCATCTCAACGAAAAAGATGTTTTGAAAGATAGCGACGACATTAGCAACCAAGATCGTGCTCATCCATGCTCATCCATCACAAGTTTTTGGCTTCGAACTTGCCTTGACAACAAAACAAATGAGTCAAGAATTCATGAAGAAAGATTTAAGCCATTATTTTACATTTAAAATAGCGAAATCGTTCGAATTTTTTCGCATGTCTAATAGACAACTGTTATCATGTGTGGCACCGTAAAGTAGAAGAAAAAATTTATTTGCTTCATATCATCGCCGAATATCGAAATTAATTCTATCGCATTGTAAAACTGAATTAATTTGATTTACGTTTTTGAACTGTGAAACTTTTTTTATTTAAGTTAGTTCTGTTATTATTTTCTTCCAAATCCTTTCGAAAACTTAGATGTCATCGTTATAAAACAGTGGGTCTGAAGAGGCCGCCAACATTTTAAAAAGCTCCTCGTTCTTTTTAACCTGTGAAATTTTACAAGTATTCGTGTATCTACAGTTTTCGTTGTTTTAAGAGGGCTGCTATATATATTTCTGGCCTGGCAACACTGAGTGCTGCCAAGTGCAATCTGACATTTCCATTGGAAAGTTTGTCATTTTTAAGCATAATCGTACTCGAAGCGTTTTGACGTACGGCCATTATTTGTGTTATTTACAGTGACTTGAAAAAATTAATATAGAAAAAAATGGAATTAACTCGTGAACATTTTCGTGCCATAATTTTTCACAACTTTCGACGTGGATTATCACGACAAGAGTGCATTGATGAACTCAAATCTTTGTATGGCGATGACACACCATCCTATAGAACTGTGAAAAATTGGTATAATGAATTTTATCGTGGCTGAAGCTCGCTCAAAGACGAATTCCGTGAAGGTAGTCCAAAAACGGCTGTTGTGCCAGAGAACATTGATGCCGTGCGTGAACTCATAATTCAAGATCGACATGTGATACACCGAGAGATAAAGACATCCTTGGACATTTCTTCCACCAGCATACATTCGATACTGCATGAACACCTGGCCGTAAAAAAGGTTTGTTCTCGTTGGATCCCGCACAATTTGAAAGTCGCTCAAAAAAAGGCTCGTGTCGATTGGTGCAAAAAAATGTTGCAAAAATACGATTGCGGTGCTTCAAAAGACGTTTATAAAATCGTCACAGGTGACGAATCATGGATCTATGCGTATGAGCCCGAAACGAAACAACAATCGACCGTGTGGGTCTTTAAAGACGAGCAAAATCCAACGAAAGTTGTTTGTGAAAGAAGCACTTCGAAGCAAATGGTCGCCTGTTTCTTCGGCAAAACTGGTCATGTGGCGACTGTTCCGCTTGAGCAACGTAGGACGGTCACTTCTGAGTGGTACACTACAATTTGTTTGCCTGAAGTCATCGGAGAAATTCGAAAAACCAACAAGAGAAGACGAATCATTGTTCACCATGACAATGCGAGCTCTCACACATCAGCTCAAACCAGAGCGTTTTTGACCGGCCAAAGCGTCGAATTAATGGGTCATCCGCCGTACAGCCCTGACTTGGCACCTAATGACTTCTTCTTGTTTCCGCACATTAAGAAAAAAATTCGTGGCCAACGATTTTCATCGCCAGAAGAAGCTGTTGAAGTGTTCAAAAACAATGTTTAAGAGGTGTCTCAATCGGAGTGGAAAAAGTGCTTCGAAAACTGGTTTGAGCGCATGCAAAAGTGTATAAATCATGCTGGAGAATCAAAGTATTCAATAAAACCATTTTTGATTATAAATATTCGCATTTTCACTATTAGGCCAGAAATATATAGAGCAGCCCTCGTAGTTTAAAACAGCTCAACTTTTTGAAAAGTTATATTAAAAATTACTCTGCATATTTTTTTTTCGAGCAGATAGTTTTTCTTTTGCATAATCAAAACATTCTCCTTCTTGCCGAAATGTATACGCTTATTTTGAAATATATGTACTCCATGCACATTTTGGCATGCAGAAGAGAAATTCGATATTTATAGTTTTGCTCATCACTGGAATCATTAAAATTTTAAAGTCTCCTGTGACTTTTTGCAAATCTCAAATTTCAAAGTTGACCAAGTATGTGTTCTAACATACAGATTTTCCATTCTGGATTTGCTAGTACAGCAGTAAATATAAATAAATTCACATAAACAGCGGCGTTTTCCCAATTGAGAGACTTGTAACTTTTTAAGAAAAAGCGCTATCAGAACGAATCCTGAAACTTATTGATCGAAATTTTATAAATAATTCGCTTATTGCACCCAGCATTTCCTGGGTTTAATTTAAGGACACTGTATATTATAGGCTTTTTGTCTTTTTTGCTATGGGGCTCTACTCCGAAAGTGTGAGAAATCGATCAAATCAGCTTGGATCTTAGCGCTCATAGCCACCTACTTATTTGAAAAGTCATAACTCAAGAACGCGAAGACCAATTTCGTGCAAACCACGACCACACAAACAAATCGTAAAAATTTAATCGATTTCGGTTTAATCCTGCATCCGTGTCAGTGTTAAAATAAACTTTGCCAGGTTACTAGATAAGCTAGAGAAAATTTTAATACCCTAATAGATCAGACATAGTGTCGAAAGTGGTGCTATTTAGAAGCAACAAGATTGGTCCATGACAGTGGGCTTAATACCACGCCTGCCCATAATTTTTCCACATCATTTGGAAGAATGAAGTACCTCCAATCAATAAAACAAATATATGGAGCGATAGAGAATTAAAAAAATAGGAAAAAACATCAAGTGAAAAAATTTGCGCTCGCCCATATTTTCTGAGTTATGGGTCTCTCAAGTTTTCATAGAAAAGTATGATTGTGCGTCATATTTTTTAAGACATAAATATGGGTATCATTTCAAAGCTTTTGAAGAGATCTGTCAGAAAATATGGCATTCTTACTTGTTTATAGGTATTTTCAAGGTCTAATTAAATTTAAAAAATCTTATATTTTAAGTTAACAAAAACCTATGACATTTTCAAAAAATTATATGCCCGAGGGGGCCGACCGAGTGCCACGGGTTTTGGGAAACCGCGCCAAAATGCGGCGTAAATTTTAAAAATAAATTTTTGCGAATGGCAAGTTTCTAGTGACGTCATGATTGTGTGTATTTTCACATACAAAAATATGTTTTTTTTTGACGGCGAATATTCGTGACAAAAAATTCTTCGTTTGTACAAGACTTGTTCCTAGCGTTAGGGTTGAAGGTGAAATACATTTTACCTCTCTAGGGATACTCTTCGGACAGTTATACCGGAAAAGGCAAATTTTATAACAACTTGATTTCTGAATCTAAATAGCGGGTGGGGAAATATCCGAATATGCGAAAATAATTGTTGGGGGGTAATATAAATGGTGGTATGCTTACATTTTACCACTATAGGGGCGACTACTAGACATTATGATTCTCTTTGTGAGTTTTAACGGGTTCTCTCCCATCTTTGATTCCGATTAGGAGCCATTTTCTACTACCTCGTACGTTTTATTTTTATTTCTATCTTCGAAATAAAAAATCGTGCACTATTCCATGTGTGTTGTAAGAAAATTATTTCAATTTAATTTACTCAATTAGATCCGATCATTATTTTTTGATAAATTGAGTACAAAGGTCATACCATTTGAATGGTAGGAAAGCGTCATCGTTAAAATATAGAAAAGTCGATTTAAAGGAATGCAGCAAATAGAAGGAAATTGCGTTGGCACCAACTCTGTGCAAAATTGTATATAAAGTATTTTAGAACCACAAACAATTTCGTAAGGAACAGGCAGATTTCTAACCCAGCAGGCAGAGCATCGACCAAATAAGCAGCCTGCTTCTTAAAATCGGCCAACATATCGAATTTTGCACCATCATTTAAGTTGCTTTTGTTGATTTCGATAAAGCTTTTGACACCTTCGACCGCAGTCCATAAGCCGATGGTAAATGAAGGTGTTCTAGAAAAAATTATAAATTTTTTTAATTGTGCAATACGAAAAAACGAAAGCTGGAGTAGTTCAGAATGGCGAACTTTTTGCAACTATGATAGACGTTAAGCAGGGATGGTTGGATAAGGAGATACCCAGGAAATAAAGTCGGTAAAAAAACGCATATTATTCAGAGTTAATTTAAGTCTAGACTAACAACAATTTATGGATTTTTTATACTGAAACAATTTTCTAAAAAACTGCATCATTACATTTTTAAATCTTATGTGTCTAAAAAATTACTTATTGCACAAAAATCCCACTGTGCGGCAGTTAAGGTCATGTTTTTCAATTTGGGCCTACCAACTTGACATTTGTCTGTCTATACTCATCTTGGAACTAGCTCTACCACCTGGCCCTATTAAATTAAGACAGTCATTCTCAAACATTTGACGTCGAATTTTAAAAAACCAGGGATGCATTCACAAACAATACGAAATATTGGGAAAACTAGCAAACTTTCACTATCCACAAAATTTTGCACTACACTGCATTTGCTAAATGCAGGCACATGTAACGTGTCTTGTTATCCCAGCCTTCAAGGGTTCTCAAATGGATGTCTTAGAAGAATAGTCAAAATTTGCTGGCCGAGACAAATAACGAATAACAAAAAGTATACAACGAAATTTTTTATACAAAGTTAAGTGAACTTACCTTAAATAAGCATTGGATGCATTTCTGTTAATTGCAACAGTTGTTAAAATATTCTTGAGACTGCAGTACAAAATATCATATTGTCCTGATATTAAAATGCTTAAGACCATATGTAAGCCACTCGAAGAAGAGAATGAAGCTGCTACTTGTATTTGGGCAACGAACTGAAGAAAATATATGATTTCATAAATAATGGGTTGCTGAAAAATAAAAACAAATTAATTAAAAAGAGAAAACATTAAAATGCTCTAAAAAATGTCTCTAAAGAGAGGAGAACCTAGAAATGAGAGTGGTTCTTCAGCAATAGGCACCGATTGCAGTTGAGGGATTCTGCCTCAAGCAGCCTATTTAGGGCTGGTTAGTCTAGCCTCAGTTCGATTTGTTGTTCAAAGGAACAAGTCATAAATAAAATTTCTAGATCACATTTTCTGATCGGAAACTTAATAAACAAACTAGCTATTCCTGGTATGCTTCTCCATCCCAATTGGAACAATCATAACTTTACCACTCTTCCTTTCCTTCTGCCTATTGAACCTCTCAGGACTTATTTATAATTCAAATATCTTTAAAATTGATTTTTGTTAAAATCGATTCAGCTCGTTTTTGCTTCCCCACTTACTCTTTCTGATCCTTATTTTTAAAATAAGCGTACCCTCTTGGAAATTCTAAATAAATATTTGATTTTGTTTTAAATTTTATTAAAATCGGTGCAGCCATTAATGCCCGATTTTCTCCATTTCTTTTCATCTGGGTCTTAGTTTTGGAAATAGACATTTCGTATTGGACCATATCTATTTTTCGGGTTTCATTAATATCGATTTAGTTTAAATAAAACTAAAAATTCCGGAAAATTAGGAATTTGTTCTCCCCTCTTGGTTCGCTATTTGAAAATATAAAAAACCTTTTATCGGTTGAGTCGTGTAGTCGCGATTGAAACTTACAAAGAGATTTTTAATAAAAGAGATTTGGGAAAGGGCAATTTCCAGGAAAGCTATCCACGATCTTCTGGGCAAATTTTGGCTAAATTCCCTGGAAACGGGAAGCTTAGAATCAGAACACTTTTATTAAAATTTTAAATCACGGAAATATTTATTAATTTAAATTTAAAGTTTAAAATATCGTGCTGATTATTCCGACCAAATTATTACAACCATCGATATTGATTACTGAAGGTGAAAGCATGTTTCGATAGCCATTTCGCTTACTTAGCTTTTCAGGAAACCTGTCACAATTATTTAAAATCAACTAAAGATTTTTGTCCAAACAATAAAATAAATACAAAATTAGAGTTGAAGTAAAAACAACAATAATCAACAGTGACTTTATTTTTCTTTATCCACTTTATACGGCTGACCTTTTTTCGGCTCTTTTTATACAGTTGAAAAATAAAATAAAAACAACAATACAATATCATAAAACACTATGAAAGTATATTTTTGCTTTTTGTAAGGGCACTTGAAATTATTTAGTTAACATTTTAAATCACATAAATATTTATTAATTTGACTTAAAAGTTTAAAATATCGTGCTGGTTATCCCGACTAAATTATTAAAATCACCGATATTGAATATTTTTTAATATTTCATTAAACAAAATTTGTTTTCTTCCAGAATTGCTTTATTCCCGGGAATACCGGAAAATTCCCAAGTTGCGTTAATTTTTTTCACGTTCTCCGGAAAATGAAAAATTCCGAGAAATCCCAAACCCTAATATTAGATTATAATGCACCACCAATGATAATTAAGACCTTTTGAAATAACGACCGACCACTTGCTTTGCTGCAATTATTCGGTTTTCGTTCAGTTAAAAAACTGAAATATATTCACCCCTATCGTAAACATAAGTTCACATGAAATTTTGCCCCATTTCCCAAAATTGCAATCGTGAATAAGTTTACCCACGAAAAGTATTCCCGTTTTGATATTCCTCTGCCTGCGATTTCGTTAAAATTTCAAAAGACGTTCCTGCTGAATTTTAGAATTCTCCTACCGAAGAGTTGAATGGTGCTGGCCATCTGCGCGCTGGAGAAGAGTAATGAATTAAAAACAAAAAAATAAAAAATATTGGAGCGGTACAACGCAGTGATAGAAAACGTCTGCATTAAAGAGGGAAAAAACAAAATAAATAAAAACAACAAAATAATAGAGATTGAAGAAATAAAGCTGCAAATATTAAGGTACCCATACACGACATGTTTTTTACATCTGACTTTTTTCTGTATAAGTCATATGTAATTCTGCATGTGTGTCAAAATTGGTATTTTACAGAAGACTTTTAATATTTGCTCACAAACGTGCAAGTATAATTACGTCTGACATAAATATTATTTGTTTACAACAGTTGATCTGCAAATTTTATTAAAATTGTTTTTTGTTAAAAGTGATTATTACAAAAATAGATTTAGAAACTGAAACAATTGAATTGTGTAGTGTTATTTTAATTGTAAAAGCAATTAAATTATAATCAAAAATAAAAGAATTTCCTTTTTTAATTAATTCGCTTTTTTACTGTACAAACACCTAAAATTTTAAAATGGCTTGTGGTTGTCTTAAAATATTTTTACGTGCGTTGCGGAATTACTGAAGACTTGTAAATTTTAATTACTTTTTTTAATAAAAAAACATGAAGAAGATCAGTTTGCATTGAATAATGATACAAAATTTACATAATTGTTGCTAAATAGTTAAAAGTAATTTCAAATTTTGGTCATATGAAATATTATATTCAGTCGGCTAATGCTACCGCCAATGCTCAACCGCCGTTGATTGTTTTCATACGGCATAGATTCATAAAAACAGCTGATGTCAGATGGTTTGTCAGATCAAAATAGAACACGTTCTAAATTATATTTTGTCAGATGACTTTTCACATGTATTTTACAGAAGCATTGTTTCCTACATGACATGTATGTGTTTTACAGTGGCAAATTTGACATGTCAGATGTAAAAAACATGTCGTTTTTGGGTACCTTTAGAGAATTATAATGAAATCAAAGGTAAAATTTTAAATAGCTTGGTAATTTTCAAATTTAACGTTAACTTTTTATCTTTGTAGATCTGTGATGTGTAATTTTAAGAATGAACTGAATTTTATTTTACGATCTCAACGAGTAAATTCTATTTTTAATTAAACGAAAACTACAAGACAACGAAAACTAAAATTAAATATTTTGTTTCCCTATTTATATTTTCTTCTTTCTTATTTGCATTCACTACGAATTGATAGCGTGTAAAAACGTGCCCATGGAATTCACGATAGCAATTTTTCATTCATGGGGAACAAAAATTTCAGATTTTGTTCACCGATAGGGATAATTATAGAAGTCCTTGTAAGGTCTTTAAATAAGAATCCTAAAATGCTGAAAAAATTTTTAATGTTTAAGATAAGGACAAATTTTGAATATTTTCTAAATTTGCCTCAAAAAAGTAATTCATATTTGTCTCCATTAATATAATTTAGGGGCCTCATCATAGTTTAGTTTTTGAAAATTTTTTTATGCAGCCGTCTTTAAAATACTGTTCTTGACTTCTTTTCCTATGCATCGTCAATTAAATTAGCTTTTGAACCTCTTGTGAAAATACTTTACATTTTGTTTTGAATTAAAGTTTTACAGTTGAGTCCGTATATTGGCGTTTATATTCTTTTGCTTTCTTGCCACTTAATAAATGTTATTATTCCTTCACCACCAGCGAAAAAAGAGTTTGTCATTTCGTTTGTAATTTCTACAATATCCATTTCCATCCCCATAAAATATATATTCCGACTTTTTACGCGTAGCGAAGTCGATTAAGCGATGTCCGTCTATCCGTCCGTGTTAGTGTTGAAACTTGAAACTTTGCCAGGGTACTAGATGAGCTAGAGAACATTTAAATATACTAATCGATCAGACATAGTGTCGAAAGAGGTGCTATTGAATTTTAGAAAGATCGGTCCATGTCCCTCTAGGCAGTGGGCTTAACACCAAGCCTGCCTCTAATTTTTTTTATCATATGGAACAACATTGTCAAGGCACTAGATGAGCTAGGAAAAAATTAAATACGCCAATCGATCGGATATAGTTTCGAAAGAGTTGTTACTGAATTTCAGAAAGATCGGTCCATGTCCCTCGAGGCAGTGGGCTTAACACTACGCCTGCTTCTAATTTTTCTTATCATATAGAACAATAAAGTAACTCCAATCAAAAAACAAATATATGGGGAGATATAAAATTAAAAAATAAGAAAAGACATTCAGAGAAAAACTTGGCACTCGCCCATATTTTCCGGGTAATGGTCCTCTGAAATTTTTAATAAAAAATTCGATTGTCAATATGGTCAACATGGGTATCAATTAAAAGCTTTTGAAGAAATCTTTCAGGAAATACTACAATTTTAAAAAATGCTTAACCCATTAAGAGCCGATGACACATTGATGTATTTTTTATTAATTCTCTGTCACCGCCATTTTTGTTTTTTCAAAGGAGTTACTTCACTAAACTTAATTTATATACATGATGAAGGGTATTTAAAATTCGGCATATCTGATCATAACACTCTTATATGTTTCCTTTAAAATTGTTAACAATTCATACCTTGTAATCAAATGGATACCAACAGGCTAAAGGCAGACTACGATCGCCGTAAGCAATGGGAACCACTAACCAACATATGGCGCACAAAAAACAAGAGTTGACATACATTTTAATCCATTTGTTCGACATGTCGAAGCTCTCCTTCATGGTCACGTACGTAAATCCTTTTGTGATAAAAGCAAATAAAATAAAATAAAATATTTTTTCACTTAATGAATACATAAAAAGTACATTCTGAAACATTTTAAAATGGCCTCTTAAGGAGACGACTTATTACTTGTGTCTGGTAATAAATGATTGTACGAGTGAGTGCACTTACCAATAGCCGAACGTGCTTTATACTTTGAATTTATAAAATCAATTAAATCCTCCAGTCTTTCACGTTGCAAACGACGAAAATACAATTTCATAAGGATGGTCCACAAATAAATAATTGTTTGCATTAAACAATTGACCAACAACTCCAAGTCTCCTTTGTAAAGATTCAAATACATTGTTATCACATACAATATTGCAATGTGAATGGCCACGAAATACAGAAACATTTCAAATATTAATTCCAGCAAAACACCCAATTTACGAGGTAACTGATGCTCTAAATGAGGCGAGTACATGTCAGCAAAGTACATGGTGCAACGTATGAATTTGAAGAGATCCTTACGTTTAAACGTCTCCATGTCTGGTTAATTATTGCGAGGATTTTCTCTTGTTTAAGAAATGTTGACTTGTGTTTTACTTTTTAAAAACTAATCTTTGTTTTGTAGTTAAACAGTGCACAGTGGGATCAATGGTTTGACCAAATAAAATCTTATTTTTAATATATAAAATTTTAATAACATCTTTTTTTTGTAATAAGAAGGATATTTAAGAAGTGGTGGCATTATTGTTAGAAAAAAGCAAAAATATTTTTCTCTAGTTTGCACTAAACTGGGCAAGAATATTTTTTATTCGTGTAACACATCTGGGTTAAAAAACGATTTACTCGTTATTGTCACTTTTTGAGAACTTGAGTTCTTTTAGAATATTTTATTTGTATCATGACGCGTGATGTGTGTGTTAATTTCGACTATATTTACCGCTTTGCACAACAAACCGTGATTCTGGCTATAGATTTTGATATGGTGAACTTAGTACGCACACAGATTCGTTTTTAACCACACTTTTAAATAAAAGACACTAAATACGGTTCGTGGAAGATATAAAGTTCTGGGAAATTAGTCCAACATTTGAGATACTAATGCCGAAATAAAGCCACACATATTGCACTAATTCACCCAAAATACCATGAACTGCTTGAAGTGCTGCCAGCAAAGCAAACTGAAGTCTTGTATTACTTGGAATCTGTGGCATGTCATAGATGTAGATAAGCATATCTATGGTTGCTTAGCGACCCGCTCGAGCAGATTTATCCGCCGAGGACAGCATTTAAAAATGCTGAGCAGTACATTTATGCTATAATTTACTTTTGCGTATCATGCAGTCATTATATCATTACATCATCCATATGAAGAACTTCTATACACAAAAAATGACGATTTACTTTTCTTTTTGTAGAAATAAGTAGGATTACATATTTACGCAGAACACTTCTTATACCGCCTAGAGTGAGGAGAAGTTTAAATAGTCTCCGACTCTCAAGCAAAGACTGCTGTATTGAGCCGCAAATGCTGTAATTGCGTTTACTACTTGGTTCACTATGTGTCACGCGGTCGCATTAAATTTACCAGTGAAAAGGTCACTGTCAGGTTGTGAACTAATCGCTAAGTACAGTCGAAAATCTATATTGCGTTCCCTAAATTAAAAACAAATGCTTTAGCTTTAAAAACAGAAAAAAATATTTAAAGCTGGGAGTGACAAAAAGCGCGGGACGTATTAACATTTCGAAACTAAAACTTTTAACATTGGGGCCCCAACTGACTACGAATTTTTTTAATGGCTATTTCTTGCCTGCCTTCGGACATGAAATAAGTTTTACTAAAATATGTATTTGTGTCCTGTTGGGAGAATTTCATTCGCTTTGCTTCGCGAAATAGATAAACCTAAATCAGCGCTTCATGCAAAGCTTTATCACTTAAATGAAATGCTAAACAAGAGCACCAACGCTTTTTTATCTTTTTTGGAAAAACTCACTAAATAGAAAAAGGTAATGAGATGGAACCGCTATAGTGATCTGATACTACTAACAAAACAATAACAAAAGCCAACTTTATGTCCTTACTTGCAGTCAAAGTCGGATTTTCCAATTGCAAAGCATTGACGTAGAAGTATGAGAATTTCATACAGACAGACAACGCTTGAAGCGTTTTTTATACCCTTCACCATAGATGGAAAAAGCGAATAAATTAGTTTGTCATTTCGTTTGTAATTTCTACAATATCCATTTTCGACCGCACAAAGTATTTATTACGACTTTTTATGCATAGCGAGCTCGATTGAGCGATGTCCGTTAGTGTTCAAATAAAGTTTGCCGAGGCACTAGATCAGCTACAAACAATTTTAAAACGCCAACCGATCAGACATAGTATCGAAAGAAGTGCTGTCGGAAATAAGAAAGATCGGTCCACGTCCGACAAAGTGGGCAAAATAACACGCCTACCTCTAAGTTTTCTATATCATTTGGAACAATGAAGTAACTCTAATCAAAAAAACATATAGAATTAAAAAATAATAAAAAAAAGTGAAAAAATTGGCGCTCGCCTATATATCCCAAGTTCCGGGCTTCTGAACTTTTCAAATTTTTTTAAATATCAATATGGATTTCATATTAAAGCTTTTGAAGAGATTTGTAAGAAAATATTAGATTTTTAAAAAATACTTAATCCATGAAGAGCCGAGGACATTTTAATGTAATTTTTGGTTTTACTTGTTTATTTTAGTTTCCTCAGAGGGTCAGACAATTTTGTTAAGATAATTTTCTACATTAACAAAAATTTCTTTATTAAAGATATTTTTGTTCTGGGAGCAGCTATCTAGTTTCTTGAAAATACCGTAGAGTCTGACACTGCAGTGTTCTTTTATTTTTATAGATATTGGTTCCAATGATCTTATTTCGTCTTTGATATGCTCGACTAATTTTTTTGTCGTAGTATTTGATTCCTTTACATACTCAAAACAAATAGGCCTACAAAAATTTTTGGATCCTGGGGTTGTGTTTTTCCATATATCTTCAAAAGTGTTTGCACGTACTGATGAAGATGCAACCAGTGAGTATGAACGAATTCTTAGTGGTACTAAGGATGCCATGAATATGCTCTTAAAATCTATTGTATGTTTTTGTTTGTACTCAGGAAGGGCTGATATTCCATTACATCCCCACTTACACATTAGTACTACATCACAGTTTTTAACCTTTTCTAGTTGGTCAGTAGAAAAATCTGAAATAATCCGTGGCGCCGTATTTTCTAGCAAAGAAGATAGTCCAATAGAAGCTTTCGTTTCATCAACTGTTATTGGAGATGGCATAATCGCATTCTTTTTTTCTTGAATAGACTTATATGATGGTAATATTGCATGTCCTTTCTTAAGTAAAGCTTTTCTCAAAATTTGGTAGTTATTTCGGCTTATTTCATTTCCAACATCAGAGCAATAGCTTTTTCCTCCGTAAAATTTGACTGCGATGTCGGAGTAGGTATGCTGTTAACAATTCGTTTCAACCGTTTTGGAGATGCGCTGGGAAGAATATTGGCGATGTGCACTGCCTCGGAAGGCTGATTTTCTTTTTTTAGCAATTCTTTGAACGTATCGGAAACTTCATCTTTTGAAACTGAAGAAAGTTTTTCGGTTAACCTTTTTTTCTTAGACTTCGAACATAAGTCATCATAAGATTTGCAGGGAGCTCCACATAATGCGATGTAGGTTGAGAATTTCGCAACAGTATCCATCCAAGTAAGATACTTTACTTTAAACTTATTTTTGTTTAAAAAATTTTTCCAGTTTTGCAGTACCAATGACATCAACTCTGCAGTTGTATGTAGCCTTAATAAATTTTTTCATGGCCTTAATTCTATCAAGTCCTTTTGTACCATCAGTCCACAAAAAAGAACACAAAGTCTCAAACTTCAATGTGATCGGCATATTGTTTTTTTTAAATATGATATCTATTGTATTTATGCAAATATTTATATGCGTGTTCAGGTCATCGAACAGTTGAGTACCTAAAGAAGCAAAGCAGCTAGCTAAAAATCAAAAAAGGCACTTAGGTAAGACATAATTAGTCATAGGTCATCCTAAACGAACACCTGCACCATTATTTTTAACCCTTACATTTTTAACCCTTTTTTCAGGTATAATTGTTCTTTTACACAATTTTTTACACAGGCATGAAAATTTTTACTTCCGTAACATAAATGTATAAAAGTGAGATACATATTGAAACACTCATATTTAAGAACGCATAGTTTTGCACGTAAGAATGATATTGAGGTGAGTCTTTTTTTATTTAATAGGTAATTGCGTCATCTTTATTCACATGCATAAAAAAAATAAAAAAATGGAACAAAATTTTAATATTCGTTACTGAGCTCCGAAAATTTCGAAAAATTATGGTAAAAACGGTCGAATTTGAGAAAAGTAAAAATATTAAATATGCTATAAAACTTTTATTAATTAAGCAAATCAGATAAAATTTTCTGTGCATATGTAGTTTGTTAACTAAAATCAAACGGTAAAAAAATCTGAAACATTAAGCTAAAGGAAATCCCATAATTCCCAAAATAAAGACAAAAATCCCAAAATTGGAATTTTTTACTCTTTTGCCCATAAAGTCCACATATGGACTAGGGCTCACGAAATACTTTTTGAAACAATTTGGAGTATATATAGCTTTTTTATAGTATTTTTCTTTTTCCGATCCCAGCTTTGGGATTTTAGAAAATATGGGGTAAAATCAAAATTTCGATGTAAAATAGGTCAAGTTGAAAGACTTACATCTTCTACCAGAATGATCAGTTTTATACGAAATTTGGTTTAAACGTACACACATATAGTTAGCTTTAATAAAAATAAAAAATTTTTATATATTCCTTAAGAAAATTTTTTTCTATCTAAAAAATTAGATTAGTGTCCCATTTTAGGCTAAAATACACAAAAATGCAATAATTTTGGATTTTTTAAATTGAAAATCGTATAATTTTTAAGCCAGAAAATATATTATTTTCAAATTTTTTTCAGAAAATCTTAAATTTTGTTTGCTATCTACGGTAAAAAAAACTCAAACAAATTTGCTGCAAATTGTACCCAATATTTCGAAAAAACTGGACCAGGGTATGGAAAAAATCAAAAATTTTAATTTTAAAATGCTTATAACTCGATCATTTTTAAACATAAACATGCAGTTTAAAGCACCGTTTTGTAGGTATTTACGAGAGCTTTAAGACCATGTAAAATATTTAAAAATCAGACAAAAATTGAAGAAATGCCAAGCGTTAGAAAAATTTTCAGGAGCGAGGTGTCCAACCTTGAGACCACATAGCGCCATCCCTGGAGAGTGGAGGGTAACCACCTTCAAAACTTAAGCTCAAGTGCTCCTCTACTATGCTCGTGCCAAATTTTGAATCAATCGGCCTAGCCGTTTTTAAATGGCTGAATTATTTCCAAAATATTTTGATTCTGCCCCACTGTGCACTGTACATTAACTTGAAAGTTGAATGCATTTGAAAATGCAAATATTTAATAAGAAAATGAGTTAAATTAAAATGATTGTTAGTTATTATGAATACACCTTAATTAATGGCTGCCATGAATGATTTTATTATAATCTAATAATTCAATAACAAGCTCATTAAAATTGTACGGCCATTTAAAGGAAGAAAAATTTTAAAATAAATAAATTATGTAAATAAAAATATGTTTACATGAAGTTTTCTGAAATTAACTTTAAAATAATAATAAATGGGACAGATTTGTTAAAGGTTTTGCTGCTGTTAGGAGCGCCTTTTCTCTTTAATAATATTTAACAAGAATTAAAATTAAAGAAGTTGTACGACAAAATTTGTGTCGACTGGTTTAGTGATCAAAACAATTAATTATTTGCATATAATTTTTGTACAAGATCTTTTGCACAATAATAGGATCATTTATTAAAGGTTTGGAATTTTTGCAGACATCAGATACTTTAAATAAGAATGTCATGAGATTCTAACCGGTGCAGACTCATAGCTGAAGGTGTAATTGACATTCTGCACGAGAATACTAAAGAAATGGTTACGGCCTCAAGAAGTGGCTACAACGAACAAATGCTTTACTTAAGTTAAATTTTTTCTGGAAGTCATAAACAATCCAAACTTTAAATGATACTCAGTTGATACTGCTGGATTTGCATTTCTAAACTAAGCTTTTTAACGATCCACGTATATCATTTTCAATTGAAGAAAAAGCAAACAAGTAAGAGATTCGTCTGTGCTATTTCTTATAAAACCTTCACCAAAAGAATCAACGAATTGTTTATTTGTCAACTTGGAGTCCGCTCTACACTCTTCTTTGTTCAATTCTATTGAAATATAAGCGCGAATGGCAGCACTCTACAAAATTTGGCCAGTAACAACCAATCGTTATAGAATATTTAGTTATAAAAAGAAAGAAAATCCACGTGCAATTTTAGGTTTTGTTAAAAAATTGCCCATATTCGAACAATGCTGACTGTAGGGTGCTTTACAAGAATTCCATAAAAACACATCATATAGATTACTCAAGTTTTTATCTTTAAGAAAAAGTTCATTTTATAATTTTTCTAAAAAACGTTAAAAATCTTCTTAAAAAACTGAAAGTAATTTTCAACCAAAATTTCACATTTTTTTAACTTTTTATGAAATTTCGAATTAAAAAAATTATTACCACTAACATAATGAAGTCAAAGAAAAAAGATTTTCTACAAGTTATTTCTTATAGTACAAGCTTTCTAAATCTGTTTTAAAACAGTTCTAGCTTATAAAGGGTCATCAAAAAAACGCGCCTACATGTTTCTTTGAAATTAAACACAAACTATTTGCAATTTTTACAAGCTGTTTTTTTTTTTATTAAAAGTATGATCCATTACAATTATAAGTGGAATAGAATATCATTCAAATGTCCACCATGACTGCGTCTGCAGACATCAATCCGAATATCGAAATTTTCAATGACTTTCCGACATGTTGCTGGTGTTATTTCACGAATTGCAACTTGAATGTTGTTCTTTAGATCATTAATTGTTTGTGGCTTGTTAGCATACACTAGACTTTTCAAAAAACCCCACAAAAAAAAAAAAAATCTAATGGTGTTAGATCACATGACCTTGGAGGCCAATTAAAATCTGCATTTCGTGAAATTACACGTTGAGGAAATTTTGATCCCAAAAGCGTAATGTTTCCTCGAGTTGTGTGACATGTAGCACCGTCTTGCTGGAAATAGACGTCAGACACATCAATATGATTCAACTGTGTCCATAAAAAGTCTCTCAACATTGATTGGTATCGCTCAGCATTCACAGTAACAGCATTTCCAGCATCATCTTTGAAGAAAAATGGCCCAATGATTAATTTGCCCAAAATGCACACCAAACAGTAACTTTTTGTGGGTGTAGGATTTTCATCACCCCAGATATGACAATTTTGCTTATTGACGAATCCATCCATTCTGAAATGAGCTTCGTCACTAAACAAAATTTTGCTTGAAAACAATGGATCTGTTGCTCAACAATGCAAACGCGTTGTTGCAATGTGTACCTGTCCATGGTTAAAACTGTAATACCTTCTAATAAAACAAAATGGCAACAGGGTGTATCCAAGTGCAATAGGCGAAAAGCTTATGACCTCTTCTATAAATTGCAGTTTGTTTCATGAAAGTTGGGTAAATAGTTTAGAAATTTCAAACTTTTTTTAATTTTTTTGTATTTCACGTCACTGTGCTTCAGTTTGTACAATATTTTTCATATTTTTAAGCTTAAAATAATTGAAAAAAAAAAAAAATAAATCGAACCGTAAGGTTCACAATACTTCGCCCAACTTCATCTGAGTTCGATCGATTTTTAAACAAAATTTCCCTAATTTCGTTATGACTCTTCTGCAGCAAAGGCTCGATATATATTTCTAATAAAGGCAAATCAATTACAAGGTAACAATGAGGACTCATTGATTTTTGTCGTTACCGTGAATGTCAAACTTCATAAAAAAATAAATATTAAACAAATTTTTAAAATCTGAAGCAGCACGAAATAAATTTTTGCTGTCGCTGAAAATACCAAACTTCAAAAATAAAAAAATCTGCTTCTATTTATTTGATACATAAAGTTGATAGTTCTACGGCGATGATATTAAGTTGCGAGTGATGGTACTGGCGAAGATGTATAAAATCGCCTTGCTTCTAATATAATGGGCAAAAAGTTTTATTGACAAATTTATTTAATGTCAGCATTCCTTACTTGTTAATTTAAAAGCTGTTCATGAGGTTTATTATAAATATTTATTTGATTTTTATTTAAAATATTTTCAGAAAATTCAATTTGATATATTATTTGATGCAGGAGGAACTTCCATCGAACTAAAATCGCAAAATATATTTTTTCATAGACAATAGTTTTCTTAACATTTTTTTACTAATTGCGTTGATCCATTTTTTGCAATAAAGTCAAAAATGAGAAGGCTGTAGTAATTATCTGCAAAAAAAAGCAAAAAAAACCTTGATGGTCTTTATTCACTTTGTACTTCATCATTGAACTTACGTTTTTAAAAAGTTCATTATTTAAAGTGAACATTTTGCCAGCGGTCAATTTAAAAGGTCTTAACGAATTCAGCAAAAATAAAAGAAAATCATATTTCATTTCACGCATATGAAGATACCAAGGACTTCTTAAAATTGCCTCGCCACAACGTTGACTATTTACGTAAACTATTTCACCAAAATAACAAATAATCAATAGTTCCCAGGTGACCAAAAATAAATATTGACCCAATGATAAGATTTTTATAATTGATGAATTGGCTGAAGTTGACTGCAAATAATAAATATAATAAAAAATTTAAGATATTTTTCTGTAATTTAATTAACATTTTCTATTTACTTTAACCGATACAAATGCCACCAAACACATTAGAAATATTATCTCTCCCGTTTTGAAAAACCATATTGGACTGTAAAAATCCTCCATTTTCTTTAAACATTTCAAAATGTAACGATGATGATCGACGCATTTTTTGAGTGCATTACGAAAGTGTAAACAGAAGTTTTTATTCTCAGAACTTTTTCTAGAGTTAACTAGAGTTTCTATTTTACATTTAATTTCCTTGGCACAATAGTATTCGTTTCCTTCGTTTGCCGCGAATTCCTGTTGTTCATAGAGTTTTCTACAGTAAAAGAAAAAATTAAAAAGAAATTAGAAACTTGATTTGTTAATCAAAAAAAATAAAGCAAGAAAAAATTAAATTTTCGCACCAATTGGCGAAATAAGAATAAAATTTATATTTATTTATTATAATAATAATAAAAATAGACATATGAGAAAGCATTAAATATTAGGTCTGTTCAGTAACTAGAGAGTAATGAGAGAGTAAAACAGAAATTCTCAAAATTATTCTCCCAAATGTAAAAAACTTCTAGCAAAAACTAGCAGAGTGGCTTAAGAAGACTTAAAAAATGTACTTAGTTCTAATTAACATTTTTTTGTGATAAAAATAAGGTCTGCTAAGAGGGCACCTTTTTAGTTTTAATGTAATTCTTTTACCAGTTATTAGGGGACCCGACAAACTTTGTTTTGCTTAAAAGAGATTTTTTTTATTGATTTGATTTCAAACAATCACGATTCCAACTGAAAATTAGCAATCGTAAATAAATGAATGAATGACCCATTTTTCAAATTCAATTGAATTCAAAATTCTATATTAAAAATAAAAGCATAATCGGCGGACTTTGCCCCATATAATATTTTTGTAAAACATATTCAAATAAAGAATTGTTGCATTGACTTCTATTTGTTTTATTAAAATTGAAAAAAGGAAACAAATAGTGATATTATTCAATTCAAGACTGCACGATATACAAAATTGTTTTTTCTTCTGCAAAGAGCAAATGGAAAAATTAGGATGATTTTTCTAGGATTTTGTCACATGCATTGATTGCTTGTTTCGCTACAATATCAATTTCTGTAGCATAATTTCATTATGAGACGGCATGCCAAGCAAATCCAAAGGCTTTAGGAATTTCACTTTATAATCATTCGAAAAATAATTCAATTATTATCAAAATATCGGAAAGTAAGTTAACCCTGACCGCTCAGCTAAAATTATCAAATCAAAAAGAAAATAAGCTGAGCTGTCAAATGAAATGGCCTTCTACAGGGTCACCTATGGACATTTTGAGACTTTTATTTTTTTCGCTACAATTACGAACACACCCACAGAAGGATGAATCCAATTTAATCCAGTCGTTTTCAGGTTTAAAGCAACCAAATAAACTACAATCAGTTTTTATTTAATCAGATGATAGCAAGAAAACTTTGAATAATTTTTAAAAGCCTTAGTGCTGCGGTGCTTAATATAACCCTGTCAACGTAAAAGTTACGTCCTCAGTTTCAATTTATTTTATTTTAAGTTTTTATATTTGTCGGTAAGGCCAACCTGGTATTTAATTGGACATTGCAAAACATATGTATTTGAAAAAGATTGGAAGTCATCCAAGCCTGCCTGTATGTAGTATCCTCAACGATTGCGTTTACACTAGACTACAGTAGTCGACATAAGTATTTTGACAAACCATTTTCCTGACTGTTGAACGCTGCTAAGTTTAGAGTCGTCAAATAACGGTTCAAAAATAATGCAAAAAGCAAAGAATCTATCTTAAGTTCATCCGAAATTTTATATTCTTTCCTTTTGTATTTTCTTTCTGCTGATAACAATGCCTGGAGATAACAAATATTTGCGGGGCATAAGTATTTTGACGGTGTCTTTGTGGCTTTTTGTTTGAATTTTTGAGCGCGTTAAAGGCGAAGAACTATTCTATTAAAGTTTAATTGATATTTAACGTTTATAAAAAAAAATAAAAATTAATTAAAAAGCGTTATGAAAATTGGTAAAACGGCAGAGTTGAGTTTGCTTACCAAATTTTTAATGTTCGCATAATTTAACGTTGGAACGGCAGTAAAAAAATTGCAAAAGAGTTCAGAGTGTCGCCTTAAACTGTGCACTATCAAATTAATAAGATTAAAAAGCATAACGACGTAAAAAATTTAAAGAGATCTAGTGCAAAACGCAAACTGAAGACCGAATCCCTATAAGAGAAATAAAAAAAATTGTTTTCTGAAGCTTCAAACTGCTGCAATGGAATTTGACGGCCAAGAACCCAGTCAGTGAGCGCACTATTAGACGACGTTTAAAGGAACGAGATTTTAAGACAGTTAAAGCTAAAGACGTGCGGTACATAACAAAGTAAAATAAGCTTAAACGACTGGCCTTCGCAAAGAAATGTCTGCACAAACCAAAGGAGTTCTGAAAAAGCGTTCTATGGACAGATGAAAGCTCCTTTAACTATAACCCATTAAAAACACATGTTTTGTAAAATTGCCAAAGGTAGAACGATAAAATAAATGACAAGCTTGTCAAAAAGTGAGCCATGGTGAAGGCTCTGTCATGTTCAGGGGATGTGTTGCGTATAATGTGATGGGTGACTCAGTTCCTGTCACCGGCTTGATGAACCAAAATCAATATTATATTACGCTTAATAAAAATGCTTTTCCTTCTGGTGAAAGGCTTTTTGGGGAATCATTTATACTGGCACAGGATAATACTTCGTTCCACAAATTTTTAAAGGATGTTGGTGTTAATACTTTAGACTAGTCACCTCAAAGTCCCGATTTAAATATTATAGAAAAAGTCAGGTCTTTTTTGAAAAAAAAAAAAGAAAAGAAATGAACGGTTTCGTTAAATAAAACCAGGTCACTTCCTTATGGGAAGAGATATCTCTAGAGATTCTTAAAAATGTAGTGGATTCAGTACCACGATGCGTTCAAAAAGTTTTTGAAAGTTCAAACACTGTTTTCTTAGTATTACATTCTTGTCAAAATACTTGTGCCAACACATGAAATTACAAACTAATTTACAACTTTTAAAGTTTCTATGAAATAATATTTGTTTGCTTATTTTTAAGTTTGTATTTGTTATAAATAAAAAGGGAAAAAATGAACAAGAATTTTTATTTTTTTTTTTAGAAATCAAATGTAAAAATGCACAAATTTTATTTCGTTAAAATACTTATGCCGACTGGTGTATCTTGAATTAAAAAATCCCAATTAACTTACCTTAAATCACTTTTGAGATTTAAAGCAACAGTTGCTAAAATATTTTTCAAACTGCAATATAAAACATCATATTGTCCAGATATTAAAATACACAAGACCATGTGAAAGCCACTGGAAGCAGAAAAAGCAGCTGCTACTTGTATTTGTCCAACAAACTGAAGGAAATACATGGCTTCATAAACAATTGGTTCCTAAATGGGAAAATTTAAAATCAATTAAACAAAATAAAACTTCTTAATTAATAGAAATTGTTGCAGACCTTGTAGTTAAATGGATACCAGCAGTTCAAAGGTAGACTACGATCGCCATAGGAAATGGGTAAAATTAGCCAAAATAGGCTGCCGAGAAAGCAGCAGTAGACATATAACTTGATCCATTTATTCGACATAGCCAAGCATTTATCCATAGTCACGTATGTAAATCCTTAGAGAGGAAACAAGATTATAATTGAATAGAAATTTGTATTTGCTAAAAACAAAAGAATAATATTAAGGATTTGTCTTTTTGAATTAAAAAAAAATATACTTTGTGTTATTTTCTGTTATGTGCAGATTTTATTTATTTTTTCCGTCCTAAAACATCAATTTTCTTTTAAAGCAGGCTATTTTTCCTGCACTATAACCCGTACGATAAAAGGCCATATCAGAAACTAATGCAAAATAAATAGGAAGTAATGTTGCTTAAGTTGTTCTCTATTCTGCTGATTTTGTAAAAAGTCGCGAAATGTGTTTTGCTGCATGTTTATAGCAATAAAACAATTCCGACAACAATTTTTTTTAACTGCGAATTAATATGAGCTGAACCCATTTCGCACGTTAGTTGAAGTTTATACAACGAGCGGCCAAAAATAAAAGATGTTGGCGAAGGACAATGAAACGCGGCACATAGGCATTTTTTGTTTAAAACAAGAAAAAAAAATGGAAAAATCAAACTGATCTTCCATAGAAAAAACATGAATAAGTAATTAAGGCATAGTCTTTTAATACTTTGTTAACATCATTATCGTACCCCAATTTTTTGATTTGCAGCTTTGAGCAAATTTCTATTCAAAAATGGTTCTGAAGACAATAAATGATTTTTCATTCTTCGCGAATGATGTAATCTATAGGCTCAAAAATCTTTTTTCCTCGCTTCCTGAGCTTACTTGGAAAGCAAATAATCAGTTAACATGTAAAAATAAAAATTTAATTATTGAATAAGGGTCTTTAGATAAAGAAAGAAATTATACCTATTGGCAGAATAGTTTCTGCTATAATTTTGCTACCATTCACCAGAACCTTATGCACAGTTACAGGCATGTAGTACCAGCCATAGAGTCCAATAAACAACTTGCCAGTATCCATGCATTACAAATGAAATTTATTATTGTCGATCGCAGCATTACAATTTATTAAGGCCAAAACAATTTTAAATCTATGTATTAACTCTTCTTGTATGACAATTACGTTTGCAGTTTTGACTGTGATTTCGAAAAAATCTTCTTGCCGTATTGCCATCGTTTGTTGTGCCCATATCTTGCTTCACTGCATCCATATTTATGTCCAGTGTCAACTTTATTCTCTTCTGAATGATCATTATGATTAGTATGTATATTACCTTACGTAATAATTTTAAACAGTGAAAAATTATGGCAACCACAACATGCATGAATGAAAATTCATGTTTTGTTACTTTATCATCTTATAGTTTTTACTGCTTTTTTTATTTTAAGCTGTAATTTGACATCTTTCCTTAAACAGCGCTCCACAGCGCTAAGAATATGCAGTCCACTGAAATTGAAGAACCTTGAAATTTTGATGTTGCTTATTTTTTATTCTACGAAATTTTTTATATGGCACCTTTTCAACTTTTTTCTTAATGCAAGTCTCATCTATGACAAATGCCATTTACGGAAATATACAACAAAGTTAAATTATAATTTTGATGTGATTGTGCCAAAAGATTGAATATTCAGTATATTTGCACGCCATTTTAAACAAGCGAACATACAAGAAGTTCGAGTGTGTCTGTCCACACAAGTAATAAATATATCAGCCTTATATTACGGAATCGTAATATTAAGATATCTGATAATAAAATACCAAAAAATTATCCAAACGACAAATATGAAAAAAGTGAATTTCGGCCACTCTTTAACCAATGTGTTACGTGCGGAAAAATTACCAACTACAAAAACAATTTTCTTCTACACGATGTAGTAGTGTGATAGCAAAACAAAATAAAATATATTTTAAACTTGATATATTAAATGTTTTAATGCAAGAACTATAATTAATTATATATATTAAGGCAAGAGTAAAGAGTTTTTTTATAGAGACCTTAGCATAACCCGTAATTGTCAGACACTTGAAACATGCACAGAGTGTATATTAGCTACAGCAAAAATAAAAAAACAAGTTTTTCAATTCACAGCCTATTGTAATTCGTACGCTGTATCAGATACAACCAGAGTAGTTGTGATCACACTTTTGGGAGTTTCTGTTACTAAACTTCTAAGGACGGCAAATTTTTTTAAAATAAAAAAAGTTAAATTAAAACTAAACTAAATTTTAAATAAAAAACACCCAAATTTTTTAAGTTAATTTTAAGCCCGTCTAAGACACACAGTGGAGGTTTTGGTATAAAAAAAAAAAAAAATAGAAATGATTCTATAGTTTCTAATCGGCCAGCCAAATTGTATTGAAACTTCATCATGTCCTTTGAGGCAGTACGCAAAACAACACGCCAGCTTTTAATTTTTCCATATTTTTTGTTCAATTTTTGTTTTTACTCCAGCAGGTGGTTGTTGTTTATGTCGAAAATTTGGTGAGCTTTCAATTTAAACAAAACTTACAATTTTTGGAAAAAAGCTTTTTTTGAAAAGAAAAAAATTATGGTGGGAAAGAATTTCTTATTTAAATTTAAATTAGTCAATGAGAAATCTGCATTATGGCACATATACATATCGTCGGTCACAGGTTGACACTTCTTAACTAGCAAAAAAATCGAATCAGGTTATTATTTATTTTAATTTTTTTTTTTCAATGAGAAATAATTTCAAGAGCTTCGCTTTCGTTACATCATCCCACAATAAATATCTCCTAAAAATTTTAATTTATATTTATTTACTTCTAACACGGTTAAGCAAAGGAGAAATAACGTTTTTAATTTTGTCTTCTGAAAAGTACAAAAACCATGTTAAGAATTGTGAACCTGTGGCGGACGATACATTGTGAAGGGTATGAAAGATTCGGCATAGCCGAATAAAGTATTTTTACTTGTCTTATTATAGGCGCTTAAGAGTTAACTTACCAATTTCCGAATGTGTTTTATAGTTTAAATTTATGAATTCGATTATGTTCTCCAGCTTTGTTTGCCGCAAACGACGAAAATAGAGTTTCATTGTGATAGCCCACCAGTAAATAATTGCTTGAATCAAACAATTGACAAATAATTCCAAATCTCCGTTGTCATAATTTACATAAATGGTGCAGATATATAAAATGAAAATGTGAATGGTAACAAAATAAAGAAATAGTTCAAACAACAATTCCAATATTGTGCCTAAGCTTTGAAGAGAATCGGGCAGATGGCGCTTCAAATGAAAAGAATACATGGCAGCAAAGTGCATGGTCAGACGAATGAATTTAAAAAGATCTTGACGATGAGACACTTTCAGATACATTTTTTCTTAAACAGACTTCTTTCAAACAGAAAATATTTTAAACTAAAGTTTTTCATTCAAAATGGTTTGGTTTTTATTTGGTTTTTTGTTTTTTCATAAAATAGAAAATTCTTAAAATGCATAGTTTTCTTAAATTATACGAATTAAATTTATAATTTCTTTTATACTCCTCTTTAAAAGTTTTAACACTTAATTTTATTTATTTGTTTTAAATTTTAAATTTAGATTTTCTCCGGCAGTAAAAAATCTCTTTTTAATTTCATATAAAATATGAAAGAGTTAAAAAACACATTAAAACTTATTGAAGTGATTATAGTTTTTGGGCAATTAAACTTAAAACACACAAGTTTTTACACCTTTTGCAGGGCGTCTGTTTTTTTAGGGGAGTTAAATCGACAAAGTTTTAAAATACTGCGAGTATTTTTAGGCTTTTTTTCATTTATGGAATTCGTAATTTAAATTGAGAATGACGGAAAAAGTTTTTTTCTTTTTTTTAAATCAAGCAATCGAAGCAAATAAAGGTATCAGGATTGCTTTATTTTTACAGGTATCAAACACTCAAATATTGAAGTTAACTTTTCAGCCAGCATTTTATAGAGCATTTTCAAATTAAAGTCACTTCTTTGTTACTTCCTTAGATTAAAAACTTAATTTTACAAATTAAATTACATTATTGTCGAATTAAGATCTTCTAATAATCAATATTAATTCTCTACCAGAAGTATTTTGGACAAACAAACCCGTTATATTAATAAAAAAACACTTTCCCTTAGACTTGTTACATTAAAAGTAACTTTTTCTTAACTACCAGAAGATAATAAGCTGATTGCTCAAAAATTTACAAAAAACAAATATTTTTTTTATTAGGAACAGCACTCAGGGGATGACTCCTACTTATGCAATGCATTGTGTCAGAACTAGAAAATTAGGTTGTAAGAAGGGGGATAGAGGGAGTTTATTCCACATACCAACTGTTTGGCTAAAAAATGAACTTTCTTTAATGCGGAGTGCAATTCACTGGCCAATCGACCATAAAGGAGTGCGCTCTTGATGCAGAGCGCCTTGCGCGTACGAAATTACGTTTCTAAAAACAAGTTCCCTGATTTTATAAGAGCACATTACGTTGTAGTAACGATAAAACAGTGAAACACACCCCACATTGCGTCGATGCTTCAGTGAGGCAATAGCGCTGGATACCCTACTATCACCGATGATCTTCTTCGCTTTCTCCTGCACGAAGTCGAATAATTTCAAAATAGACTTTGAAGTACCAGCCCATACATGAGAGTTGTATTTCATTTTCGGTATGATAAAGGTGACATACATAGCAAAAAGATTAGATGGAGTAAAGTATTTCTAACACCGTTTCAGAAAACCTAGGCAATTGAATGCTTATTTTGCGACATGAAAAATATGCTTGTTCTAATGAACATCGTATTAAATTTTTATACCAGGAACATCGAGAACTTCTGATTCCTTAATATCTATGTTACCCATAATTACAGACGAGGTCGAATATTCAGCCGTACGCCAGTGCGAAACCACACAGCACTGGGTTTTATAAGTGTTAAATTGAACCCTGTTCGCTAGGCCCCATTAGAAGATTACCAAAATGTCGCGATAGCCCCAATTTCCTGATGATTGGCATATGCTACTGTCATCTGCAAAAGAATAGAAAGGGCCGGAAGTCTGACGTAGAAGGTCATTAAGAAAAATAAGAAATAGGGTAGGGGAAAGGGCGGAACCTTGCGTTACTCCTGAATTTACCTTAAACTCGTTTGATAAGATCCCATCTATAACAACTCGGATAGTGCGATTCCTGAGAAAGCTCGATATAAGATGAGTGAAGCTATTACCGATACCAAGAGCATTAAGTTTTGATATAAGTGCACCATGCCACACTCTAACAAACGCCTTGGAAATATCTAAAGCCACATAGTTTTTCTGAAAAGAAGGCCAATAAGTCACCCGTAGAGCGTACTCTACGGAAGCCGTGCTGCCGGTCAATAAGTAAGCTATTAGATTCCAGATATTTCACAAGATGAAAATAAAGCATACTTTCCATTACTTTGGAAATTACAGAGTTACATTAGCAACCTTACAACATGATGGGAACTCACCAACATGGTACAAGATGTTAAAAAGTTTTGCTAATGGACACGCCAACGTCGAAGAACACTGCTTCAAGACCAATGATGGAGTTCCATCCAGACCAGGGGACTTGTTAATGTTGAGATCCGCTAAAATCTTTCTAACTGCACGTGCTCAAAAGATTGCTTTCCGACAAGTTGGAGTTACTTGCAAAAATTTCAGCCAAGAGGTTAGCTTTATCCACCGGTTCGTTAATTATTTGATCATCCCGAAATTGAGGAACTAGCATTATCCTTCACTCTTTAATGAATGACCAAGAGCTCTTGCTACCTCGAGGAGTAGTTAGAACTTTAGCATGAAGGCGCTGCTCGTATAAAGCATTTTTCGCTTACTTTGGCACACGAATATCTCGCCTTTTTGCGTATCGAATCAATACCGGGGTTTTTGTTACACCGCCATGTGCTGAATGCATGGACATCGCATATTGATCTCTTTAAGTCACAACTTTGACTCTCTAATGGTTTTGGACATATCGATTAAATATATTGAATTTTGGTTAAATAGGAAATGTTCCAATTATAAATGAATTAATGCTGTGGTGGGTTGAGGGGAGTAACGGTTGATAACTTGTCAAGGCCAACAAGTTAAATGTAAATATTTTTGAAACTTGATATTGGAAGGTTAAGAATGTCTTGCATTTACATATCAGCTAGTAATACTCTTTGATGTGATCGCAGGTTGCAGGTGCCTGCAATGACATCGCCAATGTAAAAAATAATAAAGAACCCGATTAGTTTCACTGTATTTTCAATGAACTAAATATATTCATTTCGCATTATTATATTAAAACTTAAACTTGAAAATATTATTTAATTAAACAATCTAATTTTATCATCCATTGTTCTCCAATAAAATCTCACTGATATTTTCTGATAACAAATAAATTTATTTATTTCGTTGATCCATTTTTTGTAACAAAGTCAAAAAGGAAAAGCCTGTACTAAGCATCTGGAAATAAAATTTAAAAGCTTTTTATATTTTAATTCATATCTTATTTCATTTAACCTACATTTTTGAAAAGTTCAGTATCTAATGTTAAAATTTTGCCAGCTGTTAACCTAAAAGGTCTTAACGAATTTAGCAGAAATAAAAGAAAATCATATTTCATTTCACGCATATGAAGATACCAGGGACTTCTTAAAATTGCATCCCCGCAGCGTTGACTATTAACGCAAATTGTTTCAGCAAAATAGCAAATAATGAACAACTCCCACACGATCAAAAACATATATTGAGCCAAAGAAATAACTTCGATAATCGATGAATGGGCACTGGTTGACTGTAAATATAAAACCAATTAACAAAATTTTATTATTTTATTGTTTAATAAATAAAATATTATCTGCATACTTTCACGGCTACAAATGCCACCAAACACATCAGAGATATTATTTCGGCCGTTTTAAAAAACCATATGGGACTGTAAAAATCTTCCATTTTATTTAAACATTTTAAAATGTAACGATGATGATTGACGCATTTCTTAATTGCTTTACGAAATTGTAAGCGAAAGTCTGTACATTTTGGGTTTCTTCTACGATAAAGTAGAGTATCAATATTGTACCTGATTTCCTTAGAACAGTAGTATTCATTTGTTCCGGGTGCTGCCAATTGCTGTTGAATGTAGAGTTTTCTATAGTGAAAAAAGAAAATTATTTATTTTTTCGAAACATTAATTGTTTTTTTGCAAACTGTAAATAAACTAATCAGGCACTCTGGTTGACTTCAGTATACCCTACATTAAGTATAAATGATATTTTTTTTCGTTTAAAGACAGTAAGCTACTTTTTTATGCTATTTCGCAGTTTATTCGAAACATTAATTGAAAAAAAATCGTCTTCAAAACAGACAAACTTAAAATCATATATCTTTAGGACGGTAATTATACATTAAATATATTATTTTCAAAAAAGATTGCGTCAGGATTTTTTAATATGTCGTAAAACAAAATATGAATGCAGATTTAATAAGAAAATTCAGCAGTTTTGTGGTCACCCTTTATTTCTTACACTTTTTATTGCTGACACAGTGAAACAAAATTTTTTACAATTTTAAGCGTTGGCCTATAACTGTTCAAAAGATTGGCTATATTCAGAAAATTACAACAATTAGGGCACCCTTTAATTTCTAATTTAAAATATTTATACTTGTTTTTGTACTTAATATAGTAATGGACATTCTATCTAGTACATAAAGATCAAATTACATATTGATCAAATTACATCAGTTATAGGGACACCTATTAGTTTCTAATTTAAATTATGCTACTTCTTATAGTGGACTTAGCAATGAAGGTTCTTCGCAAATTTTAATCAACTGTCTACAAGTGTTTAGCAATTTATTGATATTTATAAATATTTATACTTCTTAAAGACAAAGTAGTGGATATTCTGCCTAATTTTTAAGCGTTTGTATGTAACGTTTCAAACCATATGGCCATATAGGTCAATTTACTTCAAATATGGAAGCACCCTTTAATTTCCAAAAACAAATTTTATACTTGTTATCATAGCGGACTTAGCAATAAAGATTCTTTGTAAATTTCAACTATCTGGCTATAAAAGTTCAAAAGTTTGGCTACATACATCAAATTACATTTACTATTAGGACACCCTTTAATTTTTCATTTTTAATGTTAGTACTTGTTATTATAATGGTCATAGTATCGACATCCTGTCCAATTTTCAAGCGTTTACTTGTAACGGTTCAAAAGATAGTCGCAAACGTTTCTATTTATGTCCCTTTTAATTTTAAGATTTTTTTGTACTACTTCTTGCTATTGGGACATATAGTAAGACGCATTTTTTAAATTTTAATGAAGTGCGCTTTACGGTTCATTATACACTTAAAAAACATGTTTGTCGTGTGGGCACACCCTTTAATTTTTAAGATTATGAACTATTTCTAAAACGTGACCAATCTGTAAGCCAATTTATAAAATTACAAAAAAAATTCAAAATAAAAAAATTAAAAAAATACCAAAATTTAAACAAAGGCATAGAATCATAGCCATTTAGAACCAGTAACCACGTGTAGATCTTGAAAAAAAAATGTAAAAAAAATAATAAAAAAAAAATTCAAAAAATTGTTCCTAAAGTATTTAATTAAAAGTGATTGTATGAATTATTATAAAAATAATATTTATTTAATTTTTTTCCCATCCAGGGGTTGAACCGTGGATTTTCATAAATCGATTAAAATTTTACTTTTTCGGCTTTGGTTCATTTTTTAATTTAATTTTTACAAATTAAAGTTATTTTACAAATGTATGCGGACGTTTTCCAAAGAAAAAAAAAAATTGGCAGAATGTAATGCTGCATTTTCAGGACCGAAAAATTCCTCATCAGCATTCTTCTCATCTATCTACCTTAAGTTGTGTATATTCTAAATATCATCCATTCAACCAATTAATCAATATTAATTTGGTTGGACGAAATTCACACACAGCTCAAAGCATTTTTTGTTGGTTTCTCTAAAACACGTCTTGTACATTTGTTGCTTTTGTGCTACACTGATGAGGAATTTGGCGGTCCTGAAAATGCGGCATTACATTCTGCCAGCGTCTAATTTTTTTTGTTTTCCCTGGAAAACGTCCGCATACATTTGAAAAATAATTTTTTTTGTACAAATTAAATTAAAAAAGAACCAAAGCCGAAAAAGTAAAATTTTAATTGATTTATAAAAATAATATATACAAATAAGTATTAAAAAAAGTAAATATAAAATGTATAAATATTTTCAAATTTACCTGATCTCATTTTGAGTTGTCTTGCTATTTAAAGCAACAGTTGCCAAAATATTTTTCAAACTGCAGTATAAAACATCATATTGTCCAGATATTAAAATACACAAGACCATGTGAAAGCCACTGGAAGCAGAAAAAGCAGCTGCTACTTGTATTTGTCCAACAAACTGAAGGAAATACATGGCTTCATATACAATTGGTTCCTAAATTGATAAGAAAATTTAAAGCATCCAGATTTTAGAATTATTTAAATTGTTAACACAATTTCTCACCTTATAGTTGAATGGATACCAGCAGTTCAAAGGTAGGCTACGATCGCCATAGGCAAAGGGTAAAAGAAGCCAGAATAGAGTTCCTAGAAAGCAGCAGTTGACATATAATCGTACCCATTTATTCGACATGGCGAAAGAATTATCCATAGTCACGTATGTAAAACCTTGATGCAAAAAAGGAAACATAGGTAATTAATTATAATTTATTAATTATCTTCAAATATTAAATGCAGATTTTTGAGATTTCCCCAATATTTTGCTTTTGGCAATCGGCAAAATGCGTAGAGATACCAACTTGTTCTTTAACAAATAAATTGCATTTCTATTACAAATAAAGCGATCCGGGCTGTTATAAATTTTTTTTTTTTTGGAAATATGAGCACACTTTTTTGAGGTTATTGCTTTTTTGTGAAATTTCGAAGTAGTTGAACATTTACGAAAATTTTATAAAAATTCTTTGAAATTGTGATTTTAAAGGACATTTGTTTTGGGAAATTTTAAATTATTTGAAAGTTTTAATTTTTCGAAATTCTATTTTTTTCGAAATTTCATAATTTTTTGTATTTAGAATTTACGGTGGACACTTATCTTTGGTTATGTATTAAAAAAAAGGTCTAGTGATTAGTGATAGTAATAGATTCAGTAATAAATGTTTTATATAAAGACAACCTGTTACCAACACATTTCAGTGTCGCTGCCAATATCCGGATACTGTCTAAAATGTATTATTTATAAATTTTTGCTGCTTAAACATTTTACATGTCTTTTGAAAATAATTTTCTTTTTTTTTAATGCTTTAAAAATATTTACGTTTTCCATTCATCGGACGCTTTACGCAGCTGAAACTCATCCATTTTTTTTTATTTAATAACAACTTACAATACTTACCAATTTCCGATTGTGTTTTGTACTTCAAGTTAACAAAACCAATTAAATTTTCTAGACGTTTGTGCTGCCAACGACGAAAATATAGTTTCACAGTGATAGCCCACCAATAAATAATTGCTTGAATCAAACAGTTTACAAATAAATCCAAGTCAATCGTTTCAAAATTAATATAAATCGTGCAGATATACAAAAGTAAAATGTGAATAGTGACGAAATAAAGAAATAACTCAATCAATAATTCGAAGGAAATGCCCAGACTACGCAGAGAAGCGGGCAAATGCCGTTCCAGATGAAAAGAATGCATGCCAGCTGAGTACATAATCCAACGTATGAATTTAAAAAGATCTTGACGATGAGACGCTTTCAGATACATTTCCCTACAACATGCTTCTCTAAAGGTTTTCGTATTTTAAACTAAAGATTTGCATTCAATTAAAGTTTGCTTTTGCTTTTTCTTTCTATTTTTATTAAAATATTTAATATACGAGGGTAGGTCAAAATGTTTTTTTAAGATAAATTTTCGAGATTCAAAAAATTGAAAATAATTTTTGAAAAAATTTAAGTTATATTCTTTGAGCTTAAAAAACCAAAAATCTATAAAGTCAGAACAAGACTGAAGGGGTTCATGATGGAGTATCAGCACCGACACTAAATATTTCTTACAGTTGGCTTCTCGTTAGAAACTTCGCTTAGAATGTTCACCTTAAAACTGATGGATGAATTAAAAGTGTGAGTGACAATTGGGCTAAGAAAGCTGGGACCGTGGTAATGTCAAGGGGTTTAGTAATTTTAATTCTACAGAAAGTGTCAGTATGGTCGGACATTCAGAGTTAATGTTGATCCCTGGCTTGCGAAATTTATTTCGCGGTTTCTTGGTAGAGCGTAAGTAAAAAGTAATAACCCGTGATCTCTTGAACACGTCATTAAAACCATGTCAAAATCATCCTTTTATAATCCTTATCTAGGTCAGGAGTAACATCCGGCTGCTATGCAGCAATTCAACTCAAGTCTTTCCCACGATTTAGACTTCAACTCAAAGCTTCTGAGGAACCACGCTAGAATCAGACTGAAACTGAAGATACACGAGTTTCTCCTATTCGAGGTATGAGGGGAAGTTTTTGAAGTAGACTTCGAAAGCGTAACTACAGACGGATGTTTAGCTTACCTACGATCATAGCAAAAGTTCTATAGATTTTATGGTAAAAATTTCCATCTGTACGTAATTGCGTTAAATGTGGCTGCATTTCGCATTAAAAATAAAACAATAATTAATGAATTGAATTTTAGCTGACTCCACCCGGGGATCCTAGAAAAGCTGTAGAAAAGAATAATAATAAAAAAAAAAAATAAGGAGAAAATATTTACCACAACTATTGTTCGATTAAGAAAGAAATCGGGTTATCACGATTTTAAAAAGACAGAAAAAAAGACCATCATCAAAATGTTGCTCGGTTCTGCAATTGTGTCGATGGCATGGCAAATTCAAATTCTTCACATTTGCCCGACAGCGACTTTTTAGAAAATGGTGCAAATAAAAAATAAAAACAGTTTCGGTTTCATAATTGCTGCTGAAAAAGGGGTTTTGTATAGAATTATTGAACTTCCTTCGTTTAAAAAGTAGATGTTCTTTTTTAATTATTGGAATTAAAATAATGTTTATTTGTTGGAAACTTTCGTTTAATTTATTTGTAAAAGAATTATTCTATTATTAATGAATGAAGTGTATTAATTTTTGCCGTAAATATAATATCAAATTTAGTATAAAAGAGTTTAAAAAAATAAACGTTTTAGAATTCATTGAAGTGACTAAAGTTTTGGGTCAATAAAAAGTAAAAAAATTAAAAAAAAAACCAAAAATGACATTACATTGAAATTGGATCACTTTTCAATCCGTTCCAACCTTTGGCATTGGCATCATGCAATGTTTGGTGAGGGAGGAGTAAGACCTTTTAGTGGAACTGCAAGATAGCGAAGGCTCTCGAAGCTTTCTGCAGACTTTTAAATTATGCTAAGAGACTGATTAACTGGTAAATGTAGGTGTCCTTATGAAGATCTGGACACCCTCTGTATTGAAGTAAAAGCGGTTATTGAGATGACGGCCGTAAAAAATTCATAAAATAATTGGACCACCAGCAAAAAAATGAGATCCTTAATAAACTTATAAAAGTGCACTTGCAGCCTAAATAGAAGGTATGTCCTCTATTTAAGGGAGGAAACCCTATGGGCCCTGAGCTTATATCTCCGGATCTAGATGAAATTTTATTAGCTGATTTGATATTCCGTGGTCTTAGTGGTAAGAAAGAGAAGGCTTATTACACCTCGCTAAAGTGTTTTATGATTTTTTAATTTTTCTTCACAACACTAAAACGCGTAATTTTCATCTTCATGTAGGGACAAACCGAATTTTATCTCTCATGTTGCTTTTGACGCTGCTTTGGCAGTATCAGGAAAATACTTAAATACTATCTCTCAACCTTTGCAGATGTCTTAGGATAAATCAATAGGTAGAATACTGAAGGCATCTTTAGCATAAAGGTTAAAAAATAAACCTTTTTCTATTCACTAGAAAAAACAAAATCCTCATTTTTTATGTCAACATGTCTAAAAGAAATATGGAACCCATATTGTCTGATAGAGCGAAGTGTCTAGGTGTTACCTTAAACTATAATAGATTATTATTCTTAATAGCATTCTAGAGCAAGCAATACCTTGATAGCCCTTTATGTTTGTACAAAGGAAATAGAGAAAAATTAAATTCAAAAGACTAAAAGCCTTTTTAAGATGTTAATAAAGCCGCTTCCGCGCACTTCTCTGAAGTTTGCACCTCATCATGCCACTTGTTAGTATGTTGCATTGGTTTTCAGTTGACTTAACGGCCAAACAAATAGCTTGGCAATAGATTCAGAGCGAGGAGTAAATGTAAATCACTGAACTTTGGTCATGTGATAAGTTTTGGAGGTGCAGTAAATATCCCTGACAATACGAACGAAGATTCGAAGCATCAATACCTTCTTGTGGGTTTGGGTTTGGCTAATAGACGAACTTGTTGAAGTATTTTGCTAAGTGGCTGAAAGAAAAAAATTCAGCGAAAATTACTTTAAAACATGAACTCTAAATGATCTAAAGAGTTCATCTTCAAAATATTGGTAGATATTGGATATATTTGACTGCAGACTGGAGCTTGTGTTGATGCGGTACTTTCATTCAATAACTTCTGTAAAAGTTTATAGTGTTAGGAGAAGGAGGATGTAGTGAAGCACCTCATACTTACAGCGCTCTATTTCTAGGCGCTTCTATTTTGCAAAGCCTTACTGTGATTCCTAGGGCTGTGATAATATTATGACCACCAAAGATTTCCTTCTTTCCGCTTTCAGGTATCACAACTTGAGCATGCGGACTCAGGTGAAATAATTATATGATATTAGCGACCTGCAGCCTTATTTTGTAAATCGCTAAAGCTAAATCTCTATCGCTAAAAATCACCAATATCTATTTATCGATTTTTGGCTACAAATGCAATTCTATAACATTTTTTCTCTAAACTTGGTAACGTCTTTAATTCAAATCGTTATGGAAATGCATAACGTTATAACCAAGGCGAATAAATGTACAGTGGGAGCGATGGCGAATTCATTGGTTTCGCCGGTAGCCTAGCTGTCAAACTATGACATTTGGACTAACGGCGAAATTTAACGAATTCGCCATCGCTCCCACCGCGTATTTATTCGCCTTGGTATTAATTTGGTTTCTCTACTTCAAGCAAGTGGTTTGATATCCAAACTTGACGGCTTGTGAGGACCTCTGAAAAATAGTAAAAATTTGAAAAAATTGTAGTGTTTTTAATAATCTTGTGTTTTGTAGTTTACGGTTCATGTATATGGGGAAAATTCTTCAATTAACAAATGTAAATGTCTCTAGGAAGCCCAACCAATGTCCGGAATTGTTGCGTGGAATATTAAATGGATACGAGGAGCTGCTTAAATGTTTATTCTTCACTGTGAGTTTGTTGCTTTAATTAAGACGAATTATTTGTTTCTCTAGTTTCTCTACGAAGTTACATATTTTTATAAAAAAAGTTGTATTGAGATCTGTGCTTTAAAGAAGATTAAAATGAAGAGAAATAAGTTTTAAGCGAATTCGATAAATTTTTAAAAAATTATTCGCCATATTTAATCTGCCATTTAAAGTTTTTTTAAATTGATTATAAAAATTTTTCGGTACCTAATTTTTTTTAAATTTATGGAATTCATGTCGCACAAAATTTTCAATTGGTCCTTGTGTGCTCCGTCATAGAATTTATATTTATTTCAATTTAAAACTCAAAAACAAAATATTATTATTATTCGACTAATGAAAAAATGTTACTAGAATTGCTAAAAAGTACTATTAGTAGTAGAAGTGGTACTATTTGCACGGGTGTGAAATTTATAAATCCGCTTTATTTCGAAAGAGTTCTTAAGTTGCAGCAGTTCTTTTTTTAATTTTATAATTAAAGCTCTACCTTCCAGGTCGTAATATTTTTGAGTTGCCATATTTAAGTGACTTCAACAACATCGCATATTAATAAATAGTTCTTTACTATCCTTCAGATTCATTATTTTTTTAAGTTTTATTTATTTCATCTTATTTTACTAAAAACTATTTTAAAATTAAATTACAAAACATAAATTTATTGAATTATTTTATTCTCATTACAATCGCACATGAATTCAATGATTCCTTTTTTATTTATTTCGCTGATCCATTTTTTGCAACAAAGTCAAAAAGGAAAAGGCTGTACTAAGCATCTGTAAATAAAACAAAAAAAAAAAAAAAAGGATTCAGTATTTTTATTCGCGTTACATTTCACTTAAGTTACATTTTTAAAAAGTTCATTATTTAAAGTAAAAATTTTTCCAGCGGTCAATTTAAAAGGTCTTAACGAATTTAGCAGAAATAAAAGAAAATCATATTTCATTTCACGCATATGAAGATACCAAGGACTTCTTAATATTGCCTCGCCGCAACGTTGACTATTAACGTAAACTATTTCACCAAAATAACAAATAATCAACAATTCCCAGGTGATCAAACACATATATTGAGCCAGTGACAAAATCTCTATAATCGATGAATGGGCACTGGTTGACTGCAAAAGTTAAAGCAATAAATTTATTTTTTTGTAGTTTATTTAATTAAATTTTATCTGCATACTTTTACGGCTACAAATGCCACCAAGCACATCAGAGATATTATTTCGGCCGTTTTGAAAAACCATATTGGACGGTAAAAATCTTCCATTTTATTTAAACATTTTAAAATGTAACGATGATGATTGACGCATTTCTTAATTGCTTTACGAAATTGTAATCGAAAGTCTGTGCATTTTGGGTTTATTCTACGATAAAGTAGAGTATCAATATTGTACCTGATTTCCTCTGAACAGTAGTATTCATTCATTTCGGGTGCCGTCAATTGTTGTTGGACGTAAAGTTTTCTAAAGTAAAAAAAAAAAAAAAAAATTTAAAATTATGTTTTATAAATGTTTCTGTTTAGTCGTTGAAACTAATACCTATAATACGTATATTTAATTATACTTATATTTGAATTGAATAGTCACCCATTTCTAAAACGCTGGATTGATTGAGACTAAATTAAGAAAAATAGTAGCAGGGAAGTAGCTTAGAGTTCTTAGCTAAATATGTACGATTTCACAAACATTTACCAAAAAAGTTTTTCTACCGCAATGAATTAAGTCTTATTATTTTATATTTTATTTAAAGTTATTTATATATTTTTTTCTTTAATATTCCAACAAATTAAAATTTTTTTCGCTTTTTCGCATTGACAAAATTACTAATAAAAGGAGCAAAAATAGCATGAGCAGTAAACGAAGCCGATGGTAAATGAAGACCGGAGGCGGGTAAAAAAATATACTTGGCGGCGGTCAAAAGTCGACTAAAGCTGAAATATTTTTGGAGGCGCAAATGGCGTATTTTGGCAATCTTGCCGGACATTACTTAGGTTTCTTGTTTATATTGGCTCTATAAAAAATATTGAATTCAATGAAACTTGGCAGAAATACGTCTTTTGGTCATATGCTGTTGAAAGCTTGAAAATAAATAAAAATGCGACCAAGGTGCAGAAAGTTCCCTTTGGGAGAATGGTACCCATCTCCGAATTTTTCATACTTTTGTTTAGCAAATGCAAAACCTCTCTAACATTCTATTTATTTAAAAATAGTGTAAGTATTAATGGAATGGAATTAACACGTTATAATACCATTAGAATATAACTTTTAGTTTTTATGGTCAACCGAAGGTATCTCTCCAATCCCACCCACGAAATATCCCTGTGATTTTCTTTTATATATTAAAGCCTTCACCACAAAAAGTGGACTGCTTTTACTGTAAAAAACCTTTTCTTATTTTTTTTTACCTAAAAGTGAACAAAATTTGATTTTGTTTTCAATTTCGAACGAAATTCTTTTTATTATTTTTTTATTAAAAGAAAATTTTTCAATAAAATTATATACATATGTATGTAAGTAGCTGTAAATAAATCTTAGCTTAGTAAAAAAAATATATATTTCAAACCTCTCAAAACTGTCAAAAATCAATAAAAACATTTTAAATTTACTCAACTTCCCTGATTTTAGCAGTGTCCCAAAACGACAAATGTAAAGCAAGAGCCTGGAGTGTTCACATTACGCTTTAAAACTTTGCAGTCTGCCGAGATGCGTACTTTACTTTTTACATTTCTTTAATTTACCTTTTGTCTTAATGTCTTTTTAAATTGGCAAAATACCCCTCTGTGCGGCGGCGTCTGTAAGCCGAGTTTTGGCCGTTCGACCACTCTTTCTGGTCATGACTTTATTCTACAATTTTTTAATATCAATATACCCTGAAAGCTTATCCGATTTCGTCACTCGTGGCAATGTCACAGGTGGCGGACAGTATGAAAAGTCCGTAATAACGTCTACATTTAGAAGCATATTTTTTCATTTGAAATAAACCAAGGCGAATCGCAATGGCGAATTCATTAATTTTGCTCAAAATCTGAAATGCCAAATTTCATATATAAAAAATTGAGTTTAATTTTTTTTATATGGTGTCTGACACTTAACGTTTCGGCGAAAATCAATGAATTCGCTATCGAGAGCATCTGTATTATTTTCTCATGAAATAAACGGTCGAAACTTTATTGGCATTTTTAAGCCGGTTGAGTTGCTTTAAAATTAGCTTGTTTGTTCATGTGCTAAAGAAAAGGGATGCCAAATTCATTTTAGAAGAGATCAGTACTAATTAAGGTAGAAAGAGGCCACAAAATATATATTCGCTGATTGTATAGAGTGGATCTATTATCAAATTATTTTTGTAATATCCAATGATAAATTCAAAAGTGTTTGAGCTTTTATGGAGTTCAATCGACTTATTTTTGAATAAGTTGGGATCTAAGTTTAGAAATAATTAACTCTGACTACATTTTTAAATTCTAGTGACTTTTTTAAATTTGTGCAACAACTGAAGAACTAAAAAAAATTTATATTTTGTACCACTTTCAGTTTTTTTTTAATTAAAAACAAATCAATTTACCTCAGATCATGTCGTGTTGTATTGCTATTTAAGCAACAGTTGCTAAAATATTTTTTAAACTGCAATATAAAACATCATATTGTCCAGATATTAGAATACACAAGACCATATGAAAACCATTGGAAGCAGAAAAAGCAGCTGCTACTTGTATTTGTCCAACAAACTGAAGGAAATACATGGCTTCATAAACAATTGGTTCCTAAATGAGAAAATTAAAAATCAATTAAACAAAATGCAATTTCTTAATTAGAGAAAATTGTTTCAGACCTTGTAGTTAAATGGATACCAGCAGTTCAAAGCAAGACTACGATCGCCATAACCAATGGGTAAAATGAGCCAAAAAAGGGTGCAAATAAAACTGCAGTAGATATAAAATTTAATCCATTTATTCGACATGGAAAAGCAATTGTCCATAGTAACGTATGTGAATCCTTTTGAAGAAAAAAAATTTATGTTTTATATTTTTTTTATTATTTACAAAATATTTTAGGATTTTCGAATTTCGAGACGTTAGAATTCCGAATGGTGTGAGGTTCAAAACAAAAATGCTTTGGCCAAAAGTGGGGAAGATTAAAGTGGATGAAGTAGTAAAACTCTATAGGAAAACCTTTCAGATGCATCGGAGAACTATTAGTATGTAATTTAGTACCCTCCCCCATCTCTCAAAGATATTTCCGAATATACTTACGTTCCCTAATGACTTCCTATGGGCACTCGTATACAAAAATAATATTTTTTTATTCAATTAACTTCAATTGTTCCGACCGACACAAGGCTGGCCGCAAAATAGTGGCATGAACGACCCCAGATGATTTTACAGTCTCTAACTCTTAAGAGAATAATATCTTAATTCGGCTTCAGTTGACGTTTATTTTAATTTGTTAATGTTTTTTTTTTTTTTAAAGAAAAACTATTTTCAAAGTTTTTGTCGTGCTATTTTCATATTCTTTAAAACATTTTTGTTAAATTTCGATTTTTTAGCAAAATTAATAGATTTTTCTGGAGTTTTTTTAATCAGATTTCAAATTTGTTAGTATTAATTAAACAAAAAATAAAACTTATTAATTTCCGATTGTGTTTTGTACTTTACGTTTAGAAAATCAATTAAATTCTCCAATCGCTTACGCTGCCAACGACGAAAATACAATTTCACAGTGATAACCCACCAATAAATAATTGTTTGAATCATCCAGTACAAATAAATTCAAGTCACTCTTTTCAAAATTTATATAAATCGTGCAGACATACAAAAGTAAAATGTGAATGGTGACAAAACAGAGAAACAATTCGATTAATAATTCCAAGAAAATGCCCAAGTTACGCAGAGAAGCGGGAAGATGCCGTTCTAAATGAAAAGAATGCATGTACGCGAAGTACATGGTCGAACGTATGAATTTAAAAAGATCTCGACGATGAGACGCTTTCAAATACATTTCTTCCGACAACTTGCTTCTCTGAAGGTTTAAGTGTTAAAAAGTAATGTTTTGCACTCAAGTTAAATTTGATTTCATTAGGTATTTAAATAAAGTACCGCAAATTACAAGGGCAGGACGAAATGTCTTTATAAATCTTTACAATGACCGTTAAGCATTTTAAAATTGGGTAAAAAATGATCAATAACTTTTTTACAATAAATTGGTCAATACATCTTAAGGTAATTTGAAAAAATGATAAACATATTTTTCATTCTGCCAGCAAGGACATTTTGTGAAAAAGCAAGGAGCATAAAAAAGTCAGTGCAAGTCAGAAGAATTTCATGGGATGTATTAAAATGGACGAGGAGAGAAATTCTGTATTTTAAAATTCCCATAGCAAAAAGAATTTTGAAAAGCTTTTCCAGGAAATCGTTGAAAAGAAATAAATATTTTTTTTAAAAGAATTATAGGCCTTCCCTCGTATCCAAATTACATTTGTTTTTTTTTTGTTAATTATTGGAATTAAATTTAGACAAGTTAAATTTATTTGTAAAACAACATTTAATTCCCATTAATAATTCATAGAGTTTTACATACATTTTAGTTGATTCTTGCAGTTTAAATTAACTTGAAATTTAATATAAAAGAATTAACAAAAAAAAAAAAAACATGGAAACATTTGTGTAAGCTATTAAATTTTTGCTTCAATTAGAATTTGAAAAATAAAATCGCTTGTCTAGCTAGGGCTTCTGTTTATAATAAGTTATCCTTTTCAAATTGTTCAAATGTTTAATTCGCTTTGTACTTTCACAGTGGGGAAAATCAAACATATTTAGGAAATAAGTCTATAATTTTCTAACGCATAAGACCGGCCACGAACACCGGCAGACCGGCATTTTTGTGCCTAATTTTTTAAATAATAGATAGAATTGTTATTTCGTCTGTGCCGAATCTATTCTGGACTAAAGTTTTCTTGGCAGATGATGTTTAAACTACGATATTTGCAAACATGTTTAAAAGGATGGCGATATGTTTAAAAAAGTACTGAGTCGGAGCCATGGTTTTGGATTGTAAATAGTTTTTATTATTCCGTATACAAGAGATAAAAACGTTACGCTGTTAATGTCGCTGCAATGGCCGTTCAATGGCCTCTATATCAGGAATAGTAATAGTTGGATAATTTGCACAGAAATTATAATATAATAACCGCTACAGCTGCAAAAAATTAAAGGATGACACATATAACTTTCTTATTAGAGCTGTGTAGCTCGTGAACGAACGGGTTAAATTCAGCGAGTCACCCAATTGAACGGATTGATCCCGTCATTTAACTGAGAACTTTTCGTTCGATGGTGTACGGGCTAAATTTAACGAATAATTTGAGTAAACGGAATGAGCCAGACATTTAACCGGCTTCTAATACGGTGTATGGTTCATTTTCATTCAGCTTTTTATTTTATTATTTTTATTATTTTATTTGTTTTTTTTTTATTAAAAGTAGTTGCTGTATATACGTATGTAAACGTATTTCACTTTTATTTGAATTAACAGTCTTTTTTTTTTTTTAATTTAGTGCGTCTTTTTTAATGGAAAAGTTTTAATATTTAAATTAATAAAAAAAGTGATTATAAAAAAACTAAAGAAATGGCATAGAGAAAACGAAACGAAATTTGATTGCATTTTATAAAGAATGGAAAAAGTTGAGCAACAAGTAATTATTGCAAAGATTCTTAAAGCCTTACAGGTAGATTTACTGGACATCTCAATGGCCATTTAAAGTTCAAGCATAGCGCCAGACAGTCACAGCGCCATCAGATCAACAACTTTTAAATAGCATACAATCATCTACAAGCTTTTCTCCTTTCATTATAAAAGTTCAAATTTACACTTGGCATATGATACTGTATTCCATATACATAATGACATGTTTTACAAATAAAATTAGTGGTTTAAATAACCGGTTCAGTCCACGAATGGAAGATAAGCGGCAAAAAATATCACAGCACCCAGATGGCATCGACGAAATAGAATCAATTCTGGCAATTTAAAAACCGGGAAAGAATCGCCAAGTGAACTATATTACTTTCGACCAAAACGGCTATAAATTATAAAAATAGGGACCGTGACGAACTAAAATTTCCAACCATTCAAATTACTTGCTGAGCTGTTTCCAAAAAAAGTGGTTTTATCCTTAGTGCTTGTTGTTCAAATTTAAAAAAAATGAAATCAGCAAAAATATTTTACTGGATAACTCATAATACAGAAGAAAGTATTTAAAATTTAACTAAACTCATTATATATTTATTTACGAAATTATTTTATATTTTCTTAATTAAATATATATAAATTTAATTAAATATATATTAATTTAAAATTATTTAATTTAAAATTTTTTGTTTTTTTTTTTAATTAAAACAATAATTGAAACAATTAAAATTTTAACTAAGTTTTAAACTGAACACCAATAAATTTTTTTTATTAAATTAACTCTTATTAAACTAGATTTCATATAATTGTGAAGGATATGTGTGGTAAAGAGAATATAGTGCTTTTACTTGTTTTCCGTGAATTTTTATTCAGATAATTTACTTTTAAAATTTCACACTAAAGTTTATTTTTACAGATAAAGGCAATTGCCTATTTTTATAAAATTTTACTTTTAATTTTTATACTGCTTTTCATGTTTAACATTTCTCTAGATCTAATTTAAAATTACTCAAGATTTTCCGTATCATTTTAATAAGAATCATAATAAAATTATTTATAAACAAGCAAAAAGCTTTTGCTTTCCATTTATTTATTTAAACTAAAATTTTAAATGCAAAGGCAAACAACAGTTTCCTTAAAGTAAATACACACACACACCTTTAAATATATAAAATCTGAATAATTAAATTATAAATAAAACATGTAGCCAAGCATTTCTTTGCTTCTAATTGACTGGGTTAAAATACTATAAAGCAAATTAGTGCTTTTTGCTATTTAAACAGATTTTACTGCAACAACTTTTAAATTAAACAAACTGGCCAAATAAAGTAAAAACTTTTCCCACAAACATAAAAAGAAATTTGTTATAAATTAAATCTTTCTCTTTCCTTCAGTTGGAAAATGTTATTTAAACATGTTACAAGCAGTTAAAAGGATTTACATAAAGATTTCAATGTCCTCTATTTAATCGGACATGGAACTTTATCAAACATCTACAAACATTTAAGCACACATACAGTTGTCATTTGTGGCCATCATGTATTAACATGAAAACGTCATAAATGGAAATATATGAAAAGAGCTTAATATAATCACACAGTAGGGAAGTGAAAAAAATTTTAAAAAAAATTTTAAATATGTATTTTAGCTTCAGAAAAGGCCAGGCTGATATCATGATCTAATTTTTGAACCGATTTATACAAATAATAAAAAGTTAAAAAATAATTAAAGATTTTATCAATAATTTTTTTAATACTCGTAAATAATTTAGATAAACAAGAAAAAATATCTTGTAAACTGTAAAAATTATAACGTGCTAAGTTATATAAAGAAAATTACAGTTTGTTTCAAATAACTAAGCAATTTGGAAACTAAAATCAATTAGACTTCTGCTATATTTTTTTAAATACATAATAAAAAAACAGCTTTCGTTTACATGTCAGACTACCTCTGCAGCTTGTAACAAAAATTCTTTTTATTATTTTAACAAATTCCTTTAAAAGATAAAAAGAACACAAATAAAAAAAAAAACAATTTTTTGCACATTGTAATATTTTATCAAGTCTTTGTTTTTCAAGTTGCAAAATAAAACTTCAATAATGATCTTTTTTGATCTCACTTTTTTAACTTCAATCGGCATTTTTGCTAACACTATCTGTCATACAGCTTTCAACCGCGATTTTTAATTTTAGGCGATTTAAAACATTTAAATTGCTCTAAAATGAAAAGATCTGGCCACCTATTACAATTGTTTTTAGTGAATAAAATAGTGTAACCACAACTTGTAGAAACCTTTTACAATGTTACTTCAATGTGTTTTGCGTGTATGGATAGCAATAAGTTGTGTGTAACGGTAATAAATCTACATTCGTGCTCCTCCCAAATAGTCACAGAAGTTTGTTTTCTATAACCATAAATTTTAAACCTTGGGCTGTGGTGCCTTTGTGTTCCATAATCTAAGTCACTAACTGCCAGTTTCTCTACATGCGAACGAACATTTCTTTTTCATATATTTATATTGAAAACATATACAATTTTTAAGATTTTTGTTTGTTTTCGATACAATTATGCGAAAGAAGAATTCGTTCGCATGTAGAGAAACCGGCAGTAAGTTTCTTGGTTTCTTTGTAGAGTCCATCCTAATAAGTTTGTTATTTAAAGGATAATTTTGGCCGATATATGCAGCCATCTTTCACCCTGAGGCTGTGTCATCAGGCTCACAGTGATTTCGCCAGTGGACACGTTGCGGCCTGTTCTCTTAAGTTGCCATTACTATTACTTAATCAAGCACAGTTGACATTACACCAGTCAAAGTTGGAAAAACTACCCAAGTTAGGTAATTAATTCAAAAAATTCTGTTCTGTTTGAAAACACAAAGAGAAGCTTATGCTATGCACGTGTCGTATCTTTTACATACCCAACACTTTAACTCTCAAATCCAACCATCAGACCCATTGTGCACTGTAATAAATAAATATATATCAAGGAAATATAGTTCTGTGTGTCTTTATATTTAAATGAAAATAATGTGAGTACAAAGATACATAAAATTTGGTTGCTTGTAATTAAAACAGTCTTTATTTAAATTAATATAGTAGAATTTCTTGTCTGTCCAAGTGCTTTTTTGTATGCAATATTAATTATGTTTGAAAACCATTTCTATTTTAACTCAGTTACAGTTGGAAAATTTAAAGTCTTTGAGTTAAAATTTTAATATTTCAAATACATAAATTTATATTTACATTTAGTTTTTTATTAATTAAATTCACACAAATTAAAAAATTTAATAACAGTACAAAAAGTGCATTAAATATGTAAAAAAAAGTAAGAGACCTATAGTCGGCTATGCCGAATCTTGTATACCTTTCTCTATATATGAAAAACAAGTTTTTAGAACTAACTCCAATCAAAAAAACAAAATTAAAAAATGAGAAAAACCAGAGAAAAAAAGAAGAAGAAAAAAAATAAGTACTTTATATAATTTAACATAAAAATATCATCGGCTCTTAATAGGTTGGCATTTAAAAAAAAATTGTATTTTCTAAAAGATCTCTTCGAAGTTCATAGGCCCACAACTCGAAAAATATGGGCGAGCGCTAATTTTTCCACTTGATGTTCTCTATCGCATTTTTTAATTTTCTATCGGCCTATCGGTTTTCTGATAAGAGTTATTTCACTAAACTGGCAGGCGTTGTGTTTTGCCATCTGCCTGAAAGGACAGAAACTGATCTTGCTGATTTTCAAGAGCAAAATATTTGAAACTATGTCTGATCGATTGGTGTACTTAAATTTTCTCTAGCTTATCTAGTGCCTTGGCAAAATTAATTTCAACGCGAACACGGAAGGACAGACAGACATTGCTATGCATAAGAATAAATATATTTTATGGGGTCAGAAATAGATTTTGTAAAAATTACAAACGGAACGCGGATGTCACATTTTTTTAGCACATTCCGATCTTTGCTGGCCATATATGGAGAATAATGAATAAATGCTTAAAGGATTCAATTGTTGCTGCTTCTTAGCATAAACTAGTGGCTTTTCGTAGTCCCACAGGAATTAATCGAGACAGGTATGTTTTTCAAAATTAATTTATCCGCAAAACTTTGACTCCCATAAGTCAATAGTTGCAGTCGCTGTAAGGCACGTATGTTATTATATTGAAACTAAATCACTTTCGGTTTAACGTCATCCATTATTTCGAAGAAAATTATTAAACGTGGTGCAATAACGTTCTCGGTCGACCGTAAAGCGAGATCCAGCTTAATTTTTTAATAAAAAAGTTCCAATATTGCCACCACAGGGTAATCCGCGCTAAATGCTTTTTTTTTTAATGTAAAGGAGTTTGTGGAGTCTGCAGTAGATTGATTTTACTACATATGAGGACTTTTTTTTAATAAACATACCCATTAATTCACTTAAAATACACAAAACAAAATTAAAAAAATTAAATAATTATTTTATAAAATTTGCCATTTTGCTAGTGCAGGAATTAAAGCCACGAGACCATTATAAGCGTCGTTCTTTTGCCGATTGGACTCTAGAGCAGTTAGTAACTGACCCGTTGCCGATAAAAAATTGTGTTTAGCGATGAGCCTCATTTTTGGCTTAAGGGGTCGATAATAAGCAAAATTTCCGCATGTGAAGTGAGTCCAATTCACAACAATCCCTACAGACTCCATTGCATCCAAAAAATGCACTATTTGGTGTGGTTTACATGCTGGTGGCATCATCAGACCTTATTTCTTCAAAAATAAGGTCCGATCTTACCTTACGGTCAATGGGGATCGTTACCATGATTAATGATTTTTTGTTTGAAAATATGGATGACATTGATACGGACGAAATGTGGTTTCAACAAGATGGCGCTATGTGCCATACGGTGACCGCAACATTTGAGCAATTGAAATCAAAATTTGGCGATGAGTTGATTTCGAGAAATGGACCTGACAATTGGCCTCCAAGGTCTTGCGATTTGACACCTCTCGATTATTTCCTGTGGGGCCACGTAAAGTCAATGCTTTATGCTGATAAACCAGCAACAATTGACGCTTTGGAGGCCAATACTGTTCGGTGTATTCGTGATTACGGCCAGCAGTACTTGGACGTCCAGAATGCGCTCCGTCATGGGCAGCCGAGGTGGCCATATGCCTGAAATCATTTTTAAATGATAATGCCATCTACTGATCTTTTGTATAAAAAAATCTTTATTACAATCAAATTTTTGTGTGTTATTTTTTACAATTTAAAGTTCTTAAATAAGTTTAGATATACGGTCATGCAGTCTATATAATTACTCAACGCTCGAGATTTAGCCTATTTCGTTAATCTTTGTGGCATTTCAGCCATTGACTAGAAGTGAAATATACAGAAGTCTCGGATTAATTTAACGAAGCGTTCATGTTATCACAATAGATTGAATATACCGAACGAAATAGAAGAATATTTCGGGCTTCTACAGTTGACCTATACTAATTCTTTTGCAATAATGATTAAAATTGCATTATATTAACTAAACGAAATGTACGAGGGCTGCTATACATATTTCTGGCCAGGCAACACTGAGTGCTGTCAAGTGCAATCTGACATTTCCATTGGAAAGTTTGTCATTTTTAAGCATAATCGTACTCAAAACCTTTTGACGTACGACCATTATTTGTGTTGCTTACAGTGACTTGAAAAAATTAATATAGAAAAAATTGGAATTAACTCGTGAACATTTTCGTGCCATCACTTTTCACACTTTTCGACGTGGATTATCACGACAAGAGTGCATTGATGAACTCAAATCTGTGTATGGCGATGAAGCACCATCCTACAGAACTGTGAAAAATTGGTATAATGAATTTAATCGTCGCCGATGCTCGCTCAAAGACGAATTCCGTAAAGGTCGTCCAAAAACGGCTGTTGTGCCAGAGAACATTGATGCCGAGCGTGAACTCATAATGCAAGATCGACATGCGACGTACCGAGAGATAGAGACATCCTTGGACATTTCTTCCACCAGCATACATTCGATACTGCATGAACACCTGGCCGTAAAAAAGGATTGTTCTCGTTGGATCCCGCACAATTGGAAAGTCGCTCAAAAAAAGGCTCGTGTCGATTGGTGCAAAGAAATGTTGCAAAAATACGATTGCGGTGCTTCAAAAGACGTTTATAAGATCGTCGCAGGTGACGAATCATGGATCTATGCGTATGAGCCCGAAACGAAACAACAATCGACCGTGTGGGTCTTCAAAGACGAGCAAAATCCAACGAAAGTTGTTCGTGGAAAAAGCACTTCGAAGCAAATGGTCGCCTGTTTCTTCGGCAAAACTGATCATGTGGCGACTGTTCCGCTTGAGCAACGTAGGACGGTCACTTCTGAGTGGTACACTACAATTTGTTTGCCTGAAGTCGTCGAATAAATTCGAAAAAGCAACAAGAGAAGACGAATCATTGTTCACCATGACAATGCGAGCTCTCACACATTGGCTCAAACCAGAGCGTTTTTGACCGGCCATGTTGTAGAGGTGTCTCAATCGGAGTGGAAAAAGTGCTTCGACAACTGGTTTGAGCACATGCTAAAGTGTATAAATCATGCTGGAGAATACTTTGAAAAACAATAAATCCATTTTTGATTATAAATATTCGCATTTTCACTATTAGGCCAGAAATATAGAGTAGCCCTTTTAAAAATTTTTAAACCAACATACAGACACACAGGCATACAGGTGAACTGTACCAATATTAAATAAATATGAAATTAAGATTAATGACTGAATATTAAAGATACGGACTAGAGTTTTTATCAGAGTTCAGAAAAGTACACAACATGTGTGCAAAACTCGTATATAAATTTGCGTATATTTACACAGCTCAAATAAACATACCCGTACAAAATTTAGAAAAACACAAAGAACATACATTAAAAATATGTGTATGTTGCTTTAGAACAGTACATCTTGTGTATGATGTATGTACTTTCTGAACTCTGGCTTTTATCCGACCAACACATTTTTATACTCTAGAAGTTTTTGACAAATGAAATGTTTATGGTTTGAACTTCTACAAATTATCATTTCAGTTTAAAAGGACCTTTATTTTGTCTATTATTTTGTTGTGGCTATCCACACAGCCAGACTTTTAACATCATTAAACGTGTATGTAGTTTCAAATGACTTTATCAATATGAAGAAAGTTATAAATTTAAATTAATTTTTATTTACTATTCATTGCAAAATCTATGAAATTGTTTAATAACTACGCCCTCCAGCTATCATTTGAAGCAGTAATAGTTTTTTTTTTTTTGTAATATCGTTATGTGCGTAGAAATGAAATATAAATAAAGAAATCTGTTTAATGCAGTCATTCTAAGTCTTCTGCTTTTAGCAGATAGCATATAAATACATCACTGTGAGTTTACTTTTCAATTTAAATTTTCACAATTTTAATTACTTTAATTAGAAATTGTAAATAAAAAAAGATGTTAAATTTTACTTTCAAAATAAAAAGCTCAATTTGTCTATTCTACGCGATAATAAGTAACATGACTTTATTATTCTACAAATTTTTACTAACAAAATGTGGGTAAGAGTCTTTTAATGAAGTGGGCCCAACAGACTTAACAGTTGGGCTTTTTGTTTCCTACGGTATCCATACACTGGCAATATTTGCCCCCTTTACCGTTGGCGTTGTAGTTTCTATAGAAGCTTCTATGTTGTTGTCGTTTTTAATATCGCTTCGTTCCTGAATTTGTATTCTTGAAGTATATTAAAGCGAAGAAGAGACGATTAAAAATAAAATTTGCATTTCGTGGCTGTACCGAAGGTTTCGTTCCAAATTTTAACAGATGTACAAGACGTGCTGTAGAGAAGACAACAAAAAAATCTTTTGAGTTGTGGGTGAATTTCGTTTAACCAAATTAATATTGATTAGTTGGTTAAATGGATAATACTTACAATATACGCAAATCAAGGTGTTGGGTTCAAAGAATGCTGATGATGGATTTGGCGGTCCCGAAAATCCGGCATTACATTCTGCCAGCATCTAATTTTTCTTGTTTTCTTTGGAAAACGTCCGCGTACATTTGAAAAATAATTTTTCTTAATAACAGTTAAATTAAAAAATTGACCAAAGCCGAAAAAGTTAATTTTAATTGATTTATGAAGATCGCTGGTTCAACCCCTGGCTGGGACTAAAATTAAAAAATAATTTGAATACTGATATATCTATAACAAATGTGGATAACAACAGCGGTAATGCTACATTGTCGTTTTTGTTTCGTTTTCAAACTACAACACCAACGGGAATAGAGCCGATTATTAAACAATATTTTTCAATGTGTACGACATTAATAGCTTGACATTATTGCATTAATATTTGTTCAATTTATGTAAAAATAATTGCAGCACCAGTTAAAATATTCCATTGTATGCTAAGTGTAAGTCGTAGGAGAGAAATAAAATTATTCGGGTAAAGATATACTTTTAATAATTTAATTTTTTTATTGTTAAAATTCTGATGTTTTTCGAAGTTCAACATTGAACGTTGCCACAGAGTGTTCACAGCTACTCTTAAGGTACGGTCAGATAAGTCAAATATTTGACCGAAAACACGTAACCACAAAAAATTTTTTCTCTCTCTTAAACACTTATGAAGAAATAAAAGATCCTACTCAATACAAAAGGTAATACAAAAGGTATTATAAGTCGTTATTTGTAATGATAAGCTTCTTGTGTGTAGGTATAGATTTGCATGCATTATAGATATTTGAACAGGCGAACTTGATTTTCTTTTTTAAAAACTCGAGAGCAATAATGCTATCAAAATCACAGAAAACGTTGACACCTATGACTTATGCAGACAGACAATGACACCTTATTAAAACGATAAGATCAAATTTCGAAGTCATACCGTCCAAAAAAGATATTGAGGCAGCTGAATTTAATACCCACGACAAAAACTTAAAGCAGAAGATGAGTGCAAAATGCAGGGTAGAAGCGGTAGGGGTTGTGTACTAGTGTAACTGTATTGGAGTCTAGCAAACGTTCAAACGTACGCCAGAGCCGCCGCTTAGCGGACGTGTTTTCTTGGCGAATTTTGCCAACTTAATGTTTGACTTCTAGAAGGCGCCAATCGCTGGAGCTTAGAAGTGGCTTGGTAAATGTTATAACGGGAATCGTGAGCCCATTATGATTTCTGTACCGGTTATTGGTGAGTCCTTACGGAAGATTATAAAGTCACATTAAATTATAAATCACGTATCGCAGTCAACATTTTTGAAAGACCAAAAAACCAAATTTATCTCTTAAAAACAGAACTTCTAGCAAATAAAACCGTTAGAAATAAATGAACTGCAGCATTAGAAACACAATTTTCAACACAATTTCAAATAAACTCAGCTTGCTGATCAGGACAAGGTAAGTGCTCTCAAATAATTCTTTTTCTAGTAATTCAACAAAAACATTTTGAAGTTTAATTAGCTTAAAAGTTTAGCCCTTAAAACAGAAATTAATACGTATATGTATTTTGTTTATAAGCTATTTTTGTTGTGTTTTTAAAATTCTTTATTTATTAGTTGCAATTGCTAATGAATATTTATATTTGGTTGAAAAAATTTTAGTTTTTATTTGCAACAGTTTAATGAATAACAGAAACTTTTATGAAGTATTAGGGAACTGCGAAGCGATAGTCAAGTCATTTATAACTGTACTATTTTCTAAGAGCTAAGGCTTATAAAAAATCAAGTTTGGAACCCTGTTACTTCGGCACTTTTTTCCTTTAAATGCTTTTTCCATTTTTCGTTTGACATTTTCGTACTTTTTAAATTTTAGAACATTATCAAAAAACAAAACTTACAAAATCGACAGGGATCATGAAATTCTTATTAGCAATAATTCGGAGTATATATAGATTTTTTAAAAGAAGTCTTCTTTTTAGAGTAAAAGTAAAGTAAAATAAAGTGAAATTTGGATGTAAAATAGGTCAAATTAAGGGACCTCCATCTTCTAGAAGTATGAAAAATTTTATGCGACATTTGCTGCAAACGTACACACATAAGTTAGCTTAAGTAGAGATAAAAAAATTTTATATATTCCTTAAAAAATGTTTTTCTATCAAAGAAAAATGAATGGCGGCCATTTTTAACCTAAAGTACGCAAGTTAAGTTATTAAGTCAGAAAAGATATGATCTTCAAATCTTTCCAAAATATTTTAAATTTTGGTCGCTAACTACTCAAAAAATTTGCTGAAAATTTTACTAAATATTTTGAAGGAACCTGGACCAGAGTATCGAAAAAAATTTTTAAATTTATGTCTGGATGATTATAAACCATAAATATGAGATTAAGAGCAGTTTTTTTGTTTAAGTTGTAAAAATCAGACAAAAATTGAGGAAATGCCATGCGTTAGAGGCACCCGATTTTGAAACCACATCCCTGGAAAATGGATGATATCCAGCTTCACAAATTAAGTTTGTTTACTCCTTTGCTATGCTCGTGTAAAATTCGGCTAAGCAGTTTGCAAATGGACGAGTTTTTTCCAAAAAATTTTGATTCCGCTCCACTGTGCACTGTGTGCCAAAAAGGGTCATTACACTCTAATTTAGACAATTCTTAAATTTAACTTAAAAAAACATGTACGATATTTTCATTTTTGATCAATTTTATTAAAATTATTAAAATACATAAAAACAGTGAAAAACTTAAAAAAAAATATGAAACGTGAAACAGTTTTATTTTTAACCTTCAAACAAAAGAAAAAATTATGCAAAAAATTTAAAAGAGTTATTATATATAAAATAAAAATAAAAACAAATTAAGCTATAATACGAAACGAGTAGATGTGATCGAATAATTTTAAAACCAAATAATAACCACCGAACATTATTCCATCTGAAATGAGGTTTAAAGTGAAGTTTAACGTTATGGCTTCTACGCAAATTCCTCAGCTTAGTCGATATTTAATTGCCTGAAGGTGCCCTCCATCCCGAAGAGATCATCACTAGTCTTTGGTGAGCCAGGACGCAAGGCTTCATTAGCCTTCTTATCTTCCTGCTCACTGAACCAATTGGTGTATTCGGCCAATTTTTTCTTCCACATTTGAGTCAATTCGACAATAGAACCGGCCTTGCCACCATATTCCTCGGGCAGTAAATCTTTTGGTACAGCTTTGTACAAACTTTCCATGTCATTGTGGAAAATAATACGATTGATGATCTTCTCCTTAACGAATGGCTTAACAAACTTGAAGATGGTATCGACTAAGGGAGAAATATTTATGACATGCACCTCTTTCACCTTGACGGGATAAGCTTCTTGAACACAGATCAAGAATTTCTTTACAACAGTTGGAGAGAATTTGGCAAAGTGAGTTGGTGTCGCAACAGCAGCATCCAATATGAAAATATCACCCGCAATGCCAACACTTTCTTCCACCAAACGTATATCACCAATCATAAGGGCAACTTTCATGGCATCATTCACTTGGCTGGGCTGGAAATCACAATCAATACCTCGAATAAAAGTAATACGGCGTCCATTAGGAGTTAATCCGGGCAATGTAGGACAGTGTCTGGAAAAGAAAAGAAATTAAAGTTTTTACAAATATTTTATTTTTCAATAGAGCTTAAAATTTATTGAAGAAAAATTGAGAAACTCAAATTGAAAAATATTAAATTTGCAATTTTCGCAAACGGAGTGAAACCAATCCACAACAGAGCCATTACATTTAGAAAAAAAGAACCGTTTTGTGTAGATTTCGCCCTGGTGGCATCACTAAATCTTATTTTTTGATCATTAATTTTTGGTTCGAAAAACTAACATAGTTTCAGAAAAGATTTCAGATCTTAAATAGTTGTTGTTTTTTTTTCAATATATAAACTTCTATATTTTTCACTTACACATAGTCCAGAACTATGGACAATTCTTCACGATTAATATCACGATTTGAAAAGAATTCGGGTATAGCATTACGCATCGTATAGTACATGTCCAACTTCTTTTTCACTTTTTCCAAACTAAATTTACAACCACGCAAAAATGTACGCAAACGACCATCATCCATATCTTTGGGTAAATGGGGCTGTGTGTCCAACCATTCCCGAATCAATTTGACGTCACGTTCAATTTCTTCGGCATTTTCAGGTTCGCGCAACTCTTCGCGAATGGTAACACGTTGTTGAGGTGTTGGTTGTACGAGCATCATCTGAAATGATTGGGAAATAAATAAAATAAATTTAAGTAAAATGATTTTAAAGTATTTTGAAAATGTAAGTCTCCATAAAGGAAGAAAAAGATTGTAAAAACATTTTTGTGAATAGAATTTAACTTTAATGATATTCTCTGCATACAGTTAACAATTCATATAAAATTTAGAGGTAATGTACCCTGAACTTCTGGAATTTAAAGCTAAAGTTCTTAAAATTATTAGATCATCAGGTGAGTTTTCATTTGGCAAAAGTTTTAGGCCATTTTATTCTTGGTTAAAAAAAATCTCTTTTCTCGATTTAAAAGATAAATATTTGAAGGCAAATGTGTTAAGATCAACTTTAGATTAATAAATGTAGAATGGTGAGATGATGGAAAGTCGAACACTAATATTATGGTTCCCTTTTCGATACCTTTTATTCCCGAATTGTTTCTAGCAATAAATTGGTAACGACGATTGCCTTAATATTGTTAAATTTCATGCGGCCACTAGCCTCCCCCTTTGGTTTCTAAACTATCAGGATGACAATTGATAACTGTCGATTCTCTTACCCCTAAATAGTCTCCCGAAATTGCTAACAATATCTAACGCTAGACTTCACTAAATAATACCTATTTAATATGTGTCTTCTTTTGGTCAAAGGCCTAAGCTAACAAGTGATTGACTTTTACGCAGCATGTATCATCTTCTTCAATTTCAATGGCCTGTCACAAACATAGTTATCCACCTAAAGGTAACTCGATTATTTCCAAATAACTTTCTTAACTTTTAACCGATGGATCGAAAGTGAATGTAGGGATTACTCTGTTTATCTCTGGCAAAGTGTTTTTCTAAATTTCTTTGCGATTCACCCAGACAGAGAGTAATATTTGCAGGCAAGTCTATATCAAAACTGGAGCTCTGTAGGTATCCAGGTCTGAATTGGTCAAATTCATTTACCCAGATATCTAGCAGAATGAAAATGGTAGTAGGGAATAGCTCTGGCCTAAAGGTGTGAGAAGAAATATTTCGGGCTTCTCAGAGTTTATTTTTAACATTATTGCTAGCAGCCGACGGCGTTAAAATATTGGCATAAGAAAACAGAAAAATGAGGGAAACCCATTTATTCATGTTGTCAAGAAGCGAGTTAATGCATATAATTGTATTATTATCTGTAATTGGACTAGAAAACCCGAGTCAAGGGATTGTTACAAAAATGTAGTTTTAAACACGCAGTTGTTGAAGTTAGAAATGGCAGTAGAAGCAACAGTAAGGTCGTTTTCCAAAAATAAAAACGAAATGTGTTTTTATCGTTTATCTGATTAGAATCACTTTGAACTTTATAAAATTTTTGCTTTTGATTTGCAAATTAAATTATTCGTAGAAGACAAATAAGATGGGCACTCTGCAGCACCACTAAAATTGCAGTAAAATGAAGTTTTTACGGATTTAATTTTCATTACCACCCAGCAAAAATAAAAATTAAGTAGTTCAAAAATCATGGGTATTTTCATTGCTTCTCTTGCACTTGTTTTCTATAATGCATTTTTAATAAGTTCAATTATTCTCATTAAGTTATAACTTTTGAACTCATGAAAAAGTCATGAAAATTCATTATAAAAATATTTTAAAAAAACAAAAATTTATGAAAAAATGTATCCCAACCATCTAATTTTCACTGGTTTTAAGCATTCATTTAAATGCCAAGCTATGTGAACCCATGCTTGCAAATGATAAGCTAATGTTAAAATTATGCGTTTTTCCCCTAAATTGAACCAGTTTGTTTTACGAAGAACCCATGAATTACCACCTTCTTCTGCATGCCTTTTTTTGGTGGGCAGTAAATTTTACTGATTGCTGATTTATTTTAAAGTAATGCATTTAGTATGAAACTAAACTAATTTTTAGCAAAAAAAGTATTTTTAATAAATCAGAAGGAGATAAAATCTATTTTTAGTGTTCGGTCGTTTTTATAAACGATATATTTGGATCAACTTCATGAATTTACATATAAGATAATGCCAGAGTTGTGAAAGAATTTATTTTAAACCAAAATAATTGTTTTTTATTTGGCCGCTATGTTTCCCGACCTTAACACAATTTAAAAACGTTTTGTAGTTGGCTTTCTGATTTATGAAGGAGAAAGACAATTCGATGATTAAGAATCACTATTTCTTTAAAAGTCACTTATTTATTTAATTAAAATTAATACTGAACCTTAATTGTGCTTTATTCCTTTAAATATAAATATTTTCTATTATTTTCATGAGATATTTATTACTAAAAACTGCAAATTAAAACTGCGGGGAAAGCACATCCATATGGCCATTTCGCTACTGCTGAACAGTGGACTCTACTCAAATTTTGTCTTCAAAACTTAAATGTGTTTTATCAAATGACAAATTGGTAGAATGAGAACTGCACTGATTAAAATACTCTTGAAACAAACCTTATATTGTGTTGTTAACATTTTTAAGAATATGCTTTGTTCAGATGTCGCAAAAATTGTACTTCTGTTAATAGTTTCATTTGTTTTCATATTGAATTTTATTAAAAGTTTAATTGATTTAAATAGTTATTTAATTATTTTTTTTAATCAAATATTTAGTTGGCTCAAATAATTGTCTTATAATTTTTTATTTGTGATTCATTTAATAACTTAATTAAAAAATTTAAAAACGAATTAACATTTAAACGAAGAACAAATAAAACTATTAATAATTGCAAAAACTTATTTATGGGTACAGATATTAAAAGTTTTTGTATTTCAATTTGAAAAGTCGTTAGAGAATAAATATTAATAAGCAAAAATGTATTCGTATAACAGTCACACTACAAAAATGTTCATGTCTTTCTTTTCCAACAAATAACTAAATAATTTGCCAAGAACCTTGGTATACATTAAGGACAAATGAAATGTAAGATTTTGAATTTCATAAAATTTTGAATTGGTTCAATTATTTATTTAATTAAAAAATCGGTTTCATTACTTAAATTAAATATTTAATTAATTCAAATAATTATTTAATAAATTTTTGTTTGTTTTTTACTTAATTATCTAATTAAATCAGTATAAGATTTAATAAAGTTTTATTCTGAAAACAAAAAAAAAAATAAAAGGCGTAAAAATTTTCTTCTGTGTATCGTTAATAATAGTTCTTAATTTTTGAACATTCTCGAAAAACACCATTCGTAAAAGCAGAAACACAGAAACGTACGGAATTGTAACTGAAGAAGTTTGTAACAAATATTTTTGTACTCAAATATTAAGAGCTTTATGAAACTTACTCAGAATCTGGAATTAGTGTTGCTTACTTTTTGCCATTTGGTTTGATGTTAACATTTGAACGCTTTGTAATTTAAAGGCCACTTTGCAAATGTTGCTTGCAGTTCCCATGTAAATAATTACTACAGCACTTACAATATTCGTTTATATGTGAACGGTATGTCCCAATAGAGAACTAAAGTTATTTGAATAAAAAGACATTCCCATAGTTCCATACATATATTGGTAATTTTTGTTTAAATTCTATTCTATTTTATTATAAATTTTGTTTTTATTTTTAAAAATTTTACATTTTTACATTTTAAACACTCAAAACTATAAAAACATATTTAAACTTTTCTAGTTGTATTTGAAACAATATACAACATACAAAAGTTTATGAAGTTATCTTTGTGTTTTTTTTTTTTTTTGAAATTATTTAAGCTGTCACTATATAAATATTTTTGAGAGACTTTAGTAGAACAAACTTAAGACTCTTTGATGATTGCCTTAAAAAAACATTTCATATGAATAAATTATTTCATCAATCATATCATACAAATGCACACTTGACATTTTAAGAGCGCAGTAAAAAAAAATCAACTTCCGCATACAAAAATTAAAAACTAGAAATCATTTTAATTTCAGGAAAGAAAAACTAGAAATAAAAAATAAAAATATTAAATAAATAAAAGATGTGCAAAGTTATATTTGGGAGTCAACATGCTGATCTACTACCTACTACTGACCTACCCACCCAGAATGTTAACTGTACTTTGACATAAAAGTAGGTACAATCTCTTAATAAAATCTATTGCCAATTGAAATCTTTTACTAATCCAGCTGTTGGGCTAATCATTGTTGTTGTTAAAAAAAATTTATATGTAAAAAAATAAATTTAAAATAAAAATAAAAATGAAATTCATGCTAAAGTGGATTTAATTTCGTTTAAAGTATTTTTTTGTATATTTTTGTATTTTTTTTGTTTCAAGGCCACTCACTTACTGCTTATACAAGTACCAAATTTGGTTTGCTCTTATTTTCATTGAAGTTAAATGGCTCAAAAAACATCAAATTGAATTAGAAAAAATAACAACACAAAATATAAACTTTTATTTTTGTTGTTTTGTTGCTGTGTAAATTTAGTTTGAAAATGGATGAAGCCAAAATATTTAACAAAAATTATGAAGATACTAAATTTTTATGTTTTTAATATGTTTTGTTGAAACAAGCAATTTATTTGCATAACTTTAAAATTAACTTTTTATATTTTTTTTCTCTATTTTTTTATTATTATTTTTTGTTGTTGCAAAATTTGTGGTGTATTAAAATAAATGGGAATTTATATTTTTCTAGAAAATTTTTAATTTATTTATAATTTGAATTTTTGGGGTTTTTCAAAATGTTATGAATTACATAAGTAGTTTGAAAGCTCTTATAAAATAAAACAATAATTAAATTCTTATTTTTAAAATTGAAAGATTGACTAAATTTTCGAACAAATCTAATTATGATTTATATAAAATTATTAGTTGAACAGTTTGATTTAATAATAAGGAATAAATTCAAAAATTTTAAGAAAGAAAAATTATTTACAAATGCATGCGTGAATTAATTCAATTTTAAGTTAATTTAAAGTCATTTGTTATAAATCTAGTTAACATGACGATGGTCTGTATTTCACTTATCATGACTTTACTCATAACTTTAATAACTGTTAAGAAATTTTTAATAACTTTATTTAATTGTAAACATGCTGTTGTTAGCTTTCTAAAAATGTAAAAGTTTTTAAAATAAAAAAATTAAATTGAAATAAAAAATTTAATTTCTTATTAAAAAATACCATAATATGGGGCCTGCCGGGATAGTACGGCGATTGACACTCTCTGGCTGTCTTTTCTCTCTCTTTCCCTCTTTTTATCTTTTTTTTCTCTGCTTCCGGTAACACCTAGGGATCGTTAGGCGAACAGAAGTCAGCTTTCTGCTCAACTTAAACTAACCTACCAAATTATGTATAGAAATGGTAACGGGTATTTTGTTTATCCAAATAATTTTATTTCCTCTTCCATAAAAATATAAAAAATAATGTAAACAACATTTGAATAACTGTTAAAGGCCTATCATACACAATCGTATGATTTAATCACAAAAAATCTGACAGAATTCTGCCCTACTTTAAAAATCGTTTCAAAATGGCGCCGTATGTGCCGCACTATTATACAAAAATAATGCAAAATCAGATGCTTTTAATATTTTGTTGTTTTTTTTTCGTCATCTTATAAAATCGTACAGATCTGTCAAAAAGTCTGTCACACACATCCACTTTTAATCCACACTATCATACTTTTTGAGCACACATGCAATTTTTGACAAATCGTACGGCCGAGTGTGATGGTCAATCCTGAACTTAAGCAATTTGATGTCAGCGAACTTAAAATGAGTTGTAAGCAGGGGTGCCAGATGATTTAAATAAGAAGTCGGCATTAGCGGTTATTTAGTTTTATAAGATCGGCAAATTAAAAACCCCATTTTAAATACAATTTAAATTGTTTTTATTAACAAAAAGCAACAAAACAGAGCAAAAAAATAACACATAATCTATAAAAATAAGCGTTTATAAATAAACTGTTTTAGCTTTTAATCGTACTTAGTGGAAATAATCCAATATTTTAATATATTTTTGGTCTCTAGCGCTTTTTAAAGCAGTTTTGTATAATGTCTAAAAATGTTCAATTTTCTGGAATCTTTTCCATTGGTCTTGGATCGGGATTTCACTCTTCTTTTTATTGGCTCTATTGGAATAACTGCTAAGACATTCGTTGAGTGAAAAAATATTTCTTTCGCTGCACTGTTCAATCCATTAATTACATAAGTAATTTTACTTTTCTCTTTTTCATTTCTATAAATTCAACATAACCTTCATTTAGTATTATTTAATTTAATTCAATTTTTATTTATTTATTTATTTATTGTTAACATAAATGGCAAATTTATATTAATGTGTTGAAAATAGCATTAAAATTATTTTAGTTTAAGGGCATTGATTACCTTATTTTTATTTTGATTTACATCACTTTTATATTAAGGATAAAATTTTTTAGAGAACAACGAACTTATTAACGGTCGATTCTTAATGTAATAAGTAACACCCAAAAGTAATATATACAAAGTTACCACGCTTAAGAGTTTAACGAAAAAATCGGCACTCTTAGAGCAAAAATCGGTTAATCGGCAAAATAACGATAAATCGGCAAATATGGCAAGCCTGGTTGTAAGTTAAGCAAGTGAAGCTTCAGTAAAAAGTTTGAGCAATAAAGTTTCCTTTCACCATAATGAGATAAGGTTATTCGTCAAAACTGTGGATGGAGGCCTCAAGCCACAACACATAAAAGACTGCACCGAAGCAGTAACTGTTACTTATTTCGTTAACCACATATGACATAGTTTAACATGATCTATCAAAGAACTCAAGTACTGCAAGTAATATATTCTATTTCTGAAATATCTTCTTACTTAACCCCTAGATCCTTCTATTTAAGGAGTGGTTTGGTTGTTTATATGACACTTGCAGCTAAAATCCTCATCAAATTCTGACATTCTTTTAAGGATATATTTTTTGCCAGTCACAAATTAAGCTTCTCTGAATCCCAAATGTGGCAATTTTAGCAATTAATTAAGGCCATCATTATGAAAATATTTTTATTATTTAAAGCGGTCTTATCTGCGATGACTTTAATTTGTCTAAAAATTTAAATTTATATCTTAGCAGTTAAAATAAAGGTCAAAGTTTGAACGATTTCGACAATGAAACGATCAACTTTATTTATTTTACATTGGAAACACTTTAGCAGCATTAAAAAAATGTATCTGGAATTTTAGGTCAACACTAATCGCGGCTTTAAATAATATCGTGCGTATGTTAGGGTGTTTCGCTTGGGTTTTAATCCGAGTTTCCATCCGGCTTATTTATTAAACAAAAGCGGTCAATTTAGTATAATTTAGTGTATTAGGTAAAATGTCATAGATTATTTAGTATATTCTTTAAATTTACTAACAAGTTTTAATTATGAAATATAATTTCAATTTGCGTTATATTTAAAGTAAAAGACAAATATTGTTACGAACATAAGATCTGGCAACCCCTGTTGTTATTATCCCTATGAGCGTGGTGAAAACAAAAAGTTACTTCCACCACCATTGAGTGTTAGTATTGAATAATACAACATCTATTACGCAGATCAATGGCTGCATTGGTAGAGGTGCGTACTGTAAAACAAAAGATCATGAGTTTGAGCCCAACTTCGGTCACGCGTACGAAGGAAAAATAATAATTGTGAATGGCAAGTAAAAATTGAGAAACAGCAGTACAAATCTTTCGAAAAAGTAGAGACACTTACTTTTTGAAGCCATGGCCAGAGACGCATGAAAAACTGAGACACCTATTTAATCCTAATACAAGAGTAGCAGATAATTGTCAAGACGCTCTTTATAATAAAACAAAAAAAAAAAAAAAGGGAAATAACAGCATAATAATCACCCTTATCGTATTTGGCGTAGGGGTTTTTCGATTACGACAATTTTGTAATAGATTTATGATAATTGCTACGAGCTGTCCTTAATCTACTACAAAACTGTTAAAAAGTACTGAATTACGAAAATGCCAAGCACACACAATAAGGGTGAATGGTATACGGCAGATGTGTGTTGTGACTATTGGATTTAAGGGAATGTTTGAATTGTTGAATGCAAAGCGAAGTGGAGAGTTCTGCGGATTGTTTGGATTACTAAATATGGCATCGAGTAGTTTATGTCTCGCCGAAGTAACACAGTAATGTATCATGGCTGCGTTTGTAATAACGCAGAGAATCCTTAAGACCAGTAAGTTCAAGCATATAGCCAGATAAAGCCATAAAGATTAAAGAAAATAGCGAATTAGTAATGTACCACAGCGGTATTTGCAATCAAAAGAATCCGTACGTTTAGTTTAATAAGAAAAAAAAAAAAAAAAGGAACAATATAGATTCCATACAAAACCAGAATTTAACGTTGATACTTTATTTTATAAATGTAAAATTCTTAAATATAAAATCTGTTTTTATTCTTATTTCAATAAAAAATAAAGTTAGCCTTTTTTCTAAAATCTTTTTTTTTTTTTTTTTTGAAAAACAAAAACAGTTTTTCATAGCAATTTCTTTATAAAAACTTAAGAATGTTTTCAAAATTTTTTCGAATATTAAAAAACCCTGTTTTAGAGAAACTTCGAATAATTGATTACTCTTATCTAATAAAAAGCAAAGATAAACCTGTTGCTGATGTCCGCATTAAAAGAAGTAACTTCTACTATAAATCAATTTTTAGTATTTAAAAAGTATTTCCGAGGCCATTGTGCGCTCAAATATTAAAAGAATTAAAAAAAAATATGTGTGTTTTTATAACTTTGTTCTTAATTCTAAACCTGCTAGTATCTGAAATAAAAAAAAAAAAAAAATTGCATTAAAAAAAATGGTGCTATCATAAAAAAGGTAAAAAAAGAATTATGAAAAGTATTTTTGCTTTTATTGTTGTATTTAAAAACTTCAAAATATACTTGTGTTTACTCGTATGCTTTCACACTTAAAAAAAAGTTATTTAAAAAAAGCCGACAGACTGACTCACTTAAAAATTCATTCACAAGTTTTTTTTATTGCTTTAATTTAATTTTTATTGGCTGTCAAGTTCAAAGAGTTGGCTTAAAAAGCAAGAGTTAAACATGATAAAAAGTAACATCGTTTTAAAAGCATTTTTTGAAAATATTGTTATTACAATGTTTTTGTTTATTTGGTAAAAGAAATACACACACACAAACAGTAGTAAGAGATTCGTTAACATAAAAACCTTAATTGCAGTTACCTATCTTCAATTTGTCTTCTGCCAGCTATTTAGCTTTATGAGTCTTTAAAAAGTAAATATCATTTTTTTTCTTATTTTACTTGTTAAATATTTAAAGACCTTGAACTGCACATTAAACCAAAATTTTGTGATTTCACATGACGCTCTTTATTTCTTAACAATATTTTTTTTTTGTGTTGCAAAAGTGGCAAATGGATTATGAAATATTGGAAATAAAATTAAAGTTTTTATAAATATGTAGGATTAAATAATTTTTGAACTAAATTTTAAATATATTACAAAAAAGGGTCGTCTGTAATTTTGTTGTTAATTTTATAGACAGAATTAAAGAAAGTTAAACTTTTACTGTGTGAAAATCTGAATTGATACCGCAGCTTTTTTTTTATAACCCTATCATAAACTTATTCTTTTTTTGGTTATGATTGAAGTTATCGTTATGTATTCGAATGTTTCATGTTTTTATTTTTGCTTTAATTTTTTTCGATTGCACAATAGCTTTCACTCCGCATTCATCTCATATTGCAAATAACCAAATTAGTTCGTAAGTGGTATTACTCTTTATATTTAAATTTATCTGTTTATTTTTTGCTAAGCAAACCAACACAAAAAACTTTTTTTAGTTGATTTAAATATGTGCATCGTGTTATCTCTAGTCTAGTTACAATTTTTAAAATATTTTGATAAGATTTTTTTTTTAAAGAAATAAAATAATATTCAATATAAAAATTTAGTGCAAATGCAAAGGGCTGCTATCTAAAATTTTATAAACTTTAATTTCTTTCCGTGCTGCTTGATACTAGATCTTAGTTTCTGTAACATACTTAAGAGTTTTCTAAACAAAAATGTTGTAGACATGTATGGAATGATGATGAATAAAAACGTTTTTATTATTTTCTAAAATCTTATTATAAAATTTAGCCCTCCCTGTGTAAAACAAAATGCTTATAATACTTTCATGTAAAAAATCTCTAACTTATGTTACAAAAACAAGGTACTGTTATGAATAAATGATGTAAAGAAGGCTCTTGTAATTGCAAAACATTCATATGTTGTGTGTTTGCATTCAACATTTCCATTCGATTTTTTTAAGTTTTCTTGTGTGAAAAAATAGACGAAATGGGTGAATCAAATAAAACTAAAATTTGTTTTACACATTGCCGGCGTCCATCATAGTGTGCATGTGCTGGTGGTGGAAAAGTACGGATTGATAGATCCTGATTTGCACCAGTTTAAAGCCAAAGTTGGAATTTTTTTTATTAACCTCTATAAGCTCTATAAACAACAGATCAGTTAAGAACTAAACTGCAAAAGGGGGCCATTAATAACTCACACACACTTTTGAAAATTTTCTACAAAATTGTATGAAATATATGTTCTATTAAATTTTATTATCTTTTTAATAATTACCAGACAACACTACGAGGGCCGCTATATATATTTCTGGCCTGGCAACACTGAGTGCTGCCAAGTGCAATCTGACATTTCCATTGGAAAGTTTGTCATTTTTAAGCATTATCGTACTCAAAACGTTTCGACGTACGACCATTATTTGTGTTGTTTACAGTGACTTGAAAAAATTAATGTAGAAAAAAATGGAATTAACTCGTGAACATTTTCGTGCCATCATTTTTCACAACTTTCGACGTGGATTATCACGACAAGAGTGCATTGATGAATATAAATCTTTGTATGGCGATGAAGCACGATCCTATAGCACTGTGAAAAATTGGTATAATGAATTTAATCGTGGCCGAAGCTCGCTCAAAGACGAATTCCGTGGAGGTCGTCCAAAAACGGCTGTTGTGCCAGAGAACATTGATGACGTGCGTGAACTCATAATGCAAGATCGACATTTTTTCCACCAGCATACATTCTATACTGCATGAACACCTGGCCGTAAAAAAGGTTTGTACTCGTTGGATCCCGCACAATTTGCAAGTCGCTCAAAAAAAGGCTCGTGTTGATTGGTGCAAAGAAATGTTGCAAAAATACGATTGCGGTGCTTCAAAAGACGTTTAAAAGGATCGTCATAGGTGACGAATCATAAATCTATGCGTAGAAGCGTGAAACCAAACAACAATCGACCGTGTGGGTCTTCAAAGATGAGCAAAATCCAACGAAAGTTGTTCGTGGAAGAAGCACTTCGAAGCAAATGGTCGCCTGTTTCTTCGGCAAAACTGGTCATGTGGCGACTGTTCAGCTTGAACAACGTAGGACGGTCACTTCTGAGTGGTACACTACAATTTGTTTGCCTGAAGTCATCGGAGAAATACGAAAAACCATCAAAAAAGACGAATCATTGTTCACCGTGACAATGCGAGCTCTCACACATCAGCTCAAACCAGAGCGTTTTTGACCGGCCAAAACGTCGAATTAATGGGTCATCCGCCGTACAGCCCTGACTTGGCACCTAATGACTTCTTCTTGTTTCCGCACAACAAAAAAAGTGCGTGGTCAACGATTTTCGTCGCCAGAAGAGCTGTTGAAGTGTTCAAAAACCATGTTTTAGAGGTGTCTCAATCGGAGTGAAAAAAGTGCTTCGACAACTGGTTTGAGCGCATGCAAAAGTGTATAAATATTTGGCCAGAAATATATAGAGCAGCCCTCATAGTCATTAGATAAAAGGACAAAATATTACTCAATTGGTATCAAAAACCAACGCATCTGGACGACTCATAAACTTTTTTAAAAGCATCTCAGAAGAGTTTTAGACTTGAGTAATACGGTTTTTCACAAAGAAAACAAAATCAAAATTGTGGACACATTGAAATTGAATGACTTTCCGAAAAAAACTGTCAAAGAACTGATGAAAAATGTAGAAGAAAAAAGTACAAAAAAAGACAAACCGCCCAAAATTTATAAAGGATTGGCCTATAAATCTGGACTATCAGAAAGATTAAAAGGGTGTGATATATATGACGCAAAAGAGTACCAATTAGCCTTCAGGACGAATAACTCAATGTTATATGAAATCTAAAGTAGATAAAGACAAAAGTAACGTTGTGTATAGTATTAGTAGTAACGGAGACGATTCCAGTAAGTATGATATGATTTATGTTGGGACAACTAAAACAAAACTAAAAACTAGATTTGCATCACACAAATCAGACTTAAAAGCTATACACAAACCGGTAGAGCAAAAAATAGCACTAACTGCCCACTGTGCGATGAAAAAACATACACCCAACTTTGACGGTGTGAAAGTGTTAAAAGAAGAGAAAAACTAATTTAGAAGATTTACTCTAAAAATGTTAGACAATAAATGACGTTCCATCAAATAAAAAATTAAATTACAAACAAGACATCAAAAATGTGCTAAAATTTACAGGAATATTGTTTTGTTAGTTTAATTTTGGTTCATTTAAAAATTTAAATATTTTTCATTAGTTTTATTTGTTTAAATGTAAAAGAGTTTTTTGTATCGTTTTATATTTTTTGACAGTTTCCTCTGACGGTTAATAGCGAAGCTATTCAAAATATTGGAAGTATAAATCAATGATCACAAATTTTATAACTTCATTTTATCTTAAAACAATTTTGCTTCAATTGATGCAAGAAAAAATGTAAAATGAAGCTAAATGTTAACATATGAATGTCTTCTCAATAATCTTTAGCGCTATGCAACAAATAAGTAAAACAATAGCATTTGAAAATATTACAAGTCATGAGTTCAAATCCCAACTGTGACTCAAATATAAAGAAAAATAATATTTGTTAAGTAGAATTGGAGAGATGGCAGCAGTTTGAGACTCCCGGAGTTTAATTTAACAAGAGAAACTATTGCTGGATGGGACCGTTATATTAGAATAGCAGTCGATATAAATAAGGCGCCTTCAGAGGTAAAAAATGGTGATCAAAACTTTGAGAAAACTTTAGTTAGTGAGAAAAGTATAAACAGTGTGTGACAGCCTTGGCTGAGTCGGTTAAACAAGACCTGTTCGATTAAAACCAAGTGTTAGCCAAGTTATCCTTGGAAAAAAAATTTTGTTGTAAAATTGAAACTAAAAAATTAAAGCTAATAAAATTTGATAATTCAAAAAGAGCTGCATTATCGAAATTATAAATTGGGATCTCTGCCTATATTACAAAAAACAGATTTAAAAGACTTATCGTACAAAACGCTCATAAAATGTTGCCAATATTTTTAACAAATGCTTTTATTTTCATATTCCCCTGCAGCCTATAAATACTTAAAGAACTCTTGCACCACAAATCTGTGTTATAATGTCTGTTGCATTTTAAGCTGCATAACTTTGAGGTTTTTTCAATTTGTTACGTTTGCTTGCTGATGTTGTAAATATGTTTTTTTGCAGTAACGTTTGCAACATTTACTAATAAACAGGTTTTTTTTTAATCTTAGTTTAATTCAATGATCTCACAATGTAGTTTTTAAAATCTTGTAGGGTTTTTTACGAGTATGTTTCTCTTTCGTATTAAATACTGATGTAAAAAGCTTTTAGATTTTGTTTTATAATAATTTATGTACAAAAAGTGATTTGTCATTGCCTGCAGATTGCTTGACACTATTGTTGCAACATGTTAAAAATTGTATTTATTTCCTAAAGTCATAATGACGTAAATTTCTAACACAAACATTACTTTGTTTAGCAGTTTTTTTTGGAATATCATTGAATAATTTACGACTTTGAAAATTAAGTTTTTGTTTCTTAATAAATATTTATTGTAGCGCAAAGTCTTTGAAAATTCATATTGATCTTAATGAATTGTGAGCAATTTTTAAGTTTATTCTATAAATTGCTTAAAGTTTTTTGTTGTAGAGCTCGATGACAGGTTAAATATTAATAAGGATTCTTCTTTAGTTGTGTTGAAAAAGCTTTGTTATAATGATTGATGTTAAAAATTTGTTAATTGTAATTATTTCACTATTTTTAGTCATAAGGATGTAATGTAATGTATATTAAAATTAATTATTATTAGTTAGTTATTCTAGATTATATATATATTTATATACCACCTTGATTTCCCATTTCATTTTTTGAGATTGAATATTTTGATTGTGCTATAACATTTTTAAATAATTCTTGCAAAAACAAAATTGATTTTAGAACAGACAAACAGTAATTATACATTGATTAGTTAATTATACATTGATTGCGACAGGAGCTTGTATGTGTCGTACAACAAAATATGAAAGCAGAATTAAAAAATTTCACCAATTATGGCTACACTCTTTAATTTCTAAATTTAAATTGTCAACTTGTTGCTATAGAGGACTTTGCAATACGGGTTTGTTGCAAACTTCAGCTGTATGCCTATAACGGTTTTAATTACATCAACAATTACGGCACCCTTTATTTTGCAATTCAAATTCAAATAAAATGAACTATTGGGGCACCCTTTAATTTATAATCTTCAATTTTTATACTTCTTTTTATAACGGTCATTGTAATCGACAGTCTATTACATTTTCAAACGTTACTTTAGGTAAGCCAAGGGGACACCCTTTATTTTTTGGATTTATTTTCTTATTACTTTTTGCTATTAGGACTTATTTTAAAGTAAATCTTTTTACGGTTTAAAATACACGTAAAAAACATGAATGTTGTATGAGGATATCCTTTAAAAAAGGGGGTTGTACTTAGAGATTAAGCATTAGTATTTAAAGTATATAGGAAAAATTAAAAACCTATTTCACTTGACGTACATAATTATTTTTACACACATAAAAATAATACACTTTATCAGTACATCGTTTGTTTGTTGAATAACAAATATATTAGTATAAACGGCAAGCAGCCAATTTTGAGCTGCCGCTTATAAAATTTCATGGTGAACGTTTCTTTCGCCTACACACTCTCTGCAAACTTCAAAGATCTGCTTTTCATGGTTAAGAAAAAAAAAAAAACAAAAAAAAATCCTACGGCTTGGGGTAATTTTTTACGCCTTAACTTCGTTTTATTATTTGTTTTTGCAGCGGCTACATCAATTTATATGGTTCTAGAAGAAGAGAACGTACGCAGGGATTGAAAGACAGATCGACTTGTAGCGATATTAATAAGGTTACGCTATTATCCGTGGAGTATGAAACTCTTACAATATATTTTTCATTAAATTCTGATAGGAGAAATACGATTTTAATGCTCCATTGTAAACTGACGTAAATTTGTTCAAATGGCAAAATTGTGTTTAAGAACTTTTATTTAGTGGGTCTAATACAAACTAGCAAAGACACTGGTGCTAGATCCTATTCTGAGGAGCACCAGTCCACCAACCTTTCTTGAAACCAATTGACTATTAGGTGTGCTACGAATTTGTGTCATTATTTGCCTTATAACGCGTTAATACCTAAAATAGGGTTGTTCCTAGTTAGTCGAACGTACTGTAACGTACCGTAACTCATGGAAATTATTGTTTGGGGTTCAGCAAAGCTGTAAGAATTATGTTGGCATACATTTTAGACTTACGTTGCTAAGCAAAGTAAAAGAAAAGCAATGTTTAACTAAATAAGCCTCTGGATAGTCTTGTTTGCATCAAACTTTCCTTAACTTAATATTTATTAAAAGACCTGGAGACCTTCTTACATTTAATGAATATATTGCACTTAAAATGCGCATTTTCCATCAATCGGGCTTAAACTTTTATTCATAAATTTTATTTCATTGAGGAAACTTAACCGTCATTACTGGTCCTCAAAGTAAAGTTGTGGTCACAACCTAAAAACCATAAAATACCAATTTTCGTAGATTGAGGCTTCCGGTGCATCCTGGAAATTGTTATGTCTATATTTCCTAGATTTTTGCTTCTGAAGTTGATAAAAAAATGAGGAGAATGAAATAATATTTATGATGTCTAAAAGATCAAGATTTTTAGATATTAAATGTTTCCTAAAACGTTTTTATCTCGTCTGTATCGATGTTTACAGTCTCTCTTGTGTTATTTTGTTCAAAGCATTTGTGGTGTAAGGGTTGCTTTATGATTTGCAAAACTCAAAAATTTTTTTTAACCAAATTGCAGCAACTAACAAGTAGGAGTGCTACATTCAGCTATGTCGAATCTTATATACCCTTCACCATCTATGTAATTCTAATTTAGTGAAGTAACTCTACCAAAAAAAGCAAATACTGGGTGACAGAGAATCAAAAAATAAGAAAAAAATGACATCGGCTCTTTTTGGGATAAGATTTTTTAAAAAATGTTTGTTCTTCCTTAAAGATATCTTTGATATCATATATTACATTTTAAAAAATTTAAGCATTTCAGAGGCCCGTTACTTGGAAAATTTGAGCAAGCGCCAATCTTTTTACTTAATGTTTTTTTCTATCATTTTTTAATTTACTATCGTCCCATATGTTTCTTGATTGGAGTAACTTCATTGTTGATATAAAAAATGATATAGAAAAATTAGAGGTAGGCGTGGTGTTTTGCTTGCTGCGTCGAAAGACATGGACCGATCTTGCTGATTTCCAATAGCACCTCTTTCGACACTATGTCTGATCGATTGGTGTATTTTAATATTTTCTAGCTGATCTAGTGCCTCAGCAAACTTGACTTCAACACTAATACGAACGGACAGATGGACATCGCTCAATCGATTTCGCTATGTATAAGAAGTCAGAATATATATATTTTATGGGGTCGGAAATTGATAATGTAGAAATTACGAACGGAATGACAAAGTTAGTTTTACCCTTTTTCCACTGTTTGTGGTGAAGGGTATAAAAATAGTAAAAATTAAACAAACTTAGGTTATGAGAAAGTTATTAATACAAAGCTGTAAGAGCTGCAGCTTGTCTTCTAGTCGTGTCTTTCGTTATTTTATGTTTTATTATATCCAACAATTTTTCAAATGTTATTTTAAGTGTTTCTACTCTTTTTCTTTAAATTTTTTCAATAGCTTTCTATATGAAATTTTTTGTTTTGTAACAAATTTTTCTATCATATTTTTTTTTATTTTTTGGTTTTATCTCTTGGTCTTCTTCATATAAAAATTAATCAAGTGCTGTTATATTTCTTCCCGTGTTGTCATCCTATTGTTTTCTTCAAATGCTTTTTGTGTGGATGCTCATTTGTTAAAAAAAAATTGTTCCATTTGATGTTGCCTCGTGTGTATTTAACGTTACAGTTCAACATAAAATTACTACTTCTAATACAACTAAATTCGAATGGAATGAAACTGGCTTTTTTCTAAATGACTAAATGTGACTTTTGTGAGATTAAAAACGAGAACTTTGCAAGACGTATAAATATAACGTCTTTCATGAGTAAATAGCCAAATGGACATGGATAGGAATTAAACAATTATTTTTAAAATAAGCAACTTTAGCAAGAATGTAAAATTATTACCGTCATTAACGATGTTATTGGAAACAATTCGGGTAGGATTATAAAAAAAATCAGTTTGTTTGTATTTTAATTTTATTTTATAAACACAACATTATGACGCTAAGCTATTTTTCTAGAAAAAAATCATATTTATGTAAAGATTTAAAGCAAATTTTGTAATAATTATGCAAAACTCACTACAAACATATAAAATTGTTTTAAAATTTGTTTTTTTTTTTTTTTTTTTTTTTTTTTTGGTTAATTAAGTAGCTCCTTTGGCAGAAGACTGTAATAAGTCAAATTTCGTTTTTTTCCTATTTTTGAAGATTGAGTATTTAATTAATTTATAACTAAACTTTTCTTAGAGATGTAGGAAATCCAATCAAAAGAAAATATTTAGACTTTTTTATCGAGATACAAATTTTTAAAACATTTTCTAAAACTACATATTTGAACATTTGAATTACTACATTCTTTTAGCAAGCGGGCAACTTGTTTTGGTATTTTTTAATGTTAAAATAATTTTTGCAGCTTTCCTTTATGTTTATGAATTTGGTCCAATTCACTTTTAGTAAATCCAACATAAACTGCTTTTAAAGATAAACTCTTCGTGTTACATTTCATTATACACACTTTATTTGCTTTAACCCAGTTTTTATAATTTCACAACTTTCCTTTTTAATTTAATTTTAAACTTGAGTTAATTCTTACCTTGAAAACTAAAAATATATTTGGTTAATTTAGTACGATAAAATAAGTAATTTTTAACTCCTTTTTGTTTTTAATCCACAAATAGTGATCTCTGGAAGGATAATCCAAAATATTGCAATTGCAGGAACCAGTTGCAAAAAAAACAAAAACAACTTAAATTTTATTAATTTAAACTGCAAAAGTTAATGTGTGCAAGCAACACTTGAATTGAAAGAAATAAAAATCTATTTCTTTTTTTTTAAGATTTTTCTCTTTCCAAAAGAAGGAAACGAACAACCGATTCGAATGAAGTAAAATCTGCAACTGAGTACAAAAGAAACATGTTTTACTGCTATATAAATCGTACGATCGTGTTTCATTGCACATGGATGAAAAAGCTAAAAGAAAAAGCATTAAACATGACGAGCAATGTACAACACAACAACAACAATAGCAGCATGAAAAACAACTACTCGCAAATTATAGTAGTGGGTAAACGAAGTATCTATACGTGTTATATTTGTGTGTCAGTGTGAGTAAAAGTAAAACACATTTGGTTAAATGTTACAAGAAGTTGTTGTAGTAACTGGTGGTAAGTGAAGTTTTGCTTAATTTTGTCTTAAAAAAACTTAAACTTCAAACATGTTTATTTCTTTTGAACACATTTGCACAGTGGGTTCATTTTATTTTCATTATGATTCGTATAATTTCTTTAACTTTCGACAGAAATCAAGTTGATATTAATTTAAATCTACGGCCGCTAGCTGGCAGGCACAAGCGTTTACAGCTGGCCGTATCAGAAAATTGATTTCTTGACTCTAGAAAACTTTCTTAATTAAGTCGAGCTAACTATGGCGCTCTGTTGACCTCTAGTTTGATTAGTGACTTACTTGTTTATATAGAGCTCTGTTTTGGTTGACATGTTTTCTTAATAACTAGAGATTTTTTGAATTATTCTTTTGATAAAAGCAAACAGTATGGTGAGAATGTCTGGCTGAAACAAATATCCAGTAAAAAATTCATAAGGGACTTATCCTAGCAACTAAGACAGGTTAATCCTTAAAAGAACGCCTACGGCATTAGCCTTTTAACAGTATGTCCCGAAAGTTGCTTAAATGAATTGCATAAATGCGTTACCTCCACGTTATAAAAATGTTTACAAGATGAAAATCCAAGGACTGAATATTTGCCGACTTTAGCTCTAAACACATAGACGACAGCAGGCAGCAGACAGCAAACTGTCAAAAATAAAATACATGTATTTATATGAAAACGATTATTTTGACGACTTCAAAGCAGCACGACTTTACGACAGCATTTGCTGCTGCTGCCAACTTAGGCTATTTTCTATTTTGACGGGCAGCAACAAACAAATATAGTGTTGCCATTATACATGTAAATTGGGAAAATAAGAATAAAAACTTTTTTTTTTTAATATTAAACATAAAAGAACATTACAAAAATACAAGAAGGAAATAAATTTATGTGTTTTTATAGTTTCTCGTAATATTAATACATTTTTTTTCAAAAACTTTAATTTTGTTCATTATAAAATATATATGCGGCATCCCTGAAATTTTAATTGCTAAAATACACAGCTGTAGTTGCTGTCTTTAAAATAATTATGAAGCTGACTTCAAAGCAGCATTTGAAGTTGGCAGCATTTGAAGCCGTGAAGTTGTGAAGTCTGCTGTCGTCTATGAGTTTAGAGCTTTTAACTGCAAGAGACTAAGATAAAAGCGCATAATTTGTACCAAAGTGTTGGGACACAGAGAGACATATATGTTGATGCTAAGGCGACCTTAGCTTAGGTAAAAACTTATCAATCACTACCGAATCTGTAAAGAGAAAGAATGCCGACAGTTATTAGTTAATCGTCTGCAAGAACTGCAGTCGAGAGTAAAGATCGATGACAACACAAGATTCAATGAAAGTGTGGCAGACGTAGATTAGCGTTACAGTACCAAAAATAATTGAGGAACGAAGGGTGTCGAAAAGGAACCGAAAACATCAGGGGTTTGTCTCGTCACCCATCTTAAACTAAAATATTTCCAGTACACTAGTAGCCATTGAATATATAGATAAGTTTTCAATTTTTTTTGCCGTGAATTAAAAGCATGTTAATGGAAAAAAATTTTACAATTTAAATTACGAATATTTCGATCGAAATAATTATTTAAATCCCTTTTCGTGAAAATTAAAAATAATATTTTGGTTACTTTTAAAGGCTGCATTTTTATGCAGAATGAATTTAAAGACAAAATTTAAAATTCTCAATAAAATATCTCAATATATAAAATTTTCTAATATGGCTTTGGGCAAATCACAATGACTTTTGTTTTTTTAATTTACTTGATTTAAGCTTTTTACTAAGAGAATAAATTATATTTTCATAAAAACTAAAATATGTTAATGTGTTTAAAAAAACAAAATTTTAGGTTTAATTATTTCCTGGTAAAAAACCTTACAAGAAAAATTTAAATTTTCTATCATTAAATATTCAAAAATAATACTTTTGATTGACAACTTTTGATGGATAACATTTGACGCGATAATGATTTGGAAGTTTAATAGTAAAAACTAGACGAAAGTACGCCAAAAATAAAAAGTTGTATTTTCAAAAGTCAAATTTTTTTGAGGAGCTCTACTTTAAAGACTTTTAGATTTCAGTAGAAAATTTAAGCTCGTCCATACTTTTATTTTAATTTTAATTGGAAAGGACCCCATTAAGAATCAAGCGATTCTTATTCAATGTTTTTGACGAAATCTACGAAATCAAATTACGACAGTTATGAGGAAATCCTTTAGCTTGTTTTTTATAATGACAGACATACATAGCAGTTTGAAAGGTAAGGACACATACATAAAATAACATCACCTATGGGGACACCCTTTATTTAATAGATTTAAACTTTTATGTTACTTATTATAGCAAACAAAAATGTACACAATGCGTGTTATTTTCAAGTGTTTGAATATAACGGTTAAGAAGAAGTGAGTGAAGTAACGCCGGCTATGAAAACACCCTTTACTTTTTTACTTTAAATTGTGGAAACATTATTACAAATTTTGTTTTCAAATTGAATGTTGGTCAAAAGATAAGGCCAAATACTTCATATAACAGTACAAGAGGGGACACCCTTTAGTTTCTAATTACATAGTTTATACTATAACAGATGTAGGAGTACACCTTCCGTGTAATTTTGGTGTGCTTAACTATAGCGGTTCAAATTGTTAAGTCATATAACACAAATTATATTACCAAGGGGACACCCTTTGCTTTTTTTTTAATTGTTATTGTGGACATAATATTACATACTTTGTTTGAATTTAAAGTGTCTGTTTAAAATGTTTCAAAAGATAAGTTCATGCACACCTATGGGGACACCTTTTAATTTGCAATTTAGTCTTCTTGTTGTAGCAAACATAGCAGACATATATTCTGTTTAATTTTTTTCTGTTTAAAAACACTTTTGTAAAGATAGAGCCATTTAATAAAAATTATATGGCCTGGGTGGACACTCTTTGATATTTAAGTTTATAAACTTATCAATTTCTGTTATGGGCTTCCATTAGGTTTCAATAGATATTTAAAAATCATGCATGTTGTATGTGGGAACCATTTAATTTAATAACACTTTTTTATTGGAAACAATCCGTAAAACATAAATTTTTAATTAAAAACATAAATTTATAAATCGGTGTAGAAATTATTGCTTATTGCGGGAGCAAATTTGAAAAAAGATGATTTTTTAACATTTCTCTATTTTGAAAATAGAATTAGATTTTTCGTTAAGTAGTTTGCGAATAATGAATTATGGTTGCTTTATTTATGTTTCCTAAATATTACCGATATGACAAATGTAACGATTCTGTCACAAGTATCACAAATTTCAGAAAAGCTGCAAAAACAAACAGAATTATCATAACATTTATTCTACTTTTTTTTGTACACACAAGTGAGTTCACAAACCTGTGATTTATGGTTATTTAATTTAAATTAATGCAAAAAACATGTTTTTAACTTTTTATTTCAAAAAGAAATAGCTTTTCATCTATTACTAACGACAGTTTTGGAATAAAGCTAAATGGGAAAGACATAAAATAAAATATATTAAAAATGGAAGAGACTAAGTGAAAGGTTAAATTATTTATTTAGTTTTTAAAATATCTTTTATATTTTATTCCACTGTGTATTGTAAGTAAAAGTAAGTAAAGTTTCTTTAAATATAAAATTTCATAAAAAAAGTTATAATTGAAATATCAAATGAAATTGCGAAATATCTCAAGTGTGTTTGAGTACATGGAGGCACATGCAGACTAATGAGAACGCGAATCTTTATGTTTTTATTTCAAACTTGTGGCGTTATAATCACCGCGAAGAAAATTAAGCCAATTATTAAATATGAAATAAAAGAAAATAAAAATATCGTTTACAATCATTTTTTATTATTACATTTATATAAATAAGTTAGATAGACAGACAGACAGACATACATATAAATGATGATTAATCCAAATGGAATGCAATCAAATTTTGAAAACAGTAGCAACAGTTTCTTCGCTTCTGTTTTATTTTCGCTTTTTCTCATCTACGAAAAAGAAAAAATAAAAAAGAAAATGATTTTTTTTTTTTTTTTTGACCATTAACATTAGCTGCGTGTTAAACGAGTGTGAGGCAACAAGTGTAAAAAATGAAGGATTGGTAGTGAGTGTATTTCCACACATTACTTTACTTCGGTTCGTTAGCAATTGGTTAAATTTAATATTTGAAAATATATAAAAATGAATAATAGCAAATGAAACTAATTATATTGTTCGTAAAAATATACAGATTTTAACTAAGTGTGATAAACTTTTTCATATAATACAAACATACAAGTTTTTTAAGACTGAACTGATCATCAGTATAGAAATTACAAGTAACCTACACTTGACAATTTCAAAGTAAAGCAAAAAATAAAAGATCCTTCTCAAGATTTTATAGTAAAAGTTGAAATTCATTTTTAAAAGATTTAAAGTCGAGTTTAAGAAAAACTTTAATAATAAAATAGATAATGGGAAGGCAACCTCAAAAACATCAAGTTAGGACATTTGGATGCAACAATTGAACTGAAGTAAAGAGCATCAAAGGCTGCCAATTCAAAATTGAAACTAAAAGTGACTAAAGATTTAACTGTTTAATAATTACTTACCAAACGTAAAAATCAAACATATTATTAAGACTAATCGTAGCCTGTTGCTAGTAAAGTCATAGTCTTGTGATATTAACCAGTTGAACATTTTCATAGTCTGGCCATAACGGTCTAATACTTGTACAAATAATTTTCCACTATTCTTATTGTTATACTGTTGTAGCTAAGACTGTCTGTGGAGGGCTAAGAAGAAACTCCTAGAAAAAATTTACTCATCGTCATAATTTTTATTTTTTATGGAATTTCTAACGCCTGACGTTGTTTATATCTTCTTCAAAGGACAACAACCCCAGTCCTCTTTCTTTGGAAATTTTAAAAAGTTACACTCAGTTTGTATTGATGCATGCACGAAACTTACGCATTAAAATTCTCCTCCATATAAACCCTGGAATACTAGAATCGCCTCTTGGTATTAATTTGTAGACTTAGAAAATCCTAATATGCTAAATAACAACGTCTTGTTTGGTATTACGGCTGCTATTTTGAAATCCGTTATTATTATTTCTGCAACTCGAAAGGATGCTGATTGTACTCTACATACACGTATTTTCTTCTATCTTACAACATGTTTTTTAGAATCTCAGTATTCTTGTTTTACTCATCCCATATTCTTTGTTCTTCAAAAGTTATATAATAACCTTAACTGAGGGAACAAAAAGTACGATAATGTTGCCATCTTTAATTAAATTTGGTAACAGTTGACTTCCCTTATTTTCTACTCTGTTTCTGCTAGCAGATGCACCGGCTGCTGTGAGAATATTCCCACCATCCATAAGTTTTTCGGCGCCGTCTGTCTTATTACAAACTTTTGGGAAGCAGTTTTTATCAGACTTCTTCTTATACATTTTATATATTTTTTGGCGGCTATTTCTATGAGTATAATTTCTGCTGTAACTTTAAGTGCATGAGTATTTAATTTTAATGTTAGTAATCTAATCTATCTTAATACCGAGAAGGAGTTTACGATAATTGCAGAGTCAGGGTCTTTTGCCTAGTCAGATTCAAAGTTTGCGCTTTGTTTGGTGTTTGTTAATGTCAGCTGGCGCTAAGCTGACAGATGTATTAAGACTTGTTCGAAGTATCTTGCTACTACAGCGAACACCTGTGCCTTCTTAGTACTTTTTGCAACAATTATTTCACTGTATTATTGTATTGCATTACAGCGGTTCGAGAACCAATCTTTTATCTACTCCTCGACCTGTTTTAGCGCTTTAGCGAAAAGTAGTTGTTGAATGTGCTGTGTGAATGGCCTGAAATCTTTATATTCCTCAGATATGACAAAATTTGTTCCATTCAGCAGAGTTGAGTTTTAAGGGAATAGCAGGACAATACTAAATACTAAAGTTAGGTTTATTTGTAGTCTAACGATAGACTAGTTATTAGAAAGTCATGGCTCAGTTATACTCAACTTATAATCTAGAGATAGGGCAGTAATTTTTTTCTTGTAGTCGAGTCAAAGTTAACTCACATTCATATAAGACTTTTATTGGACTTGTCGCAGTGTTATCCTAACCAATTAGTAACAGTTAACGATGGTAAATATAATCAAAGTCAAAATCAAAAGTTTATCATAGTTTAGTCAAAGCATAGCCAGCACACTCGCCTGAGTATAGTCATATCTTTTAATAGTCTAATCAAGGTCTAGTGATTGTGTAGTTCTTACAAAGTTGTAACCGAGCCTTGTTTGGGCAGTTGTTTATACATTATCTACTCATAAATTTCAATAATAAGTCATTATCCAATATAAGGCTGTGCATTGTAATCTCATAGCAATCTATACATAGCATTCTCATGTGGCAGTTGTGGTCAAAGCATAGTTTAGTTATACTTTAGAATATAATTAAGTAAAATCTATTTGTTATATTCTCGTTATGGTCTAGTGATAGTCTAGTAATTGTCTATTTAAAGTCAATGGAAAGTTTAATCAGTTTAAAGTTATGCCAAAATAGTTTATTAACTTTAACCATAATTGCAGTCGAGCTACTACCACAGACTGCTGATACTTCCGTACGCTAAAGCTCGTTCTCTTTCAAGGCGCCTTTAACTCTTATCCACTTATTATATTATACGCCTTCGCCAATTTTATCTGTCATATCTTCACACAGTAATTGTCTTTTTTTCCGGAAGTTTTTCACTTTATACTACAATAATTATTTTTTATTTGCCCGCATGTCGGATGGTGAGCTTAGGAACTTATGAACTTCACGATTTCCTGTTTAACAGTCGTGTTATTCTAAACTGGTGAAAGTAATTTTATTCATCTCTGTTTTTTATACCACACAAACATGAAATACAACACGGTTATTTTTTAGATAATTGGGGGTTGCCAAATATTATTTTTATAACAAAATAATAAAATTTATAGATTCAAGTTGATTTACAAAAAAATCTCTAAGTGAACTTTTCAGTCGATCTTAATCAAAATAATAGTTTCGTCAAATAATTTTAAATTGAGGATTGAAAAACAAAGCTCATAGTTGGTAGACAAACTGCATCGCAAGTAAATGAAATTTTTAATGAAACTGTAACGGTCGAGTGAAGAAAAGCGTTAATGGATTTTTTTGTTGTTGTTTTCGTTTGTGATTTAATGAAAAATGTTTCAACAATAGAAATGATGGTCTATAAGACTGATTTTTCTTCTTAATCAAAATGAAATCAATTAAGTAGTTATTTGTCTATTTGTGTGCGAGTGTGCGAATGTGTGTTTTTTTAATTTAAAATGAATGTTGACTTTCTTCTTGATTTAAGTTCGTTGCTTAAATTTTTTGATTCTAGTACTCAGAAATCTTGGCCTTTGGTGACAAACAATTTTTTAAACGTTTAATTACTTCTGTGAAATTCTGTGAAATTTTGTGAAATTATTGTAGTTAACCATTAAGTAGCTGGTTTTTAGTTTAAGTCTTAATTTTAGTTATTTTTATTTCATTATGTTAATGTCTCGACATCATTTCTCTGAGTCTGGTTTATGATTTTTATTTTTGTTACTTTGACTTTTTTGATCTTTTTTTAAGCGAAATACGTTAATGATAATAAAAGAAAAAGCAAAAGTGATAAAATTTAAGTAGCAATAGAAATAAACTTTGTAGTAAAACGAATAATCTTTAAAAAGCAAAAAAAAAAAAAAAAAAAAAAAAAAAAACAAAAATAATAAAATAAAGGAAAAGAAAAGAAAAAAAAAAGAAAGACTACATTGAGCAAAAGTAAACCCGTAACAAAATGCATGTTTATAGTTCGGCAAATATTTAACATTTTACTGATATGTTGAATAAACATGCAATAATCGTGTCTTTGATTTTAATTTTTTCTTAATCTCCATTTACAACTTAATGCTGTTTTTACTTTTTACCAAAATTAAAATAAAAAAATTTTTTTTAAGAAAAAAATTCATTTTTTTTTTGTAGAATGTTGTGGTTGTACTAGAGGTAAATAAAAAAATCATTAAAAAACAGTTATGTACAAGTGATTAAATGATTTGTTCACTTTCAATGCGGCAAGTTTACTTTTCAGCAAGCATGTGCATGTTAAAACAGTTTAGATGTCTGTGCTTGAATTTAAAACTATCAGCCATTGAACTTGTAAATATTTTAAATTAATTGAAGTTATTTATTCATCTATACAATCATTTATATCTTAAATATTAAATTTGAACATTAATCGTTGCTAAAACGGAAAACTGTTATCTTAATAGGGAAACTTTAAAGAAAATTAAGATTAGTTATCGATTAAAGTTCAAGGCGTTAAGTTAATACGGACGTTATTAAATGAAAATTTACTTGTTTCCTTTCCATTGCCCTTGGACTTTGATGCCTATTGATGTATTAAAAGAGTTTCTTATTTTAAGAGTTTACCACCTTTAAATTATTTAGAGCCAAATTTATTAATATTATTGAAATAAAGTGAGAAAAGAAAGGTTAATTCACAATAAATGTCAATTTGTCTATTTATACTTTAATTCTGCCTTCAAAAGTAGGAGTCAGGCAGAAGTCATAGCCTGCTCACACGTTACCGAGAACTCAATGCTATCACAGTCAAAACACAGCCTTGGAGAAATTTTACTATTGCTAGATCTATTATCTATTTATCGTAAATAAAAACCAAGATATGAATGGACATTTTTTTAAAGCTTTTTTCGGTTATTTTGTGAAATACAATCTTTAGTAACCATTTAAAACTTACAAAATAATCGAATTGGCTACTTTATCGGACTAAGTAAAATCTAAAAGAAAAAAAAATAAGAGTGCTATATTCGGTTATGTTGCAGAAAATAAGAAAAAAATTAAGTGCGATGTATAATTTTACATAAAATGCCTTCCGCTCTTAATGGGTTAAACATTTTCAAGAAATTTTTGTATTTCCTAAACAGCTTTTGAAGAGAGCTTTTAAATGATACCCACTGATAATATTGAGAATTTAACATTTTATGAACATTTCAGAGGCCCATAAATCGAAAAATATGGCCGAGCACCGATTACTTCACTTGATGTTTTGTTTCTGCTTATTTTTTAATTCTCTATCGCTCCATATATTAATTTTTTTGATTGAAGTTACTTCAACATTCCAAATGATATGAAAAAATTTGAGGCGGCGTGGTGTTTGATCCACTACCACGAGGAACGTGGACCGATCTTGCTGATTTTAAATAGCAACTCTTTCGAAACTATGTCTGATCGTTTAGCGTATTAAGATTTTTTTCTAGCTCATCTAGTGCCTCGGCAAAATTAATTTCAACACTAACACGGATGGACAGGCGAATAGATGAACATCACTCAGTCAATTTTGCTTTGCATGAGGTCTCAGAATATATATACAGACTGAGATTTACCCTTTTTTCACCTGTATTAATATGTATAAAAAATAGACATGAGTCGGGTTTTGGTCAAAATCTATTCACATAATAAATTTGCACAATATTTTCAATCGCATGATAAAAAGTATACGTGTTTATAAACCTTTAAATTTCAAGTTAAGTTTTAAAGTAAACTTTGAATTAGGCCGCTAAAAAACTGCTAACAGTCTTTCATAGGTTAAAAGTTTTTATAAACAAAATATTTCTAACGAAAAAAAGTTTATGTAACAAAATCATGAAAATCTTTTATCTTAAGAGTTATTGATACATAAAACCAGTTATCTTTTTTAAAGTTTCTTGACACGAACTTTGCTACTAATATGCGAGGGGTCTGGTCGGTTTAAGCTTTAGAAACAAAATTTCTATGCACTTCGTAGCAAATACGCGGAGAGAAAAAAAAATAACATGAAGCGAAAGACAGATGGCTAACGAGGCATGCTTTTATCCTCAATAACACTGCTCTGCAAAAAATTACTTTTTGGTTCTCCTTTAAATTAAACTACGTGGACTTTATGGCTTTTGATGTGCTGAATCAAATTCGTTTTCGGTTTTTCTCCATCACGCAGAGTTTTTTTTTGATGGGCATGTCAAAATTTTCCCTTAAAATTAATCAGCTACGCAGACATATTTCAGCCTAACTCTAAAACGATTCATCCGATTTTAATAAAGAAAAAAACAAAAAATGCCTCGCAAAATTATATTGAAATTAATTCAACATATTTTTTTTATATTTTATCGTTTTGAATATTTCAAAAACTTAAGAGGGATAACTTGTTTTCTTACAAGATTTCTTTATTTTTTTTGCTGAAAATGCAATAAAAAAAACAAAAATAATTACTTTTATTTAAAAAATTTTTCTGAGAGTTAAATATCTCGAGAATAAAATAAGGTATAAATCATGAAAATCAATAAAAAATCCCTAATTTTTATTTTTATTTTTATTCTCAATTTACTGCAGTTACTCAATATTGAGAGAACATGAGTGCAGCCAACCTTACATATGGCGATAGGAGTGCGTTAGCTTAGCAGACATGTAATGGAAATCAAGGATAAGGGTGTTTTGTATGGTTTTTGTAATCAGGAATTTCCTTGTTATTGATCAAATTTTCCAACTACTTTGGATTAATACTCGTACATTAATTAAATATTTTTTAAACTACGATGAAAAACTCCAACTTTAACAGCCAATGTAATTTTTCTGTTTAAAATAAAAAAAATTTTGTCAGTATTCGTAATGTATAATTTTTATTTCAAAAAATTGTTAAAACAAAAAATAGCTTGGTTTTATTTAAATTACATTTCTTTTTTATTTTTTTTTTATGTTACCAGTTGGAGTTTCTCGCCAAATCGAACAACGGACATCTTTGTCTTTATCTCAACGGACATTACGACACTTTTTAATGCGACACAATCTTTATGGAATTTATGTCAATAAATATTAATTTTTAATTGTTTTATTTCCCTTCCAGAAACGTAGACAAATTAAAAATAAGCAGTAGTACAGTCTCATAATTTTAAATTGTTGTCTTGCCTTAAATTAAGATATTAAAAGACTAGTCGTTTTCTGGTCATTTAAAGTCTAAACACAGTCTTAGAAAAATTAACTTACAATATTTTCATTTTATTTGAGTAAAGGATTTCTGATCTTAAAAGTATTAATGAATAAATTTGGCTAAAGCAGACAGACCAATAGCGAGTGTTACGTTTACAGAATAAAAAAATATAATATTAAACCTTTATTTGTGTAAAAAAGTATATCCTTTTAAAAGAAATATTGTGAAACGGCAATGAAATAACTTAAGCACTCAACGACGCTTGACAAAAAATGCCAGGTTGTGCAATATGATGTAACAAATAGTGATTATTTTAATCGTTTTGTTTCACATGGAAATTTTTTGTACATTAATTTTTGTTTGTTTTCGTAATCTTTTCAAAACACATATGAAGATGTACCCAAGTTTAATTTTTATACTTTAGTTTAATTAAACAATAAAATTTTATGGAAGTAATTAAAAAAATTTTATTACGATTACTTTTTATGTAGGTCGACGCAATGTAGGCGCATGTGTGTGTGTAATTGAAGGCCGATGCAGTGGTTTTAAATTTTTTATTTTACATTGGGATTAATGTGATTACAGCGATCTTAGTAAAATTTTACATCTTCTTTAATTATTGTTTTTAAGATCATTTACAAACATATATCTCTCTGAATAAAAAAATTTCAAATAGGGGCCGTCAATATTCGTTACCTCGCTAGCATTTTTTTTTTAAAGACGAAAGGAACTAATTTATTATATAGATGCTAAAATGTTTGACTTTACAGTACAAATTGCCTAAAAATTTGCCAACTAATTTAATAAAACATAATGAATAAGTTTTGTATTTTAAAAACAACAGAATAATTATCGAAGAAGTGAAAACAACAAAAACTAGAAAATTCACAACAAAATCCAAAATCCAATCCAATCTGAGCTTTGCTAAAATATAGAAATTGAAAAAAAAAACATATTTATATATTCAACGATAAATTCAAGATTTACCCGCAAACCAAAATTGTGTTAAGTTGAAAGTTTAAAATTTCTAAAAACTCGCACAGTTGTATTTAAAAAAATTCCAGTTATTTTTGAAGGGCTGGGCTGATTGATCCAAAAACTGCCATGAGCATAGCAGAGAAGCATCTGAGCTTAAGTTTTGACGCTGGGTGCCATCCACTTTTAAGAAGTGACGCTTTGTGTTGCAAATTTCGGTACCTTATATCTGGACATTTTTGTACGATTTTTTTATTCTGTCCCACAATACACTGCGCTGTATTTCGCTAATTAAGATCTTTATTTAAATTAAAAACTCTAACGTTAGTACGACTTTGAAGAGATTTCAAAATGTTACTAGAGTTGCTTACGAAGACTCTTTGTAGTAGAAGTGGTTCTGCTTACACAGGTGTAGTGGAATTGCAGTAAATCGTTTACAACTTGAGAAATATTTTCCATGTTCTTAATAAATTATTTTATCGTGAAAATAATCAGCATTACTGAAGCAATTTTCTGATTTTTTCATAAATTTTCTATTCTCACAGTTGCTATTTGTAAGCTTATTTAGGTGCCGGCCATATGCAGGCCACATCAAACGTGTATAAGAAGTGGAAGGGCAGACTTTAATTATCTACTAGCAGTGCCCACGACTACGCCTGCGTGTCAGTTATAATTTTCCTAAAATTAAAATTTATAAAAATGTGTTTTAAAATATTTATTTTAGAGATCTGTAAACAGTGTTGAAAATTTTCCATCTATAAAAATAAAATGTGCTAACAACTGTTTTAGTGTCCCTCTACCGATAAAATTGGGTGACTTCACATTTTATATTTTTATTTTCTATACGAAATAACTTATTTTGACGAAATAAAAAATATTCTATATTAAGGGTCCTCCACAAAAAATTTATTCAAATCCAATTCCCCATTAATAACAACTCTGACGGACGGATAGACATACAGACAGACAAAAATTTCAACACCAACATTTTTAAAAAATATTTCCAGTATAGAAATGACCCCGTTACTGTTTCGTTATATGTATAGATATTCATTTACACTATTTGCAAACTAAATTGCAAAATGTTTTTATATCACAACATTTCCCTTTTATACCCTTAACAACAGGTGGAAAAACGATATATCTAACTTTGCCGTTCCATTTGCAATTTATAAAATATATATTTTCGATCACATAAAGTGTATATATTTTGACTTCTTATGCATAGCGAAGTCGATTCAGCGATGTTCCTCTGTCTGTCCGCGTTAATGTTGAAAACTACTTTGCCAGGGCACTAGATGAGCTAAAAAGTATTAAAATACGCCAATCAATCAGACGTAGTTTTGAAAATAAACTTTTCCGTCTTATTTTCTAAGCAGAAAAATTCAATTTCAATTTATTACTAATAATAAATTTAACATGTACATAATTTATATTTTTTGGTTGTCACGGTTCAGTTAAAAACCCAACAATTATCTCATTAAATACGCAAACATTAAAAAGGCAAGTAAGTGTCCGTGTAGTTACAAACAAGTATTAATAATTATTTTTTTATTTCTTATTTTATATTATTATTGTTTTTTTGTTAACAAAATCTATAATTTAACAAACATTATTTTTTGGCAATTAATAATATTTTTATAAATTATTGTTTACGAGTACTTTTGCATGGTGGTTTTAAATTTATTTTTTTTTATTAAAAAACACGTACAAATGAAAAGTAATTATTTGGTTTTTTAGTTAATATTTGGAAACATTTAATTATATTTTAGTTTACGGAATTGTGTAAATATTAATATTTACGCAAAATAAAATAAAAAAATAAAAAATAAAAATCTTACAAAATTTGTCTGTGCTGATGAAGAAACAAAGAAACAAAAGACGAAGTAATAAATTTAAAGTTTGTTTTGCTTCAAGTACTTAGTTTCGCTTTTAATTTATGTTTTTAATTAATTAAGCGAATTTTATAAAATTAATTTAATATAAAAATAAAGTTGAAAATAAAATAGAATACATTTACTATAATTCATATGGCTTATTATTAATCAGGCTTAACTTCAATTATATTTTAATTTCAAAAAATAATTTTATAAATTTGTTGTATTAATTTTCAAAGAAAACAGGACAATTTAAAAACTGATGGCTACATCCGCCATCTATTTTAGGTTCTGTAGGTTGTAAATATCATCTTTTTAAATAGTTTTTTCAAATAATTTGTGATTTTTTGCTTTTTGCTAATCTTCATATACTATTTTCTTCGTTAGATATGATGTAGTTTTTTGTTGAGGGGTTTCAACAAGTTTCATTTAAGGCTCAAACGATGCGGAGAAAAGAAAAAAAGAGAAATTAATTAATAATATTTTATAAAATAAAATGCCTTGTCTGTCAATAAAGTTAAGATTTAGGCATCGATTTTTGATTTCGGTAGAAGCTGGACTTTATACAAGGATCTTATACTTTGTTTTTGAAAATACGCAATTTTTTTTTAAATTCATGTTTTCTGAAGATCCTACCCAACGGTATGGCCAAATATTAAAAAAAAATAAAAATATTTTTACTTTAAAACCTGACCTTGTGCTTAATAAATTAGAAAAGAAAAATTAATTTTTATGTGAAATGTTTTTCAAAAACCACTTTTTCCTTCTGAATTTTATTAAAGGAAAGCGGTTTTAATTTTATTTAAAACTAGCAGTGCCCAAGACTTTGTCCGCATATCATTTGTAGTTTTCTTAAAATTCAAATTTAGAAAAAATATTTTTTAAATATTTATTGTAATGTTCTAAAGACAATATTAAAGATTTTCATCTACAAAAATAATATGTTTTTACAACTGTTTTAGTACCATTACACCGATAAAATTGGGTGTTTTTACATTTATATTTCTAACTTATCTGCGAAATGGTATGTTTTGAAGAACAAAAAGTATTCTATATATGAACCAAGGACCTCCTCTCAAAATGAATACAAATCCATCCAGCAGTTTTTTGCGTAATGCGAAAAGACACACACAGAAAGACAAAAATTCTAAAAATAGGTGTTTTTTATTCCATATCGATTGCTATCTTCACCAACGTCAAAATTTTCAAAAAATATTTCATGTACAGAAATGACCCCGTCACTGTTTTATTATATAAATAGAAAACAAATAACCTTTTTTGAATTTTAAAATGAAAAATCGGTTGTTAAAAGTTTTGAATACTTGAACTATTAAAAACCCGATTCTTAAAATTAATCGATTAATCATCGTTTCCTGTTCACAAATGTATGAAAGCATGTACATATGTGTACATGTATATGTTTGTATATACAATTGTATTAAATGTATGTATATGGAATTTCTAAACTTCTCACTGTCTTGTACATAATAACAGCATATTTGAGATACATGTTTTTATTTGTTTAAGAGGCCGAAGTTTAAATTAAAATTATTTTAATTGTTAATAATAATTGTAATATAATAAACATGTTTTGACATTTTTAACTCAAATTACATGAAACCACTTTCCTCTTTTAACATTAAGATACTTATAATTTTGTATTAAACAATACAATTAAATGGCAATTGTTTATTATGTTTTAAAATATGTGTTATTTGCAACAAAAAAGAATTCTAATTAAATAAGTAATAATAATAAATTATATAAAGACGAAAGTTTTTGAGTTGGAATAAGGGTTTTTTATTTCCAGGGAAACGGGAAAAAAATTTTTGCATTCCCAAGATTTCCCGGTATTCCCGGGTAAAAAAGCAATTCTTGAAAAAAACAAGTTTATTGAATGAAATAATATTTAAAAATTCATAGTTATAATAAAACAAAAAAAAAAAAAAAAACACAATAAAAGTATTTGTTACATAATAGTTTTAACAGTTTATAAAACATAAAAACAATTAAAGTGATAAGAAATACATACATATGTACATTTGTATATATTTCTGTACAAAGGTTCTAAGGGACCACCTCACAAAAATTTATTCAAATCCATCTAGCAGTTTTTACATGATGCGAGCACAGACAAAAATTCTAAAAATAGGTATTTTGTATTCTACATCGATTACTATCTAAAATGACCCCGTTACTTTTTTATTATATGAATAAAAATCTCTTCGTAGGTTTGTCTGTTTGTTTGTGTGTAAATCACGGCTAAACGGTTGAATCGTTTTTAATTAAATTTTGAACACGGTTAGACACTTTTCCTAGTGATGCAATAGGGTATTTATTTTTCAGGTAGCACACCAGGAGGAGAAAAAAGAGGAAATCTTTTAATCGTCTGAATTGATTTTAGCAAAGAGTCGACTAATCGATTTTAAAAAATTTGAAATATAGATAGATCCTCATCTATACTAACCTGTTGCGAGAGCTAGGACCTACATAAGAGAAAAAGAAATAGGGGAAAACAGACATTTGTGCCTTCAACAGCAGTAGTTGTTTTATGCATAGCAGCCACTCTTTTCAATGGTAGGGAACGGCATAGAAAAATATAAAATAATTTTCCACTTTTCAGTATCTAATATAACTGCTATGAACTGGGTGCTGCGAAATTAGTTGTTATTAAAAAAGGTTGTCTATTTAGTTAATGCGTTCTATTTAAAAGAAACTCGTTAAAGTTAAATGATTAAAGTTAAATGTGTTGCAAAATTGTTCATTCTAAAAAGCTAATTATTCAACGACCCGAAATAAAATATCGACACATATATGAATTAATTATTTTTATACTGTTTTTTCGATATTATCAGAGAAAATGTAACTGTAATGCCTCTAGAAGAAAAACAAAAATATGGCATTATTCGCACACTAAAGCATTTAGTACTTTAGAACAGAAAATTTTACTACCTGCGGTGAAAAAAACAGCCCTCATTTTATACAAAGGCGGATTAATCAGGTGACAGCATTAATTATAATCATGCGGTCAACATATGTTTTAGTTAGCTTTTATTTTATTGCCAGTCGGTTTAGGCAGCTCAACAAGATTTTACAAGAACAAAATACACGTAAAAGCTAATACAGTCACCTGTTGTCAATTCACCTTATTTTATGCTATTAAATTTTGTCATGAAATATTATTTAGGTGAGTGAAAGCAAATTGTGTGACTTACTAAATTATTTATAATAAACATAAAAATGCTAATATTGGATAAAAAAGAATTAAAAATAAGAAAAAATTAAGTACTATAAATAATGTCACATGACATGGGCTCTAAATGGAAAAGAGATGGTCTCGGGAAATTTTTGGGGAAGTTTCCGGAACCGGCTTTTTTGGGCCACGGATACTTCCAAAAGTATCTGCACCGCGAAGGAAAGTTGTATGACTCTAACTGCATCTTCTGCGAAACGCCCAATAATGACGATGAACACACGTTCTTCAACTGCATCAGATGGCGGGACTGAGAGAGAGACACCTTGAAGGAGAAGATTGGGGATTTACGCCCACCAACATAGTTGTCCAAATGCTCCAATATGAAAATGGCTGGAACGCTGTAAGAAGGTACTTTGAGTTCATTCTTCGGAATAAGAAGAGAAACTTCGATGCAAAAAAATCCGAATTTCCCCAACTAAGACATAAGATGATGAGCTAATATGGTGGTCTCAGACATGGAAGAGTAAAAAATTATCCTTTTTTAGGACGTAGTTTTGAGCCCTTTGCGAAGTAATGCAGAAAACAGTTCTGGAAAAGGGAAAAGAAGAAGTGCTTGTTTTAGTGGAATTAACACTACATAACGCAGCTGAGGACGGTCACTGTCAGTATGAAAGCGTGTTTAATCCTACCTCGCCCAACTAAAAAAAAAAAAATAATAACAATAAACGTAATCATAATGTTAATAATTGAAATCATCTCTTGATGTTCCAAACAGACAAATATCAGTTTTTTTCGTTGCTGTAAATTCTATTATTGTCAACAATTGATTTATCTTTCTGTAAAATATTTCGTACCAAAAAAGCTTTTGTACCCTTTCCTTCAACATACTCAAAAGTAGTTTAATATTTCAATTTAACGCACACACAGTCACAATAATGTATTATTTACCTGTCAATATCAAGTTTCTTTGATGAAGGTCTTTTGATGCGTGTCAAATCAAATTCACAACAAAAATAATTTTGTATTGTCTCTTGTTTGTTGATGTGCACAGTTCTAAGTTGAGTTTGCAGACCTCATTTCCCTGTGATAAAGATAACAATCGATTATTTACTTCCTTTGGATGCCACTCATAACCAAAGACCTAAAATATTTAATTAACTAAATGTGATGAACTTAATCATAAACAATAGAAATTAAACTTTTCTCCTCCATAACAACATACATTGCAATTCATATTAAAAACATTTTTATTAAAAACAAAAGCATTTTTTACAAATCCTTCAAATCAATGAAATTTTTCAACTCAAGTTTATAAAAAAAAACTTTAACGTTTTTCACTTTACAATTTTTCCAAATTAACACATCTTGTGATTAACTAACAAGCTGTTTGTCTATTAAAATAAATCCTAAAAACAAAAGATTACCATCCATAAAATGAACAAATGAAAAGCATGCATAGTGCATGCATTAACAAAAAAGTTCTTGTTATAGATTTTAATCAATAACAACTGCGTGTCTACACATCAGCCAGAGGAATTACCAGAAATACAGCAGGTGTTAAAGTGTTGGTTTTGTTGTGGCTTTTATCTATTTGATTCGGTACATGTGTTTTTGTTTTTTGTTTGTGTAAGGTTTTTCAGCAAGTACCTTGTCAAACTTTGGATGTAAATGGTTTGTTCATTTGATACCAAGTGAAATTCTCAAAAATTTTAAAATTGAAGCAAAGATGTAATTTAAAAGTTGAAACTTAAATTCATATTCATTAGAGAACGGCAAATTGATAACAGATTATTTCTCAACTCGGCTTAAATGGTAATTCTCTCTTGCTGTATTTGCGCTGCCTAAAACAATTTAAGAAATCAGACTATATACGTCCCTATTGCAACACCTTTTAGTTTTCAATAACTATTATTGAACTTGCCCTCATTAATACCATAGAGTACTACATACCACATATAATTTTTGCCTAGGAAGTTCTGAAGGGTGAGGTCTCTTTAATAAACTACTAAGACAATACAACATCAAAAACAAGAAGAAAGAAGACAAAGAGACAAGTGATACAACACTTTAAGTTGCCAAAACGTAAGTAATTTTGGCCTACTCGAAAATAAGCTAGGCAGAAGGATTTATATCTATCTATTGGGGGTGGATATACATCTCTCACATAATCTTTGTTCTTTTCAGGCAGAGGCAGCTGCAGAGAAGTCTGCGTTCTACGCGGGAGAGGAAGTGAAAATAGAATAACATCAGCAAGAAAACATTCAAGAGAGAAGTTTGTCGTTTGATACAACACAACTACAAGCAAGAGAATAAAGCCAAAGTGGTGACAGCCGTGTGAGTAGTAGGGAAGTTGGGTTACGTTTATACCAACCTGTGAGAGTAGTTACTAAGGCAGAGAAATGAAGATTTATATCAGGTTTATACCCTAAGAGGTTCATACCCAGAAGTTGAAGGGCTTGATTTACAACAAGAAGGTAGGGACTGAATAATCATTCAGGAGTTGGTAGGACTGCAACCAGTGTCACCAGAAATTCTTGCTCTTAGTTTAAGAAAATTGTAATGAAGTGTACTAAGCAAATAGCAAAATCAGTTCAAGTAAATAAATCCAAAATAAGTCGAGAAATTGCAAATGGTTGTTTTAACTTTAAAGTCGTACAACAGGAGGTTCGTTACAACACGACAAAACATTTTTACTTATACATGACCAAAAATATAAATATTAACTAACCTTTTTCAGAAAGAAGGTTTACAGACAACAGCACGTTACGAAAAAATCTTAAGACATCAACAGAAACAACCGATAAATTTAATACCAGCGGAGTATTGTTGCACCTGCATACATAGGACAAACTAAGCGAACGCTAAAAATAGGTTTCACAGAACACATACGATCATAAAAACGGAGAAGATAAGACTCCAACTTTTCAATACAAGTTAAGACACATGGACAGGAGCCCAAAGAAATAGATGAATGTATGACACTCATACATTCCAGTAAAAAAGCACGAAGACTAGACATTCTTGAAAATATGGAAATATACAAAACACTAACTTTTAACGGAGATATTGTTAACGAACAGGTTAACACATCCTTTGACACAATTTTTAGACTACTAAAATTATTAAAATACTTTTACAAATAAAAAACATATACAGATGGCCACAATTACCTATCCGGTCGGTAATAAAAGAAAATGTTGAAACGATATGCCTTCAATAAATACAACAGATATCAAGAATTTTACCTTTTAAATAGAAACAATCCTAATGAAAAAAAAATTACTTCAACCCACTACTATTTTTACAAGAAATACCTAACACTATCTCTCCAGTACTAATTAACATGCGGCTTGAAAATTATGTTCTTACATCGAAAGCGCCCGCCGAACGTACCAAGTTAACAGCCAGTGACGACGTTCTTTACCAAAAGGTGTGATAACAGTATATTATTTACTTGCAGAACAAATCTTATTAACTTCATGATAAAAGGTCTCTATGAGGACACTTTTTAAATTTTATCTTCAATAATTTTTTGCCATTACAGATATAACAATATATCTTTCGATAAATTTTATGTTTCTATTACTACGGTTCTAAAGATAGAGGCCTGTGATAGACAGACTGATATTATAGTAAAAATAATAGGGTTATATTTTGATCCTTTCGGAACGGAATCCTACAAACAAGTTAGCAAATACATCGGCGGTCACAGGTTGACAACTCGTAACTCGCAAAAAAATCGAATTGGCCTATTTTTTAATTTTTTTAATGAAAAATAATTTCAATAGCTTTGTTTTCTTTTACATCATCCTACAATAAATATCTTTTACTAATTTTTTTTATTTTCTTCTAACACGGTTTGGCAGCAAAGTAATAACGGTTTTTGTTTTTTCTTCAGAAAAGTACAAAAAAAATGTCAAGAGTTGTCAACCTGTAACCACGACTTGTAGAGTTACTGTGGTAATTGTCCTGACAGAGGTGTATATTTTTAGAAATACTGAAGATCAGGAAGTCATAAATTTATCTCCCATCCACATCCTGATTTTCGGTGTATACAGCAGACGCTGCTGTAACACATATCGTGTTTAAAATTTATTAAAAGGTTAAGCTATGTTTCTTAAATCACTTACCTTTAGGCACAATCTCTTATTTATAAGTTAAGTTTTTTATTATTTTTGTTATAGAGGGCTAACGCGTAAACTAACTTAATTAAAACCTGAACCATTTGACAATTAGATTTAAAAATATTCGTAAAAACAAGTGTGTTGTATGGGGACACCCTTTAGTGTTCAAATTTTTAAATTTAGTTTTCAAAGGGATTTCTGAAGTAGGAAATATATAAAAAATACAGACAATCGATAACCATCTATTTATTTTTGAAGTCATTTGAACAGTTGTTCAAACTTCCCATCTGTTAAAGAAATGCTGAGTTGTTTTGTATATTTGGTTATTAGCTAATCGACCATTTTGTAATGGACTGTAATACGTGCAAATTATTGGTATGTGACTTTTTGTTTTACCATTTAAAATCAAACTTAGCTAATCTGCAGAAAAAAAATTTTTTTCCATACACTAAGCAAAATGAGAGCAAGAGAGATCCAAATGACAATAATCTGCATGTTTAGTATCCCTTTAAAGTATGTTTCTAGTTAGGTCTTTTTTGTTAGTGCATGACCTTGAGGAAATGAATTTTATAAAGATTCGGAATACACAGCTTATGGCGTAGAAATCCTAAAAATATTAAACAACTTTGCCACATCAAAAAACCGAACCTAATCTCAAAAAACTCCTTGTTTGTATGGAGATGTTTCGGTAATAATTTAATATTTTAACGAGGACTGCCAAAAAAAAACATTTTCTTCTAAAATGATTCTGGAAATTTGCCAAAACCAGCTGTATCGTGGATATTTATAACACCATCTCTTAATTTAAATATTGTATTGCATCACGCAAAGAAAAAATATGGTTGTAATATGGTAACAATAGCTAGTTAATGCTCTCTGTAACAATGTATAATTGTGGCGAACAAAAGATGTTATAAAACACTTCAGTCACATCAAACATTTTTTTGTTTACCATTATCATTATAAGATTACAACAACGTGGTTGGTTTTAACTAAAAAAAGTTCGACCCACAATCAAAATTTTATAACTTTTAAAAATTATATGGTATATTTAACCATAAAATATTAAATATTAAAATCAAATCTTATTTATATTTTGTCTTAGGATCTGTCAGAATGCTTTTCTAGTTTAGTGATTAACTTTAGCTGTCGGTACACGTGAAAACATCTATTATTACAAACAACGGCTATGTCGAATCTTATATACCATTCACCATGTATCTAAATCTAGTTTAGAGAAGTAACTCAAACAAAAAAGCAAATATAGATGTGAAGGGAATTAAGAATTAAAAAAAAAAAATTACACAAAAGTTTTATCATTTCTTAATGGATAAAGCATTTTTAACAAATTTTAGTATTTTCTTAAAGACCTCTTCAAAAGCTTTAAAATGATATCCAAATTGATGTTTTAAAAATTTTGAAAATTCTAGAGGCCCGTAACATGGAAAATATTGGCGAACGCAAATTTTTTCACTTGGTGTTTTTTTCTTGTTATTTTTTAATTCTCTTTCGGCCCATATTTTTTTTTTCTTATTGGAGTTACTTCATTCTTCCAATGACATGAAAAAAAATAGAGGTAGGTGTGGTGTTTTGCCCGCTGTCTCGAAGGATATGGACTGATCTTGCTAATTTCCAGTAGTACCTCTTTTGACACTATTTTTAATCGATTGGCGTATTTAAATTTTTTCTAGCTGATCTAGTGCCTTCGGCAAACTTGATTTCAATATTAACACGGGCGCACATACGGACATCGCACTTTATGGAGTTGGAAATAGATATTGTAGAAATTACAAACGGAATGACAAAATTAGTTATGCCTTTTTTCCATTTTTTGTGGTGAAGAGTATAAAAAAATTTTATTAAATAGATGTATGGCCTTCAACAGAGTAGTAATATAGCGGATGTTTTAAATATTTTAGAGAGAACTTGTGTTTTATTTTGTGAAGACCACTGAGTTGTATTTTTGTTTTTTATTGCAACTTAAATTTTTAGTGAAATTTTGATTATTCGACAGTTTTTACACTTTTTGTGAATTTAATTTTTTTTTGGAAAATTTGGATGAAAACGTAATGCTACGAGGGGTGCTCTATATATTACTAGCCTAATAGTGAAAATGCGAATATTTATAATCAAAAATGGTTTTATTGTTTTTCAAAGTATTCTCCAGCATGATTTATACACTTTTGCATGCGCTCAAATCAGTTGTGAAAGCACTTTTTCCACTCCCATTGAGACACCTCTAAAACATGGTTTTTTAACACTTCAACAGCTTCTTCTGGCGACGAAAATCGATGATCACGCATTTTTTTCTTGATGTGCGGAAACAAGAAAAAGTCATTAGGTGCCAAGTCAGAGCTGTACGGCGGATGACCCATTAATTCGACGTTTTGGCCGGTCAAAAACGCTCTGGTTTGAGCCGATGTGTGAGAGCTCGCATTGTCATGGTGAACAATGATTCGTCTTCTCTTGTTGGTTTTTCGAATTTCTCCGATGACTTCAGGCAAACAAATTGTAGTGTACCACTCAGAAGTGACCGTCCTACGTTGCTCAAGCGGAACAGTCGCCACATGACCAGTTTTGCCGAAGAAACAGGCGACCATTTGCTTCCAAGTGCTTCTTCCACGAACAACTTTCCTTGGATTTTGACCGTTTTTGAAGACCCACACGGTCGATTGTTGTTTCGTTTCGGGCTCATACGCATAGATCCATGATTTGTCACCTGTGACGATCTTATAAACGTCTTTTGAAGCACCGCAATCGTATTTTTGCAACATTTCTTAGCACCAATCGACACGAGCCTTTTTTTGAGCGACTTTCAAATTGTGCGGGATCCAACGAGAACAAACCTTTTTTACGGCCAGGTGTTCATGCAGTATCGAATGTATGCTGGTGGAAGAAATGTCCAAGGATGTCTCTATCTCTCGGTATGTCACATGTCGATCTTGCATTATGAGTTCACGCACGGCATCAATGTTCTCTGGCACAACAGCCGTTTTTGGACGACCTTCACGGAATTCGTCTTTGAACGAGCTTCGGCCATAATTAAATTTATTATACCAATTTTTGACAGTGCTATAGGATAATGGTTCATCGCCATACAAAGATTTAAGTTCATAAATGCACTCTTGTCGTGATAATCCACGTCGAAAGTTGTGAAAAATTATGGCACGAAAATGTTCACGAGTTAATTCCATTTTTTTCTATATTAATTTTTTCAAGTCACTGTAAACAACACAAATAATGGCCATACGTCAAAACGTTTTGAGTACGATTATGCTTAAAAATGACAAACTTTCCAATGGAAATGTCAGATTGCACTTGGCAGCACTCAGTGTTGCCAGGCTAGAAATATATATGATAAATTTGGTGTTGTTAAATGAAATATCCATTTCTTGGTAGTTTAGAATTTTTTCTTTTATTTCGCATTGTAATACAACAAAGAAGAAATGACAACAAAGAAAAAACGGTAGGAAAAATGTATGAAAAATGGACTCATCTTTTTTCGTGAATATGTCCGCTGGGGACAAACATTCCTAGCACTTTTGGTGCCTGGGTAAAATAGTTTTCGAAACGAAAACGGATGGACAGACTGACGATGTCTGTAGAAGTATTTGGAATTACAAAAGGAATGTCAAACTTTTATAACTCTAGTGAAGGGTTCTTTCCATTTGCTTTAAGAAAAACTTTTTCAACATTTTTATAAAGATAAAAAAACTTGCAAACAAATAAATATTTTTCTAGCAAAGAATTCTTAAAAAGGTAAAACTTTTATTTATTTATATTTTTTTGCAAATAATAAAATAAAAAGAAAAAAAAGGCATTTCGAAGTGAATAACAGACATCTTGACAGCTTAATGGCTCCTGCTAAAGATGTTTTAAACCAACGACGCCCTTCCACAACAAACGAAAACATACAAATGTTCATCTTTTAATGCAATTGCACAGCCATTCGTAAACATAAATTTGTAAGTGGGAGCCATTTATCAAATTCTGTGATTTATTTTATCAATTGTTGCCTTAAAACAGAAATAACCAACTGAACAGGCAGTCAGGCAGCGGCAAGCCAGCCTGTCAGACATTCAACTCCCAGTTAGATAAAAATGTGGTTTGCCTTTTTATTAAGAGTGTATGAAGTGGTCGTAGGTTAGAAAGTAAGTAGTTGGATTAGTATATTTTTGGTTATACATTCATTTGTATCCTTCTTAAATAATTTCTTTGCTTGTTAGTGTGTTTGTACTTAAAAGTAGGTGAATTATTTGTTGTCTTATAAATTTTAGATAAATTGTTGTAGATGTTCTTAATGATGCTCTTGCTATTTATCTACTGTAAGCATAATGTTATTGTTGTTATTGTTGTTGTTGTTGTTTTTGATGATTTTGTTTTTTTTTTCATAGAATATTGCCAAACAGAAAATGTATAACATTTGTTAGTTGTTGTTTTTATTGTTGCTGATTGTTGTATAAAAAATGGTTGATTATTTTACTTGAGCTGCACCAACACCATGAAGTATGTGACAACTGCACCAAGAACCTGAAAATAGGACAACGAAAAACATGTAAACAACAATATCTAAGCAAATATTTTATCATTACATTTGTATGTATGTATGTATGTATGTGTATGATAAAGTAGGTGACTGTTTAAATGCGTAATATTTTTCAGTATGTTTTATAACAAATAGAATTTGCCAAGTTAATGCTGTTATAACAATGAAATATTATTAAAAAGTTTTTGTTTTGTTTTTAACAGAATTTTAAAAATATTTTTCAGGAAAAATAAATTTCCTTTTATATTACAACGAGTACAGACAGTGGTTTAAATGATTTGATAAACTTTCGTAGAATATTTAAATTTAAAACAATTAATAATTATCCATTAAATGAGTCAAGGCAAATTCAGGGGTACCGCAAGGTTTCGTCCTTTCCTTTCCTTTCCTTTCCCTACCCTATTTCTTTTTTTTTCTTAATAACCTTCTAAGCAAGACTTCCAATACTATGTATTCTTTCGCAGGTGACAGTAGCATATGCCATTCATTTTCGTTTCGCAATAGACCAAGCCTTCAGGAAATTAAGGCTATGAGAAAGCACATGGACGATACCCTTAATCGCGACCTTTTGGTAATTTCGAATGGGGCCTGGCGAACAGGGTTCAGTTTAACGCTCGCAAAATTCAGTGCTGTGTGCTTTTGCACAGGCGTATAGCTGAATGTGCTACCTCATCTGTAATTATGGGTGACATAGATATTATGGAATCAGAAGATCTCGATGTTCTTGGCATGAAAATTCAATGCGATTTTCATTGGAACAACATATTTTTCATGTCGCAAAAAAAGCATTCAAGTGCCTAGGCTTCCTGAAACAGTGTATGAAATACTTTACCCCATCTGATCTCCTTGCTATCTATGTCACCTTTATCAGACCGAAAATGGAATGCAACTCTCTTGCATGGGCCGGTGCTCCTAAGTCTATTTTGGAGTTACTCGACTGCGTGCAGGAGAGAGCGAAGAAGCTTATCGGTGACACAAGGGTATCCAGCGCTATTAATTGACTGGAGCATCGACGTAATGTGGGGTGTGTTTCACTGTCTTATCGTCACTACGCTCTTATGAAATCGAGGAACTTGTTGCTGAAAACCAAAGTTTCGTACGCGCAACGTGTTGTCCGTCAAAAGCGTACTCCTTTGTGGCCGATGGGTCAGTGAATAGCACTCCGCATTACAGAAAAAATTCGTTTATTAGCCGAACAGTTCGTATGTGGAATAAACTCAAGTCAAATGTCCTTAAGCACTACTCCGTCTATCCTCCTTTCCACAACTTAATTTCCCAGTTCTGGCACAATGCGTTGCATAAGTAGGGTCATCCCTTGACTGCTAATCCCAATAAAAAAAAGAAGTTTTGTAACTTCTTCAAAATTTTATATATCTGAGGTAACAATGTTAAAATAACTTTTCTGTTTCAGAAATGATCTATAACTATATTTTTAATCATGTAAATTCAGAGAATAAAATGATCTGCCTCCCAGTTAAACATTCGAACTTCTTGAATTTATTGATGAAATCCAAAATAGTGTCATAGCTCTTTGACGTACCATGTCTTTTTGACACCACCTGAATAGTTTTTTGATCCATATATCTTTCCGTGTACCAGCACAATCGGCAAGCTTCTTTACATCACTCTTATTTTAGATGTTAGGTGTAGTTTCTGGTACGCAGCGGAGGGAGCGCCCTGTTAAAATTGTCATAAAGGTCGGTAAAGGAATCTATCTCTACCGACTCTCGGCGAATGTTAATTAAAATTTCCCTTTTAAAGATGTCTTCTTGTGACATATTGTAGAGTTGTCGGATACTGTTTTTATACCCGCAAAATCTGTTGCAACATTTCTAAGAGGAGGAGATAATCCGAAAGCCCTCTCCGATGGTATCCCGAAAGAAATTGCTTTGTCAGCATTCTGTTACGTTTATTGTGAAGCCAAAAGGGTTTTTTTGTCCATGCCGCTAGTCACTCAAGAATCTATTTCTGGTATTCGTTTATTTGGGTTGCCTACGATGCGAATTGACAAAGGCTGTGAAACGTAACTTTAGATATTTTAGAGTGCTTTAACGTCGAAATTTGAGCATCGTCGACTGTTACAATAAAGTTCAGGTAGTAAACGCTTTAAACTCTTCGTGCCGAAGAAGCTATTCAAGGCTTCACTAAGTCAAACGTAGAGAATTAGTTGAACAGCGTCAGGAGCTGGCTGGAGCTTAGACATGTATAAACTAAATATGATTGGTGAAAGAATTTTATTTTGTGGTACTTCTTATTTAAATCTACTTGATCTCCACTTTCTATTTTTAAGCTCTAAGAAGGATTGTTATTTTCACATGTATTTTGTTAGCTACCATTCCATGACAATCGATTCCATACAATTGGATTTCAGCGTCACAACCGAGAGTCAACAACTCATAGTACCAACAAAACGTAAGTTGAAGTTGATAAGGAAATTTCTGTCTTTTAATTTGTTAAAATTATATTCCTCTCTTGTGCCAACGCTTTCACTTCACCCCAGATTTTATCCATTCTGGCCATTTCTACATCGATTGACTTTCTCCACATAAGAGCTGGGCGTTTTCTTCTTTGACTTCATTGTGGGTTCTAGTCTAAGGCAATCTTGACTTTTAGTTGGCAAAAATTGCAAACTACGTGCGCTAAGGCAGTCATGAAGAATTCCAATGGTAAACAAACGATTGAAAGTTTGTCGCTCTTTCTAAACACGGTTATCAATCGACCAGCCAGTTTAAAAAATTATGCCTCCAAAATAGCAAAACTGGCTAACATCTTTTACTCTCAAATTAGTTTTCACTTAGTTAGATCCAATATCAATTTAGACTGGTGGAATCTCGAAGATTGTTCTCTTGCAAGGCGTTGTTTCCTGTCTTTTCAAGTACGTGGCTTCGATGATATTTTCTAATGTCTTATGTTTCCTAAACAGCTAAGATAGTTTCAGTATAGCCCTACATTGTGTGAAGCTCCACATAACCTTCTCTCTTATATAACTTCTCTAAAACTCATCATTAATAATCAAGTATTTTGTAATTATTTCCCGAATCGCAAGAAGTCTTGGAAGGTTTGTAAAGTCGCTTAAATAGTATAAAGGATGACTATTCCTTTTGTAATGGTGTATTTCTTGTTCTTAACAATTTCAAGCAAATACCCTAAATTACAAAAACCACATTATGGTTTAATTTTATAACAGTTAGTCAACTGAAAACTTTGTTACTTTCGCTTTATGAAGGAAACTCGTTTAATGAAAGGACCCCAGGGTTGGGTTTTCTTCCGTTTTTTCTCAGCACTCGAAGTTTAATCAATACAAGTTTTATGTTTTGATCTGAAAGTAATATGTATGTCCTTGATTGTTATCGATATTCCCAAAGTGACTTCCACATTTTCGTTAAAAGCTACTGTGTATCCTACATACAGGTATCATCCAATTGCACATACACACATTTTCATTTAATGTCAACTTGTATGTTGTGTAGGTTGGTTATTTGTGTCAATGTTTTTTCACATGTCTTGTAATTCTTCTGTGCTAAAATAAGATAACTTTTAGAATAAAATAAATACAACATACCGAGGCAAATAAATCCAACGAGACTATAAAGAATTTTGCACCTGAAATGAACATAGATTTCTGGCATTGTTGACAAACAATTTGCACAAAAGTTTTTGCTTCTTCAGAACCATCATACCATTGGCAGGAGTATGCTGCCTCCATAACAGATGAACTCTGGCACGAATAGAATAAAAATAAAGAAAAATAGTAAAATATTAAATATAAATAAAATATAAAGTTTTTAAAATTTTCGCAATAAAAATAAAATTCTTTTAAACAAACTAAAATAGCAGACCATACAAAAACACATTCATAAATAACATAACAGCACCACCACCATCACCACAAACATTCATGGATGTAGTCATACATACACACGAGTAAAAACGTGCTCACTTTCATAGCCCGTCATATAACAAAGGCACTTTAGTGCTTTTCCGGCTTTCAAATTTCCTATGAGTGAATGTGCTGTTTTTCTATTATTCTATTTTTACAATTTTTCATGGTCGTTGTTGTGTATGTGTGTGTGTGTGTGTGTGTGTGTTTGTGTGCTTAAGTTTGTGTATTGGCGATCACAAACAAAAGGCTATGAAACATGTAGAGACAGCAACAAAAAGTCATTGAAAAAATGTATTTTAGCTGTTCTTTGAACGGAAATTCTTCAGAGTGTTTTTTTGTTTGTCTGCCTGACTTTAGTTTTCTTTTTCTGCTTTTTAGTTTCCTTATTACAGTTACAAGTGAAAAAAGTACATCGAAATAAAAATAAAAGAGAAAACATACTTTAAAGTCACATGCAATTTATATTGAATTCACTTGAATTCTTTTTTTTTTATTATTTATTTGTAGATAAAGACCTCCTTTGTTCGATAATATTTTGCCAACAAGAAAATATTTTTTACTTATTTTTCAATAAGTAACTTTTCATAAAATAAAATGTTAGAATGTTGGAAAAGATTTTTATGAAAAGATAAAAAAAGATATATTTCAAATAACATTTTTATTGGAAAACTTAGTTGGAATAAAAAAGAAAATGTTTGATCAGCAAATAGTTTCTAAGCAGGCGCGTTACCTGCTTGATTGATAAGAGGAATCTTGAGCACAAGCAATTTTTTTGTTATGATGCTTCAGGCTTTTTTAAATTGTAGTTTTAAAACCGGAGCCTTAAGTAAAAAAAGCGAAAAAAATAGTTTTTTAGTCAAATCTTACTGGAGCTTCAGAGAGGAAAATTTCACCATAAGTGTGTTAGATGTTTCTGGTTAACAAGGGATTGCCAGTTCGAATCTTGGCCAAGTTACAAAGTACGAAAAAGAAAAAAAAATAATAATAAAAAAACAATAACTTTGCATTTAAAAAGCTTTTTTTAATATGAGGAAATAAGCAACGTAGAAACGTGTACTTGGCTCAGCGCTTGAGTAGATAAGATTATTATTATCCTGCCTTAATAATTTGTTTACCTAAAGCGATTATTTTCAAAGAAGAGAAAGGTGGTGGTGTCCTGCTGTTTCCTCTGCCTAGCGAAATTCACAAGACTGTGATTGTGTGGTGTTCCCGTGGTATCCTGCAGGAGCAATTCACTATTTAAGCATTCTGAGGAAAAGTTAAGTAGGGAAAACTGGTGGTAACTTATTGTTTCTCTTACTTAAGAAAATTAACGAGACTGTATTAGTGTGGTATTCTTATAGTAACCTCCAGGTTTCCCACTTATAATTTTGTGCTGTGAAAGCATTGCGGAGGACCAAGTTGTTGAAGTGTTCTCTTGGTATCCTACAGGATCACTCCACTATTAAAGCACTCTGAGGAAAAGCTGCTTTTACCAGATCGCATTAATATTGTGTTTCCGTGGTAACCTGCAGATACGTGGTAGTTATCCGAATTACTCGAAAGATAACTAAAATAGGAGTTGCGTTTTGAATCCAGCGTTGCCAACGAGTAGGACGTGTACGGCTTAATTTACACACGTAATAAAGGGAAAGTAAAGAGCATTGAAAAATTTGTTTGTTCTGTTTTTTCGTTCAAAACGGTGAATAGAAAATAGATTTTCCGTGACAGAACTTTCGGACGCTGGTAAGTTTTATCTTAACATCACAACAATAACATATTAATAATTAATAAGTTCAACAAGTGCGAGCTTGGACCACACATGAAGGGATCTATAAAATGAATAGGCCACCTTTTATTTTTGTTTGTTTTTCTTATTTTTTGCTGACAGTTTAAGGTCTCTGCCTGTAAGGGTTCAAAGACAAGATTTTGTGAATCAAATTGCCGTCTTGTATGGAAACATCTTTTAATTTTTGTATTTATTGTTCACTAACGGAACAACCTTTATATTTTGGCGTTGTTTTGAATTTTTTATACTTTTCCTTCCACTGCGCCTCAGAAACATGCACATGCATGTGAAAATCACGTTATCATTAGGGCACTCTTTAAGTTGCAGTGTTTTTTAATGTAACTATAATTTATACAAAGTGAGTCTTTAATTTGTAGTACTATTTTTTTCTAGCAGCTATTGTAGTACACCTTCAGAGAGTGTAACTATTACGGTTCCAGAGATAGAAGTCTTCAACAGACGGACAGACCACAAACAAAAATTGCTGCGAAAACAATAGGGATTAAGTTTTTATCCTTTGGTTATAGAAACATATTTTAACATCTAAGCACATTTGCAATGCTAAAAACTAATGCAGATTTTAAGCAGTAAATATTTGCAATTAACAGTTTAAGTGATTATTGAACCTGCCCTTCAAAAATTTTAGGGCGGAAGCGCCGTCATAAAAAGTTTAAATAGTGACTTTACATTGGGCACAAAATAATTAAAATAATATAAACTCTATAATTTATAATTTTTAAAATTCCTAGTTAAACTATTTTAACTAATAACTTAATTCGGCTTAAGCTCATGTAGATTATAATTAAAAAAAAATTTGTTTACAAATTTTAAAGAAAAGAACATTTAGACATTAGCAGAGTGCAATGCAACATTATATCAGGTTATGTTCCTTGTAAGCATCATCAGCTAATTTAATAAATTAGAATAAAAGGTATTTTCATAAACAATCAATACTAGTTTTGCTATAAAGCGTCACATATGTTAAATAATGTTGCCTTCTGTCAAGCGTCGGTTTCTCAGCAAATGCAATTTTTATTTTTTACTTTATTATATAGTAGAAATTATAATCGTAAATATAATTCCAATAAACATTAAAACTTTCAATTTTTTGTAGCTTCTTGTTTAGTAGAAAAACTTCAACGCCGGCGTTATTCCAAAAAGTGAAAAGCGACTAATTTTATTTGTAAAAACAAATAAAGTTGTAAACAAAAGATTGATATCATAAAGGAATTAATTTTTTTAAAAAGAAATTATAAATGAAACAAATTAAACAAAAACTAAGCAACAAAAGTTTAACGCAAACAAAACAAAAAAAAAAAAATAGTTCTTCGAGTATTTGTAAAAAAAATAAAATAAAAAATAGCAATTGCTACAATAAATTTTCTATATGAACTCATCTTAAACAAAAGTGCTATAATCGGCTATTCAGAATATTATATACCCTTCATCATGCAGGCATAACCACATGTACATAAAAATCGGCATAAGAGATGCTTTTTTACCATTAAGTTTTTCTGTTCAAAAAAAGTGTTGAAAATTTTAAAGTTTTCTCTAGGGTTGTTGTTTTAACTAACAAAATGAAAAGGTTGCTGTATTAGATCCTAAATACTTGTGGTAAATAACTACTAAATACAATCACCTGCAGGAATTCAGATGAAAGTTGAAAAATAGATATGAAAAAATTAGAAGCCTCAAAGGATATGAACCGATCTTGCTGAATTTCAATAGCAAAATTTTTGAAACTATGTCTGATCGGTTGGGGTATTTAAATTTCTTCGTGCTTATCTAGTGCCTTGGCAAAGTTGATTTCAACATTAATATGGATCGACTTCGCTACGCATTAAACATCAGAATTTATATACTTTATGGGGTCGGAAATGAATACTGTAGAAACTACAAAATAAGATATACGTTTTTCTACCTTTTGTAATCAAGGTTATCAAATGCTTTAAACAAAATTTAATTTTAATTAAAAAAATATTACAAAAAAAGAAATATTCATGTCTATTATGAACAGCAACCATCAACTGGTTGAAAGGTGAAAATATTTGTCAACCCAGGTTGAAATGGATATTGGGAAAACCAGTTAATAAAGTTGTGAATCAGTAAGTAGGTAGTCGCCAACTATTTTTGAGCAGGCTACTCATGCGATATATGGGTTTGCCTCATCAAGCTGACAAGCCTTTTTATTAGATTTTTGTTGCTTATAATACTCGCCTTATGCATAAAATCATTTATTTTGTTTATTTATTTCTATTTATTTACTACTTACATTTTAAGTGCATATTTTTTTTCTACTGTGTTGTAGTTGCTTAAAAAGGAACCAAATTTCCGTTAACAGATATTCACAATATTGACATTGAAATTGCTCGTTGAAAAGTTAGGGTTGATACTTTTTCTCAACCGCTTGCATTTCGTAATACTAATTTATCAATTTTGTTGAAAAAAGTATCAAAGTTTAAAATAAACCAGATTTTGGCTGGCAAATAAATTTTCTATTAGTGATATTGTATTCAGCATTATAGGTCGTAATTAATCAGTAGTTAAAAGTAAAGGTCATTTTATTAAATCTATTAAAGTACTTTAGCACTTAGATCACACCGTACTCGTAATTAAGCGCTGAATATTTTTACAAGAATTTAAAACTAAAAAATATTTGATTGCCTACTCCATATGTACATTCAACAGCAGTAATAATTAACATTTTTAAACATCAAATAAAACAGAGGTTTTTATAAATTCGTCAGCATTCAAAAAAACAATCAGAATTAACAATTGATAAAACAGAGATATGTTACATATCGAAAGGCGTTATAATGGCAACCCATCAGAAGGAATGCTGCGGATTTTTTTGGTCGATTTGGCGAGAAACAACAACTGGCCATATAAAAATAAAAAAGAAAATGCTATTAAAATAAAATTAAGCTGCTTTTTATTTTAACAATGTTTTTGAAATAAAAATTATAAATTACCAACAAAAAATTTGTATTATTTTAAACAGAAAAAATTACATTGGCTGTAAAAATTGTAGTTTTTCGCTGTAATTTGAATAATATTTAATTATTGTATTAATCCAAAGTAGATAAAAAAAATGATCAGTAAAAACAAAATTCCAAGCTCCAAGAACCCCAAAAAACACCCTTTTCCTTGATTTCCTTTAACTATCTGCTAAGCTAACGCACTCCTATCGCCATATGTAAGGTTGACTGCAGCATGTTCTTTTAGTATTGGGTACCTGCGGTAAATTGAGAATAAAATCCCTATTTGTTTATCGATTTTCATGATTTATACCTTGTTTAAAAAAAAAAAAATGTCCAAAATAAAAAATATTTGCTTTTTTAACCGAAAAATAAAGGAATCTTGTAAGAAAAAAAGTTTTTCCCTCTTAAGTTTTTGGATAATTAAAAAACGCTAAAATATAATAAAAATATTTGGATTTTATTTCAATATAATTTTGTTACGCATCTTTTGGTGTTTTGTTTATTAAAATCGAAAGAGTCGTTCTAGAGTTAAGCTGATATATGTCTGCGTACCTTACTAGTTTTAAGGGAAAATTTTGCCACGACCATAAAAAAAAACAAAAAAAAAAAAAAAAAACCCGACGTGATAAAAAAACCGAAAATGGATTTGACTTCAGCACATCAAAAACCATATAGTTCACATAGTTTATTTTGAAGGAAAATAAAGAAGTAACTTTTTGCAGAGCAGTGATATTTGTCACTCTATTTCCGTTCGAACAGTTTTATGCTGACCAAAACAAAATATAATCAGTAACTACTGTCGGTGAATTTAAATTATGTAACCAATGGCTTATCACGTTAAGTCGTTTTATCGGGTTATTATAAAGCTTATAGGATAAATTTTAATTAATAATAAGGCGCTTAATCATGGTATCACAATCGTTAAAAATATAAAGTGCTAAATCAATCCAAACCAAGAGTATTTGTTGCATAGACTTTTGTTCCATGACACAGTTTAAGACAAACAAAGCCACCATCCAAATACAAATGAGAGCATCTCATTTGTGAAAAATACATTTTGGTTGCCTAATTATACCTTTCACCACAAAAATTAGAAAAAGGGTATAACTATGTTTGTCATTCCGTTTGTAATTTCTACAATATCCATTTCTGAAGTCGATTGAGCGATGTCCGTCTGTTCGTCCGTGTTAATGTTGAAATCAAGTTTGCCAAGGCACTAGATCAGCTAGAAAAAATTTAAATACCCCAATAGTATCGAGAGAGATGCTATTGGAAATCAGCAAGATCGGTTCATGTCCTTCGACGAAGCAGCAAACCACAACGCCTACCTCTAATTTTTTACGTCATTTGGAACAATGAAGAAACTCCAATCAGAAAAAACCAAATATATGGGGCGATAGAGAATTAGAAATAATAAAAAAATGTTGAAAAAAAAATGTGTTGAAAAAATCGGCACCGAGCTACGGGCCTCTGAAATTTAAAAATTTTTAAAATAAATAAAGAGATCTTTAAGGAAATACAATTTTTTTTAAATGCTTATCCCAGTAAGAACCGATGACATACATACATGCATACTAGGGTGACAGCCAAAATTTTCTTCGCGAGTTTTAAAGCTTTTTCAACGGCATATTGTGCCAATAGGTCCAAAAGTTTTGTCACAAAAATTTGAGGCAAATCGGACAACGTTTTCTGGACGCGCATCCAGGTCAAAGGTCAGGTATTTTCATATTTTACAATATAAACGAAATAAATTTTTTGAACTCGTTTATTTTTTTTCAATATTTGATGAAAAAATGTGGATTTATATATTTTCGTGAAAAAAATAGTAAAAAGAACTTTTTTGGTAATTAACCTTTCCTTTATGTCAGGAAATTAATAGATGCTTTTATTCAAAAACGTTAACTACAAAAACACATTTGTTTGTTTGTATTAAATCACGCCATCTACAATGTCAAAAATTTTAAAATTGCTAATTTCCTAGACAACAACCATTATTTTTAACGGATTCTAATGATAATTTCAAGGCCTACTAGATTTTTAAAATACGACTGAATTATGTATTTCCCCAAAAATTATATAAATTGCATTCAGTCGTGTGAATTACTTGTGTAAAGTGCTTTTGGTTAGAGATTTTCTGCCCTCGTTAAGGGAAGAAATATTTTTAATAGGCTATTCAAAACACCAAATAGTTGGTTCTAAACTTCCCTCGAAGGGGGACTGCCTCAAAGTTTTTGTTCATAATATGAGGACAACGAAATTAACTGCAAAAGATAGTGCTGATCTTGTGGTAAGAGAGTGTATAATTTTTTGGGAAAAGGCCCGTATTCCTGTTCACGATTTGCACTGGTGTACAAAAAAAATGTTGCCTCTGTATGAGGAATGGAAAGATTTTAAAAAAATATATCTAGAGTGTCCGACATTCATAAAAACAGAAGAAAACTGTGGAGCGATAATTTAGGCGATCTCTTCGATATTGCTCGTACCGATGCACTGGAACTAATAGTTTTAGAAGAAGACAAGCAATTTTTAATTAAACAAAGAATGAAAGGTCGTGAAGGTTGTATGTTGGGAGTCGACTGTAATCTAAAAAAAAAAGAGGAAAGAAAAAGAAATCGCAAAAAACAAGAAGAGTTGCGTAAAAAATTAAGTGACGAATTACCATCAACTTCATCAGGTAAAAATTTAATTAAATGTTAAATAACGTTGTTCTAAATTTTTGTTGCAAGTACTGAACTGTGACAAAATTTATTTTAGCCTGCAATATGATTGAATTTTCCGCGTCTGAAGATACTGCAACATCAGAGAAAGAATATTCTGAATGTTCGATTGAGGCAAAACGTTTTCGCAGTACTTCTTGTACGAAAAAGCAAAGTGTCTTAACGTCAAGACTAGCTGCAGTTTTCGACAAGTTAAAAATAAGTCAGAGAGATGCTGTACACTTATTGGTTGCAGTTATTGACGCCGTCGGACTTAATACATCCGATTATATTTTAAATCGAACCTCCATAAGTCGGGAAAGAGCGCAATTAAGATTAAAGCAAAGTGAAAAAATTATAGAAAAGTTTACTGCAAGTGATCAACCTTTGACCATCCATTGGGACACTAAACTGTTATCGACAATAACAGGAAAATCAGAAGACCGTTTGGCTATAATTGCTACTGCTCCAGGCCTAGAGCAAATTATAGATATGCCTGATATTCCCTCTGGAACTGGAGCGGAAATTTTTTCTGCAGTTTATGATGCATTAGAAGACAAACATATTTTGGAACGAACGGAAGCGTTTGTTTTTGCTACAACATCATCCAACACTGGTAGATTGAAAGGTGCATGTGTGCTTTTGGAGAGATCAATTGGAAGAGAAATTCTATTTCTAGGCTGCAGACACCATATTTTCGAAATTGTTTTGGCAGCAGTTTTTACGGAGGCCAATGTTGGAGTGTCTTCTAGACCGGACATAACGATTTTTAAAAAATTCAAAAAACATTGGCCAGAAATAAATACAGATAGTTTTGTGCCAGGAATAGCTCATCCACGAATTATGGAAATTATAGGCCATAATGTTGGTAAACCTTTAGATTTTGCTTTAGGAAAAATGAACGAAACATTCCCGAGAAATGATTATAAAGAATTTTTGGAGTTAGTAATTATATTCCTTGGTGGCAATCCTCCTTTAGGAATAAAATTCAGAAAACCCGGTGCACTGCACTACGCAAGATGGATGGCCACTGCTATATACTCTTTAAAGATAGATTTTTCGCAATCAATTTCCTGAAGTGACAGATTTTGAAATCAGTGCTTTGATAGAAGTAACAGGTTTCATTGTAAGTTGTTATTCAAATTTTTGGTTTGATTCAAATAAAGCGAATAAAGCTGCTTTAAATGATATTATGTTTTTGGGAAAATTGGAAAACTACAAAAGAGTCAATCAAAATATTGCGGACAAAGCCATTTCAAAGGTATTAAATCATCTGTATTACTTAAGCAAAGAATGTGTGGGCTTTTCTTTGTTTGACGAAAGGATAGAAAACATAACAAAAAGCAAGCTAGTAGCGAAGATGTCTGTAGATATATCTGGAAATGAGGATGAAGAGATAGCAAAGAAGCTAATAATAAAGAAGGAAAACTTAAAAAGTTTTATTTTCAGAGACAACTTTGATATTTTACAAAATTTGTTTTCAAAAAATACCAAAAAAGTTTTCAAGAGATTTGGAATTTCAACAGAGTTTTTCAGCAACGATCCACGTTCTTGGAGTGTTACAGGAGAGTACCTAAGAGCGAAACAAATTATTCAAAACTTGGCTGTTGTTAATGATTGTGCTGAAAGAGGCATTCAGTTAATTCAAGATTACCATGACAAAATAACAAAAGATGAGGAACAGAAACAACATTTAATGAAAGTAACTATCATATATTATAACTTTTTTAATTTTTTTTAATATTTTACAGGTGGTACAAAAATATAGGCAGCTGTATTCAAAAAATGCTAATCTATATTCTCAGCAAAAAGATTTTGATCTGTAGATTTTAAAAGAAAAAAAAAAAAACCTACCAAATCACCGATCATAATTTTTGTTTTTAAAATTAGAAAAAGTAGTAGATTGACCATTGAATGCAGTCGACGCTGGTTGCGCAGCAGAAAATAAATGCATATTCCATCCTGCTTTGTGGATCACTTTGACGCAAGGGAAATTTGAGAGTTAGTTCCCAAAAAAACTATTTGAGTGTCCTCTTTATTAAAAGTCTACAGAATCCAGATGTTTTTGTAAAATAAAGTAGAAAATATATGAGTTTCTCAACTTTATTTCATACTAGCTGTGAAATATGCAAATACCTGACCTTTGACCTGGATGCGCGTCCAGAAAACGTTGTCCGAATTGGCTCAAATTTGCGGCACAAAACTCTTGGACCTATTGGCATAATATTCCGTTGAAAAAACTTTAAAATTCGAAAAAAAAATTTTTTACATACAAACCATTGTCACCCTAATACATACATATGGTTATACATATGTATATGGTGAAGGGACTATAGCAAACTCACTTGTTTGTTTTAGGTATTGTGATCAAAACCACATTCTGTATCAGGAGTTTAAGTGCGAATCCAACTACAATTGTTGAAATGGTCCTCCATTTTATATTATGTTCAATTATTTTTGTTGCTTAAGGGTGTCTCAAACAATTTATTTTACCATAAATTGTGCGGCTTTCGTATGTCTTAATGTACATAACACAACAGGTATTAATGTGTGCATTAGCAATTATGTTTACTCTAAGAATTATGTTGAAGTGCTTTAACATTTAATTTCAAAATATTTTGATTGACTTACCTCTTCAATTAGTCGATTGCCAAAAATGCAGAAATGAAATACTTGAGCCAATGCATAAACCAAATAGCCAATAACGGTAAAAGCGTAAACGTTAACACCCGTTATTTTGGTTGCCTGATATGCCAACAATGTCAATTTAATGGTGGATGTTAACATGTGTAAAAGTAAAGCGGCGCCATATGTATCACCGATGGCAGCCACTAACCTACAATGTACAACAACAAAATAGGTATTAAAGGAGTTATTGCCATAATAAATATTATGTTTGAGAGGAAGAATGAGGAAGGGAAAAAATAAAAATCATGTAAATTTTCCCCTAAAATATTAATTTTTCTCAATAAATAAATATTTTTACTTGTACCTACAAATACATTTACATACGAGTACATGTAAACATACATACAAAATCAAATTTACTTAGTCCTTGTTAAAAGCAATTCTATTAAGGTTTATATAAATATGTATGTGTGTGTATCTGTGTGTGTGTGTGTAGGTATAAACCATAAATAAGCTTGACAAATATTGAAATATTGAATTTATTCCAATTTAATTCCTTTTATATAAACTAATATTTGCTTTTCGTTTAACATCTCGTTTAGTTTAGATAATTGTATTTTGGCCTTAAAAGCATAATCAGCAAATAGGTCGATATTATTGTGGTAAAAGTCCTTGTTGCGAATAGTTGCCAAAAGCATAAGTAGTTTATAGATTTTAATCTCTCTTATGTGCAGATTTCCTTTGCAATTCGTTGTGAAAACTTTAAACAAAGTGAATGTGTTGTTGCTGTTGCTGTTGTTTGCAAGACGAAATTGTTTGATTATATTTTTATCCTTTAAACATGTTACTTTATAGTCGGATGAATAGTTTATACTTTGAAATGCCTCAGTTAATTCCGATTCAAGAAAACACATCAAATGGACTTGAAATCATGAGAATTCTAAAATTTGTAACAAAAAAATAATAATATTCTTGACGAGTACTTATGCATATTATCATGTTTTAATTAACTTTAATAATAAAGGGTCATCCAAATGTGACGCCTAGATGTCAGCACTATATAATTTTTACACGTGACATCTTTTCAAATGACATAAGCCATTTTGTTTTATTAGAAGGTAGTACAGTTTTAACCATGGACAGTTACACATTGCAACAACGCGTTTACATCATTCAAAGTTATTATGAAAATGGGCGTTCTTTGAAAAATACCCATCGCAAAACTTTGGTTAGTGACGAAGCTCATTTCAGAATGGATGGATTTGTCAATAAGCAAAATTGTCGTATCTGGGGTGATGAAAATCCTCGTGTTATTCATGAAAAATCTCTACACCCACAAAGAGTTACTGTTTGATGTGCATTTTGGGCAAATGGAATCACTGGGCCATTTTTCTTCGAAGATGATGCTGGAAATGCTGTTACTGTGAATGCTGAGCGATACCCATTAATGTCGCGAGACTTTTTAGGGACACAGTTGAATCATATTGATGTGTCTGACGTCTATTTCCAGCAAGATGGTGCTACATGTGACACAACTCGAGAAAACATTACGCTTTTGCGATCAAAATTTCCTCAACGTGTAATTTCACGAAATGCAGATTTCAATTGGCCTCCAAGGTCATGTGATCTAACACCATTAGATTTTTTTTTTGTGGGGTTTTTTGAAAAGTCGAGTGTATGCTAACAAGCCACAAACAATTAATGATCTAAAGAACAACATTCAAGTTGCAATTCGTGAAATAACACCATCAACATGTCGGAAAGTCATTGAAAATTTCGATATTCGGATTGATGTCTGCAGACGCAGTCATGGTGGACATTTGAATGATATTCTATTCCACTTATAATTGTAATGGATCATACTTTTAATAAAAAAAAAAAAACAGCTTGAAAGAATTAAAAATAGTTTGTTTTTTATTATAAAGACATGTAGACGCGTTTTTTGGATGACCCTTTATTTTGAAATGTGAGGATGGCCTCAGTAGTGTAAGAGTTAACGAGCGGAAGTTAAGTAATTTACAAAAAAAAAAAAAAAAAAACAAACAAAACAAAAATAAATAAATAAATAAATAAAAAACTTCCAAGGCATGAATATACCGCAGTATAAAGGATAAGACGAGTGAGTATACTTTGCCTTCATAATGATTAAAAACAATAGTGTTGGAAAAATATTTGTAAAATATTTAAATTTCAATTTTTCTAAACTGCTTAAAAACTACTAAAGGTTTAAATTAATAGTCCAGTCGATTGCAAATACCGCTAAAATTCCATACCACGATTTTTGAGGCGAAACATTATATGCACTTTTTACCGCTGGTCGAATTTTTACGAAGTTAAGTTTTTTTTTTGTGATTCTAACACATTTCACACAGATACCCCTCGTCACAGACTTTTAATGCAATAGTATTGGAAAGTAACTGTGTCACAAGCATTTGCATTTTAATTATTATATCGTGACAAATACACTTTCTATTATGTTTTTATCTTCTCCTCTAAGATCCCAATTATGCGAGTTAAGGCCTTTTTTCTACATGAGACAAGCGATACTTTTTTCAAATTCTACACTTTTTTATGATGGGCTATCGCATTAATTTGTTCAGTCGAATAAAAACAATATTCGTAAAAAACAGAATTTGAATTTATATTTTAGAAAAACATTTGTTAGTTTGACATTTTTAGCTTTTAAATTGAGCTGCTGCTTGCTTGCATGCTGCTCATGATGCTACCAAAGGTAGAAGATAAAACTACTTTTTGAATTTTTAGCATTAAAGCATCCCACTGTTTTATGCTCTCTGACTTGCAAAATGAAAGTATATCGTAAGCTAAATTGAAAAACCATAAGAAAGAAACACATTCTTTTAAAAAATTTTTAAAAAATAATGTGCTATTTTTTATCCCGATTAAATTAATAAATCACCGATAATGAATATTGAGGTTAAAAGCACGTCTCGATGGCCATTTTGCTTAATTAGCTCTTCAGGAAACTTCTCACAAGTATTTGAAATAAAGACTTTTGTCCAAACAATAAAGATTTTTTTGCTGGTTACACCCCTTTTTATTCTAGCTAACGATATACAGTTTACATTTACATTCGATTTAAGTGCAGTCTGTTGTGTTTATATATTTGAAATTTGTGTTGAAGGTTAACCATTATGTTCCTTAATTGTGTGATTTATAATTATGTAAGCATCTCAATAATGAATATATTTTGGTAACTTGGCTTTTAGGATTTCGTACTCAAAGGGTAAAAGCGTACACTCCAATTGTTATCGCTGCAAGTTCTGTGCGTTTGTCATAGTCCTTTATAACTGCAAACGTAATATCTAAACTTCTAGTTTTAACAGTTACTTTATTATGGTTGCTATAACAACAAATACTAAAACAAATTAGATCATTAATTGATGGCCCCTTAGAGACGTAATTTTCACGTTTTTAGTTTTAAACCGTTTATGGAAGGCACGTGCTGAAAGGACAAGTTTTCGTTATTAAATTAAAAACCAAAAGGGTGTCCTTATAGTGATGAAATTGTTACATATATGGCCTCATCTTGCAATTCACACAGAGTGTGTGCTCTTTATAAGACCAAGTTAAAAATGAAAACTCAAAATTAAAAAGTTTTCTTATAAAAGATTTCTTTTTACCTTAATTTGTCTCATGTCTTGAACCATAGTAAATAAAAGCTATAATTTTCCAACTACAAATAATCAAAACAAAAAACTTAAATTTAAAGGGTTTTCACTGATTTATTAAAATTTTGCGCTCCAATGATGGATCCAAATCTTTCAAAAGTCTGGGATATGTTTATAAAGAGAAGAAAATTATAGGATATTTTCTTTCTGTTGAATAATGCTGAAACTCTGAGTTGGGTCCTTTCTATATTAATCTAAACGTTCTCTTAGATTAGTCAAATATTTGACCGAAAAAGCGTAGCCACATTTTTTACAATATTTATTCAATCTTTCCAGACACTTTACACTACGAATGACGATTTATAATATAATAAATGTTATGTCTTACAGTTTATATGGCATAGGATCTTAATAAGAATTTGAGAAGGAAAAAAATTTTTTTTCCGTATTTTAGTGGTTACGTGTTTTTGGTCAAATATTTGACTAATCTGACCATACCTTAAATATATTAAACATTATTAACTAGTTTTCTCAAGCTTTCGAAAAAAAAAAAAAAAATTATACAAAAAAATAAGAGAAATGTGAAAAAAAATCGTAGAAAGTCTGATGTTATAAAAAAATCATCAAGAAAGAAGTCTGCTTGTCTGAGTTTATACCCCAACAGCTGACAATTTCTTAATATAAATTTTTCCGATATTTTTTAGGGGTTTTCATACCCGCATGTATTACGGTGCCTCTTTTCACTGGCATTACAGTCATCGGCAAAATTATTTTGAGAAGAGAAAGAAATCACGAAGTTTTCAATTAATCATGGAACCAGTAATCGGCACCAAATCACACAAGCCGCTAACTTTTGCTATTTTTTCACAAATTAGCGCAATTTTTTGCCTCTGAAATTGTAGGCATTTTAATAGAACTGTTCTTAGAATGATGTGACTTAGTAAACAGTCATTTATGATTATAATCTTTTAAGAATTAATTAAAAAAACCATTAAACAAATGTAAATTTGACAAATATTTACAAAAAATGATTAAAGATTTATTTCCTAATATTAATATTTCCAGGACTTTCTTAAGGCTTTACCAATAAATATAATAAAAAACTATATTAGCGCTAAAACTAAACATGTATAAAATAACGTACAATATGTCAGACTTATGCCAAACCTTGCATAAAAACATAATCAATCAAACAAATTAATTTGCCATGAGCACAATTTATAAACTGATAATATATTAAACACATTTGCCTAAACAAACAAACAATATTTATTGAATAAATATTGAAAGGCAACTTAAAGACTAAACAGCGGTTCAATAAACTCTAGAAAAAGATACAAAAGTCATTAATGAAAAAAATATGATTAATTATGACAAACTGTTGCGACATCACAAACACTTAGAACGATACTAATTGACAAGTTTTTGTTTACTTTGATGTGAACTCTGATCCTCTTAATTTCTTTTGTTTTTTTTATCTCAACAGGGAAAAAAAATGTAACTAGATATGACAAATACTCACTTAATGAAAATACGATGTAATGAATAGCGAATTTATTTTACTGACATTTTAAAGTGAAGTCAAAAGTGCATTTATAAATCTTACAAAGCTTGAGGTAGTTTTTAAAGTTTTATTTTCGATTTAGAGACTGCTGTAGTTATGGTAGTAAGCACCGTGACTACAAACCGGGTTGGACAGGGTTCCACCCATGCAGCAACCAAAAAAGAAATATTATTCAGAATTTAACAACACAGTGCCCTTCGTCGGAACTTCTACATAGCACATTCACCGGCGAGGTCAAATAACTAATAAAATGGAAATACTTTCACCATCTGTTCTTTTCTCTCCTCCATTACGGTTGCGAATTATATATTTGCTTAAAGTGCTACTTCTCTGAAAAAAAAAGGCTAAAGAAACGTGAAAAGAGAAGTAAATACAACCAACAACAGCCTTTTACCGGAAGAGGGGTAGACACGTATTGTTGTGTCGGCAAGCTGGAGTTATCGTTGTTATAAGGACATGTACCCTTAACTCTGCAGCCGTGGGACGTGATCCACAGAAAGAATAATAATTTTGGAAAAAGTGTAGCAATGTTGTAGATAATAAAACGAGGTAGGAAACAGGAAATACTCTTTAATATACCTTTGAAGATGACACCGGTAAATAGTGAACCGGTGGATCCAAAACGTCTAAAAGTTTTGACGCTGGACTACTACGAGTGCGAATTAATTATTAAAATAAAAGGAAAAGGAAAAAGGAAATTTATGACATGTAGGATTACACCGCGCAATTTGAGTAACAGCTGGTGCAGATATTATAAATATGCTGAGGAGACTTTAGAATATATTCTAAAGAACTGTGATGGTCCAGCTGGACAAGCATTTACTCTGAAACAGACGATGAAAATCGTACGATTCTTCAGAAGATCCGGACTAAATAAAGTGTTCTAGCACCTAGCAGAGAGGTAAACAAATATTTGGTTAAGGTATCAACTTTTTTTTAATAAATTTTAAACTAATTTGTATAGAAAATAAATCATTCTAAAGAACTTCAAAGTTCAGTTTTCTATGATGTAAAAAGTTCAAATGATACATTTTTCGTAGAGCCAAACTTAATCCTTGTTTTTTTTGCAGTACTATTGAAATAAATTCAAGTATAAGTATAATATTAGGGACTGACTAGATATCGTTTGTTTTATCGAGTATTGATCTTAAAGACAAATATTAAACAGACAGCATAATTAGAAAAATGCCCAAGGAAAATCACAAAGTCAAGCTTATTGACTCTCGCACATAATTAAAATTAATTTTTGGGTTGCAAACAACACAAATCTTCTAAGTGTTTCGAGGTCACAGTACCTTGAATTTCCTGGGACAACTATGAATGTCAAAAATACTGGAGAAATAGCCATTGCCTTAAATTTTCGAGCTCTCATCAATTTGCAGCAAAGCTTTTTGGTTGAAACCGCAAGAGTACATTTGAAAATAAAAAGTTAAGGATATTAGACGTTACCTATGGTGTCGAATATATAAAGTGACCCAAGGTATCAAAGACAAGATTGCATTTAAAATTGTTGGTCACTTGAGAAAAATAATGTATCCAGTAACAGTAACATTTAACTTTTTGCACATTTTCCTTTTTACCTTTATACCTTTTTCGGAATCATAGTGTATTTCTACTTCTAGACTTGGCATTGAGTATGTTTCAATTTTTTTAATCTCTCACGCTATAAAACACTGCTCGTTACTATCTTCTTCTGATCTCTGGATTTAATTTTTGGAAATAAGCCGTACTATATGCCTTCTAGAAAAGGCTCCATCCATTTACAAAAATTTTTTTTTAATCGATTGGTTTTTATAAAAAATCCTATCTTGCCCTTATTGGCTCTTTTCTCATAATTGAATTTTTGCTTTGATTGAAACAAAAATTATTAAAAAAAAATTAAATAAATATTTACAAATATTATTTGTTTTGTCAAAAAGAAATGTTTGTTGACGAGTTCTGACTCGATCTCGTTTAGACAAGGTACTGAAAAATCATGTGGTTGAAGAAAGCTTTTGCTACGCTTCAGAATTTACAACAATTATCATGTGCGTTTTTAGATATCAGCCAAAACACGAAAAAAAAAACTAATAGCATTGCCCTGAAAAATTGCTAGTCAAGACCAGTGACGAATCTTTTCTTAAACTTTTGACAAACCGGATGATTGTCTTTTAAATTATATGATCAGAAAGCCAAGTAAGTTCAGCCAAATAAAGCAATGATTACTGACGTTTTCGTTCATCAGTTGGGCAACCATGATATGTAGGACCTGTAGTTTCAACAAGATGGATCAACATGTCTCACAGCTTGTGCCACAATTAATTTATTGAACCAAACGTTTTGGAACCTTACAATCTCGCATTCATACGCGTCAATAGACCTTAAAATCATCTGTTTTAACCCCGCTAGACTATTTTCTATAGGGATATATAAAGTCACTAGTCTACACTGATGAGCTTGAAACGATTAACCACTTGAAGGATAACATTTGGCGCTTTATTGGCGATATACAATCACAAATGTTGGAATGTTGCCAATCGTGGCGGTCATATGTCAGATGACATATTTAAATTGTTATGCAAGACGATTATCCTTCGAGTAAAGTCAGTTTCATGTCAATTAAAAAAAAGATCATCTTTGTTTTATTCAATTTCAATGTTCTATACGTCTTTAAAAAAACATTTATTTGAAAATTTTTCACGAATTTAATGATACCAACTTCATGTTATGAAATCATTCTTAACATGAATAAAATATATAGTGATGCATGTGAAATATTTCTTATTTTCTATTTAGATCAAAAGTAAGTAGTGCAAATTTAGCTTCCTGCAAATAGTTATAAAAACTATTTATTATTATTGCATGAAAATGAAAGAACTGCATAAAGTTTAAACTTTTTTCAATGGTCATTTATTTTATTTACCTGTTATGCTTAAATTAATTGATATTAATTAATTTTTAAATTCACTTTAAAATTATGGTGGATTATTATTTTGCCCTTTTTTACAGGGTAAGAAAACAAAATAATTTTATTTACTAAAAAAATATAAACTTCATTCAGTAATAAAATGCCATTCAGGTTAAAAAGCTTCTTACAAAGTAACAAGATTAAATAGTTTGATTTTGAATTGCATTTTAATTAAAGCAATGCAGTGTTGAAAAAATATAATTATTATCTTTCCAAAAAATAAACTTTAATTTCATTTGCATGTTTTATAATTTAAATTTTTTATTTGTTAAATAAATTTTAATATAACAACGATTCACTGTAATGATTTTATTTTAATTACTTGCAATTAAATATTAATGTCAACGAAGCTAAACCAGTTATGCGATTAGACTACGTTTTAAATAATAGTATTGATATAACTAACCTTTTTAGCCATATGTTGTCAAATTAAAATAAAGATTTTTCATTAATTTAATTTTCAATTATATCAGCCAAGTTAAATTAAAACTTTAAATATTAAAACTTAAAATAAATGAGCCGCTTATTTTGAAAGTGACATAAGTCACTTATGCCACTTATTTCCCAATAAAAATTTTGCTCAACATTTAATCGTAACATTTAAATTTCTTTCTTTTAGTTTTTAGATAAAGTGACTTATACCACTTTTTAACTTACTGGCTCAAATATCCTTTCAAACAATAGAAGTATGTTTTATATGATTAATTTTTATTTTCATATTTTTTATTTTGAAATTATTGGGTTAACTCCCTTTTTAAGCCAAACAGATTTAACAACAGTTTCTTTGAGAAAAAGAATAACTTTTTTATTTGGTTCAACAACGAGCTATCTATTGTTGATAACTCGTAAGGAAGCCGCTAGAAAAAGTTAGTTGTTTCATTCACTTAGGGAAAAAGAGATTTAACTCAAGGATTTGCTGTAAAGACTTGAATGTTAAGAGTTTTGATTATTTCTTTTTTTTAATATGTTAAGCGGTTTTTCATATTTAAGAGTTCCTATTTCATGGTACATTTTACTTAATAATTCTTAATTATTAATAAAATAAGTAATATAAAATAAAATTTGTTCGTTTAAAATTATTTTTATAACAAATTGATTATTTTGTTTAAGGTTTTAATCGCAGAAGTTATGTATGTCAAACAATGAAAATTATTTGTTCAGTGGTGCTTCCTCAGAGGAATATAGATCAAGTAAGAAGTTGACAATAAATCAGATAGTGTTGCGCCAGCAAGGAAAACAAAAAATTATATTTTTCGAATTATAATTTAGCTCTTTCTTGATATAAATTGCCTCATTCAATACTTCTTTCTTTAAAAAGATTTTGACACCAGAATAAAATTGACTCTAGAATTGCAAATTTGAAATGAAATTGGGCCAAACCATCAAGTAGCAGGTCACAAATATTTAAACAAAGACAAAAGCGATTTAAATGTATTTATACAGTTTGTTTTAACTTTTCTAAAAATTAATATTTGTTATTAATTAATTTATTTAAAATAAAAATTTGAGTTAACTTCCTATTAGTGTAAACCGTTCAATTATTTATTAAACTTACTATTTTAGTATTATAACCACATTGATAATTATTTATAATTAATCCAGCTTAAGTTCGCATATGTCTTAAATTCTAGTTTTATTTTGAAAGAACATTTATTTTTGAAAATTTTCAGTTATATGTAAACTTTTTCATTTTCCTTAGCCTTTGGATATCATTTTTAAAGAAATGACAAACAAGTAAAACAGACATCAAATTGATTTTACATTTTTGGTTATCAGAATAGAGATTTCTACATAAAGATGCAGCTACAATCACAAACCACATTTATTATGACTCCAAATTTGACTAATTTCAGCTTTAATTGCTTTTAGATGGCGTCGTGTGCACGTATAGCAAAAACATGGTAACTAAATGGTCAAAATAACCATATAATGTTCGCCGTAACAATTTATAGTTGTGGCGCACAAATTAAAGCTGTTTTTAACAATACTTAAGTCACAATAAAAAATTTTTTAACCCCTAATTATTGTATGGTAACTATTCACAAAATATGGAACATAGTTGTTTTTAAGTAAAAAAAAATTATAAATAATCACTAGCAGTGATAATGTTTGCTTCTGAAAATATTTTGTGTTAGGATTTTTTCTATCAGTTTAGTGATTTGTTTGTTAGCTGTCTGTTTGTAAAAAATCTAATTATTAACTAGTTATTTATTGTTGGAACAAATAAAAAATAAAATATATAAATAATAAATAAATAAAAAAATAAATTACAAAATATGAAAACAACTAAAAAGGTAAGCTACACAAAAATATTCTTCTAGGTCCTACTTAATTATTATTTATTTCATATTGCTCTTAGATTATGTTTTTTCTTTACGTCTCTACTTTTTTAACATGTGTTTATTAAGAGCTCCGCCATTACTGAACTGATTTAATTTTTTTTCTTTTATTTGAAATGCTATTTAACTCATCTGCATCTTCTCATTTCCAAAAATTTTTAGTTTCTTTCTTCCAGCAACTAGTACTTTCTTAACAGAACAATAACTTATAATCTCACCTACAAACACCCCAAGAGCTTTTCTGTCTCTTTATAGACAGAAATATGCTACTCTAGGTCACAAAACTGATCAGTTCTAACTTATAACTAACAACAAAATATAAGGCTCCCTGTAATAGCGGCTGCAATTGCCAAACAGCTTTTATACGCCTGGCTAATATCGCAAATAGTCACCTCTATTTACTTCTAATCATATACTCAGTTACTAATTCCATGATTTTTATCACTTCTAGAATGTCGTCTCAGAACACTCAAGCCTATAGAAAAAACATCTTTTTCTTACAAAAAAGTAATGTAATGATGATGCAAAACAACTGCAACCGTGTTTCTTCTCCAGCGAGGCATAAAAACCTCCCATAAATTCATGGCAGAAAAACGATTGTACCCTGATCGCTGTGATTTCTTTACATAAAAATATTTGTTAAATAAAGTTTCATTTTGATATCAATAAACCTGTAGTCTCCTTGAAAATGCTTAACAATTTTATGCTGCAGTATCATACATAAATTTTTAATACGACTCTTGAGAAAACAATGAAATAATTTTTACTATTTTCAATAGCAATGCGTAAATTAGTTCGATAAACATTAAAATTCTTAAAAGTGCATTAATTAAAATTCATTTAAAAGAAGTTTTGTCAAATATATTTGTTTCTTAGAAATGAAATTCGTTGAATTAATTTCTTTCTCAAAAACTTATTTTTCTGCCGTTTGTTCGTTTTTATGTGAGAACATAAACAAAATAAGGCAGCACAATACATAGGCACGCCACTCTTGAAAAATTGAATTAACAAAAAAATGTTTTTCTTTTGTTAAGTTTAAGGAAATATTCCAGAAATGTTGTTTACCTCTTTACTTTAAGGGGATAATGAGCTTTTTATTGATTTTTCTAAATTTTTCACTTTTCAGTATGAGTTGAAAGTCATTTCTAATAATCCGTGAAGCTTCTTTTTATTATAAAAGCATTTGGAACAAAACCGTGTACAACTTGTTATTGTTAAATTTAATTTTTACTTGATATTTTCTGTTATTCTTATTTCAACTTTAAATTAAATTTAGAATTTATATTAATGATAATGATTTTCATGTTCCCTTTTTGTACGTAGTAAGTAGTTTCAACCCTTAATACAAAAATCTTTTGAATTATTTAAAATATTAGTAATAAAAAGTTGCCATTATTTTGTTTATTTAATGAAAATAAAATGGGCAATTGATTAGTAAAGCTTGTGGATAAATCCAATCCCACGCTTTAAAGATGGAGTAAGGCATCTCTTGCAACGTTTCAGAAAGACAAGGCATTTGAATGCCTCGTTTGCGACCTGAAAAATATCTGTGTTTCACCGAATATCATTTTGTATTTTTATGCCAAGAACATCAGGAGCTTTTGACTCCTTAATATCTATATCACCCATAATTACAGATGAGGTGGCGCATTCAGATGTAGACCTGTAGGAAAATCTACAACACTGGGTTATCAAGATATAAATTAAATTGCAAGATGTGTCTTCCCTTAACCCAGAAGACAGGGCCTACGGCAAAATGAATATGAATGGAATATGCTGCTATTATGTGAGAAGGAATATGTAGGATTGAAAATGAATAACTGTTCTAGAAAAACGAAAAGTCCTTTATAATTTGTAAACAGTAAAATTTTTTATTGGTTACTCTCTTACTTTCTCCTGATTGTAAAAATATTTTTTCTCCGTTTTTTATTTATTTTGGTTTTCAGAAGAATGGGTGCGGGTAATGTAATGTACCCATTTATTTCGACTACAGCATTTAATAATTAAGTTAAAATAAAATGCACATCTACTTTTGGAGATACATATAAATATATTAAAAAAATACAAAAAGCGTGCGTTAAAAATTAGTGGGAATGGTAGTACATTATACACATTACCCGTTTCTTTTTATTAAATGCTTGAAATGTTGTAAAAAGTGGAATTTGAAATCATCCTGACAAATGACATGCAGATATGGAGCCAAGCTGCTGTAGTCGAAGTGGTAAACACGTTGGCTACAAAGCTGGTTGACCAGGGTTCAACCCCTGCGGCAACCAAAAATAAAAAAAAATGTTTCTTTCTGTTTAATGGTATAAATACATATTCAGAATTAACATTAAACATGCAGCCTCCTTTGTCGATACTTCTTCATAGCATATTCGCCGGCGAAGTAAAATAACTAATAAAATGGCTATATCTATCTTTCTCTTTTCACCACCTGTCTTATCTTTCATCTATCCCTTTCCTAAGGAATGTAGCACGGTTACGAAAATAACTAAATAGGCATTATTGCCTGAAGTGCTACTTCTTTTTTTTAAAAAAAAAAAAAAAAAAAAAAAAAGCGCAATATCCCCAATGAGCACCAGTTTAAGGGGTTTCAAAGAAAGTACAAAAAAATTGTAATAAAAGTTGCACCATCGCTCACATACGAGTAACTAAAGACCCCCACAGCCGATTCTTGCATAACTGCCAACATCTTTCCAATTTGCCTTTATCCTTTCGTTTCGATTATAAAAGATTGAGTTAAAGGCACTTCAGAAATCCCTTACTTTTGTTCGCACATCAGCAGGTGGACAATTATGATTTACATGCTTTTCTTTTATTAAATTGAACAACAATTCAACGTTCATTTTATTTAAATCATGAACAATGTTTACAAACACATATACACACATGTTCTTGTGGCAGTTAAAATAAAATCTTCAGCAACATTTTCCAGTGCTTTATTTTATTTTTTATTGTGACAGCTTGAAATCACGCTGAACTAACGTATGATATTCGCAATCGCACATATTTTGTCTTCATCTCTAGCAAATATTCAACTAAATTATTTGCAATTGCTGCGGAGAAAGCCAGAGGTCAAGCAAATTCTTTATTTTATTTTTCTTCCCTTGACATTCCCTGCAGGGGAATTTCCCATTTCATTGTCTGGAATCTATTTTCTAACCCTTCCTTTCCGCGGCGTGTTTATTTTTGGAGTAGTATTTATATAGCGCACAATACAAAAAAAAAAATGTTGTTACTTTCATGGTTTTTCCTTTTAGCTAACGATTAAAAAAAAGTTTTGAATTTTTGAATTTTTTCGACTCACAGATTCGCTTAAATTGATTCATTAAATGACTTACAGAAGCAAAAGACACTTGAAATTTAATTCATAGCCTGAAACATTTTGTTTGATTTTGTTACATTTTTGTTGAAAGCTTTAAAGAAAATCTTCTTTAAAAATATTTCTTTATTAAAAAAAAATGTTAATGGCAAAATTAATTTTATTTTAGTGTTCAGAACTGATAACCCCAGCAAAGAAATTTTAAATATTTTGAATCGTTAATTAAAGTTTTTAGGACTATTAAGTGTTTATGAATTACGGTTAATCATCACTATTCTCGTTGCGCTTCACTATCCTAATAGAAATAATCGTACCACATCCATTCTTCCAATCCAGCCAGCCTTTCGTTGATTATTTAACATAATAAGAACTTTAAAACTCAACCTTTAATATGTTCTTGTATGATAACAATTTTTTAGTTTGTGTGAATAAGTCAGGTTTATAACCGGTACCACAGTAGCCTGTGGTCTAATGTTGATTATTTTGTGTTAACAATCTATAACGCTTGAACTTTTTCAAATATTCTCCAATTTCAAAATTTTTAATTCAAGATCTATTAAAAATTATGAAGAAAGTTGTTACTGTATTTCTTATAGTTTATAAAATATTTGACTTCCAAGTAACAAAAAAAAAAAAAAAAAAACATTATTTTCATCTTGACGTTGTGTTTATTTAGATTTTAATTTTTAAGATTCCATGCGATTGTTGTGAAAATTCTCAGTAAAAATTTTTCATTCTTTTTAGGAATTGCACTAAAAACGGGGTTTTCATTATTACCCACTTTTTAAATGCATTCATTCTTTTGTGTTTTTTAGACACAGTGGTTGAAAATTGTGTATTCTGAAAACAATTTTTGCGTTTATAACGATTTATAACGTGAATAGTTCTAAGAGTTCTTGCAAAAATTGAATAAAATTTCAAGCATCATAATTTTCTTAGGACCCGCTGTGGTCCTTTTTTGGCCCACTGTACCTTTTTTCATACTACATACTACAACACTTAAGCATTAAAATTAATAAGGCCCTACTTTCCCTTAAGAGGCATTCAAGGTTTAGATGTATACAGCTAAAGAGTTTTAAATTTATTGCTACTTTTTTAGGCAAAGTGACTAAATTGTCGATCTATTTAACCACCCGCTGACCAAAAATAATTTTTTAAAAATTCGTAAGGGGGAGATGTTTTTAATAATCGGTAAAGAAGCAATTCTTTAAAGAAGCACATAAAACATAAAATCCCTGTCGCAATACAAAATCTAAAAATATCTTTAATTTAAATAACTCGTTATTTACAGATGAAGCGTTTCTCGTGGACTTTAATTAAGATTGACTGCCTTTAGTAAATTAAAAGGAATGTGGAATACACGATTTGTGTTTTAAGCATTAAGAATATTTTACGATTAACGAACATTTTTATATTGTGATTTTATGATTTAAAAGAAGAAAAAACTTTTTCTTTCTTTTATATTTTCAGTCTCTTAAATTTTCAATTGCAATAAATCGATATCACAAAATTGTTTTTTGATTAAACATTTAATTTCCTAAAGCAACAAAACTGCTTCCTTCCTGTCCCCTAACAAATTTGTTTTGTTTTCCATTTCTTAACACTTGAGTGGACACAAGCCAATGAAAAACAAAAAATTTGGGTTTATTAACTGAGTTTATGTTTGCAAATGTGCAAAATGTGATTATGACTGGGTCACTGAGTTACCTGACAACATGTTTATGCCTTTCCACCCAATATTTTATTGCACTGCGTACCATCATTTCCTGTTTTTTCGTTAAACCATTTGGATTGCCACCGTTGATAGCGTTGAATGTTTGTAGTGTTGTTGGTGCGCGAAACTGTGCACCCCAATCAGCTTTGGTACTGTAAATGCCGGACATATCCAAGTCATTGGGGGGTTCTTTTTCTACAGAAATGACATGAAAACGAATTTGATTACTGAACATTTTCTGTATCATTTTTTACATCAGTCACTGAATACGAGAGCTGTCAGTTAACTTACCTTCATTAATTATCAACTCTGACTTGGAGTTGGATGATAGCGAACGAAAGAGGGCAGCCGAATTGGGTCGGTAAGTATCCAAAGAGGCAGACAGTTCCATTAAAGGCTTCATAATACCCTTTAGATGTTGTAGCTGTTCGCAAGCGAATATCAACCATGAACAAAATAACACATCACACAAATTAGAGTGTAGCATTGAGAAAAGCAAGTAGTAGCCTTGAAAGGCAAATGCTATCGTATGGTAAATACCATGACTGGCATCAAAGGGGTAAAACGATTTAATAGGCAACCTTGGTATCTCAACTGTAATTGAGGAGTTGGTCTCCTTGTCGACAGCAAACTTGACACTTTCACCAAAGAAAGTGATGGTTATCCAGGCTAAAGTATAAATATAAAATAAATTAATTTCCATCAAAGAGCAGGGCAATTAATTGTTATTGTTTGGATTAAACTTACCCACTGATGATGCTACTGTTGTTAATGTTACCAAGAAAAATAATTTTCTCATTTTCGCCAAAGCAATTGAATGATAACGAGCATCTGACTCGGCAAACAATGGATGAGAATTAACCTGATTCCAAATGTTGAGTGTTCTGCCAACAGTACGCAGTTATTTTTTTTTTTTTTGGTTTTGAAAGAAAAAGACAAAACCAAAATGAAAGGAAAAAAGACAAAACAATGAATAATAATTAATGAAAAGCAAATTACTGGTTTAATTTATCCTTGTAACATTTCGCAAAACCTTGAAAGAAATGAAACATTGTCAGCCATGTCAGAGGGCAGATTTAATTTATTTCTTGTGTTGTATTATCAATTTGCACAAGTAGCAATTAAAAGGCTACAGTAATAACAGTTTAATTTTCAATCCTACAACCGCATATTAAACACTAAACCAAACACACACACACACACGCACACACTCACACAATAGCACTTAAGCTTCTATAGACACAAGTTACATTTTAAACCTTAAAGGCCATACATTTACACATACAATGTTCTTAATCATTTACCTGTAAAAATTCTTTTGATTCACAGCCATATAAATGAATTTTGTTAAACAGTGCGTAAAGAAGAGAGCTGTTATTGTATTAGCAGACAATTCATTAACTTCTTCGGCATTAAAGGCCAAATTGACAAGTATGAAAGCAAATTGCATAAAAATGAGCACCAAATGACCAAACGAATAGACCTTTTTTATTAAGTCTGAGCCACCAGTGAATGCATGCATAAATAAGCCAGAATATTTCATCAGCCTGATGTTGGGCATTAAGTCGGCCACAAGGCCGACATATTTCTTTGGTTGAAGGTTTGACTGCATCTAGAAAAAATTAAAAAAATTTTTTGAAATTATTGACGAAATTATAAAAAAAGTGTAGAAAAAATAGTTATTAGCACCAATATTTATACACTATTCATGAAGAATTCGATTATAATAATTTTCTTAATATTTCGATATTTTGAGTGAGTAATTCTTACATAGAATAAAGATGTCGTGAATGTTTATATATCGTTTTAGGGGTCTGATCTCGTCCCTTAAGTAGCTACCGAAACCTCTCGTAATGGTAGGTCATATATATAAAATCATAAATCATAACAACAACAAGGTCCCATTAACCTTCTGTTTGCAAATATTTGAGGTTCTCTAGCCATTTCCTTTTATTTCGCTAACTTATAAATCTGCCAAGTGCAAGTTGTTAATTTATAGCCTCAGACTATTACGGTTCAATAACAGAGGCAATATCAAAACTTATAGATGTGAAGATCGCGTTACTGTTGGTATACCCTCGATTTCATTTTATTTTTAATACTCTCGCTTACAGTAAACACAGCTGTACATACTTTGAGTAAATTTTAAGCGTCTGCCTGTCTTAAAGATAATGTTCATGCAAATCAGGGCCTCTATGACACATCCTTTAGTTCCTAAATTTAATGTTCAGACCTAATTTTATTATGGATATTTTTATACTTAGTCTGTGTAAATTCTCTATACCTGTCTACTACGAGTGAACAAACTAAAGCAATATACGTTTAAATAACGTCACTATAGGAACACCCGTCGTATTTTAGTTTAATTATACCCTTCACCACAAAAAGAGGAAAAAGGGTGTAACCAATTTTGTCATTTCATTTGTAACTTCTACAGTATCCATTTCGGAATCAACAAAGAGTTTATATTCTGACTTCTTGTGCATAGCGAAGTCAATTGAGCGATGTCCGTCTGTCCGTCCGTGTTAGTGTTGAAATCAAGTTTGCCGAGGCACTAGATCAGCTAGAAAAAAATTAAATATGCCAATCGATCAGACATAGTGTCGAAAGAGGTGCTATTGTAAATTAGAAAGATCGGTCAATGTCCTTCGACGCAGCGGGCAAAACACCACGCCTACGTCTAATTTGTATATATCATTTGGAACAATAAAATAACTCCAATAAAAAAATGTATGGGGCGATAGAGAATTAAAAAATATGAAAAAAATATCAGGTAAAAAAATATGCGCTCGCCCATATTTCCCGAGTTACGGGACTCTGATCCCTTACAATTTTTTTTAAATATCAATATGGGTCTCATGTTAAAGCTTTTGAAGAGATCTTCAAGGAAATATTGAAATTTTTTTAAAATGCTCAACCCATTAAGAGCCGATGGCATTTTTATGTAAAATTATATAAATGTAGTACTTACATTGTTTTTCTTACTTATTTTAAGTCTTTGTCACCCCAATATTTTTCCTTTTGGTTAATAAATGGTGAAGGGTATATACGATTCGGCATAACCGAATAAAGCACTTTTACTTGTTTTTTTTAATTTGTATACTACTTTTTATAACGTACATAAAAATATTTAAACTTAAAGTGTGTGCTTTTTTTATAGAAACAATGCCACTATCAAGACATGCTTTAAGTTATAGTTTTATTTTTCTACTTGTTGCTGTAGCGGACCTTGTTTCACATCCTTGTTTTACATCCAAAGCGAAACACAAAACACATATGTTTCTTGTTGTAATTATTGCAGTTTTCTAACACGATGGATACAATTAAGCGTAGGGAGTTTTTAATAAAAAAATTTATAGTAATACAGAGAGATTTTTATATTAAAGAATAGTGTAATCAAAAAAAACTTTTTGGTGACGTTTTTTCTTTGAATAAGGATCTTAAATTTACGTATCTGCCTATCACAGTTCAATCATTAGCAATATTTTTATGAATATTTTTGAAACATACTTTAATTTTTAGTATTGGCTATAGTTTACATCTTCTGCGAAAATTTCAAAATTCTAGATATTACGGTTTTAAAGATAGAGGTCTGTGACGCTCAGACAGACTTTATGTTTTTAAATTTAAAACTGACTCAATAACCGATTAAAAAAAATTAAGATTAAATAACTACAGAAAACAACTGCTCAGCAACAAAATCCTCCTTTAAATAAAATTATGTGAACTCTATGGTTGTTGATTTGCTGAACTCAAATCCCTTTTTCTCTATCACGTAGGGGTTTTTTTTTCGTGGGCGTGGCAAAATTTTTCTTTAAATTAGTCAGGTACGCAGACATATTTCAGCCTGACTCGAGAACGAATCATCCGATTTAAATAAACAAAACACCAAAAGATGAGTAACAAAATTATTTTAAGCTTTTTCTAAATAATTTTTAATTTTTTATCGTTTTCAAATTATTCATACATTATTATTTTTTTCTTACAAAATTCAAAAAAAAAAAAAATTTATTTTCCAAATTTTTCAAGAGCAAAATATCATGAAAATCGATTATCAAATAGAGAATTTATTCTTAATTTACTGCAGTTACTCAATATTGAACGAACATGTGTGCAGTCAACCTTACATATGGCGATAGGAGTGCGTTAGCTTAGCAGATATTTAATAGAAATTAAGGTAAAGGGTGTTTTGTATGGTTTTTTGGATTAAGAATTTATTTTTTCAAATGACCATGAACAACTCCAATTTTAGGAGCCAATGTAATGTTTGTACTTAAAATAACATAAATTTTTTGTTAATAATTTTTAATTATTATTTTAGAAACATTGTCGAAATAAAAAGAAGCTTAGTTTTAGTTAAATAACATTTCCCTTTTTTTCTATTGCGAGTTGCAGTTGCTTTCCAAATCGATTAACAAAAATTTGCAAGATAATAAGTATTTGCTTTGTCTTTTTTATTGCATTTTCAATCTGAATAAAGGAATTTCGTAAGAAAAAAAATTCCCCTCTTAAATTTTTTAATAATTCCAATAAAATATAGAAAAAAATTATTTGGAAATAATTTCAATATAATATTGTTATGCAACTTTTGGTGTTCCGTTTATTAAAATCGGATGAGTCGTTCTCGAGTTGGGCTGAAATAGGTCTGCGCCCCTGACTAGTCTTTTCAAAAAAAATTTTGCCACGCCCATCCAAAAAAAAAAACACCCTGTGTGATGGAAAAAAACTGAAAACGGATTTGAGTTCAGCACATCAAAAACTATATAGTCCACACAGTTTAATTTAAAGGAGAGCCAAAAAGTAATTGTTTGCTGAGCAGTATAATCATAGTGCGAAATATAGTGTACTTTTCGACTTTTAAAGTACAGTTTTCTTTAAAGTGAACCTTTTGTGTAGTATAGTCAGGTAAAAATATATATGTTATATGCCACCTGATTTTGTTTTTGAATGTCTTAGTACCGACTTTATTAAGACAATTCTATGACATAAAGTTACATTTTAATTTGATGTGTTGAATTTAATTCATTTTAAAATTTTTATAACCTTGTGCACAAATTTATGTAATTAACTTTTGTATTTTTCAAATTATTAAATTTACTTTTTAATATTTGTTTTTTATTGTTAACAAAAATACTAGCAGCTGATCAGAGATGGATAGTCTATTTAACTGTATTTTGATACAAATTGTGGGCAAACATTTTCTTTATTTAATTTGTCACTCAGTTAAAGCCTGCTTAACTTAAAATATACTTTATTTTTTACCATAATATCACAAAATTTAACAGCAAGTTTTAAAATTAAAGTACTTTCTAAAAGACACCGACTTTAGTTTGTTGCTATTAAAATGGGCCTTTATATTTCGAAATATATAAAATTGTGCCAACTTGCAGAAGATGGAGGTTCTTCAATTTGACCTTCTTTAAATAGAAATTTTGAATGAAGCCAATGTATTTTAAAATCCCAAAGGTAGTATTGGAAAAAGAGGTCTGCTGTAATAAAGATACATATATAGAATTGTTGCTTAAAGAATTTTATGAGCCCTTATTCATTTCCATTATATTGATGTTACAGTAAATTATTTAAGCGCATGTTAAGTTAGTAATGTTAAGTAAGAAATACAAAATACAAGAGAGAAATAGCTAATAATTAATCTGTTGTTACTTGCAAATAAAATAATACGTAGATTTAAAAAAACTAAAAAATAGTCTAAATAATTTAAGTATTTTTGGTTTTATTTTTGGAGGCGAAGGCGCCTATAGCCGGGTCTCCTTCTTTTTTGATTTATCGTAATTTTCAATAAATAAAAAAATACAAAACAGTGAAGAAAGAATAATAAAATCACTGTTGATTATTGTTGGTTTTTGCTAAAACTTTGATTTTTGTCTTTACTTTATTATTTGGAAAAAATATTTAGTTTATTTAAAATATTTGTGAACGTTTCCTATAGAGCTAAGTGAGCGGTAGCGAAATGGCCATCGAGAAGTGCTTTCACCCTCAATAATCAATATCGGCAATTTATTAATTTAATCGGGATAAAAAAAGCATGATATTATTTTAAATTAATTGATTTAATTTAATACTTCCGTGGTTTTATTCAACTTAAAATTTGTTTGCTTGTGTTTCAAGTGTTTTAGGACAGAGTGTAGAAAATTTCTTAAAATCCGTATTTTTCCATCGAAATTTATTTTTGCAAAAACCAAATTTTTAACAGACAAACTAAATAATTATCATTATTTTTTTTATTCATTTTAATTTATGTATTTTCAAAACAATAATTTAAATTTTGCAAATGATGGTAGTTTCTTTTTTAAAATTAAAGTTTTTTTTAACATTTAAACATTTTTTGCGGTATAAGTATTTGAAATATGTATTTGATATTTATTATTTAACATAAATTTTTTAAATATATTTCTTTTTCTTTTTTAATTTGAACTCGCGTTTAGAATTTAAAAAAATTATTCAAAATTTAATTTAATTTAATTTAATTTTTTTGTGCTTGCTATCTTCAAATAATAAATTATCATCTTGATTCCAAATTTTTTTTTTTTTAATTTTTGAAAATATTAAAACAATATGGAGACCTGAAATTTTACTTGAAAATCCACACGTGATTTACCGATTGATAAAATTATTAAATCAGAAAAAATTTTTGTAATTATTTTTTGTTTGTTTGTAATTTCATACCTTTTTTACTGTTTTTTAAACTTCAAATATTGAGTAGATGTTATTTCAGTATTTTTTGTTTTTTAAAGAATTTTTTCTTCTCTTTATCTTTTTGCAAACAACATTTTGTATTAACTCAGACAAGTTGAGATTGATGTTTAATGCATGTAGGTATTTAATCTGTAAATGGCACAATGTTTTTGCAAGCACTTTGTCTAAATTTAAGCAAAAGAAAACTGTTAACAGCTTTATGTTTTTTCTAAATGTTATCTTAATGAAAATATTTTTTCTCTCTTTTACTCTTTTGATTTGTTTAATGTTCTTAACTTGTTAAAGTCCTATCGTTGACTAAATCATTTTAATCTGTCCAAAAGGACAGGTACTTCACAATGTATTTTAATTTTTTTTTCTTAATAATTTTTTTTTTCTTGTTTAGAAATTCTCACGTTCAATACAATGACATAAAGTATAAAAAAATTAAATTTAAACACAAAAAATTGTCGTCAGATATTTTTATTTTAAATTTACTGAACTTTAACATTGCCTTTGGAAGCGTTGAGAGCCGTGTAGGAAAAGGGATTTTACGTTTTCAATTCTATTAACTTCAGTCTCCTGTATAATTACCCAAAACAAACCAATGAAATATACAAAATGGGAGTGAACGTTTAAATTGTTAAATATTAGACATTGATATTGAAAATCACTGTCGTTGAAATAAAATAATAAGTGTGTGAGATTAAACATATGTACTTTTATGCACACATACATACACACATATATACATACATACATGCAGACATAAATTTATATAAGAATGTACGTGTCCTTCAATGACTATATAGTTATATACACATATGTGCTTTTGTGCGTTTGACTCATAAGTATTGAAGTTCTTAACACTGATGATACTATATTTTTCAACTTAAATAAAATAAACGTCTGTTTGAAACTTTTTAAATTCCCACAATTATTTCATTTGTTGTTAAAAAAAATCTGTGTTAATAGTGCTATTGCAAAGAAAATTTAAAATTTCATGTTAAAAAATTAGAAGTATTATAAAATTATTATTTATTGAATAGCTTTATAGAAAAGAGAAAAATCCAAAATCTTAAAAAAGCTGTTATTGAAGATTATTAAATTAGTTACTCAATCGAGACTCAAACAGACGATTTCATGTTTACTAAACAACCTATAACTCAAACTGTCTTGTACTGTAGTGAATTGGCAAAGAGAGTGGATAAATATTTCTAAAGATAAATTTCGTATGCCGGCTCCTAATATCGAAGGTAAAAAAAAACTTGAAGTTTAAAAACCAGCTATGGAAGAACATGAATACCTTCAATACATCCAAGAAATTGGACACTAGCAGAGATTAATGGCCATTTTCTGGATTGCTTTGGGTTCTGTGGACTGTTTCACGTATTCCTCGTTATAAAATAATGCAAACAACCATCCTAATTTAGAATGCTGTTGATGGATGAAATCATTCAAAAAATCCTGCATTACATTCTGCTGCTGTCTAATTTTTTCTTGTTCCACATAAAACGCATCCACATAAATTTGAAAATAATTTTACTTCAAAATTGAAAACATTAATCTGAAATAAAAATAAATCTACAGCATTAACATAAAAGAAGTTCTACACTTCACAAAATAGGGACCAATTACTTCAAAATTGAAATTTTTTACTGTTTTGTTTATAAAGTCCACAGATGGACTAGGGCTCATAAAATACTTTCAGCAACAATTCTGAGTATATAGCTGTTTTTATTAGTCTTCCGATCTCGGCTTTGGGATTTTAGAACATAGAGGCTAAATTAAAATTTTTGATGTTAAATAAGTTAAATTGAAGGAAATATTTTATTTACATAAATTTCTTAAATAAAAACAAAAAGATTGTTGACCCCTTTTAGGTGAAAGCTAGAGTTTGGGATTTTACGGAATTTTTTATTTCCCAAGAAACGAACAAGACATACATTTGTTTTACATAAAGAGAGATAACAAAGATAAAATAATTAAAAAGGATTTTATTAATTAGTTTTTGAAAATATATGATTTTAGAACTGCATTAAACAATTCACTAGATGCACTGTTGCTGGCTTTCATTGCAAAATTTCTAACCATAGAAAAAACCCTTTCACTTTCCACTGAGATAGGTTTTGTTGTCAACAATGCATTATAAATATTATTCATCTTTGTGTTTCAAACGTTAGTGGCTTCGAATAACTCAAATTCCGTTTTACACTAATTAGTAACCTTTTTATCTGTTTAATATTTAACTAGCAGAGCGTACCACGAATCACCAGCGTATTATTTCTAATTTTCTTATTATCCAAATTTAGAAAAATATGTTTTAAAACAATTGTTGTAGGTTCTGTAAACAGTGTTAAAAATTTTCCATCTACAAAAATTGAATGTACTGACAACTGTTTTACTACCATTATACCGATAAAATTGGCTGACTTTACATTGGTGTCTCTAGTTTCTCTACGAAATGACATATTTTTAAGAAATAAAAGGGTTTCTATATTTGAACAAAATTTTATTCAAATCCATCCAGCAGTTTTTACGAGATGCGAACACAGACGGACAAACGGACAGACATATAATTTAAATATCGATTACAAAATAAGTACACCAACGTCAAAACTTTGAAAAAATATTTCATGTACAGATGTATAGATGAGGTGGAATTCACACGAAACAAAATATTTAAAAGTTTTAAGTGTCAGAATCAAAATATTTGAAACAATCAGTGATTTCTTTAAAGTGCTAATGATTTTAAATTTCCCGTTCTTCCCGGAAAATTACGGATATTCCCTCGCAAACCCTAGTGAAAGTTCACAGAAATGCTATAATCATGGATTTTTTAAAGTGAAAATCGTTTTATTAAAGTCTGAAGAGATATACACCCGAATTATGTATGTCGTAGTTCTTTCGAAATTGTAAAATTTTTTTTTTCAAATGATATTCTATATGTCGCTTTTCGATAGAAATAAAAAATCTATTACAAACATAGGCATTGTGTATGTCGTTTTCTTATGTAAAATTCGACGAAAATAGCCGTTTTTTCTTTTGCTGGTGACGTATAGAAAATTTAGAATTCTTAAATAAAAAGAAAATGTACAATTTTTATTATTTATAAAAAATATTTCTTTAAAAGCTTTTTATACTGTTTATATTGACTTTTATACTCGTCTACATACGTCCCGTCTACACATTCAATTACACCAGGAAAACCTGTTTTTTTTCGTAAAAATGTTCCTCAATTTCAGATTTTTCTACTTCACACATTTTAAATGAGATCCACTTTGGTCAGAGTTCTCTAAACATCGCCTTGACACACTCATGAAATGCAGCTCTCATTGTTGGTTAAGCAAGACCCACTTCTTCTGAAATTATTTTCATAGAAGCTGCCAAACGTAAATGCTTTCTCAAACTTGTTGATCTAAAGGAATCACGCAGCTTAGGTGATATGGTTTTAGGACGTACCGGAAAGATGCTTTGTTAAGCCGAAAATACTCTATAAAACTAATAAGAAGGTGTTTTTTTTTATAAATTTGTTGATAAATTTACAAAAAAAAAAAAACTTCCATTTTAGTTAGAAGGACGAATACATTAGAATCGCATCTTATTTTCGCCGAAGAACAATAAGAATTTTGGTTTCCTCTTCCTCATCAGCAAAAATGTTCAACACTTAACATTCAACGAAGTTTTACTTATTTCTTTTATAGATATTTAATTAAAAATTTTAATTTTTTTTCAAATGAATGTTTTGCAACAAGTTGATTAATAATTATTTAAATATCAAAGTTTCTTACCAATTTTATTCTGTTACCAAAACACTAACGTCGAAACTGTTATATAACACCAACAGAATTTAAATTCGAGTTCGACTACAACATTCATAATACGGGTGATAGTCTTTAAATTTTTCCAAAATATTTAAAATTTTGCACTTTAATTACAATAAAAAACTTAAAGAATTTGATAAAGATTCTACCCAATATTTTGAAAACGCTGGTGCAGGGTATTGAAAAAATAAAAATTTTAATTACAAAATCTCTTCACCTCGATCATTTTAAAATGTGATTTTTGAATTTATGCATAATTTTTACATATAAAGTAAATCTTTAAGATCAGACAAAACTCGAAGAAATACCAAGCGTTTGAAAAATTTTCAACTGCGAGGTACTTAATTTTGAGACCATATTTCGCCACCGCTAAAAAATTAACTTAGATACTTTTTTGCTATGCTTAAGTCATCGGTTAATTGGCCTAGCCTTTTACAAATGGCTGAGTTATTTTCAAAATTTGTTCGTCCTGCCCCACTGTATCACGTGCGATACTTTGCTTTTGATACCACCCAGACTGAGATCAGGACGGACCATACTTTTTAAATATTACGGCCTCTATTTTGACAAAAAGAAGAGACAAAATTCTTCTTTCATATTTAATTAGTGTATTATGGTAGCATTACAAAGATGTATTTCTTATCAACGAGACATCTCTGACATAACATTCATAATGGCTGCTCAACACATGTTACGTAACTTTCCTTTCTTGTAGTGGAATGTTACAACAATTAAAGACTATCAACCGACAACAACGAAATTATTTTTTACATTTGTTGCTACATGTAGGTAAGGGGATTCATTGCTATTTGTGCAACAAGTTTCTTGATTCGTATTCGTATTTGAACACAAATAAAAAATCACTTGTCTTAATTGCTAAATCTCTTCCCTTGTCAACAATTAAAGTTTCATTAGCCTTTAAGAGATAAGACACATTGCTTTTCATGACTTATTCAGGATTTAAATCAGCTCAAAAAGTTATCCTTTTTGTTCAAAGTGAAGCTATGCTAAAGTTTTCTAAATTTCAGAACAACAAAGCTGATGAAACTTCAAAACTACTTATCAAATTTTAGTTAAACGTATCACAGAGGAGAGATTGGTATTCAAACAAACCTTGCTTTTGTACAGGGTAGCTCTACAGTGAAATTTGAAAAGTTTGAATGTGATAAATGTCTCATGTGAACCGATTTTAGCCAAGGTTTACTTATAATAATCTGCATATAAAAATAATGTCTTTAGGATTTATATAGTATCTTTTGAACTATTAGAGAAATTAGACTATTAAGTTTCAAATATACAAGTTTTTTTACCTGTCCTTTTTCGGTTTTTCATCTGTATTTTTTTTTAATATACAATATATAACTATTTTAGAAACAGCTTAAAAAGCTAATGAAAATTTTTTTAAATTGAAAATTTCATAAAAAATTTAAAATATTGCGAAATTTTGATTAAAAAGTTCTTTTGGTTTTAAGTAGGTTTGAAAACTTTTTAGAAAATACGTATTATTTTAAACTTGAGAAATCCATTTAATGTACAAAAGGCAGTGTTCGAATATGATTAAATTTGCATTTTTAATAAACAATAGGTTTTGAGCAATTGTTTAAATTTTCTAGACATTGAGAGAAAGTCCACTGTAACGATTGGACTTTTCGCTTAGAAACTACAAAATAATTTATTTTTTTTACAAAATCCCCCACTGTGTGTCAAAAAGAGAATAAAACTTTGAATTTTGTGTTGGATCTTTTTTTTTAACGAGTTCAGTCAAAACTGCTTCATTTGATTATACAGATGATTTCCATTATATGTGAAAATTTCACTTCATTATTTATATCTCTTTTGGCGCATTTTTTTCTTCGATTTTTTGGGCAGCCTTCTGTCGAACATATATTTTTTGGTCTGCCCACATTTTTTTTTATTTTGACTTCTCAATATAATGAAATTGTGTTTTAGCGTTCCTTTTGCTGCTTAAAAAAACAGCAAACAATTTCTGGGTTGGTTTTTTTAACGCATTAACGTCAAAAAAATAAAATTAATTTTTGTGAAGAATTCCTTAAAATTATCAACTGAACAAAATTTAATTCCTTTAATATTTTAAACTTGTTCCCCTGTTTTTATACCTATATTTAACTAATTTTGTCATTCCATTTGTAATTTCTACAATATTTATTTCCGATCCCATAAAGTATATATTCTGAGTTTTACGAATAGTGAAGTCGATTGAGCGATGTCCGTCTGTTCGCCTGTGTTAGTGTTGAAATCAAGTTTGCCGAAGCACTAGATCAGCTAAAAAAATAAATATGTGAATCGATGAGACATAGTCTCGAAAAAGGTTCTATTAGAAATAAGCAAGATCGGTCTATATCCTTTGATGCAGTGGGTAAAACACCACGACTACCTCCTATCAACAAAAAAAAAAAAAAAAAAATATAATAAAAAAAAGTAATAAACAAATAAACGGGACGATAGAGAATTAAAAAAAAAGAAAAAAAAAAACAACAAGTGAAAAAACTGGCGCTCGCCCATATTTCATATTTTTCTAGTTACAGGCTTCTGAAATTTATAAAATATCAATATGGCTATCGTTTTAAAGCTTTGGAAGAGATCTTTAAGAAAATACTTACTAAAATTTAATTAACCCATTAAGAGCCGATGGCATTTATATGTAAAATTATATGTATGTAGTATTAAAATTTTTTTCTTATTTTTTAATTCCCTATTGCCAATATTTGCGTTTTAGATTGAAACTACTTCACTAAACTAGATTTACATAGATGGTGAATATAGCACTGTTACTTGTTTTTTTCCTTATTTTGAAATGGAATGTTTTGCTAAACCCGGGATAAAGTTTTTTCACCTAATAAAATTTAACTTGAATTCGAATTGAATTAAAATAAGTTTTTAATTGATTCAATTATTTATTTAATTAAAAAATTAATGATTGAATTAATTATATGATTATAAAATAAGCAAAAACAATATTTTTTATAAGGATGAAGGAGCAAAGAGAGTTCATATTAGCAGATACCAATAGTTTTATGTGCTTTAAATTCTCTTATAATTTTAATTATAATTTATTACGGGATAAATTAAGCCACAGGTTTAAAATTTATATAATATATTTATCGTCAATATTGTGCTTTTATGAATAATTCCTTAAGCTAAAGAAAAAACACAGCTTTATATGTTTTAAGTTGTTTACTGTTAGCGAGCGTATAGGGTGACCATATAAACTACATAGTAATATTTAAAAAATGAAATATAACTGAAAACACATTTAAAAATAATATTTGTATTTCACTACTAATATTTACACTTAGTTTAAATGCTATCAAATAAAAATAATTCAATTATTTAAGGAACTTAATAAAAATATCAACTTATATTTTGCTCTTTTTTTCCAGGTGCTTTAACATTGCCATAATTTTATTACCGAACTTTTAACACAATTATTGTATTGTATATTGTAAATATTTAAAATTTACGTAGATTTCTACTTTTGTTTAAAAGATTAAGGAAAATTGTTTAAATATTTAAATTGCAATTAGTGTAAATAGTGTTTAAAGTTTAAAATATGCCACGTATCCGTATTTTCATTTTCATTTAAATTTGTATTTGTATGAATATGTGTAACATCATCCATTTACTGTAGTCTTGTATTACTTGTATATTATAATATCGATGTACGGATACATCGATATGGTGTGTCAACAACTGTTAAAATAAACATCGGCGTTCATACAAACATCAATGCAAATAATAAAATAACATGATTATTAAACATTAAACAGGCTCATGATAAAAAGTTTTTCCAACTTCCTTCATAATAATAATAAAAAATAGAGACTAAAACAGTATTCAGCTGAAGTATTTATTTAATTTGTTAATTATTTTTATTCTATTAAACAAATTGTTTGCAATGTTTTCTTTATGATTATAGTTTTTTTTTTCATCGATATTTTTGGAATATTTTGCGATTTCAGTTACTTTTTTGTTTACTTTAGCTAAATTATTTGTATAAATTTTTTCCTAAATTCAATCAAGTTTTTTATTTGATTCAGATTTATTGAATTTTTAAGATTTATTCTTAACTTGTGTTTTTTTAGTTTTGATTAACTATATTTTTAAATTGTTTTTTTGTGATTTTTTTCAATAAAAATACAAAAGTAAATATATGTTTGAAGAAACTAATTTTTTAAGGTCTCACATGAAAACAAAGACAAATTTTATTTTTCTTTTTATTGCTTTTAATTGGAAAGACTTATTTTGTGTATAGCCTGGACCGTATAATACCGAGTATACACGTCAATTTTTCTTGCAGTAATTCTAAATTTTGTGGAAGAGAAAGGAGTGCAGAATCATTTAATATCTCGTATTCCCACCCACAAAGTTCAGAACTGCTGTAAGAAAAATTGACGTGTGTGAACTCGGTATAACGGAAACAGTCTGACACTTTAGTTTACTTGAACGCCAGCGTTAGTATCACAGTCGTAGGTACACATCCGCTAGATAGTGAGACTTAATACTAAACCTCTTAAATCTATTAACCTTAACAGCTGTTTTATATGAAAATTTCCAACAACAAGCATACACTATTGTTTTTTAATTGAACAACACACAGTATACGAGTACACGGATACAATGGGTTTTGTGAACTAATCATATATAATAAATATTATTATATACTATGCAAAATAATAATTAGAAATAATAAGCAAGTGATTTGAAATCGGCGGTCATTTATGTAATGGTTTTAAATCATGTGATTTCAGTATAATTTGTAGGCAGAACACCTTTTGCGTCAATTGAAATTTCTTTGACAAAAAGTTATTTACAGAACAGACCTGATAATAAATAGTAACTGAGTAATTTCTTGAAATATTTTTTGAAAGTTTTGATGTTGTTGTAGATAGTAATCGATATATCTGTGTTCAATTCACGTAAAAACCGCTGTTTGGATTTGAATAAAATTTTGTAAGGAGGTCTCTTTCAAATATAGAATACTTTTTGTTCCATAAAAATATGTTGTTTCGTAGCGAAACTAGAGATAAAAATGTAAAAGCATCCAATTTTACCGGCATAATGTTACAATAACAATTGTTAGTACATTTTATTTTTGTAAATGGAAAATTTTTAACACTATTCACAGAATTCTACAACAAATGTATAGAAACAAATTTTTCTGAATTTTGATTTTTAGAAAAAGAGAAATTATAAGCATACGAAGTCGAATGCGCTGCTAGTAAATTTTAAAATACGTTAATCAAACTAAAAAATATTAAAAATCTTTAAACGCAAGAACCAATATCAAAACTTTACTAGAAATAATATTTTTTCAAGTCGTAAATAAGTAAATAAATTAGTATAGTATTATATATTAAATATTTTATACCCTTTACCCCAGGGAGAAAAGAATATCAGGCATGTCACACAAAAACAAAATAAATCGGAATGGTTAATAGGAAACTAAAACCATTCTCATAAATTTTGTTTTATATTCTTTAGGTTCCGACAGATTTTTTCTAGGCCTAAAAAATATTGAATGTACGCGCTTTTATTTAAATGTGGCAATATTCCACACACCAAAGTAAACAACAAGGTAAATCTCAGTAAAGACACATTATAAAAGTAAATTTAACAAGTAAGAGTGCTATATTCAGCTTTGCCAAATCTTATATACCCTTCATCATCTATGTAAATCTAGTTTAGTGAAGTAACTCCAATCAAAAGAACAATTAAAAAAAAGTTTAATTCCTTGATTTAAATTTATTTTATTATACCCATATTGATATTTTAAAAATTTTGAAAATTTCAGAGGCCCGTAACTCGAAATTTATGGACGAGCTCCAATTTTTTCACTTTATTTTTTATTTTTTTTTATTTTTCTATAGCGTCATATATTTGGTTTTTTGATTAGAGTTACTTCATTTTTCCAAATGATATAGAAAAATTAAAAGTAGGCGTGGTACCGGTCTTGCTGATTTCCAAAAGCATCTCTTTGGACACTATGTTTGTTTGATTGGCATATTTAAATTTTTTCTAACTGATCTGGTGTCTCTGCAAACTTGATTTCAACACTAACACAAGCGAACAGACGGACATCGCTTAATCGACTTCGCTATGCCTAAGAAGTCAGAATATATATACTTTATGCGGGCGAAAATGATATTGTACAATTCTTCTTCCACTTTTTGTGGTGAGGGGTGGGTATAAAAATTAAAATTAAATTAAAAAGTTGTTTCATTTATTAATTTTTAGTTTCTCGTTTTCTGAAATACCAATTTGCGGAATTAAAACTACTTTCGATCGGAATTAGTAACCATACTTTGTTACAATCATATGGTGGAAGTCTAATTTTTTGTTTAGTTTTGATGGAATAAGAATTTTATTAGGAAGTTCAATGTGTTCAGTTAAAATATGATTTTGTCTTAATGTTTTTCCAAGCATCAATACAACAACTTTTGTTAAACAAAATTCTTTTATATGAAAAATATGAATTAGGCACAAAACTTTTATTTATTTTTTTATTATTATTCTTTGTTTTATTCACTTGCTTATAATTTTTTTGTTGTGGGTACAATGAGCAGGTATAATCTTTCTGCATCAATTCCCAAACGCATACAGAGAAATATAAATGATTGTGTATACAAACATGCAGACAACAGAGAAACATACAATATTTAAATATTCAACATCTGCTTTTGAGTGTGAAAGTTCCGACTCATCGATTTTAGTTGTGTTTCTTTTTTAAACTTTTACCAGAGCTAATGGGGTATAAATGTTATTTTAGGTGGAGAAAGGTAAAACAAATTTTTCGTTAAAAAAAAAATCACAAAATATTATTTTAATGATTATAAAAATGTAAGAATCAAAAGTCATGAATAAACTACAACATAAGCAAGAAAACGAAAATTCTTTGTTATTAAGACCATTACTCCGAGATTTAAAAAACCTTTAAAAATATGGAGTTCTGGAGGAGGTTGTTTTTGGACATAAAAAAACTGAGTGCTTTTTTTTTGTTTTTTTTTTTTATAAATTCAATCAAAATATTGATGAGATTTGAGCACACAACATTTACTCTTTGAAAAGGACATTTATCGAAATATTTTAACTTCTTAACCTTTTTCGTTTTAATGCTTTATGTATATTTCTGTTTAATTTTATTCACTATATGCAAGATTTTCTCTCTGTGCATACACATACTATGGTATTTGGTTCATGTGCCATTATTATTATTGAACATAAAAAAACATTTTTGTTTAAAAGTTTTCTATGTGTTGAAGTTTGAATATGTATTTGGATGAATATTTAAATACATTTGTTAAGCAAAGAGTTGCATAAGTTTGAGAATACAGCACGTCATCTTTCATCCTTAATCGATACGTGTACTTTCAAGGATAAGTATTATGTTCAGTATAAGCAGGATTATATTTTGACAAAAAGAAGTTCTTAAAATAATTTTTTGTTAATAACGAATGGTTTTTTTTAAACCGTTATTATTTTAAATTATAAAAAATAACACAAAAAATTGAATTTTTATAAAAAAATTTTAATTGAAAGAAGGATACATCTCAATAATATTTAAAATTGATTTCAGGCATGTGCACGCCGCGGCTGTTCTTCTTAACAAAAAGCATGCTGGACGTCAAATTTTAAGCCAATTTTTCAATTATTGCTGGCTAAATAATATTTCTCGTCTATAAATCACGCGAAATTTTGATTGATTTTTAAATTAAATGTTGATAATTTGGTGATTTGAAGGCGTCAATTTTGCGGTACGCATTAAAATCTCATTTTCTATAAAAATGCAAAACCGCTCGTCACCGAATCTACGATAAACTACTCCTGCTTAAGCTTCTAATTCTTACAAACAGTTCAATAAATATTGCATGGGTGGCTTAGAAATTGCCGTTTCTTAATTTAAATAAAATAAAACTTACTAATGCCTGCAATGGCATGCAAAAACTGTCAACATATCACCGGTATTTAATCTTCTTTACATTTTTTTATTTTCCCTTCATTTAACTTTGTTCTTCAAGTCGATCTAAAAACGCAAAAAAAAAAAAAAATAGAAAATAATGCATTTTAAAAATTGTAGATAAATTTGATTTAATCGATCCACGAAGAACTTTCCCACGTTGTTAGCATTTACATCAGGAATCAACAAATGAATCTGCCAAGTTATAGACACTGATTGTATGTATGTACGCGCAAGGGTACCCAGGAATACCAACGAATTATTTAGATTGGCATGAACAAATTTTTTTTTCATCATATAAAATAACGACAACAAATTTATTAGTAACAACAGCAATGATATAATAATTTTACATACATACATACATACATATAACATATTAATGCGTATTTTGATGAATGAGATTTGTTCAGAGAAAACTGTGACATACTTATATAAATGAAAATAGAAATTAATATTTTTATTAAAATATAATAGAAGAAAATTTGATGGAAAAAATTTGTTTGAAAAAGTGTAGAACTACAAAACTTTTAATATGTAAGTAATATCTGCATCTGAATAGTTCCTCAAAAATGTGGCATCTGGATATACAGTCGACTTTTGATAACTTGAAACTCGTTAATTTAAATCTCTCGATAATTTTAAATGTTTTTCAGATCCCTTGAAAAATGCTCAATATATTGAAAAAAATTTATATAATTTGTTTCCCTCAATAATTTGAAATTATTCCTAGGGAATTTGGATCGCCGGTCTGTAATTTGAATTGTTTTAATTTTGAAAAATAAAACAATCATATATTTTTGTATTTTGTGATGTGCTACAAAATGACGACTTTTTTACACCTTATAATTTAAACTCCTAATGTAATTTTGTTTCTGTTTTTCTTTAGTTTCTATGCCAGCTCTATAAGCTCTTGTTAATTTGAATTTTTTTAATCTTTCTTTTGATATTTTAAAGTCTCGTTAATATGAAAACTCGATTATCTGAACTTTTTCTCTAATCCCTTGAGTTTCAAATTATCAAGAGTTGACTGTATTTGTTTCCAAAAAATTATATATTAGAAAGGAAATGAGTACGATATCGACGCAAACACGGTAAATAGAAAACGTATGTTTGAAATGGATTTTGAATTTGGGGAAATTTTTAAAAACGTGTTCTATTAATTGCTGGTGAGCTTAAATAATGAGCTTAATTAATTTTTAATTTTTTCGAATATACAATGTTTCAAATGACAAATTTTTATGAATTATTTAATATTTATTTTTTCAGCTAAGGTTCATTTTTTAATTTAATTTTTGAAAAAGTTTAGCAAGAAAAATTATTTACAAATGTATGCGGACGTTTCTTAAGAAAACAATAAATATTAGACGCTAGCAGAATGAAATGCAGCATTTTTTGGATCGGTACATTCCTCATCAGCATTCTTCGCATTTCTATTGCCTTAGGTTGTGTATATTGTGAACATCGTCTATTAAATCAACTAATCAGTATAAATTTGGTTTGACGAAGTCAACATACAACTCAAAGCATTTCTTTGTTGTTCTCTTTGTAACTCGCCTTGTACATTTGTTTTTGCCTTTCGTACCAACCTGCGGTGTGGCCGCGATATACAGTGTTTTGTTTTTTAATCATTCATACTTGTTTTCTCGGAACAATATAGATAATGTTCCAATGTCATATTTATTATTGTTGAGTTTTATTTTAATTCATTTATAATAACCACGGTTCAAATCCTGATTGGGAAAAAATAATAAAAAAATTATAGTTAAAAAGTGTCTCATTTTTCCAAGGCCTTATTTTAAGTTTACCCAAAGTATGTATAACTATATATGATGCTCGAAACTGACATTACATCAGCGATTGTTGCTATTCCTGAAACTTTTGTTTAAATAGAGAAAGCAGAAGCATTAAAATTTATTATCATACAAAATAAAATAGACAAAAAATGTGTTTAAAATTAAGGATTTGATATTAAAGTTGGTACGTTATTTTATTTATATTAATTGCTCAAGTATAAGGCCTTGAATGTTGTTTCAAGGGAAGTATGTATCAAAAGTATGTATCGAAAAATGTACCATTATCTTGTAAATGACCGAAATGACCAGAATCATAAAAAATGCAATTTTACTTAAAATTATTTTTTTGGTTTGAATCATGTCAAAGAAAAATTTGTAATGTGTTTGTTATTTTATTGAAAAAATAGCTATTGAAACAAAATTTATTTTTGGCTGTTGATATTTTTATAACCCTAAAGGTGCTGCCAGATTAGTGAAACATTTGACAAAAAACATAGTCAATGTTTTTACAAATGTTTATTCAATCTTCGTGAAACATTTCGTTACGAATGACGATTTATAATATTTTAGATATCTCATCTTCTATACTGAGTAAAATCCAATATTTCCTAACAAGTGTTTGAGAAGGTCAACAATTTTTTTCTTTCATACTTCTTTTGATCAAATATTTAACTATTTTGACCGGAACTTAACAATCCAGCAAAAAAATATGAAGTAGTTCAAAAATCATAAGTATTTTCATTGCTCCTCTTGCACCTGTTTTCTATAATGCATTTTTAATAAGTTCGTTTATTCTAATTAAGTTTTAACTTTTGAACTCATGAAATACTCATGAAAATTCATAAAAAAAAATAAATTACAAAACTAAAAATTAAGGAAAAAATGTATCCTAATCATCGAATTTTCACTGGTTTTAAGCATTTATTTAAATGCCAAGCTGTGTGAACCCATGCTCGCCAATGACAACCTAATGTTAAAATCATGCGTTTTACCCCTAAATTGAAGCAGGTCGTTTTACGTAGAACCCATGAATTACCTACTTCTTTTGCATTTCTTTTTTTTTTTTTTGCTGGGAAAGTATTTCTTTAATTTAAAAAAAAAAAATTGTTTTGAATAATATGGCCTACAAAAAACAGGAACTTATATGTTTTAGTCATTTGATCGAGAGAAGTGAAATGTTTGTGTTCGATTTTATAATTATAAAAATTAGTCTGAACCTACATTTACATTTACAATTTTATAATAAAGCAATGAAAATAGTTGTATCTAAATTTGATTTGTGGCAGAAGAATTTTGTCACTGTTATACCCTACACCACAAAATGTTAAAAGAGGGTATATGTAAGTTTGTCATTCCGTTTGTAGTTTCTAAAATATCCATTTCCGATCCCATAAAGAATATGTATATATTCTGAGTCCTTATGCATAGCAAAGTCGATTGAGCGCTGTCCGTCTTTACATCCGAGTTAGTGTTGAAATCAACTTTGTCGAGACATTAGATGAGCAATGACAATTTAAATACGCCAATCGATCAGACATATGTAGTTTCGAAAGAGTTGCTTTTAAAAATCAGCAAGATCGATCCATGTACCTCGAGGCAGTGGGCTAAGCACCACGCCTGCTTCTAATTTTTCTATATCATGTGGAACAATGAAGTAACTCGAATCAACAAAAAAAAAAAAAACAAATGTGTGGAGCGATAGGAAATTAAAAAATATGAAAACGAAATATCAAGTGAAAAAACTAGCGCTAATCTAGCGTTATTGGCCTTTAAACTTTTCATAGAATAGTACGAATGTGCAGCATATTTTTTTAAATATCATTAAAAACGCTTGAAGAGATCTCTGAGGAAATACTAAAATTTTTGGAAAATTCTTAACCCATTAAGAGCCGATAAAATTTTCATGTAAATTTTTTTTTAATTTTTTAATTCTCTGTCACCTCAATATTTGTTTTTTTTTTTTTTTAATTGGAAGCGCTTCACTAATTTATATATAAGAAGGTATATAAGATTTAACATAGCCGAATAAGGCTCTCTTACTTGTTTTAATTTTTAGTAATATTTCCCTTTTTTACTGATTATTAGTTTAAATTTAAATCATAAATCAATAATGAATTTTTAATTTTTTGCTACAACGGTAGGGTTTCATAATTTATGATTAAATAAACCTCGTCTTTTTTCACTTAATGTCCCACGATTATTGAAACCAAAATTGAATCGTACAATTTCATTTTTTTACTTGTGACCGTTTATATATATGGACTTTACTGATTGGACTCGAAGAACCAAAAACACAATCCATTAATTTTTCCGGAATTAAATGAAAACTAATTAAATATTATATTATATATTACGAGAGCTGCTTTATATATATTTTTGGCCTAATAGTGAAAATGCGAATATTTATAATCAAAAATGGTTTTATTGTTTTTCAAAGTATTCTCCAGCATGATTTATACACATTTGCATGCGCTCAAACCGATTAAGACACCTCTAAAACATGGTTTTTGAACACTTCAACAGCTCTTCTGGCGACGAAAATCGTTGACCACGCAGTTTTTTCTTGATGTGCAGAAACAAGAAGAAGTCATTAGGTGCCAAGTCAGCGCTGTACGGCGGATGACCCATTAATTCGACGTTTTGGCCGGTCAAAAACGCTCTGGTTTGAGCCGATGTGTGAGAGTTCGCATTGTCATGGTGAACAATGATTCGTCTTCTCTTGTTGGTTTTTCGAATTTCTTTGATGACTTCAGGCAAACAAATTGTAGTGTACCACTCAGAAGTGACCGTCCTACGTTGCTCAAGCGGAACAGTCGCCACATGACCAGTTTTACCAAAGAAACAGGCGACCATTTGCTTGGAAGTGCTTCTTCCACGAACAACTTTCGTAGGATTTTGCTCCTCTTTGAAGACCCACACGGTCCGTTGTTGTTTCGTTTCGGGCTCATACGCATAGATCCATGATTCGTCACCTGCGACGATCTTATAAACGTCTTTTGAAGCACCGCAATCGTATTTTTGCAACATTTCTTTGCACCAATCGACAGAAGCCTTTTTTTGAGCGACTTTCAAATTGTGCGGGATCCAAGGAGAACAAACCTTTTTTACGGCCAGGTGTTCATGCAGTATCGAATGTATGCTGGTGAAAGATATGTCCAGGGATGTCTTTATCTCTCAATATGTCGCATGTCGATCTTGCATTACGAGTTCACGCACGGCATCAATGTTCTCTGGCACAACAGCCGTTTTTGGACGACCTTTACGGAGTTCTTCTTTGAGCGAGCTTCGGCCACGATTTAATATATTATATCAATTTTTCATAGTGCTATAGGATGGTGTTTCATCGCCATACAAAGATTTAAGTTCATCAATGCACACTTATCGTGATAATCCACGTTGAAAGTTGTGAAAAGTGATGGCACGAAAATGTTCACGAGTTAATTCCATTTTTTTCTATATTACTTTTTCAAGTCACTGTAAACAACACAAATAATGGTCGTACGTCAAAACGTTTTGAGTACGAATATGCTTAAAAATGACAAACTTTCCAATGGAAATGTCAGATTGCACTTGGCAGCACTCAGTGTTGCCAGGCCAGAAATATATATAGCAGCCCTCGTAAAACAAATGAATTAAAATTGGTTTGGCATAAGTTCATTCCTCTTTTTATTTTAAAGCAAAATCGAAGGGAAAAGTTGTTGTGTGTGGACTTCGTCTAACCAAATTAAAATTGATTGATTATGGATACTCCTCGTATTCTTGTTTACGATATTAGTTAAATGCGAAGAATGCTGGTAAAGGATGTACTGATCCAGAAAATGCAGCATTACTTTCTGATGGTGTATAATTTTTCATTTTTTTTTTGGACAACCTTCGCATATAAATTTTTCGTTCCAACAATTTTTAAAAATTAAAATAAGAATGAACCCAAGCCAATATTATTTTAATTCATTTTCTCATAATATCAAACAGTTCATATAATTCATATAACTTTAATATTTTTTGTTTCATTCAAATCAAACACTTTTTTTGTATTCTTACTACCTACAAAGTTATTAACATTATTAAGATTTTTTTCTCACTAATTACCCTGTATTATACTTTCACTTTAAAGTTTATTTTTAACGTACTGTAAATTAAAAGAATTATTTATAATTAGTCCTTAATTAAGGACATTTACGCTTACCTTACACGTGTACTTAAATTGTGTAAAATGTTTTTTTTTTGCATCTAAATTATGTTTCGTTAAATGTGATTTAAAGTCAAGGGAAAAACATTGTTATTAAAGGACAAAAAAAATTTATAATAAAATTATACATTGAAAACACTAACTTGCTTGTATTACATGAAAAAAGGTTATTTTTAAATTAATTCATAGAAAATAATAAAAGAGTGTGGTCTCTGACTAAAAAAGGACAGAGAGAAAAAAGTGAAGTATTGTGGCACTAAAAAGGGAAAGCTGACGATTCACTAAACCATTCTGCAAATCGGAGTTAAGCAAATTTATCTCTGTATTTAAAAAATTTACGGAACAAATGTAAATTTAGACAAGGAATTTAATTTTGATGAGTTGAGTTCAAGAATCGGTTTAGCGAATTTAGTTGAATTTCATTTTAATTTAATTTAAAAATTTACAAATAATTATTCGTTATTTTTTTATTTTGTTTTTTTTTTAATATTTTTTTATGGTAACAAGTCCACTGTGACAAACCATATTTTCATCGCTTTGATTTCATGAACGCAAGACCAAAGGCTGGGATAAGGCTACCAGATTTAGTAGACGGATATTTTTCATTTGCATCATTGTGCCAGAGAGATGATTATTTCCAAGCGTTGTGAGTTGTAACCAAAGCATATAGCACACTTTGTCTAAAAATATTCTTTTGCACTTTTTTATTTTGCTTCATTGCTTCATTCTTTTAAATCTATTACCAAGTTTTTGTCAAGCCTAACAAGTACTAAACTTTAAGTGGAAACAAACGAAACTAGGATGCTTGAAAAGGACTACAATTGTAATAATTTGCTTCAGTTTCATGATAAAAATAAAACTGAAATATTGCTTCAGATTATATTTATTAAAAGACAAAAGTCTGGATTAAATGCGTTGTATGTTATATTTTTGTTAGAAGCTAGAGAAAGAACTATAATTTAATATTAATGAGTACATATGTTTTTTGTTTTATTTACAGACATTATACTTTTTGTATTCAATATCTGATTAAATTGGTTTGGAATTTGAATATGTAACTGATGAATGATTTTTTCTTCTTTAAGTTGTAATTGATAATTTCTAACTTACAACAGTGTCAAGAAGGAGGAAAAGACGAAGCGGGAATTTAAATGCGTCAGAATCGATTTAAACAAATTCTCTGCTCATCATCGATTTTAATCAAATGTGAAACATAAATAGATCTCTCTTCCATTAAGTCCAATATTTATTCCTATTTCTTAAGTCGTGGGACCTATTTGAATGAAAAATTAAAACAAGCATTTACAGCTGTTCCGATTTTATAAAATTTTTTAAATAGTTGGAAATTTGTAAAGAAAGTGAAATATTCATTTCATAAAAAAGATAAGGCATAGGAGCACGGAAATGGATAAATTGCCAGCCTTAGGCGTTTGAACCGATTATAAACAAAATTCAAATTTAAAGATATTTGAAATACAAATAAATCCTGATCTATAAAGTCCAAAAGGCAGACTAAAATTTGTTTATATATAAAAAACTGTGGTACGTAACTTATCCATAAAATACATCATTTTTGTAAAATTTCTAAACATAAAAAGATTACTAAATGTGAAAATAATTTGAAATTTTAGGTGGTAAAATATCAATTGAATGGTAACAAAAAATACGTAGTAGTGCTATATTCGGCATAGCCGAATCTTATATACCTCTTACCATCTATGTAAATTTAGCTTAGTAAAGTAACTCCAATCTAAAAATCAAATATTGGGGTGACAGGGAATTAAAAGATTTGAAAAGTATGGGCGAGCGCCAATTTTTTAACTCGATATTTTTTTCTTGTTTTTAATTCTTTATCGCCCCATATATTTGTTTTAGTTTTTGATTGGAGTTACTTCATTATTGTTTTGCCTGCTGCGTCGAAGGACATGGACCGATCTTGCTGATTTTCAATAGCACCTCTTTCGAATTAAGAGACACTATGTCTGATCGATGGCGTATTCTTTAAGTTAATCTAGTTCCTTGGCAAACTTGATTTCAACACTAACACAGACGGACAGACAGACATCGCTCAAAGATTTCGCTATGCATATGAAGTCAGAATATAAACACTTTATGGGGTCGGAAATTGATATTGTAGAAATTACAAACGGAATGACAAGTTTAAAAGTACCCTTTTTTCACTTTTTGTGGTGCAGGGTATAAAAAAATAAACGTGTGCCATTTTTTTTACCATCTCTTGACATTTCTCATAATTCTATCAAAGCAGTTCTTGAGTAATTTTTTGACACGTAGTTTTTTTAAGTTTCTGTTAGTTTTTTAGCAGTTGAAGTTTACAAGAAAAAGAAATAAGAAAGTGACAGAAATTTTAAAAGTATTTGCACACATATGAACAAATAAAAAAGTTTTGTGAAGTTGGAGTTTGTAACAGAACATTTGACAACAATAACTAGCGTCATCACCAATTTCACGCTTATTTACTTTAGAACATAACGTTCATGCTTAGTTGTTTACCACCTTGTATAAAACAAAATGACTTTAATATTTTCATGTAAGAAATATCTTAATTAAAGGAATGAAAAATTGTTCATTTTTAATACAGTTTCATGGATTGAATACCGAAAAAGTCTTCTGCGGCTAAAATTTGAAGTTTGAGCACTCCGTTCTTTTCAGAGGCGGTGGCATTGCGTTCCAATGCTTTATTGCGTTCCAATTGCTTTATTACGTGGAAATTATTCTTTTATTACGTGAGAACCTTTTAAAAAGCGGCGCCTTGTTAAGAAATAATTTAAACTAATAACATTTCATTTATTTTAATTGTATGAAATTCATTTTTATAAATTTATTTTTACAAAATTTTGTTTGCTAATTCAGTTAAAACTTGTTCCCATAACTGTGCAATAACATAACAATTTTTTGAATGTGTTTTTTATTTCCCAACACTCTTAATTCGCTTAATTCGCGAATATCCAATCCTCATTCACTCAATTACATAAATAAAAGTCACATCCATCAAATTCCATTATTTTCCTTTTTTTTATTCATGCTTTCCAACGTCATAAGTTTTTGGTGCCAATTTCGCAAACAAAACAAAAAAAAAAAAAAAAATAAATAAATAAAAAAAATTTTTGTTGCAGCAGAACAAAAAAATTGTTAAAAAAAATGTCAGTAATGTTTTTTTTATTTATCAGCTTTTGTTTTAAATATTTTTTTAAGATATCCGTTTTTAATTATTTTAACATTCAACTGAAATGATATAGTTTGACCATTAGTTTGTCGTACGTCATCTTTTAATTTGATAACGTTAAATGTTTAAAAGTTTATTGTTAGGAACAAAACAAAAAATATTTTATTTTTAAGGGAAAAAAGTTTTTAGAAATTCGCCCACTTATGTTGATACAAAAAAAAAAAAAATCGTATAAGATCTTTACTTTATTTAAAAGCAGTTTTAGTAAAAGTTTAACTTCGACTACAATTACTTTTAATTATAATAAAATGAATTATTTAATTCGTCTTAAATTTATTTACATTTCTAAGTGTCTACTAAGAAAGAAATATTATTTAAAAAATTTTGAAGACATATTTTTTAAAAGAAAAACAGAATAATTAAAAGCTTTTAGAATACAAAGTAAAATTTTCTGGATCGCTAGAGCCACCGTCAGCACTCTTCGCATCTATCTACCTTAGGTTGTGTACAACGTAACATCATCTATTTAACCAAGTATTTTTGTAACTGAGAGTACGAGGAATATTCAGAGTTGCAAAAAAACGACTAGAATCGACAAATATCAGAAGCTCCTACACTCAACGATATGGAATTGATGACTGATCATTTTACGCAACGGGTCTGAATTCGGACTTTGTTTTGAAGATACCAGGAAATGCATTATTCTTAAAAAAAAGCAAAGAGCATCACAAAGAATGCTTAAGATGGCCAACGAAATTTATAGAAAACGTTATGGTTTTGCGATGCTTTTTCGGCAAGAGATGTATTAAAGCTGCATTTTAGAGAGAGTACTGCAAATGCAGAAATGTATATTTAAATTTTTGAGGAAACTTACTACATCGGCACGACTTTTGGAAAATTTATCTTTCAGCAGAAGAGGAGAGTGGTTGCAAGACAACAGAATTGACTTCTTAGAGTGGCCATCTTCTAGTCCTGAAGCACAAAATCTTTGGACATTAATGAAGAGATGGTTGCGCTATCACTCTCAAAAAATGTTGTAGGCGATGAAAGATGAAAAAATAAAGGCTGTCTGGGTTCTAATTTAACCAGAAGAGTGAATTGTGAACAATATTGATTTTTTGTCAAATAAAATATTATTAAATAACTATTTAAATAAGATGTATAAGAAAAGGAGCACTGTGCTCATGAATAGTAATCAGGGTATGAAAAAATGTACCACTACAACAGTGTAATTTCAGAATTAAGATTTTTCTAAAAATATTGTGCAACCACAATACTGTAGCACAAAATTACAACCTTAGATTTGTAATACTGTGCCTTTAAAATACTGTTTAATTAAAAATATGACGTCACTATTTAAATACCTGTTTAACATGACGGAAAAGATATTTTGGAAAGAACGGAGCAATTTGTAGGCCGATTTATTTGAAAATTTGACACAAGCAAAGCAGAAGAGTATTTGAGCTTAAGTTTTGAAGCTGGGTCCCATCCCCTTTTCAGGAGTGACGCTAAGTGGTCTTAAGGTTGTGTATCTCGCACTTGCAAAATTTTCTAATGTTTAGAATTCCTTAAATTTTTTAAAATTATACATGGCCTCAAAGGTCTACTTGATAGCTACGAAATCGTGCCTTATTTAGCAAATTTTAAGATGATTGAGTTAAAAGCATTTTTAAATTATCCTTTTTAATTTTTGATACCCTGCTCTGTTTTTTTTTCAATTCTGGGTACAATTTTTGGACAATGTTTCTTAATTTTTTTTATCTGAATTAATAACTAGACGATTTTCAATTTAAAAATCCAAAATTATTTCATTTTTGTGTATTTTGGCCTTAAAAGGGCCATTAACCTTTTTCATTGAACAAATATTCTTAACGAATATATAAAAATTTTAAAAATGAAAACTTCATTTCGCCTTTTAGGTCAGAACCTATAAATGTTTCTAATTTCATTGCAGTTGACTCATCCGTTTAACCTTTATTGACGCAAAAACTGAGAGGAAAATAACCTACACAGAAATTTTTAATTTAATCTCTAAAAATAAAAATATTCTTTTTACTTTTTTATTTTTTTACCTTTATAAAATTCCTGCTAAATAGGATTACAGTTTTTATGGTTTTATTCTGCTCATATGAACGTAAAAAACAACAGAAAAATACACATCCGTATAAAAATAAGCCAGCAAAAAGAAAATGTGGAAAAAATACTGCAAAAAAATACACGCATGACATGAAAGGAATTCAGCAATTCTTTTGTCATTTTTAATAATCATCATTGAAGGTGAAAAAGGTAAAAGAGTATTTGGGCAAGTTTTTTATTCAGTCAGGAAACATGTACTTTTCAAATACTTTTACTCCATATTTTTCATCTCTTAGTAAAGAAGATGATATACACTTTTAAAAGAACTATTAAACCACATACATCTGAATGTAAGACCAATTAGACAGTTTCAGAAATGTCCTATAAAAACATAGAAAAACGATTTTTGTATGAATCAAATGTAAGGAAAATAACGAACGACTGCTTCCATTTTCTTTTTTTTATTGTTATAAATTATTTTTGAGAGTGTCATATCGTAAAAAAATGGACTCAAAATTAATTCTCTCCACTAGAATATTTCTTAAAAGCAAAGAAGGCTTAGATATCCATTAAAAATTAATATTAAAAAAATCTGAAATCGAATAAAAAAAGTACAACAATTAAAGCAAATGAAAGATGTTTCAACCTTAACAAAATTTAATCAAAATCACCGGAAAACAAGAGAGCGTAGAAAAAAGTTTTCCTGGAAAGAGAAAAAAAATAAAAATAAACTTTTCATTTAACAAAGCGTAAACTCACAAGAAATACAGATATAACTTTAGAGGTGAAATTTAAAAAAAAAATACAGTTTGAGTTCTTAGCTCATTATAAACCCATTATTGACACTGGATAAAGTTTCTTTATTGTTTTTTTTTTTATAAAATTCTACTATAAGTCTCTGAACACCAGAGTTACATTTAAAAATGTGGTTGAGGGTTAATTCGAACTTTCTTATGTACAAAATTAAGCTTCGACGAAGACATTCATTATTTTTTTGGTCAACTCTGGCAAAATTCATTATGGCTTTTTCGGCTGTACAGTGTAATAATTGTGTTTTTTTAATTACAAATAGATTTAAATTTCTTATTCTATTTCTCTAAGATATGTTTTTTGATGTAATAATTAGACAGTTGATATCTACCTGTAGTCTTTTACACTTTTTTTATCATCTTTGTAAAAAATCATATATAATAACGAACTTAAGCCTAACTATCATACAGAAAGCAACAAAAAAATATTTTTTAGATCTTTATAGTTATTACTTAAATGGATAAACCTTCAAAACTCTTTTCCAACCTGTAGTTCCATTATAAATATGACAGAAAAAAATTAGTTATCTAACTAGTGATTTCGGCATTAAAACATTTAAGATCTCAAAAGCAGCTCTACCTGTCAAATCCAATCTACAAATTAGGTGCTCAAAATGAACTAAAACTGTCTAGACAGAGAACAATTTTTATGAATACAGTAAAATTTAACACGAGAACAGTACATTACAGTTTTAGATGTCACTTTCAATATGCAAAAATTCAAATCAAATGTCCATAAGCACTACTCCCTCCATTTCCCTTACCACAATCTAATATCCTAGTTCTGGCACTATGCACTGCATAAGTAGGAGACATCTCCTGAGTGCTTGTCCTGATAAAAAAAGATACGGACCTTTTACTTATTCTTGAATTCAATTAAATTAGCTTAACCGATAGAAATGCCATGTTTCCTACTTTAGGGTACAAGCTTTTTATGCAAGTGCATCCTATTGAAAAGTAACCATAACTTTCATAAAATCGATTTTGCTGCATAACATTTTCCATTCTCTCGCTTTAGCTCCTTTGTGGGTTTTAAGAAAAATACATGTTCCTTTTTACCATTTAACATGAGAAAATTACTTTTTTTTAATTTCATTAAAATCCTTTAACCACGATTGTCGCATAAAAAAGTAAAATTAAAGGTGCCAAGTTTCCAATCTCTTATAAATCGATTTAGTTTTTTTAGTTTTTCTTAAACATAAAAATTGTTTTTTCTGCTAAAATGGGCGCATGACCCGATTAGCATAATCCTTCGCCACAATATTTAATCTAAACTCATTCTGTAGTCATTGGATTATGTGGGAACTAGTAGACAGCCTGGAAGAAATATAGACAGCAGTTTCAAAAATTTGTGTGTTTGCATTCTAAATCAAGAAATCCTTTAACAAAATCTGCTTAAAATATACATAAACGTTATTAAGTCTTATAATTTGCTTTAAAAATTATATTTTAAATACAAAAGCAACCAAAAAACTTTAAATTTTTTTAAACATTTTTACAGCATATTTATATTTTTATGCTGAAGGGTACATACGATTCAACTCCGCCTGGCTTAATTCTACAAACAAATATATTCACTTGTTCTTTTTTTCTTTTGTTGGTAACATACACGCCTGTGTGATTTTTTGTGAGTGTATGATATGGGAATGTATGAACTTTTTATGTACAGAAATAATGCGTGCTGATATGTTTTTACGCCTGTGTATGTTATTTGTCCCCATTACAGCTAATGTCATTGTTATTGTTGTTTTTGTCATTTTAGTTATTGTTATTTGTGTCTGTCAACTCCCAGACCGGAAGTCATCTAAAAGATGTGTTTGTCATTGACTCAAATACACTTCGTTAGTACTTCTATTTCCTTTTTTGCTTTTTACACACATTTTCTTTTACTTGTCTACATATTTTTGCTAAACGCACACTTTAACTATTGTTGTTGTTGGATTCATGTTAAAGAATTTCATTATGACTCTTTGGTTTTACAAAAAACCATTAAAAATTGTGGCAATAACCACAATAAAATTCACATGTTTATGTATGTATGTGAGTATGCATGGATAGATTAAATTGTCCGTAATTCTAGCAAGCACAAAATCATTAACTGTCGCAAGAAAAACCATTTTCACTTCCGTAAAAAAAGGATAGTGGAAAAGAGAAAAATATAAAAAATTGTGATACTTTTACATTGTTGTTCTCTGTTGTATTAATAAATATACAGGTCAATGGATTCTTTTCTTAGATATTTTCCTAAAATGTGCACAAATAAAATTTTATTATTTTGGAAAAAAAAAAATTCGCCACCATCGTTGTCTTGCTAATAAGTATGTCATGCAACAACGTTCTTGTCCAACTAAGAATTTAATGTTAAATAATGTTGTATTTATGACAACTCAAAAAAGTGATTTGGACACCAAATTCGAAATTATGATTTTAAGTTCGAAGGGAGCAGAAAGTATGATGTGCGCATGTTTTCAAATGGAGAGCAATTTGTGCAAGTAGAAATGCCAGATTGCTGCTAAAATGATTAAATGATTAAATTTAGGAAAAAGCCAACCACTTATTAAAAAGAGTTTTGAAGAAAATTGAACTGGCTTTTGTTTGAATAAAATACAATTTAAGCCAATGTAACGCTATTACCTCCATGTTTTAAGAGCATAAATATTTTTATTGGTTGTGATTTCATTTATTTACGATCCCTTTGCATACTGCGAAACAGCTTAAAAGTTTCCTGATGTCTGCAATTGTTGCACGAAAACTTTATAAAGTTTGTTTTTATAATTCAGTTGATCGTAGTGAATACGAGACAACATCAAATAAAGAAACTGCCACTGATGAATGATCTAGTTTATTATATGCTTAGTCAACCTGACCAACTGATTTGGAGTGGTAGGGGATCTGCGAAGTGACCAATGAACCCACAACGGGTCAACGAAAAGAGCTTTATGCATCCACAGAAGAGTAAATGGATGCACGAAATAATAAAAGATCAATAAAGAAGCCAGCGGGCGTACAGAGAACCAACAAACACAGAGAAAGTTAAAAAACCCTGGAGGGTTCAGTAGATTTACAGAAGGCGGAGAAAATCCTGGGAGAGTACAATTAATTGAGGCGATGTTGGTTATGTGTTGATCAGGTTGTCATGCTTTCTTTAAAGTAGACGGTTACAAGACACCATTAGAGGAGGCAAAGGAAATCAGTAGGCAGTTATTAGACCATATTAGGTGATCCACCGTGCAGCCAAAGGAGCTCATAAGAGCATTCAGTGAACTCCCGAGTAATGAAATAAACTTATGTGGATCATTAGTGGAGGCAGTAGCAGACAAATTTTTTTAAGTTTTTATACTTTCTTTTGATTCGGCCGTGTTGGCGACCACAGGAGAGGGATATTGAGTTCTAAGTTAGGTCACCTTGTGACAAGCAATAAACTGCAGGGTCGTCTAGTGAAAGCAGGTCGATTAGACACCAAGCAATCAGTAGTTTATCTCGGATGAGGCAGATAATTAATGGAGTAAAAGGCAGTGAACGCCTTAAGATTAGTCAACCTCAGGGATTTCCAATTATTTTTGGTTGTGTTCAAAAGGAATCGACCCCTCAAGAGATCATCACACGACTAATTTTATTACTTTAATAATATAGTTGGTAAAATTTTGCCGCTTAACAATCTGGCATCACAGGTTACACCTCTCTCTCTCTCCCATCAGTTAAACAACTTCCGCTGCTGGTTGGCAACCAAATGGTTATTTGCAATGTTAAGTTAAAAAGAACCCAGTTAAAAATGGTCCACCGACGCATCAGCATCCCGGGAAATTTGAAAATTACGTAAACATTGTTAGGACCGCTCCGCTTTTAAATAAAAATTCCTCCTAATTTTTTGTGTTAAAATGTTTTTTTTTTTACTTTTTGGTGAAGAAGTGCTTAGTGTTGAGTTCAATGAAATGAAGAAGTTGGCCAAATAAAATTATAACTACCACGGAAAACAATAACAACAATTAAGTAAATTAGTAAAATAATTTGATTAACAAAGCGGATAACACGCCTTTTTTTAATATAATTAAATATAACAGCAACAACAAACGTATAAAATAAATGTAAATGAAAATAAAAGCCAAAAAAAATATATATTCAAATTTATTAAGTTTTATAAATTTTTGATAAAATAATGTTAATGAAACAACTTTTTTGATTACATAAGAATAAAGGAATGTAGTAAAAGCAATATCTCTAATATTTAAAATTAAAAAAAAGGAAGGTCTTATTACCCGTGCTTCAGACAATAAAAGATTAAGCATAAAATATGTTAAAATGACATAAATTTAAATCGCTGAAATCTAAAATAGATTTTCAAATCAACAATTTTTAAGGTATAAAACCAGATGAGATTTTTCTATTTTAATATGTGATATTAAATTTAGAATTGTGGCAAGAATAATAATAATTGTTATCATTGTTTTATTTTGTAACAAAAATCTTAATGTAGCACGTACTCGTAGACAATGACAACGCCATCATGTGTTCGTCCTAGAGCCGATAACAAAAGCAACAAATATTTAAATGATGAACAGAAGTGAAAAGAAAAAAGAAAATATATAAAGACATGAGTTTTTATATTTCACCACAAGAACAAACTCATTTGAATAGACACGTTGTTGCGGTACTTTATAAACAGGCTACACACCCTCAATTATGGACTTAAAAATTTTTTAATATTTTGTGGTTTTTAACAAAAATCTAAATCAGGAATATCAAAATTATTAGGAGAATTTTAAACGTCAAATAGAGTAAAATCACGTTTGTTATATTTGAATATAACAGACCTTAGTTCTAGTTTTTATTTAATTGAATGCGGCTAGGTTATGAACCCAGTCCATTATTAGGCGACGTGCTAACCCTCTAAGCAATGGACAAGGGGTCCATAATATAATAAAATTAAAATTGTTTTAAAATAACAAAGCGCTGTTAAGCCAGGCTGTGGTTATCAAAAGGAACAAGACACTAAAAAAGTTTTGGCTGACTTCCAAAATGAATAAATACAAGCAGTTTACATGCAGTTTAGCTGCGATATTTAGATTCTGTGCATATACAAAGCCGCGAAACAAAGCATTAATTTAAAAACTGATGCACTAGTTGTTTGGTTGCAACGTTTCTAACACTTGTCTAAGATACTTTGTAATGGTATGCATTATAAACATTTAGTACCACGGCATTATGAAACACAATTAATTGTTCGAGTACAAAGCAATTGACGTTTTGGAAGTTAGTCTATGTGAAAGTAACTTCTTAGTGTCTTCGCTTGTATTGGGTCCTTTTTCGCTTGACTGTATGTGATTACGTTCATTCTTAAACGGATTATTAAGTTTAAGCAGGCAATAGAATACTATACCCAATTTATTCTTAAAACCATTACCATCGTGCTTAGTTGACGATGCTAATGTATGGCAGCACCAGCGATGCCAGAATGAAGATTTTTCCTTAATTGTAAAAATTTTTTAATAAAAAAAAACAAGATTTGAAGATCTTTTTCCCAAAATTAGGATTTTTTGGTTGAGTTGTTTGACAACTAATATTGCAACTTCTTGTTAAAATTAATTAAACAAATTTACCTATTTGAAACAATTTTATTGTAAATTAATACTCTTAAACAAAAACTTTTAATCACTGCCGCTAATGGATAAATATGTAAATATGATGACGCTTACCAGGTACATATATTTGTAAAAACTAAAATTTCCGATACAAAGTTTAATGCTACTCAATTAAATGAATTCATTGATAATTGAACTGCCATCTACATTGAGTTCTGTAAACAAATAACAAAACAACGATGCACCCTTAAAACCGCTTATTACTTAAAAAGTTTCTATGAAAATTTTTTGTTCTACTGGGCAGCACTTAACTCTCTTGGGTTTTAGATTATCGTCTTCCTTTTTGTCCTTAAAGCATCCTAGTACAAGGAAGAAGTCGAAGCAAAGAATGATGCAAGAAGATTAATCATTTATTGCGCTTTTAAAGACAGGATAGGACAAATGACAGATAAGAATTTTGATCAGTAGTCTATACTTTTATCTTGAACATTAAAAAAAAATAGAGAAAGGAAATAATTTAATACAGCTGGGAGGTCTGAGCTCTTATTCCAGTGACTATCAACTTAATAACATCGATTTTTGTGATATGCATGTCAACCATTCATGGTATTTTTTAGTTAACATTGAAATTTTATTTTAAACAATAATGACAGTGGAAAATTTAATGCTAATGAATTTTTTAATTAAAATTTTTCACGAATTACAAATGGAAAAATTGTTTATATGAAACATAAATTAGTAATAGCAGAATCTTATTAAAAGCATTATGAATAAAATAAATAAATCGTCACCCCTTTGTAGATCAATGTATTTAAAAAGCTTTTAACAATTTATTAATTTTAAGTCAGACAGTTATAAAACTTGATGCCTGCGACGTGAAGCTGCCCACCACCCCTGCTGCCAGATTTTAATACTTACACGAAAACAAAATATGTTTCAATAGTGTTTAGTTTTTCCTGAGCAACCTCAATGGGTGCGTTGGTAGAGGTGCGTGCTACAAAACAGAAGATCATGAGTTCGATCCCACCTTTGGACATGCGTACAAAAAAAAAAAAAAAAATAAATAAATAAATAAATAAATAATTATTGTATAAGGCAATTAAAAATGTAAAAACAGCAGTACAAAACTTCCGAAAAAGAAAAAGACACTTATTGTGTGAAGCCAAGACAATATAATAAAGTGAGACATCTACTTAATATTAGAATAACAGATAATTGTTAAGACGCTCTTTATAAGAATGAAAGAAGAGCTCCTAGCTGTTAGCGGAAAGAAGTAACAACAAGATAATAGCGTTAAATTTCTTAAAAAGGCACCGAGTAGTCCTTGTCTCGCCGGAGTAACACAGTAGTGTAACTTGGATGACTGCATTCTTAATAATGCATGTTTATTAAATACAAGACCATAGGATCCGAAAGACAGTAGTAGGATAAAGAACTGTAGTTAGAAGGCATAGAAGATTAAAGAAAATAGCAAATTTATAATGTGCCACAATGGTTCTTTCCAACCAAAAAAATCCGTACGTTTGTCTAAAAAGGAAAAAAAAACGCAACAATATGTATTTTACTTTAAGTTGTTTATTTAGTGTTCAAAGAAAGGAGTGATGTTATTAGTTATTTGTAATGACTTTGTTGCTTACTTATTATCAAGGAATCCTCTGCATTAAAACGCATCACCATTAGTAAAAATTAAGGCAGTAAAAAAAAATCATCAAAAGCTTAAGAAATTGGCCATTAATTAGTCTACTTAATTAATTACTCCCATGCATGACCTCAGCTCTAAACACTAATCTAATTCTATTTAACACCAGAGGCACTGCAACAGTGATGTTAAAGCAAATATAAGGTTCAACCGAAGAGCTGTTAATAATAATAATCTTTTTATCTTCTATTCCTTTTCATTACACATTTTCAACAACATTTCTTTTTGGCAAACAAGATAACATGATCAATTACTAGACATTATTCTCTTTACTTCTCTGAAAAAATTAAAATATTTGATTCACGTTTTATTTAAGGTAGGTGATATATACAAAGCTATTACCGGTTTGCTAATTCTTAATAATGCGTTTGGCATAATATTCGGGATCGCCTTAAAATTATCGAGAGTCCTTGTATCTTTATAGGTAGTCAGACCCACCCCTATACACCATCTATTTAACTTAGTCAATTGATGTTCTTTACTATGAAAGAAAGAAAAAACCACTCTCAGTTGCGAAAACTTTGCAATTTGCAAATGCTTTTGCATAAATTTGAATATCCACTTTTTAACGGCCACACCCTGTTATAGTAATTTATTTTCATCGTAAAATTATTTGAGAGCTTAGGTATGCAATATCCCACTCACTAAATCACTTTCTTTGTTTAAAGATGAGATAACGCTTCTCTGGCTTTAATACACAGTTTCTTATTTCTGAAAAATAAAGGATACAGGTGTGCGAGCTATTTTCATTTTCCATACGCTCAAGTAATAAAAACTGTGTTTTACTGCCGACATTCACCAGTCTTTTAATGGCCGTGTGCATGCTGTATCTTGTCTGTTAAAACATTATGACTGGAAGTTAAGTACAACAAAAAAGTACAAAATAAAGACTAAAAATTCACGTAAATAGTTTGTATATTTATAATTCTCTATTGCCCCTTTTCTTCAACTGTTGTAACATCATCTTTTAGTTGCAACAACAACTTTGTAATAAAATGTGTTTGTAATGTGGTAAATTATACTTTCATTGCTGTTTTGTTATTTTGATGCTGTTTTTTATTTTAGCATTTTATGGCGTTGCAATTAATTTTAATTCAGCTCACGCTTGTGAAACTATTAATTTCTCCTTAAAAATGAATTAAATGTGTATTTTAATTTAACATCTCTTTTCAAAGGTGCTCTAGTTGATGGAAGTAAAATCAATTTAAAACAAATTTGCTCTAACTTATTCTGCAGAAAGGTTTTAGTTAAATAAATTTGAAAATTTATCAGGACTTGTGTTGCTGAAGCAATTTTTAGCAGTTGCAATGCAAAGAAAAGATAGCGTAGACGACGGCTCGCTATCGTCTGCGATGCAGTCGGCATGTTTCTTTGCTCAACAGCTGCTTTTGTTATTTTCTTCATTTGCTTTTGAAAAAAAAAAAACACTGATAAAATAAAAAGTGTTAGCGTTTAGAAAAATTTTTCAACGTATTGTTTCATACTTTCTTTCACACCATCACACTTTCTCATAGGATTTAAGTTTTTGACAGGTCTTAATACTCAGTATGAAAGGGGCTTTAGTAATGTTAACTTACCATTCGTCAAGTACAATTGGCTTCTCTTTATTCAGCCTTTAAATATAATTTGTATATTTTTTTGGTTTTTTTATTTACTTCTTGTATCTTCTAATTAACTGACCTAAATTTTCAAACCTTAAATCCTACAATGACATTTAATGAAGTCCAAAAATTTTTTTCTCATAGTTTCTGCAATTAATTGTTTTCATTTATCCTGATGTGTGATCAAATGAACGATATCTTTTCTTTTTTACACTAGTCGGCATAAGTATCTTGACGAAATAAAATTCGAGCATTTTTACGTTTGATTTGGTTTGATTTCTAAACGGCTTTGATAAAAACTTTTGTTTATTTTTTCCTTTTTATTTATAAGAAATACAAACTTAAAAATAAGCAAACAATTATTATTTCATAGAAACTTTAAAAGTTGTAAAATAATTTGTAATTTCATGTGTTGGCACAAGTATTTTGACAAGAATGTAAAACTAAGAAAACAGTGTTTAAACTTAAGAAAAGTTAAGAAAAGAAGAAAAAGAAATTAGTATAATATATATCATCCTTTTGCTTCAATAACTTTTTGAAGGCATCGTGATACTGAATCCACTACATTTTTAAGAATCTCTAGAGATATATCTTCCCATATGGATGTGTGCTGAGAAATTTCCTCCTCTCTGGTTTTATTTAACGAAACTTTTTTCCTTTTTTTTCAAAAGATAACAGATGTTTTCTATATTATTTGAATCGGGACTTTGAGGTGACTATTTTAAAGTAGTAATACCAATATCCTTTAAAAATGTAGTAATCATCCAGGCTTTGTGGCACGAAGCATTATCCTGTGGCAGTACAAATGATTCCCCAATAAGCCTTTCACCAGAAAGAAAGGCATTTCTATTTAACGTCGTAAAATATTGATTTTGGTTCATCAAGCCGGTGACAGGAACTAAGTCATCCATTCTATTATATGTAACACATACCCAAAACATGACAGAGCTTCTACCATGGCGCACTTTTTGACAAGCTTGTCATTTATTTTATCGTTCTACCTTTGGCAATTTTCAAAACATATGATTTTGGATGAGTCAAAGTAGCTTTCATCTGTCCATAGAACGCTTTTTCAGAGCTCCTATGGCTTGTGCAGATATTTCTTTGCGAAGTCCAGTTATTAAAGCTTATTTTACTTTGTTATGTACCGCACGTTGTTAGCTTTAACTGTCTTAAAATCTCCTTCGTTTAAACGTTGTCTAATAGTGCGCTCACTGACTGGGTTCTTGACCGTCAAATTCCATTGCAGCTGTTTAAGGCTTCAGAAAACAATTATTTTTTTAATTCTCGTATAAGGATTTGGTTTTCAGTTTGCGTTGTTTTACGTTTTAAACTAGATCTCGTTTAATTTTTTTACGTCGTTATGCTATTTAAACCTATTAAATTGATAGTGCACAGTTTGAGGCGACACTCTGAACTCTATTGCATTTTTTTTTTTTTTGACCATTGAAAATTTGGTAAGCAAACTCAACTCTGCCGTTTTACCAATTTTTATAACGTTTTTTAATCAATTTTTATTTTTTTATAAACGTTAAATATCAATTAAACTTTAATAGAATAGTTCTCCGCCTTTAACGCGCTCAAAAATTCAAACAAAAAGCCACAAAGACACCGTCAAAATATTTATGCCACGCAAATATTTGTTATCTGCAGGCATTATTATCAGCAGAAAGAAAATGCAAAAAAAAAAACAATATAAAATTTCGCATGAGCTAAAGATAAATTCTTTGTTTTTCGCATTATTTTTGAACCGTTATTAGACGACTCTAAACTTAGCAGGATTCAACAGTGAGGAAAATGTTTCGTCAAAATACTTATGTCGACTACTGTAGTCTAATGTAAACGCAATCGTTGAGGATACTACATTTAGGCTTGAATGACTTCCAATCTTTTTCAAATACATATGTTTTGCAATGTCTAATTTAAACAATGGCACATTAAGATCTCAGTGGATTTTTGTCCCATAATTAAATTTCACAACACCGAACAGAAACTTACAGTCTAAGCTTAAGGAAGAGTTTTGTTAATAAGCCATTTGTCTTTTTTAGACTCCGATTGTATTATTCTTGTTTTATAAAGCTTTTCTAAAGGCACACCGCTTCGAAACATCTTGCAGTGTAGAAGTTATGTGAGAACATTTCTGTTCATTCGCCTAATTTTTTATTTACTTAACGGTTGCGAAGATAATAGGGATACCAGATGGAGTACTTCAGTCACTTTGAAATATATGAAAAATCCAAGACATTTAAATGCTTCCTTTGCGACCTGACAAATATGCTTGTTTCACCCAATATCGCAATTAATTTTCACGGCAAAAACATCGAAAGTTTCTGGTTCCTAAATATCTACATCACCCATGATTACTGATGATATAGAACATTCAGCCGTCCGCTTGAAGATCTTAATCATATGTATCATCTATGTGACTTCCCATATTCCCAAAAGCTTGGCCTATTACGCAATGAATGGGAACTCCAGCTTCAATTGAATGAATAAATAACTTTCTAACATTTAATAACATTCAAAGTAAATGTACATGTGGCCATTTTAACACTTTATTCGAGCCTGCCTACATTTTTGTGACTTCTATCTGCCATCTTCTTGGATGTACGGAATTCGACCACTGCGAAGCCTAGACTGCAAATCAGAAAAGTGACAACACTTTCCCCCGCCATCAACAGATTGTTTTCTTTTGAAATAATGTCATCGTTCGTGTAGCCATTAACTTGATTGAACACTTCCTCGATGGATTTTTTGCTCCTTACGGCATTTGTTTTTTCGTCTCTGCTTTTAGTTTGACATTTCTTAAGCATTTTTGTTAGCTGATTTAATATCGAGGATTGATCTCTCAATTTTTTATAAGGTGTCGCTTTTGGCATTGGACACGTTTTGGGAATCTGTCTTTGAAGTTCTAGCAAATACCGAATTTTTTTTATCAAACCTGCTGCGAGCAATACTGTAAATCTATCGTAAATATATAAAAAAAAGTATAAAAATAAAAATGAATATTCAATAGTAATGTTTCTTCTATTGTTAACGAAAAGTTTTGAGAAAAATCTCTTCATACGATATTGGTTATTAAACCTGGCATGGTCTAAGTTGGTTATTACTTTAAGATGTCTTAATGACTTTAAAAATATATTATTAACCATCAGCCATTGTTTTACTGGCCTAAGAAAAATAATGTCATTAATAGCTGATGCATGTAATTGAAAAACAAAGTTTAGAGTTGCCAGTATATTGGCAGGGTTGGTGGTATTACGGTTTGGCTTCGTCGTACCGCGTGGTTCTTGCCTCAGTTCATGCTACTTTTTAAGAAAAAATACACGCCAGTCCTTATAGAAAAAACAAAAACAAATACACCAATAAACTCAGTATAAAGACCAAAGTGAGTATTGCACATCATCGACTTTTAACACGTATGGTTGACTAGTGCCTTGTATACCGAATTGGGCTTTCCTTTACAATTGAAACTTCTTGAAATTATGGCTCAATTTTAATCATCTCTAATACATTCAGCGCTTACCTTCCATTGTTTTTATAAAACCAAATCAAAAATAATTTTTAGTTAGTTCCAATAAGGAGTATGAATTTATATGTTTCTAACAAAGAATTCATTTAAAGGATGTTATTAAAGCCTTCAGCAATTATTATTGATTTTGAAGTGGTTTACTCGTCAAATTATTTTTTAGTAAATTCTTTAACTCACGCAACTTTATTTTAAACTTTTCCCACTGGATCATCGAAACATACGTTATTTTATTACATAACATCATACATTTTGAGCTGTTATTCATTTCATTCAAAAGCAAAAATCATACAAACAAACGTATTTATGTGTCGCTATTAAAATTACGAAAGATGTAACAACAATAAAATTGAAGTAAAAACTGCAACATGACAGCTTTAAATCCCCATCTTTATGGCAAATAACAGTTGAATATCAACACGTGTATTTATATAAGTTGTATATGTGTAGGAATATGTTGATTTAAGTGTGCCGTTTAAGGCATTATTGTATTGTGTGAAAGTTTAACGCGATGTTGATATGTTGCATTAGTTGTACTTGTGTTAGTACTTCTTACAATGTGGGCGTTTTAATTTAATATTTCATTTAGTATTAATAACAATATTTTACTCCGAAAAAAAATATGTTTACACATTGAACATATAGAGTATTAGTACAAGTATTCTTCAGATGTGTTTTGTTCTATTTAAATTACTTTTTTTGTAAATCTGCATAAATATAATATTTTTTGTATCAGACATACTTTTGAAGCCTTAACATTTATACGGACTTCCGGAAATTTGTTTAAGGGTTCCAGGAATTTATTTAGTTCTCAAACCACATATCTTGCACATATTTTTAATAAAATGTATGATAAATGTATAGGCTTCATTAGTTTTTACTTTCTTTCATTAGTTTTTACTTTCTATTAGTTTCTACTTTTTTATTATTTTTGTTAGCTCTTCTGTAACAACATATCAGCTGTTTATAACAAACAAAGAAAACTTTGTTTAAATTTATGCAAGTTGTACCAAAAAATAAAATTTTTACCCCTTTTTTTATAACTTAATTACTTCAGTTAAACAAGAATTTTAATATAATAAATCGGGTTTTTTACATTTTTGCACTCGTACTACAAAACAACTTTAAGCACTCTAGCTGGATTTACCCATTTTGTAAACAAAAATTTTTTTAACACAATTTCATTAATAAGACTGCAGGCCGTTACTTACTTTCAGTTCCAGTGGCGTTAGTTATTGTCGTCCAAATGCTTTGCTTTGTATGATTATTTTAACATGAGCTATTCCTCATATCGTACATGTATTCTCTTCCGGGGTTTTTTATTTTTTTATAGACTTGTGTGTGTCTGTGTCTCAGACTTTTTGACTGATATGTAAGATTTTTAAATGTTTTGAAGTATTGTATTCACGATTTGAATTTGAGAAGGAAAACTGTTACTAATCAGTTTTCCAATTAATCACAAGACTTTTTTGACTCTTTGTGTTGAACCAAAGTTTTGCAGCAATAAATTTTGAATTTCTCTTCGAATTTGTAATTTTTCAAGGATATAAAATGTATAAAAAACGGTAATAAACTTTTAAAAAACTGTAAGTCGAAATTGTTATCTGTTTTCTGCACCTCTTTTTTAAGTATTTCAGTCCCTTACTTTTCCAATTTATGAAATTTTGCATTAACGTTCATTCGTTTTTAATTGACACAATCAGTAGAATGATTGCTAATATATTATCTTATTTTGTTCGGATAAGCTCTGGAGCCAGATGTTACTGGTTGATTTTTTTTTTTTTTTTTGCAAAATTTATCGGAATGTATCGTTGCAATTTTCCATTTTGCTTTCGCTGAAATAAAAAATATCATAAAATAAATAATAAATAGTATTATTATAGAACCGAAAAAAAAATATGAATTAAATAAAATCTAACCTGTGCAGCCACAAATTTCACTAAAAGTACTCCATAGTTAATCGGTTACATTTTTATTTTTTTAAATTTGGTAAATTCTCTTGCTATAAAAGTTGTTGGCTTTGATGAAATTTACTTTTGCCATATTTATACTTTGCCGCTTGGAAAACAACTAAAAATTTGAACAAGTTTAATCTTGAGTGGCGCCGCTTAGCCAATCATGTGCTTGCCACTTGAGACGTATTTCATATGTTATAAATACTTGCCGCTCACTGCATGACCACGGCTTTAGTATTTTTTTTTTTTTTTTTGTACAATTTCTAGTTTTCTATTACTTCCAAAGAAGTTGTTTTTAAAGGAACTTTAGCTGCTTTCAGACGACATGTTTTTTACGTATAATATATTATTGTTGGTAATGCGATATTAGGATGATCAAATAATAATAAAAACTTGGTATTCTTGACTAAAGTATTGTGAAAATAATTTTTCGTTTCAACGCAATTTTATATTTTTACAGAAAACGTAATATAGTTGCTTTTTTCTGCATGCTGTTTTTGACGCCAAATCATCCTTTCATGTGGTTCTTGAAGAATTAAACTAAACTTCGGTAAAAAGAATAAGTAGCAATATGCTTTGAGACACCGAAATTGAATCTCCGTACATACTGTACGACAGATACGATGGCTATCTGCTTGTTGATCATATGATTACTGAGTGTTCTGAATTGTGCTTTGTTGTCCAACTTTCGAAAAACAGTGAATATATTTACGAATCTGAAGCTAACAATAAATAGCACTTAACGTAAGGATAGAAACACGATGTCTAGCAATGACCACATTATAAGTGTTTATCTTTTTGTTAAATAGGGTGTTATGAATTTAAAATTGCGAAAGTTTTTTTAAGTGCAAATATAAAGTTCAATTTTTACTTTAGTTTCACTATAGAGTATGAATCTAGACAGAAAGAAAAAATGTATGAAAGAAGAAATGAATTGATGTTCTAATATTTGTTAACAAAAGGAACCGCTACATTTAAAAATAAATTTGTGCTTTGATCTGTAAAAAATTATTGAATAAATTCATATTTATCCTACAACTCTACCGATTAAAGTAAGAAATGTGCATTCTTTTTTATACTAAAAAATAATAAATATATAAAATAATAAAATATATTAGTTTAATCTAATAATTTTGAAATAGCTTTCAGCGTTTTTAATTTTTTAAAACAAGAGTAGTCGTTCTCAGGTCTCATAAAAAGTCAAAAGTTTGCGTTATAGATTCTAACAATTTAATGACTCAAAATAATAATTTTATATCAAAAATTTAACATTCAACATGGGGTGGAATATTAATAAAAAAAGTTTATGTGCATGAGTGCGTATCAGCATTGAGGTGCAAAGAACTTTAAAATATTGCAAGAAAATATTTAAAGAGTAATTTTGTTTATGTTTTATTACTACGTTATTACTGAATTATTAAAATCCACCATGAGCATTAAATCAGCGCTTTAAATGTTAAAAGCATTTGACACAGCAGCAAAGAGAATAAAAACTAATAAACTTAACATAATGAACAATATTAACCAGTGTTGGCATGTAATAAAAATCCTAATTGTATAAACATTAAAAAAAATTGTTTTGGATAACGAATGAACACAAGCATTTTATACTCCCCTTTTCTTTAAACAAATTATTTTTCACAGCCCCCTTTTTTGTCAAGGCGTTCCATTTGTTACCATTTTGATTTATAAAAAAATTTTTTTCTTTTCGGTATCTTTTGTATCTTCCAGGATAATGAAACATAAAACACAACCTGACTTGTTCACTTTTATTTTTTTATATTCATTTCTTTGCTGGATTAAATTTAAAATTGCATAAAAACTTTTGAACTTTTGTAATGAAACAGGAAAATATGAAAAACTAAAAAAACAGTTCAAGTCATATCAGGCGTAAAAGAAAAACTATTTGGCCAAATGTCGCAATAGAATAGATCAGAAAAGAACGGAATAGAATAGAGTGATATATAGAAGAATAGAACAAAAACTAATATATAAATATTGAATAGAATAGAATAGAATAGAATAGAATAGAATAGAATAGAATAGAATAGAATAGAATAGAATAGAATAGAAAAGAATATAATAGAAAAGAATATAATAGAAAAGAATAAAATAGAAAAGAACACACGAGACGAGAATAGTATCGAATAGAATAGAAAAAAATATTTTTTCTTACTTATGTATTAATTACTAGATCAGGTTTTAAAATAAAAATATTGTTTTTTATTTTTTCAATATTTCGCCAAACCGTTGAGTGGCATCTTCAGGAAACAGGAAATTATTTTAATTGCTTAATAAATCAGAAAAGAAAATTAATTGTAAAGGTCAAAAAACATTTAAATTTAAAAGAAAAGAAAAAAATAGAAAAGAATAAAATAGAATAGAATATAAAAGAAGAAAATACTATGTAATTTAATAGAATTCAATTGATTTGAATTGAATGAAAAAGTAGGGAATAAAAAAGAACACGATGGTTAATGAGGCCAGAAGATGCCACACCACATCTTTACCTGCTCCTCTAAATATATATTTTATAGAATATAACAGAATAACAGAATAGAAAACGATAGTCAATAAATCCAGAAACTACTGCGCCACATCTGAACCTGCTTTTCTGCATTCATTCGTCAGTTATGGTGTTGGCATATCCCAATCTTCCAACAAATTATAATTCTGCAGGCTTAATATTTTGGCGTATAAATCGCCACAGTCCTCTAAAATATGGTTTGGAGCAAATGCAAAAAAAAAAAAACCCACCACTCCTCACTTGCAGTGTTAGTCTTTTGAGGCTTTTCCTAAATTTAAAAGGCCGCATGGGGAACCCAGAGAGTGTTTGCATGCCACGTTTATTAAAGGATGAGAGGCTTATCACGCTCTTGGCTACCTCCCCAATTGGGTTAAATAAATATATTGCAATTCCGAGAGTTTTATTGAATGATATTTTCAGTTGTTCTTGATCAAAGTGGAAAGAATTTTCGGATTCAGTTTGATATATATCCATAATATAACTTGTATTCAACTATGAACTTACTGACTCCTTTTTTGACCCGGCTAACCTTTCAATGCCTTTCATCTCAACATGTCCGGGAAGCCCAGCCTATTTTTATTTTAACCGCGCTGGCTAACTGTATGAATTTAATTTGGCTTTTCGGTACGGATTTCTGACGTGCTTGCTTATTGAAACGTACAAACTCAACAAGATTTTTGAAATCTAAATGAAGAATGCGCAATTTCGCTTTATTTATTGCTTTATCTGGATGTTAAGAAAATATTTTAATTTTATTTTTTTATTATTTTATTATCTTATAATCACCATAAAATGTTTTAAAATAAAGCAAATGCGTTAATGCAATGAAATAAATTAAACACTATAAATATAAGAATTTCAAAAGACTAAGTGTTTATTTGTGTATATGCAGAACATTTTTACAAATGAATTTTAATGACGGTGACCATTGTTTGCTTTAATTTTTGTTAAAAGAAATTAAGCAAATAATAATCTCAAACTGTAAATGATTTAAAATAAAATACATATTTTTTAAATTTATATTTTGTTGAAATTATGCTTTAAACAAATTAAACAAGAACCACAAGAAGTCAGCAGCAACCGTGAGAACAGTGTGAAATTTTAATAAACATTTGGGATATTTAACAAAATGGTACCGCCTAAAAGTATGCAAGAGGTTTCTTATTTTTAAGGAATTTACTAACACGCAAATTACTATCAACTGCCTTTAACTGCACAGCAATTAAAATTAACAATAACCAAAAGTTGGCAACGTCGGCAAAATCGTTAAATAAATATTTTATTTTTTATATATACAAATATAAAATCAAGTAATCACCAAAAATTTAAATCAATTTATTTTTAAGTTCAAGAGTGTTTTAGTAATCTAATACCACACAGCAGCAAATATAAAAAAATTTAAGCCAAGAAAACATATAAAATAATCGACATCGTTATTCATTTTTCAATTTCAAAAGCAGCAAAAAACATTAGCATTGATTTTTAATATTTCTATTTCCGGACACCAATAGATTTATTCTGCCTGCTCTTTGACATACTTTCTCAAATAAATAAAGTTTCAGTGTGATTAGTATTTTATTCTTTTTTCTCAAATAAAAAAGTGTCAGAGTGTTTAATATTCTATTTACCCTCATCTATATAAACATGATGATAGAAAAATATATAATAAATTGATTATTTGGGTCTTGTAGCAGAAAGCAAGAAAGAGGAGGGTGATATTAAAAAAAATTAATTATAAAGTTTTAAAAAGTATTCTTTCAACTGGAAACAATTAATCATTTTAAAACATCCAAAAATTATCATCAGCATTTGCAGCAACATCTATTTTATCAACACAGCAACGCTAAAGCATTAATAAATAGAAATACTTCGATAATCAACATTTAAAAAAGGTTTGTTTAATTGTCTTATTTTTAGTTTTATTTTGAAAATTTTTTTCAAACGAATTGTACATGAGAGCAATTTATGAGACTGCTAATTAATTGCTAATTTCATTACCATTAAGTGACCGAGACTGCTAACTGAACATATTAGCCAATGAAAACAATCAATTTGATCTTAAGTAAAATTTCGTTTATTTTATACATCTTCTTTAAAGGATACTGTGATCATAAATTTGTGTCTTATAAAAATAATAATTTTTTGTAAGAATTGTATTATCAGTAATATAAAAATATCATTAATTTTAAGTTCCTTAATTTGCAGCATGTAATGTCATTTAAATTCAATATTTATAGTAATGAAAAACATCCAAATATCATACCAATGAATTTAATATTTGTAAAACAAATATTTTTGCATACTTTTTGTTTTCTCAATTATTCGCCTTTTAATATTTTTAGACCCAATAAATAAGTAGAGAAGTAGAATTTAAGCTCCGAAACCTAAAGGCAAATAATGCAAAATAGAAAGCATTAATTAAATCCTTTTCAAATACGAATATTCCATTTAACCTGAGCTAACAGCAACTACTACAAATAAAATGCTTGAATTGTGTTTTCGTCATTTTATTGCCCAGCATTAGTCACCGCATTATAGTTACTAGAGTAAGCAGGTTGCCCTTCTATCTAGACCACACTGGACATATCCTTAAGATATAGACGTGTCCTCATTTCTTTTACTCTCCCTCTCTCTCTCTCTACCTCTATTAACATACAACAAATGCAGCAGTTGCATTTCAAACCAAATGAGTGAAGCACATAATTTTTGCATCATTATTTTCAACAATTGTTTTTAATGTTTATATGTTTTATTTTTTATTAAAATAGTTTCAATGACGACAAGCCGAAAAAAACTGTTGAAAAGAAATAAAAGTCTTGAAATATTTTCTTTTTTCTTTATAATGAAACGTTATGAATGCCATGAAATAAATACGCATAGTTTAAGGAAAGACACCATTGGAATGATAAATAAAAAATAAACTTCTGAAAAAGCGTAAATTTCACATGAAGGCAGGAATTTTTATTTATTATTTATTATTATACTCTTAACCACAAAAAGTGTATAACATTCCACTTTTAATTTCTACAATATCCATTTTCGAGCCCATAAAGAATTTGTATTCTGAGTCCTATGTTGGATTAGGCGATGTCTGTCTGTTTGTCCGTGTTAGTATTAAAATCTATTTTGCCAAGGTACTAAATGAACTAGAGAAAATTTAAATACGCCAAACGATCACACATAGTGTCGAAATAGTCGCTATTGAAAATCAGCAATATCTGTCCATGTCCCTCGAGGCAGTGGCCTTTAAACCAGGTCTGGCTCTAATTTTTCTACATCATTTGGAACAATAAAGTAACTCTAATAATAAAAAAAAAAAACTAAAATATGGAGAGTTAAAAAATAAAAAAACATCAAGTGAAAAGCCAATATTTTCCAAATTATGGAGCTCGAAAATTTTCACAAAAAAGTTGATGGTCAATATGGGTATCATTCAAAAGCTTTTGAAGAGATCTTTGAGAAAATATTAAACATTTTTTATTTAAAGAGCCAATGGCATTTTAATGTAAAATTATTCATCGTACTTAATTTGTTTTCCTATTTTTTAAATCTCTGTCATTGCAGTATTTGTTTTTTGATAGGAATTACATCACTAAACTAGATTAACATATATGGTGAAGCCGAATATAGCACTCTTTCTTGTTTATATATTATTTTTTATTTTTATTTCAAAGAAATTTCTATACGAGATGATTTGAACGATAAGGATAAATTTTAAATATTTGCCTTCAGATCGATAGACTATTTGAATACAACAATCAATCACTTTGCATAATTCATTTATTAACAAAACTGAAATTGTTAGTAACACTATTTTGGCCATTGGCTAATACAGGAAGAATCATAAGAAGTTCGAAATAATACTTTGAAAAATCTAAGGAACTATATTTGAAGCATAGAGCAGGCTATGAATTTGATTAAACAATATAATTGCGGTAACAAAAGTAACGATATATAATGATGTCTTTGATAAAAACTATAATGATTTTAATGATGAATTTAAGTACAACAAAGTGTCTTTTGATATTCTTATCTGTATATTTTTATACTGAAACCTAAGTTTTTAATTAAACTGCATCAATTTTTATTTGAAACCCACTTGTATTTTTGGTAATACCTAATTGTAAAGGGTGTTTTTTTTAAGTCCGGCAGATATCTAAATTGGTGAAAATAAGACAAAAAATATATATGTGAATGTTTTTATTCAAACAAAGCAGAAACAACTGAAAATGGTTTCGGACATACGGCTACCGCAACTGTTCCTAACATAGATCATTCTGGACGCTCGAGTGTTACGTTTACAAATAAATAATTATATAAAATTTTAATAATTAAAAATTGCTACACACTCTATAAGTTTAATTGGAGTGATTCGAGAGATTTTAGTAATTAAAATAGTGATAGAAAAGAAGGACAGAAAAAATCTCTATGTATAAGGATCAAATATATATAAACAATAGAAATTATAAACCGAATGAAAATTTTATATGTGTCCGTTCACCTGTGATGAAGGGTATAATAAAAACTAAAATCTGATTAACATAAATAATTTATAATTTAAAATTTACTTTTTTCTGTTTTCTGTTTTGGGTTTGTTTGCGGACGTTTTCCAAAGAAAGCAAGAAATCGCTACAATCCTCATCAGCATTCTTCGCATCTATCTATCTTAGATCGTGTACATTGTTAAATATATGATAACTAACTAATTTTGTAAATAAGAATGCGATGAATAATCATATCAATATTAATTTGGTTAGACGAAATCGAAACACAAACTAAAGTATTTCTTCACTGTTCTCTTTGTAAATTATCTTGAGCATTTTTTTTGTTGTTTGTATAAACCATCCTAATAAGTAAACTAAAAATTTTAAATATCCACGGTTCAAATCCTGATTAAAAAAAACTTAAAAACCAATAATTTATTTATAACAAATTTTAAAGTAGATTAAATAATAATTAAAATTACACAGCTAACAAATAATTTTATATGTAAATTATTATTTCTTCTCGTAATAAATTTAAATCATTTATAATCTGAAATTGATTTTAACTCTCCATTTATTATTCATTTTACTTAAATTTTAAAAGCCACTTAAAACAGATTTATTTCAATTAAATATTTGGCTATAATCGAAATAACCACAAACTCAAACATTCAATTAACAAGACCTTAGAGCGGGGAAAAAGAGTCGGACACATTTGTTGGCGTTTGACAATTGAAAATTGACGTTGACAAATTTTTAAATTTCTGATTTTGAAGTACTTTTTAAATATTTGTAAACTTTTTTCTGTATTTTTCCTTTCTTATTTATTTATTATTGTAAACGCCACACAAAGACTAAATTTTTTTTTAATATTTACGAAAACAACATTGAAACACAATTTTTGCTAAAAAATTAAAAAGTATAAATGCAAATGCAAGTAAAAGAAAAAGTTAAAAAATGAGGAATTTTTGTGATTTAGGTTTTAACATTCCTACTAAACGTTTTAGGCTGGTTTATACTACGAAAAATTATTGGAATTAATTAAAGTTCGATGATATTTTTATGTTAGGAAAAAAAAAATTATTTTGTTAGATTGTTCGCCGATACGATATTTATTTAATGATTTTCATAGGTGGGCTTCCAATGTTTTTTTTTTGACAGAGTGAAACTTTGACATATTGACAACGAGCACAGAAACGAACGAGATATAAATTTTAGCTCAACATAGAAGAAATTTTTAAGCAACTCCAATCAAAAAAAAAAAAAAAACAAAAAAAAAAAAAGAAACAAACAAATATATGGGGAGAGAGAGAATTGAAAAATAAGAAAAAAACATCAAGTGAAAAAACTGGCGCTCGCCTATATTTTCCAAATTACGGGCCTCTAATACTTTCAATATTTTTAAGATATCAATATGGGAATCATTTTAAAGATTTTGAAGAGGTCTTAAAGGAAATACTAAGATTAAAAAAAAATATTTGACCCATTAAGAGCCGATGTTATTTTTATGTATTTTTTTTAATTGTTAATTCTCTGCCACCTCTTTTTTTTTTTTTTTTTTGGTTACTTCACTATAAGATTTGGCAAAAATCGTAAAAAATTTTATTTGTTTCACACTCGAAATTTGCTTTTTGGTTTTTAGTCTAATGAGTTGTTTACCAACCTCAGACCGAATCAAACAGCTTGACAAGTATTTTACAGAAGTCTAAAGAAATATTGTAGATGAGAAAAGCAACATTAATTTTAAATTAGTTACGTGGACAGTTAAAACAGTCACGGACTTTTCACGCTGTCTTTATAAAGTATTTTTGAAAGTGATAAAAAATACATTTAACTGAACTGTTGATAAATAATAACCCACATTTATTTATCATATGTTCACAACATGATGAATGACGATGCACAAATAAACAGTTGCTTGTCAGACGGTCAGGCTTCTCCTGTATTTGTTAAATCAAGTTTACTTTTTTTCCTACATTTTTTGTTGAAAACTTGAAAAATTACATTTTTAAGGATGAGCTTGTTTGGAAGTGACATGACTGTTAAAGTTGCATTTTCTGAACAAAATAAAAATAAAAAAATATACTTTCTCATTTCTTTTAATTTCTTCCTCTCTCTAATTTAAAAAAGAACTAGGAAATCTGTTTGAAATCAAATGAGTGATTTTTTGCCACTTTTCTTCTCATGAAAAGGACGAAATTTTTGCTTCCGTATTGTCAACAAATGTTTTAAATGCAGTTTTGTTGCAAGAAATTTTAGTTTTATTTTAAAAGTTTTTTAGGCGTAAGAAATATTTATACAAGATGATTTGAAAGATAACGCTAAATTTAAAATATTTGCTTTCAAATAGGTACAGATTGCATAAATTATTTCATTTTTAATTTATTTTTTAACGGAATTGAAATCCTTAATAAAAAGTCTTTGAACATTCTAAAACTATAAGAAGAATCATAAGAAGCTCGAAATAATACTTTGAACAATATAGAGAATTTCTTTCAAGAAAGCGAATTCGCGAGAATTCTAATTAATACTTCTTTCCCTTGCTTTTGTTAAGCTCTGATTCTAATATTTCAGGCATAAAAAAATTGCCAGAGTTGGATATTGCTGTGATTATTATTGATGATTTTGGTAAGAATAATGACGGAATATAATAGAGTCTTCGATAAAAATGACGTTGATACTCGTATTAATGATGAATATTAAGTACAACAAAATATTTTTTGATATTTTTAATTTCATTTTTTGAATGGATTTTTAATAAAAAATTTGATTTTGAATTTTTAAGCCTGTTAGAAATTTCAAATTAGTAAAAATAATATTAAAATAAAATTTAAGTCAAATGTATTATTTTATCTAAAAGATCAATACAGCTGTTTTTAACGAAGCTCTTTATGGACGTTCACCTTTGGAGCACTTTTTCGAGCATTTCTGATTATATGTAACGAGTATCAGAAGTAACACTAGAAATGTTATCCTAAAAGGTGTCAAATGTTACTGATTTATCAGCTTAAATGAAGTACTTAATACGTCCGCACCGGAAATAATCAAGGGCACGGAGGTCAATTGACTGGTCCATTTCACGAAATCAACTTAACGCATAGTTTTTATTTTAACTGCATATGGAATGTAGCGCATGCCCTTATCAGTGACATTATATTTGTACACAAAATCAATGATGTACATCGACCGTAAAGTAGGCTACGGCTTCATTAAAAAAAAATAAGATCAAACGATACCGTCATCATGTAAACCGCTCCAAACGGTACATTTATTGGGTGAAAGAATGTCCGTAGTGCCTGTCGTGGACTGTTACGTTAAATAGGAGACTCATCGCTGAACATAATTTTGCGGTAACTTAATAAATTTAATTCCTGACAGTGCAGTTCGATAGTTTGTTTGACAGATAACTTTTCGTAAGTTCTGTCGTGCTTAAAAAATACCTTTTATTAAAAAAGGGACCCTTAAAAACAAATAGAAATATAATAAGACTGAGTTCATGCAAGATGGTCGTATTTATCGCCATTAATATTCTCTACACCATTTTTCATTTAAATTGAGAAAATTCCATATAAAATTTAAAAAATCTAAATGAAAATGAGAAATCCAATTTAAAATTTAGAAAATTCTAAATGAAGTTACGAATTTTGTGTTTTATATTAGAAAATTACAAATAGAAAATTTAAAAAGTTTAAAGAAATACTTATTGTAAATTATTATTAAATATTTTTAAATAAATATAAACATACATTGGTGCATCATATATTATAAAACTGGATAGCTGCAGGAGTTCTATCGAACATAATGTCGCAAATGAATGCGTCAAATTGCTTTTTTGAAGGTTGGGAAGAGTTAGATAATTAATTATAAAAACACTCCCTGCCCTGTCGTCTGGAACTTTGTTCTTACAGCTTTCCAAAAAAGTAAGGCAAAACAAAGATGAATGTAGGCCCCTTAATGAAGGAGAGCAGCGAGAACAGGTGGTCAAGAGGCGTTTATTATTTTTCACTTTTTTGTGTTGTGTAGGTCATTGTAACTTTGATTGTTTAGCATTCCGCCCGTTAGGAATTGGGATGTATTACAAGTTTTTTAAGTTGTGTTATAGCATGTTTCTCAGTTTCAGCTTTTACCAATGGCTCATCTAGATCATTGTAGTGGTTGGATGGTTTTGAATACTAGTGGGCTGTATTGATCATTTCTAAATTTTTTTTTGACGCATTCGAATTTTTCTAAATTCGAAGCATAGGCTGTGCCCTAAAACTAAATTCCATAAGATCCTACAGATTTTGATATTACATTATAAAGAAGAAGGTTTTAGTCCAGACCAAATGTCTGCCATTGAGCAAAATTGCTTTTTCTACTTCGATTTTAAATGGAAAAGAAATTTTGTAACAAAATTTGAGTTATTTTAGCTGCAAAAAAATTGTGATATCCACAAAACGTTGGTTATCTGCTTTATATGAATTAAAGTTTTTACAATTTGTAAAATTGTTTTAGCGGACTAGACATCGACTCAACACTGCATGTTTCTTTAACAAAATATCTAAACAACAAAACTCAAAATATGTAGAGCTTTTTGCTTTCAATTTGCCATTTTATTGCTATGACTTGTGACTGTGCCTTGTCAACTCGTTTTTACAAATAAAAAAACCCCAGTAAGCCAATAAAAATCATTGAAAAGAATTTATCTTTTTAATACAATTTATTTTCAGTAACATTCTTCATTCAACCTCAATAAAAATTTCATTTGTTTTAAATTTCATGATGTGAGTGAATATCGTTAAGTTTTTTGTCTATTTAAACGGCAAATTGTTTTACAATGTTCCCATTTATTTTTCAATATTATTTTGTAATAAAAAAAACAAGAATCGATGACATATTTTAGTAATCCGGATTGTATTTTATATAAATCCATTGATAAGCTTTTCAAATATTCAAACAATAAAATAAATCACATTTAAATAAAATGGACTTATGTTTAAATGGAATGAATGATTTTTTGTTAAAGTCACTAATTGAATAAAGTTTGATTATTTTTAGTTTTATAGTATTTGTCCGCGTTTGGTTTTGTTAAATTTGCTGTTGTAAACGTTCAAGATTTTGTTGTGCGACATCTGATTTTATTTTCTAAACAATTAAGTACTGTTATGGTTATTAATAATAATTTTTTGAATGCATGCAAATGTAATTTTTGTCTTAAAAATTGTTCCAAGGTATTGTTTAAATATGTTTATATATAAATTTTTGTTTATTATTCTAGTTGCAGATGGTTTAAGTCCCTGATTATCCTGTGTAATCACACAATTTATTTTTAAGAAAATCATTAAAAAAAAAACTGTGTCTTAATCAGAAAAATCTTAAGAAAATGGTTCTTAGGTACAGTGCAGTTATAAGAAAAGCGGCAACTAAATATGGAACTCAGATTCTACAAAAACTACTGTTAAATTATGTGACATATGCACTTCCAATGTACACTATTATTCACTTTCAAAACACGTGAAATTATATTTTAAAGACCTAAATACCTAAACTAGAAGCGAGTCGTGGCAATTCCCCTTTTCTAATGTTTCTCTGCAAACTTTTTATAAAGGACTAATCATAGAGAACCATTTTTCTTGTATTAAACGTGTGCAAATTGTTAAAGAAAATGTAAAAAAGAAACTGAGCGAGAAAATATTACGAAAAATCAATTCAGATTTACAAGGCAAAGAAACATAAAAAGCTGCTTCCTGTTTGAAAGTTAATAACAAAAGAAGTAGAATTTTACACCTTTTCTAAGCCATTATTGCATGATAGTATTTTGGGGCCTTAAAGAAATAGAAAATAAAGTTAAAAAATAGAAAATATGTACAAATATAACATTCACTATTCGCAGAGTATCATGAGCTCGTAGTCAAAAAATTACGAAGATTTTGGAAGGTAAATATGGGCATTTTGCTGGTTAATTTCAATATGCAGCACTGCCTTTGCTACAAACTTAGAAAAAATTCAGAGGACCCAAGATTAATTCTGGAAATAATTACTGCATCACGAAACTCTAACAGTATTTTTTTTTTTAATCTGAAGAAAACTTGAAATATTTTCAACGTCCTAGGCAGCACTATAGGAGACTATCGCAGGTACATTCGACTAAGAATAAATGCATTGGCTCTTTGTCTAGCACTTTAAGCTCTGTTTTAAGCTCAGCTCAATAAAATGAACAAGGTCGTTCATTTAGTTCAATAGCTCACTTATTGAACTAAATACCACTTTGTTTAATTTATTTGTTTTAAGCTCATAAGATTTTCAGTGTTTTTTTTTTGTGTTTGTTATTAAAAACCGAATTAGTTCTTTATAAATCCTCTACCACAGAAAAGTGGAAAATATGTTTATCTTATTTTATCACTCCGCTTATAATTTCTTTAATATCCATTTCCGACCCCATAAAATATATATATATATTCTGACTTCTAATGCATAGCGAAGTCGACTGAGTGATGTCCTTCCGTATTAGTGTTGAAATCAAGTTTGCCGAGGCACTAGATCAGCTAGAAAAAATTTACATACGTCAATCGATCACGTGTCGAAATAGGTTATATTTGAAATTAGCAAAATCGGTCCAGTTCTTTTGACGCAGCGGGCAAAACTCCACGCCTATCTTTAATTTTTCCATATCATTTGGAACAATTAAGTATTTCTAATCAGAAAACCAAATATATGGGGCGATATTGAATTAAAAAGTAAGAAAAAACATTAAGTAAAAAGATTGGCACTTGCCCATATTTTCCGAGCTTCGGGCCTCTGAAATTTCCAAAATTTTTAAATTATCAATGTGGGTATCACTTTTAAAGCTATTGAAAACATCTTTAAGGAAATACAAAAAAAGATGTTTTTGCTTTATTTGTACCAAAATAAATTATGAATTATAGTGAAAGTGCTAAATAACTGAGCTAAAAAGCTCAGTATTAAGAGCGTTTAATATAGTTTAATTCAGGGAAATAGCTCGTTCTTGAATTACATAGCAAAATTGGCTAAATGCCGACTTTTAATTCAGACATTGCAACCCAGCCAAATTATGATCTCACAAAGGAAAATATACAAGAATATGACCCAACAGTATTAACAACGAAATGCATGTTTTTTATTTAATTTTTATACCTAGCAAAAGTTAAATAAAACTATAATGACCAAAAATTCGGAATTCTTGTTAAGAAGAATTATATAAATTCTTTTATATTCTATAACTTGTTTCTTCGTTTACATTTTTAGTTTTAGCAATAAAGAAGTGAAGAAAAAATTTTAATCAGTATTTTATAAAATGTACTTTTTAAGTAAAAATCTGAAAAAGTTAAGTAAGCATAGAGAGTATCCCACCCTCCTTTTCTTTATTTATGTCATTTCGATTAAAAAAATTTAGTCAATTCGGGTAGTACTTTTAATTTATAGAACCGTAATAGCTACACGATAGGAACTTAAGATGCTCTTGCTGCTACCACAGGACTTAATTTAATAAAAAAATGAGATTAAAATTTAGAAAAAAATTTTAATACATTAAGAGTTTTAAAAATTGAAGAGTGATGCATAGGAAACGTTTATTTTTCGTAAACTGCAATAGACAGATTCTTTTAATTTACATTGAGTTTTTGCTCGATATAATAGAAAGTATAAAAATAAAGTTAATATTTAAAGGGTGCCTCTATCTAATCTCAACATTATAAAAGAAAATGATAAATTTAAAAATTAAAGGGTTGTCCAAACATGGCTTGAAATCCTTCATTAATAAGTCAAGTAAAGGTTATTTGTGGGGAGGAATATTTGCTAGTTATCAGGATGAAAATGTGGTGTATGGTTGACTTTAATTTGTGATCAAAATTTTATATATAGGTCGAACTTAAGCCGAACAAAATATATAAATTATTTATCAATTATCAGAATATTTATAACGAAAATGTTCAGTTCTCTAATGGGAACAAGTACATAATAATGCATTAAATTTAAAATCCAAAAAATCTTTTTTATTGCCCTTGAGATGCAATTTTGTTTCCTGTTGAAACAAGTAAGGTTGATATTTTCGGCTATGTTGAATCTTATTTATCCTTCACCATCTATGTAAATCAAGTTAAGTAAGCCAAAACTTTTATACACTTCAGCAAAAGAATTGTGTATTTGTTTTTTTTTATTGTAGTTTTTTTTTTCTTTTCTATCTCTGATATAACGACAGAGTTGCTCATTTGTTACTTTGGCGTTTGCTTTGTGGCAACTAAAGCATGGATGGCTTCCTATGTCTCTTGTGACGGTCTTTTATACATATGAATGGGCGTCTGCTGACCCCTTTCTTCCACACAGGTCATTCTTTTTATGCATTTGTTATTCCGAATGAAATTTCATATTTTTTATTGGAAGTACAATTTTTTCAAGAAATTATAATTTTGGTATTATATTCGTGATAATAAATATTTTGATAAAACTTAAATCGTATAGTTTAATTATATTTTTTTTTTGTTTTTGTTTCTGTATTTCGATTTTTAATAAAATTTCTAAAAAAGTTTAATATTTTTGGTGAAAATAAAATAGTTTAATAAAATTTAGATGGTTTAGTATTATTCCAGTTACCTTGTAATTTACAGTTCATTCACAATCTAAAAATAACGTAAGGAAAATAGAGCGTTCTCTTTTTTATTGCACATGCCTCCACCATTTATGTCTCAATTTGCTTTTCAGTAGCATCTCGTTCGAAACTATGTCTGACAAAATGTTGGTCATTAATTTGTTGTAGCTCATCTGGGAATGTGGCAAAACTGATTTCAACCTAATCACGGAATAACACACGGAAAGATGGCATCATTTAGTCGACTTTCCTATTCATAAGGATAAAGAATATAAGGAAATGCAAATTATTGAAGTTACAAACGGAATGAAAAACTAATGCAAACCCCTTCCAACTGTGGTGAAGGGTATAATAAGTGCAAAACATACTAATTCAAATTTAGAAAAACTATTCCTGAAGCTATGTTGTATCTCAGAAACGTGCTGAAAGAAAACATTTCCTAAGTTTTTACAAAATAAGCAGACTGTAGCATTGACAACAATGTATTTTTATTTTGCACTAACTTTTGTTTTTACTTTTGTTAGCATTTCTTAAAGAAACCGTGAAAAAATACCATGTTATAATTTTTACATTAAAAATAAATCAAAATTTACCTCAAGTTTAAATAAACTTTTTACCTAGAAAATATATTTTGAACTTACTTACTTACTTAATGTAACAAACGCTTATTTGATTGATTTACAATTGATCAGAAGCAAACGTCACTTTAAGAGATATGTAAATTTAAATTATTTTAAAATAAAAACATACAAGAACTGAAATAAAATGTAACTGATTATTAACCCAATTAAATAAATTTAAAAAAATAAGTAAAATATTTTGTGACAAAAATTTAATTTTTTATTTTTTTAAGAGTTATTTACTGCTACATTATGCAAAAGAAAACAAGAAATTTTTTTGCTTTTCTTGCTCTGCGAGGTCAGCGTAATTATAAAGAAAAAAGATTAAAATTTTCCAAGTTAAACTGATTCAACAGAGATTGCAACCACAAAAATAATTTATAAATTAAAAACATTAACACTTTGCGGAAAAAAGATTAAAACTATAAAAAATGAACTGACCGTAAACTTAACCATCAAATTTAAATACAAAAATAAAAATCAAACCAAAAAAATATATTATTTATAGTGGCATTTTGTTGGATATTTAAAATAAATATTTACATTTTTTTATAATTTTTTAAAAGTATTGTGTTTTTATTATTTTTCTAATGCCTTCTCCAGAATTTAAAGATTTTTTGAATTTATCAGTTTATATGTTCTGTTATTATGTTGCATCTGTTATCGACTGAAAAAGATATATTTATTGTGCCTTGTATTCATTGAGCCAAATTTTTTAACTTTAAAAATTCGATAATTCTGCCAAAAACTTTTCCAATAGTCATTACTTTATAGAAATTGAAAACGTAAAAATACTTACCAAGCAATTGATTATTGAAATCAATTCTTTTTTTGCCATTTTTGCATTTTATCACGAAATATTCCTGTGATTAACGTGTTTCAGCTTCTCTCATGTACATTTACTTATTTCTATTTCTAGTTCGTTTTTTTATATTAAAAGCAATGAATTGAAAAATTTTTTTTCTTCGTAAGGGATTTCCTTCATACAAGAATTTTTTAACTCAGCTTTCTTTCAACTCTTATGACTTTTAATGATATTGTTTTTTAATTTTTCTTCTAACTTAAATCATAAGGTGAAAGCAAGGAATTCTTCTACACAAATTTTACCTCCGTTATTTGATACTTAAAAAAATTAAATAATCCTCCCTTAACAACGGAAATTTAATAAATGAACAGAGTTTTTTAAAAGCATACTCTAAAATAAGCTATTAAATAAATTTCATTACATTCGCTTTTTCAGAAACATACATAAAAAAATCCAAACTTCTAAATTTGAAACCTTAATACAATAATTATTGCCTTTTTTACAAAATTTTACTTTTGTTGCCTTAAAAATCTATCATTTGCTAGCAAAAAACAACTTTTATATTTCGTGCAGGCACCATTGATAACTTTAAATTTATTTTTAAGCTTCCGTAGTAAATGACGAAATAAAGAGTGGTCCGAAATTACCACTTAATATGAGTAAGAAAAACTTTAAAATTTATTTTTCTAATTAAGTATAAAATATTTAGAATGTGATGTTGCACTCAATAACGAATTTTTTGATTACTGAGCTCAACTTCGGCTAAGTATCCGCAGTGAAAATTCAAGAAAGGGAAGGCTGATTGGCATTCTGATATCTGGGCACGTTCTAAAAGGGGAAAAATCACTCTGAATGTAAAAAGAAAAGCAGTGCGTAAAATTTTAGACGGACACATTGTCAAATTAAGGCTGATAAGCGAGTGAAAAAAGGCTCTTGTTATGATGATGGAATGCGTAGATCATTTTCAAAAGAGTTGTGCCACTAATTTTAACTACAACTTGCTTCTGTCTGACTGGAAAATAAAGAGAACTTTTTAATCCTGGGAGACAAGTAAAGACAGTAGGATCCTATGAGCTATCTGATCAATTAAGAATATGGCAAAAACAAACTTGCTACTGGGCTTGGACAGAAAAATGCTGAAGGTAGTTGTGACTTCTATAACTGGTTTTTGTGGTAATTGAACAAGAATCAGGAGAAAATTCAATGGTTGATATGGTTTCTGTAGGATGTGCGAGGGCGAAAAAAACGAAGAAACGTTAGAAACTTTTCAGCACATTAAATGTCTCTGCCCGTTATTGCAAGGCTGCATGCTTAGATGGATAGAAGTTAGACTTTACCATAGTCTAAGCGACATTGGTTATTTCAATCTGAAGGATGTTTTCAGCTTTGGCAATTTAGTCAGATAGCTAAGGGAAGAGTAAGAGAGATTTAGTGACTCTTAGTTAAGAAATCTGAAGGAAATTATAATGGATCTCTAGAACTCCGAATTGAGGTAATACTTTTTTATACACACTATCCTCCTAAACCTAAACCTAAACTAACGTAACAATTAAGTACAGCTCTTGGCACTTAGACTGTATTGAAATATTAATGCAGGGCAGGATCGAAAAGAAAGGGTAGAAGAAATCTAGGTGATAATGACCCAACGTCGAGCTCCAGTGAGAATTACTACTAAATTACCCGGGGGCAAATTATGGCATTAGATATCGATTTAAATTTACATTTAAAATCTATAGAAATATCGATCGATATCAAATACCGTAATTTGCCTCCTGGTGCTTAAGTAATAAGCAGCCGTATTAACGACTTAAGAAACTAACAATATTAAGATGTGATGAGGGTTGCCTAAATCTAAAAGTATAAACAAATGTATGCATCTGTTCATGTTTAATTGAATTTTATTTGGAATGAGAATACGCTGTTGAAATATTTTTAAAATTTTATATTTTCGTCCATAAGAACTTATAAATGTTTTAAGATATTCGATTAATACCGCTTCCGATAATTCTACTCCATATTTTATAAATTGAATGATTTTTAAGTGAACAGGTTTTTTGTTTTCAACAAAAACATATTGCATGCTATACAAAACGTTCACAACACATTCTTTACTATATGAGACACTTTCTTGATTTGTGCTCATCCGTTCTGGCAATAAGCCGATAGGGCATTTTATATATAACCCTATTCTGGGTACCTCTGAACTTAATAAAAATTACTATCAGTAATCGTAAAGATTCTGAGAGTTAAGCAGTTTTCATAACAGCAAAAAACATGCTGAGAATAAGAAATTTAAAGTCAAAGGAATAGTACTAGAAATTGTTTTTACAATTAAGTAGTTTCTGCGCCAAGGATCTTACCACTGGTTACGGAACTTGGCATCCGTATGTGTTTTTAAAGATTTTTTATTTAGGTATAAAGTTTAAGCATATCTTAACAAGCTCAGCTTAAATTAACAACATTGAAAAAAATTAAAGAAATTTTTCGGTATCACAAAGCAAATAAAAAGCCAGGCCAAATATCTTTAACATGATGCACACTAGTAAAACCACCATTAATATTCGCTTTCTTGCGATATCTTTTATGTCAGTGGGTGTAAGTTTAGCATTCATTCTGTCAACTGACGAACTTTGAGTAAAGTTACGGTGAATAACCTTTTAAACCTACATTAGATTCCCTGCACCGAGATCCCAAGTTGTTTGATTTCACAATACGGCTATATGCAATTTTATTTGCCAAAATGTGTGTGTAGACTAATGGACAGAGTCGTACCGAATAATTTAAAATCCAACGCTTTTGTTTTTATTCATGACCTTGACTTGCAGAAGGGCAGCAAATTTAGCAATTTATGTTAAGAAGAGCAGTTTTCGTCTTTGATATGGGCATATCTTGGTTATATTGTTGGAGCGGGATCATGAAAAGTGGATTGGAAAAGACTAAAGCTATTTTCCAGTTTCATCTTCGACAGTTTCTGGGTATGGCCGGTTGTTAACGTCAATTTATTGACGATTACGCTACAATAACATTTTTAGTGACAGAATTTTGGGATTTTAGTTCATCCATTTAGCACAGCTAGAATCAATAGTGGGGAGGGTATATAGGCTTTGAAAGTTTAAAGGGTTGATTTTATTTTCTTTGCGTTTTTGTTTTTGTTTCTGTTTTTTTTTTTTTTTAATTTCAAGAGAGTTTATATAAAAGCTTATTTTGTACAGGTCAATCTCCGGTCCTTGTTTTTTTACTACGTAAGTCTATAATAATATTTATGTAACTTCAGCAGTTAATTAGGAAAAGAAAATTTGAGAACAAGAACTCCCTCACCCGACAGATCGCTAGCGATATTCAATGGCTCCCATTCAATCTTATCATTTTCTATTTCCTTCACCTAGAGCACCACCCGCTAGTAGAATGATTATGGCTGTTTAAATTTATACTTAACACAAACTTTAAATTAGAATAGCCAGCTAAATAATAATGTGTGTACATTACATAACTTTTAAATTACATTAAAAAAGATAAGGCGTATGATCAATATTTATTAAATCTCCAATATAACAACAATGCGCAACCGCTCTCAACAACTCAAACAAAGATTATTTAATTTTAAAACGGTTTCTCAAACATGTCTTAAACACAATTAAGTATCTGAATAAATAAATCAAGAGAACAATCAAAAAAGATTTTTCTTTAAGTGAGTTTGGTATAAATCTCTTTAATTTGGCGTTATTACAAAAAAATTAAGAAAAAGATTTTAACTTTTTTCTTCATAAGAAAAATATTATAAATTAACTCAACAATTGTTGTCATAAAAGAAAATAAAAAGCACAGACAAGATAATAAATTAAATTTGAAAACACCAAAATATTTGTGCCAGAAATACGAAAAAAAAACAATTTTTAAAAATATACGAGCCAAAATATCCAAGATATTTATTTGCAGACCTTTTCTTACAAAAAAAAAAAAAAAATTAATAAATAAATAAAAGCAAAAGTAGCAGTGGCAGCGGCAGTAACACCTTCTTTAACAGTCTTCACCCATCGCATTAATTTAGCATTCTAAGCAGCGAAAACGTCTTTAAAGGAAACCAACAAGCGAAATCACAATAAAACACCAAAAAAAAAAAAAACTGTGTCATTGCTATATTTATTAAATTAATTTCGTTTTTATGTTTTTTACATTTTATTTACTTATTACTCCTCTCTAGGGTATGTCCATGATGTTGAGAGTAGTAAGTAAGCAATTTATGGTTTATCCAGTGACGTTGGCAGAATGAAATAAATTATTAGAAACGATAAACAGCGAAAAATAAAATGAAATTATAAAAACAACTTAACTGTTGGATAAACACAACAAAAAGAAAGCCAAAATAAACAAACAAAAATATAAGTTGGCAAATAAATACAAAATAATAACAAAAAAATCTTTAAATTTTAATTTTTGGCAATGTCGACCTTAAAGTATCTCTAATATTAAGAAAGAAATATATTAAAGTCCTTTCGATCAATATAGCTAAATCAGCTTAATTCTCAATCAAATCTATACACGATTTATAAAAATTTGTAGAAATTATTTTGTAAAAACTATTGATTAACAAAATCTATTAATTTCACCAATAAATAGTTAAGAAATTAAAAAAAATCTATTAAAAAATTATCAAAAACTATAAGTAAAATAGCAGTAGCACGTCCTAAGGAAAACATCGCAAGAAATTAATTAAACTGAAATCTTAAAATATTTAAAATGAAAAATTATTTTATATATTGATTTGACTAAATTTTCCCTTTTTTATTTAATGTTTTTATTTTATTAAAGAAATGTAGCCTTTGTATAACTAAATTCGTAGATTTTAGTAAAATTGAATATGAGGTTTAAAGTAAATAAAGAAGCACAGGAAACTTGAAATATTTTATAAACTTAAAAAACATGGTTGAGAAGATATGTAAATAGAAAGAAGTTTTTGTAGATATTTATAATTTTATATACGTTAAAATTGTAATTTAGTTAAAGAGTTAAATAAATCAATCAATTAGTTATTTAATTTAAAACTAATTTTCTTATTAAATCATTTATATATTTTTTAATAAAGAAAAAAATTTTAGTAACATAAACAATGGAATTCTCTCAAACTTAATAAAATTGCAGTCTGCAAAAAATAAAATGACTAAGGCCTTCAAAAGCTTTTTACTTTTTTTTTGTTGCAAAAATTTTATAATTTAAAGATATTAAATTTGGACATTAATTTAAATATTTGTATAATTTTTTGCCCTGCTATTCTAAGTTTTAAAGACACAAGTAAATTTTTTACAATACTTCAAATTTTAGCCGCGATTTGCTTAAGCAATAGCGAAAAATAATATCAGTGAAATTAAAGTGAAATTGTTTTTCGGATTTCTTTAAAGCTCCTAATATAATAAAGATGTATTTATTTTAATTTAAATGAAACCTAAGTTAAGCTATTAGCAAATTAAACAAATCTTTTTTCTTTTTAATTCTCCTCAATATAAGACTAACCCAGTCGTTTCTGAACCGATTTGGAATTTTTTTTTTCTTATTTAAAATGTGATACTATGGATTGGTCTCGGTTTTAAAAATAGTTCATAATTTAAAAAAAGGGTCTCCCCATACGATGTACATGTCTTTTATGTTTATTATAAAACTATTCTTAACCTTATTTAATTTAATGTATACGGCCATAAATTTTAACCGATATAGACAGCCTGTTGAAATTAACTAAGAACCTGCATTGATTAGTCCACTATGAGATTAATTATAATATTTTGATTTGGAAATTAAAAGAAACCTGTATTACTATGTTCGCCATAACAACAGGTATACAATATGAATTAATAATTTGTCCTATATGGACGTATGTCTTGAACTTTTATGCACAAAATTTCGAAAATAAAACAGTCCTTGTTTGGTATATCGACACCTGGTTGAAATTAAAAAAAAACTGTATTGCTAAGTCCGCTACAACAGAAAGAATAAAATTTGTGTTTGGAAACTAAAAGGTGTACTAATTGCTAATGAAATTTGATATGCATGGCAAACCTTCTTAACCATTATTTTAAGCAAAAAATCCATACCCTTGATCACAAAAGTGAAAAAAAGGTATAATTAAGTTTGTCATTTCGTTTGTAATTTCTACAATATCCATTTCCGACCCTATAAAGTAGATACATGCTGACTTCTTATGCAAAGCAAAGTTGATTGAGCGATGTCCGTCTGTCCGTCTATGTTAGTGTTGAAATCAACTTTGCCAAGTCAGCAGATGAGCTAGAGAAATTATTTTGCTATTGAACAGGACACAATTTTTACACCACGAAAATTATTAAAACACACTTACAAACGGAAAACACCTTCAAGAAATATAAGAGATATCAAGCAATCAACCTTTATAATACCACATCCTACTTGGGTCCATTAATTAGTCCCTTAACATAATAAATAGACATTACTCTAGCGAAAAAAAAATTAACTGAACCGACAACTATATATACAACAAATGTATCTCTCCGGCACTAATTGAAAAGTGGCTTGAAAATGACGTTCTCACATCGAAAGTGCTCGCCAAACGTACCAAACAAACAGCCAGTGACAACAGTCTGCACCGAAAAGTATGATAACGCACAAAGAAACAAAATTTTGTATTCGAAAGTATTTTATATTAACAATTTAATATTCGAACTCCAACCTTTCAATTTAGTTATAAAAACATGATTTAAAAATGACACGATTATTTATTCCTTCATTATATATAAGAAGGATTACATGATCTCGAGTAAAATTTTGCTCTTTTTAAGAATTAAAATAATTAACACCAAAAATATTTAGTTCTCAACAATAATTATGATAAATAAATTTTTTTTGTTCTGCTTCTCATTACAGAAATATTGTTAGTTGGCGTATATCCTTGTTATTTCGTTTCCATTTTTTAGTCTGCTGAAAACCGTATATAAAGTTTTCTTTCAGCGAGTGTTTGTTTGTGCAGCAGTTTTATAGTTCTTATAAAGATTTTTTCTTGAAGAAGAATGGCTTTTACCTTAATAAAACTCCCTTTAACTAATCAGTATAATATTTGCTATTTTCCCCCTTCATCTTTTAGATTTCTTAAAATGTAGACGTAAACTGTTGAAGAAAAGATTTTTTTTAATTTATTAAAATGTAAATCAAAGGAACTACATTTTGCTAAGTACCTTGTAAGCAAATTTTTATGCTGTTCAATATTTGGTCTACTGTGCTTTATTAGGAAAGAACAAAGTCATATCTTATCTGCAACAAGAAGTTTATCCATGCAAAAGCAGACAAAAAATTATATGTGAAAAGAAAAAGATGCCAGTTGGTAATCATGTTTCTAATGATCTATAAAAGAAGAACTAAATACTTCATAGTAAGCTGTCTTTAGATATTTTTCCTAATTAGTGTTATGTTCTTAGATTTACATACATATTGGAAGATTCAAGAAAAGAACATTGAACATTAAGACAAGAACGGACAGGAACAGCCTGTTAAATTACGATAATTATTTATTTTTTTGCTAATTGATCTGGTTTTGTTGAAATTGGAATAAGTTACGTTCAAAAAAAAACTAAGCTAAAAGTAAATTTAATGAGCTCTAGATACCTTCTCTCCAAAGTTACAATTACAATAAAATTTTTAATTTACATAAAATAAAAAACGGTTTTATTAATAATGAAATCTCTTCAGTAGAAAGCATTATAATTATTAAAAGCAATACTAGTGATAATATAACACTCGTATATTTATTATTCAATGCTAAGAAAATTGGCAATTAATACGTTCATCTATTTAAATACTTCTATCTATGCTAAAATTATTTTAAAAATAATCATAAGAAAATATCAGAGTAAATTTAATTAAAAAGAATTTCATCCAAATATAAAATTTTATAAAAGATTTGCAAAACAATTATGCAAGAAAAATTTTAGTCTCGAGTAAATCTAAAAATCTAATGGTAGAATTTCAGGTCAGGCCGTAGAAAATTATGTATTTTTGAATTACCAACCCAACTCTGAATTTCTTGTGCTCTCAATAGGATGACTGATCATTTCTCGATTAACAACCGGTTTATTTTTTCTAATTTATTTAACTTGAAGACCTATTTCATTCAGCATAATTACGCACTCAGCTTTAAGACTATATCAAATTAAAAGACTTATTATTAATATAGTACAACTGCTTTCATAACTATATCAGTACCACAGAAATCTAGTAGTAAAGAAGATTTCCTTTATAAAGTTATGGAACATGAGGATATATCGATAAAGCTCACGTGTAGTGGCAAAATATATACAGAACCTTAAAGCTGATGTAAATATGTTATTTGTTTTTATGTACCATGTTCTGTCACAAGCCCAACTCTTTCTAAGATATTTGGCTCAGTTCAAGATAAGAACTTGCCACGAAATCAAAAATGTATGTTGTATTTAGGCACTCAGCTAGCAGTTTATGGGAGCAATAAAAACTGAATGTTAATTCAAGGTGCTCAACTGTCTTTTTATCAAGTATAGCCCAAGAGCCCAAAATTGTATATTGAACTCTGTTTTTGTTACATAAAATACTACATCTGTTACAAATACTAAATAAAGAATTTTTTCAGTTCGATAGAAAAATTGAGAAAATTAAGATTTACAAAATTTGCAGTGCTTGTTTAGATAGGAGATGGCTGAATAATGAGTGGACTGTACATAGAATAGGATTTTTAAGAGAGCCACCAAATATTTCTTCTCCAGTATGTAAGGAGAAGGAAAGTCCAATAAGCAAAGCGGTGATTTTAATATAAATAAATTTTTATTGTAATAATGCATTAAATTTAATTGGGATTTGAAATATAAATGTAACTGAATACAATTAGGTAAAAGGTTTTAACAAATTATGCAAATAAATACAGACTTAAGAGATTATTTATGTATTTAAGTTTACATTAATTTAATAATGTAACTTTAACTTGTAGATTTTAATTAAGTGGCAAGTTTATTCTTACCCAGCAAAAACTTTCAGAAAAGGTAATCGAGTGTGGAATTAAGCATTTTTGGTGGAAGGAATTCCCATTTGGAATACGAACCTAATGATTTTAACAAGGCGTGAGACTTTTATAATCAATTATTAAGAACCAATTACAACGGTTATTTCAGGAAATAATAATAATTATTAATACTTATTTTAAGGTATTCCTTTTAAACTTAAAGAACTAGCTCAATTTCCACTTCTTTTATTCGCGAACTAATATAATGTATTTTGTAATCGAGTAACAAAATTTAGCAATCACAAATGTGTCATAATATGGCAAGTACTTTTTAAGTTAATGTCTAATTTTTAGCTGGGTAACTGTTACAATGGTCAAAAATAAGTAAGATTTTTTTTTTATTTTAAAGCAATTACGAGGTTTTAATTTCTTCGAATGTTAATTTCTAAGCTTACACTAGTTCTTTAATCACAATAGTTCTATGTTAAGATTTCTTACATATTATATATTTTTGTAATATTTTTTAAACATCTTTAAATCATGATACTAAAAGAAAACGAAAATTAAGCTATAATTTTTGGCATAAAATCAGCGATTTTCTACAAAAATGAAGAAGTTCGACATATTTCAATAATTTAAAATTGAAACTAAAGAAGGAAGAGTTCTATATTTGGCTGCACCGAATTTTTTACACATTTCACTAAAAGGATTTTCTGCAAAGACAGGGTTTTTTAGAAAACTTTTAATTTGCTAAAAGCTTTTAATTAATTTTTAATGAAATTTTAAATTTCTTATTGCAAAAGCAATTTTTTAGCAAAGTGGTCATACATATTCTGTAGTTCATCAGGCAACGTGGCAAAACTGAATTTAACCCGATTAGGGATAGACAGAGAAGTGAGCATCGACTTCCGATTGTACAAGGATCATAAAATATATGTGGTCGGAAATGAATATGGCAAAAATGACAAACGGAATGACAAACTTATAAGTTCAATTTCCGTCTGTGGTGATACCCTTCTCAAAGCACTTTTAATCGGTTTTACTACAAATACTTTTACTTACTTCCTTTACGAATTTTCAAAGCAAATATAAATATGATTATTTATGATACATTCTTAAGTATTTCCAACTCGTAATTAAAATTATTAAAAAAATGTTAACGAAAAAAATGTTCCAAAATATGTTGTAAAACCCTAAAATCCAGAGACGATAATAAGAAATCAACAAAAACAAATAATTAATCCTTCTTTTAGCTAGGCAGTTTTAAATTAAAAAAATCACAACAACTTTAAATAAATTTTGAATTCTAGATCTGTCTATACTAGAACTCTTATTTTGTAATAAAAACTTGGGCGGCTATGGATCATGTATTACGTTACCACTAATAAAGAAAATTTAAATTTTCTCTTTATCGTTATTTTAATATTTTGTTTAAGAAACTTACACAACTGTACTATTAACATCAGTTTTCGCCGTTGAGTGCATTATATTTATAACTATGTATTTGCATATAGCCTCCATAATTCTAAAACAGCTGTTCTACAAATGTAATAAATCGTAAAACAATCAGCTCAAGAAACTTAAATATAAAATAAATAAAGAAATAAAATTGATTTTGATGTAAAGTAAGAAGAAAAAAAGAAATTTAATAAAAAATACTGCTTTATTAAATAAGAATCATAAAAAATAAAATGAATAAAATATTAAGGATATAAAATTTTTGCTACTTTAACATCCTTCATAAGGAAAAAAAAAACATTATAAATGTTAGGAAATGTTTGCACACTTTCGCCAAAAGTTATATTTGTATACGTTTTTATGATTGAGTTACGATTATTCTTAAGACGAGATTGAATTAAGCAGCGCAAAGAAAATTGTTGACTTTGCTGAAAATTGTTAACTTTTTTTTGCAGAAAAATTAAAAATTAGTAAAAAAAATGTATTAAAGAAGCTGTTTATTCACCGCATCACATTTATTATTATTTAATCAGCGATTTTTAAATGGCCCTGTAATACAAACATTGCATAATATCCCACTAGTTTCATTTAAATTATTAAATTAATAAAAGTAACACTTTATCAAAGCAAAATTCATTTGCAAGAAGTTTTCATTTTTTGTCTATTTTTATCAACTTTTAGTCCATTTATTTTGCGAAAGTCAAATTTTATCCACTTAAGTTGATTTTCTTTGTCTTCTGTTTTTTATTGTTTGCTTTCAAAATTATTTTCAGGTTTTCTTTAATTAGATAAATGTAAATATAATTGCGGCAGTGGCTTTGGTATTTCTTTCCTTTTTTTCTGTTAGATGGCTAAATGGATTGTTGGTTTTTATTCAAATTAACGATATTTTTATTAGGAAAAAAAAAAAAAAAATAATAAATAAAAAACAATAGACTGATCAAGAAATGCTACGAACCCTCATTTAATAGAGAAATATATGCCAAATTGGGTGAAGTTATTTCACTTGTTAATTGTAAATGCCAAGTTAAAAATAATTTAAAAATAAACAAATTGAAGCAATTTACCCTTTACCACAGGGACTGTCTAATGTTTATGACAAATGCTTCAATATATGTTTATTTAACGCTTTACACTCTGATATTTTTTATACCGGTTTCTAAAGCCTTTTTTGATAATAATACAGTTAGAATATTAAAAGTTTTTACGATTTCCTTGCCCATAAATTAGAATTTTATTTACCATTATTGGCATCCTGGATAGACTGCAAAAAAAATTTAAAATTTCTCTAGTTCCATAGTTAGAACCGCAGACGTTATAGGTAATAGTAAAGAAAATTTTCTTAAAAGGTTTTCAGCAAGTCCTGTAATGTTTACCGTAAGTCGTATGTCAAAAGCTTACTCCTTGTGCAATTAGACCATAGCGCAACGAAGAGTTGAACTTTTTTTTGCTAAATAATACATAATAATTAATTAGCTTTTTTCGATATTTTTATCTATACTTTAGGTAAAAAATTTGTTTGGGGTTACGGGAAATTGTTTTATTTTTTCTTTTTTTTTTTTAAACTCGTCAAAGAAATTTATATTGAATTAATAATAAAAAAAAACTAAGTGCTTTCAATACCAATTTTTCAGACAAATTGACTGTAGTACAGAAACAACAGATTAGTATTCCATTTTTTTACTTAATATAAATGAAAAGATTTCACATTTACTATGATATAAATCGTCATTTGTAATGATACGTGTCAGGAAATTGAATAAATATTTGCCACTGGTCAGGTATTTGTCTAATCTAACTGCACCTGTATAAAATTCTTCCTTCAGAAAAGCACTTTTTTATGGATACCTGCATTTTTTAACATGTGTCAACATGAGTGTTAGATAGGGTGTAATGTCATAGTGTCCAAGGACATATGATCCATGGACTTTATGTTAACTTAAGAGTAACATAATGTCAATGGACCTTCGCTTTGAAAAACACCATAATGTCCGTGGATATTGTATCGGTTTTAGTATGGACATAGTGTTGCTTATAAAGATTTTCTACGCTTATGCGTTCGTCCGGGTGCAAAGATTTGCTCCTCTATGATATAGTCACCAGCGGCCTTGATTACAAAAGATTTTCTGCCTGGACAAAAAGATTTTCTACTCTATGATATAATCAACACCAGCTTCACTAACCAAAGGGTTTCTGCATAGCCTACCTCGGCTGCTCGCAAGATTTTTTCATCTATGGTATTATTAACATCGACTTCGCTTAGCAATCATTTTCTGCATAGCCGACCTTTGGTCAGGCCCAAAAATTGTCTCCTCTATGGTATAACAAGCACTGGCTTTGCCTAGCAAAGATTTTCTGCATAGCAAAGGTTTTCTCCTCTTTGATATAAACAAAACCGGCTTCACTTACCAAATGGTTTCTGCAAACCAGTTTATAAAAACGTTGCATTTTTCTTATATAGAATACCATAAGGTATGAATATTATGAAAGTGATTTAATGTCCATTGACTTTATGACACACTACTATTTAAAATAAGCTTTGTGGCCCTATCTGGCTATACTTCTTGATCATACGGTCTCTGTTTTACTAAACATGTGTTACTCTAAACGCAGCCACACTAGTTTGTTACTTCGGCGAGACTTGTTTAGTAAACAAACCGTAATCTATCATCTTCATTTATTCAAAAGCCACAACATAAATCTTCCATATTCTGTTGTTATGCTGTTAATTCCCTGAGCTAACATCTAAAGCTCTTTCTCTTATGATAAAAGCCGTCTTGACAATTATCTGCTATTCTTTCATAAAAACAGACTTCTTTCAGAAAATATCTCCTATGGCATGTTATTTTCTTTCCGGGAGGTTTGTAGCAGATATTCTCAAATTTTTATTGGATCATATACTACTGTCATTATTATTTTTCTTGTGCAGGCGCGTATATCCGATAATAGTCTCAAACTCGTGATCTTCTGTTTTACAAGACGAACCTCTTTTAATGCAAACGAAAATGTTCAACTAGTCCTAGCTAATTGTCCTATTATTCTTTATACACAGCACTGGTGGAAGAAATTTTTTCATCCGTGTTTTTTGTTACGCACACACGGACAACAAAAACATTGTTGGTTTTTAGATATCTTAAACTCAAGTAGATTGACTTAAAACTAAAAAAAAATGTTGATTGAATTTAAGAGAAGGAAAATAAAATTATCAATTTTCGCTTTTTATCTTTTCAGCAATATTGGACAGCTCAACTCATGGCTAAAATGAATCATCATTTATTGAATAGTCAAATAATTGGATCAACCTTTTTATTTTCATTAACTGTGTCATCATTCGAAACGTCACGATACACAAATTAAAAAAAAAACTCTCCAAATCATGAAAGCAATGTAATTTTTTTAATTAAAACTGAATTCCGTTAGTCTATCAATAACTAAAAAACAAACTAAAATAGTAAAAGAAGAAACAAAAAACATTTAAACGCACAAAAACAACTGTTTCCAATTGGAATACAAATACCAACACAAACACACACAAAATTCCAGAAAACACCCAGGCTCTACACCAACTGAAATTTAGTTCAAATACAAGAAGAATAACAGAAAAATAATTACAAACTGGCGTTCTTTCAAAATATAATGTGGAGCACTATTTCACCGACAAATTCGAAAAAACTATTAATTGGCAGCACACGCAGCGTTGACTATGTCGGTGATAATTCTACAACAAAATCTACAAAGATTTCAATCGCAATGGAAATTCATATACAAAATAAGTGCATTTCAGCATAGCGTATCACTCTGGAGGGCGGTGCGGAGCCCCCATGGCTACAGGGCCCCCTTAAAGCGGCATTTTTGGGGGCCACTGGCGTCGGCAAAACAAGTGTATTACAGGTGAGTTGTTTCAATCGTTATTGTTTAAAAATTGTTTTAAAATGATTTTAATTTATATTAAAAAAAAAAAAACAATTTTAATTTTAGTAAAACTCGTTGCGTGACAAAAAATATTTTTTTCAAGACTTCATTCCATTAATAATCAATCTTACACATTGACCTACAAACACCTCTCTGCTAATCATAAACTGTCTGTTGTAAAACTTTTTTTAAGTTGCCAACACTTGTCGGCACAAAAATGGCGACAAACGATTTTATGACACCCTTCATTATTAAACAAAGGAAAAATAATTTATAATTTTTTCATTTTATTTTTACCCACCATCCATTTCTTTGGCAACTTATTTTTTTTTTTTGATACTTTTCCAAGTCATTTCAATTAATTTGTAGAAGAGGAAAATATGTAAAATATTTTAAAAAACATGGGAACTCAAGAGCATCGTTCACTAGTCACGAATATTATTTAATAAAAAAACGAAGACCAAATTTTAAAAAATAAAAAATTTAGCTAAAAACCAAACATTACTGTGTTAACGCATTTCACAAAAATATTTTAAAACATAGAGTTTAAATCCATATCTCTTTTTTGTGCTTTCAATATACAGGGTGTTTTTTTAGCCCGATAAAAATTATGAACTAACAAGTCATTGTAAGTAGATTCACACTTTATTGTAAAAATCAATCGTCAATGCGCGCAACTTTTAGAAATAAAATTGTAAAAATATTGATGAGATGTATAACCAAGCGACGCCTAAAGCCTTTAACTAATTAAAGTCTAAGTTTGGTGATAAATTAATTTCGAATGGACCGGTCATTTGGCTTCCAGGGACGTGCGACCTGTCTATTTGTTTTTTCCTGTGGAGTCACTTAAAACCACTAGTTTAAAAAAAATAATAACGCCTTGTATTATTTTTGACATACAGCCAGCAACGCTTAGATACGCTTCGTCAGGGCCAGAAGCGCTGTTTGTGTTCCCGTATTTTTTTAATAAAATATTTTTCTTCTAAGTCTCATTTTCTTATTTTTTTTACTATTTTTTACAATTCAATATTAAGTCGTTTTTAAAAAAATACCCTCTACATATGTAAATGATATCTTTAATTTATAAAAGTAATAAAAAAATGTTACATTGTTAACTTTATACAACGACAAATATTAAATTTCTATTTGTTTTGCTTTTTTTACACTTTCCATTTATTCTTATTTACAGCAATTTTTCTACCATGATTTTCCCAAGACACATCAAACAACAACCAGACGAAAAGTATACAAAAGCTGCCTGGTATGTGATACATGCATACGAGAGCTGATGGTAATCGATGTTCCACCCCAGGTAAGTAAGTTACACCGCTAATGTCACTAGAATAACATATTAAATAAATAGCTTCACTTCTCTTTATTTCATACACTCAAAGAAATTATGTACATAAAATTTTAAAGAATTTTTCTTAGAACTTCGTTAAAATTAAATTTTAAGCGGATATGAATTTATTCTAATAAATGTATGAACAAATTAAGATTTCTAAATAGTTTTAAAACGCCTACACTGAAGAAATATTTTCATTACAATTAACCGATTTTCTTGCCGAATCTTTTTTTATTCTTATGAATCAATAGTGGTGGGATGATTAATTCTAAGCCGAGTAATTTGCGTATTTTTTATTCTTTCAAAAATATTTGTGGCAAATGTATGCGCTCTAGTGCAGTTTGTCACATTAGAAACTACAGATTGCACAAAATAAATACCTAAAACTGATATTTGACCTCCCTAGGTTTTTTTTGACATTCAAGCTTCACTCTATTTCAAATATAAAACTTGTTGGGGTTAAATTAAAAAGACTAAGCACCAATCTCTGCTCTAGATGCCCTGCATTCGAGCATTGTAAATAGTAGTTTCATTAAAAATAATTCAAATTTGTTTTTTTTTTTAATTTTGCCTCCAATAGTTATTATAAGAATTTGTAGATTATATAATGTGTCAAAATTTACTACTATTTTAAAAAAGAAGTATAAAACTTAAAATATTTGTAAATAATTTTTAATGAAATTGTAAGCCATCACATTATTGGAGTAAATGAATTGAATGTATGCGCTGTATAGATTCCATTATAATTATTATCCAAAAATAAAGTTATGATTTACCTCGTATTTTATAATTGGCCTTCACTTATCAGAATAGTTCAAAACATTTGCCAAGATATGAAAAGCTATTGTTAGGTCTTGTATCGTAAACCTTTGAAGCCGACGACTACTCGAATTCATAGCTTTAATTTTATTTTGTTTTATTTATAGCTTTTAAGCCAATTTATTCTCCTACTTAATTGTGTAAACAAGTTTAGAAAAAAACCTGCGATCTTTATATGCAAATAAATTTAAATTGAAAACATTTTGAGCCAGTATAAATTCCAATTTAAAAATATGAAATTTTAATTGTTACTGGCAGCATCAATTTATTAGTTCAATAAATACTGAAAAATTTGCGGAATTCCTTAGCTTTATTGTAAATTGTGATATTATTTATTCAAACGACAATATCTGTTATGGTAACGACAAGTCTGCTATTGATATCGAATTTGATTTATGGATTCACCATATGTCTCTGGGCCACAATCGAAAAAGGAAAGACCCTGACTCTTGAAATTATCAGGATGATCTAATCTGCTCTAGTAAAGCAATAATAACGAAATGGGATTGACGATTGGAAGAAAGTGAAAGCGGTGTATATGAGTAGTTGGTTTTATCTGCTTGTGCAAAAATACTTTTGTTTTAATTAAAATGATTGTGTTACAAGAACGCCAAATCTCCAAAACAAATACAGTCCCTATGAAAAATTAATTAGGATGGCTTCAAAACGATTATAAAATCTTTGAAATTTTACTGTAAATAAGTAAATTATTTTAAACTTACTTTTTTCGGCCTAGGTTCATTTTTAATTGAATTTATTTAACTCAACAACAGGCTATATGATACTGGAACAGCATCTATAATGTTGTAAGGAAACAAGCATAAATAATTAAAAAACAAAAATTGAATTTCGTGGCCATACCGACTGATGGTACAAGGGAAAAACAAATGCACAAGACGAGTTACAAAGAGAACAACAACAAAATGCTTTGAGTTGTGTGTGGACTTCGTCTAACTAAATTAATATTGATATAAATATTACTCGTATTCTTATTAACAAAACTAGTTGGTTAAAGAGATAATTTTTACAATGTAAACAACCTAAGGTAAATAGATGCGAAAAATGATGATGAAGGTTGTAGCGATCTATAAAATGTTGCATTTCATTCTGCTAGCGTATAGTTTTTCTTGTCTATTTTGAAAAACGTCTGCATCCATTTGTAAATAATTTTTCCATCTACAGATTTTTAGAAATTAAATGAAATACGAAAACTTAACAATCAATATTTACATTACATTACACGATTGTAAAATCTTTTTATTTTATTTTACATTTTATCGTATCGACAATGAAATTCAAACTGAACAAAAGAAGAATTAAAAAAAGTTAAATCAAATGATAATCATACTCTTCTTAATGCAACTTATTAACGTATGGTCACTTAATACTTTTGTAATTTTCTTTTATTTCTTTGAATTGTGTCAAACGCCAAAAACAGAAACGATTTCCAGCTGATAATTTTGATGAATGGAACAATGGCCATCCGCTGGGGTTGAGAACAGTTCATGCGTATGTTTTGGTCTTTGATATGGGCAATTTGGAAACATTTCGAGTAAGTTTTATTTATTCATAATTATTATTTGTAGTTGTTGTTGTTATCTAAGCATAACTTAAGCAAATAATTACTGACATAGTATTAAAAAAAAAGAAGAGAAAGTTACAAAAAAAAAAAAAAACGAATTTAAAAACCTGCCTTATGATTTGGCAATAATTTATTGAATTTCTTTTATTCTTTTTAATACTGCAACTGTTTAAAAAAATCTTTAAAAACGGAACACGTAAAAAATATAATTTCCAACCAGTTAAAATTTGCTTGCATTATTTTTTAAGTGCTTAATTTTTGTTTAATATTAAATTTGAAATTCTACATATTAAAAAATTTTTAAATTTTCTCCTTTATTCTTGTCTTTTTTTAACAGTATTGCAGGTCTATGAGAGATCAAATTTTGGATAGTTTTAGTCATCGTGATTTTAGTATAATTGTAGTTGGCAATAAATTTGATACAATAAATGAAGCACAAGCAAATTCACAGGTAAATACATTTTTTTTACTTAAAATAGAACAGTTTTGTTTTGGTATTAAATTTTAAAGTTTCGTTTCGTTTGTAGTTATTAAAATATTGTTTTGAAAATTTTTAAAAAAAATTCTTACTTTGAGGTTTTTAATATTTTAATTTCAATTTAAATTTGAATTGGATTGTCTTGGAATAGCATCTATAATGTTGTGAAGAAACAAGTATGAATGATTAAAAATAAAAATTGCGTTTGTGGCGATACCGATGGTTGGTACAAATGCAAAAACAAATGTTCAAAACAGGATACAGAGAGACCAACAAGGAAATACTTTGAGTTGTATGTTGATTTCGTCTTACGAAGTTAAGACTGTTTAGTTGATAGATGCAAAGAATGTTGATAAAGGATGTAGCGATCCAGAAAATACTGTAATTCATTTTGCTAGTGTCTAATTTTTCTTGTTTTCTTTGGAAAACGTCCGCATAAATTTGTAAATAATTTTTAATTCAAAAATTTTTTAGAAATAACATTAAAAAATTAACCTTAGCCGAAATTTTAATTTATTATAAAAGTATATACTTCTTACAAAATCGTATTGAAAAAAAAATCTTCAATTAAAAGGTGGTGCTTACACAAATAAGGAACACGATGTAAATAATTTAAATGTATAATTCAAATGTGCCCCATACAACCCATTAAAGTTCTCCCATAGGTGGCATAGTTTTACCACTTTGACTGTGTCTTTTGAATCGTTATAAACAAACACTTAAAATTACACAGAATATGTACTTCTATCTCTATAGCAGATATAAAAATTAAAGGGTGTCCCATATGTTATGTAATGTTGTCTGATGTATATGTCCTCACCTATTAAAACATTTTAGACAGATAAAATTAACATAGAAATTATTAATTTAACATTTAAGATTTTCAATCATTACACAGAAACGCTTGAAATTCAAACAAAGTGAGTAATACTATCTTCAGTCATACTATGTTTACAATTACATGTATAGAAAACTAAAGGGCGTCCTCATATCTGACCTAGTTTGATTTATCAGGCCCTATCTTTTAAATTGTTATAGTCAAACACGGGAAAATTACATAGAATGCGCATTTCTTTATCCTCTATTACAACAGGTACAAACATTTTAAAATAGAAATTAAAAGGTGTGTCCAAAGGTGATGTTGTCTGATGTAGATGGCCTTGTCTCTTAGAGCTCTGTAGACAGACAATTGATATTTATATGAAATGTGTATTAAAATCTTTATTCACACTCGATAACCTTATGGCTGTCTGTCTATTTTGAAGACGGTTTTGTCTTATTTATGTAATGGATTGAAAAATGCACTCGTTTGGGCATCACTCTAAATGAAACTTTGGCTAATGTTTCAATTCAACAAAATAAATAAAAAATTCTTTCACTTTAGCAATAAGCATAAGAGCTTCCTTATAAAAAAACGTCGTTTCATTCGAGAGTCTTGAAAAAACCACCACAGAAGCAATGAGCATACTTTTTAATTAAGTTTCAAGATTCATCTTGAAACCTAAAATTATTTATTGTATGTCTCACGACTTGGAAACAGAGTAACCTTTTGAATACAGGGTTAATATGCCTTACTACTGCATATAAAAAAATCAAATGCAGTAAAGAACATAATTCGTTTGTTGGAAACTTTTGTAAAAACTGTAGTATTTTGCACTGGAATTTAACAAAAAATCTTTTATACCAGATCGCCTGATAATCTAACAAAAGCTATCAGCTTAAGATAAAACCGACTTGGATTATTAAAATACACCATTTTATTTTAATTTTGGTAAATAGAATTTTTAATTTTGCCATAATTTTTGAAGAGTAAAAGAAAATTTATTTATTTCATTTCCGTTTTGGATGTTATTTCACTAAAACGGGAGGTCCAAAAGCAAGTATCCATATAAGTTATGAGTAATCTTAATAGCGAAGGCCATTATCATGCAGTCGCAGACTAAAATGATTCGCTTCAAACCTGCTGAAAGTTAAGAAATATTGCTGTACTCACACTATAAATATAAGAATATAAAGCTTTATTATAGTAGTCTTCTTTTTCCGATCCCAGCTTTGGGATTTTAGAACACATAGACAAAAAAAAAAATTCAACGTAGCCTCTGAAGGATCTCCATCTTCTACTGGCCTGTTCATTTTCATACGAAATTTTGTGTAAACGTACACATATTTAGTTAAATTAAAACTAAAAATCATTTATAAACTCATAAAGAAAATTTTTTTTCTATCAATGATAAAGAATTGATGGCCCTTTATAGCATAAACAATTAAAAGTGCTATATTTGGATATGCCAAATCGTATATACCCTTCGCAATTTATCTAAATCTTGTTCAGTGAAGTAAATCAAATAAAAAAAAAACACAAAAAACTAATATAGAGGTGGCAAAGAATTAAAAAAATTAAAAAAAAAAATTCATAAAAATACCATCGGTTCTTATTAATTTTAGTTTATCCTTAAAGATCTCTTCAAAAGATTTTAATTGATACCCATATTGATATTTAAAAATTTTGAAAATTTCAGAGGCCCGTAGCCCGGAAAATATGGGCGTGAGCAAATACTTCTACGTGATATAGGTATATATTTTTTTGATTGCAGATGGTATAGAAAAATTAGAGGTAGGCGTGGTATTTTCCACGCCGCGTCGAAAGACGTAGACCGATCTTGCTGATTTACAACAGCATCTTTTTCGACACTATGTCTGATCGATTGGCGTATTAAAATTTTTTCTAGCTTATGAAGTGCCTCGGCAAACTTGATTTCAACAGTTACACGGACAGGCAGACGGATATCGCTCAATCGACGCAATAATTTTGAACTTTTTAAATTGAAAATTTGCTAGTTATTTAGTCTGAAAAGACATGGTTTTCTAAAAAAATTTTCCTCCTACTTACAATAAAAAATTCCAAAAAAATTGCTGAAAATTGTGCCCAATATGTTGAAAAAACTGCACCAGAGTATCGAAAGATCAAAAATGTTTATTTTAAAATGCTCATAGTTCAATCATTTTAAAGCATAATTTGCAGATTTAAGCATCATTTTGTACGTATATTTATTTATTTATTGATTTATTAGACTTATAATTAAAATTAAAAGCTAATATTAAATTGGCAATGGCAACGGGGCCTTCAGCTCAAAGATTATATTAAATAATAGTTAGCTTACATATATAATGTTATAATTTATAAAATTGAGTTCATATTTCTTTATAAAAATTACATTTTTTAAGAAAATTTTTTATTGCTTTTATATTTTCAGTAGACGGATTTGATAATAAATCCAGAGGGTTAGTATTTCGAAAACATGATATTCTTGAGTTGATGGTTTTTTGACATTCACACAGGAAATGGGAGGGTTTGGTTGGGTAAGTTATGTCGCAGTTGCAGAAAGGTTGATAGTTGATATTAAATGTTGGTCCATGAGTTGCAAGTGTGTGACCTAGACGAAGTCTCTCAAACTTTATGTGATGTAGTCTACAAACCTGATGTTGATTTTGAGATGTGAAAGAGTCCAATGACTTCTTAGAAAAGTTAATTGTCCTGTACTAGGATGAGCTCAGATTAAAAATATGATCTGCATTACTTTCGTAAATGAAGTTATCGGTGTCTTTACGGTTCAAATTATGTGTTAGGTGAAGAGGTTGTTTTGAGGCTTCTTTGGCGACAGTATCAGATAGTTCGTTTCCCTGGATTTCACAGTGACCAGGGATCCACGCCAGTATGATGTTGGAAGGCTTGTTAATAAGAATGTTTCTGATTTTAGAAACATAATAGTTGTTATTTGAAATGTTTTTGATTGACTGCAGAGAAGAAAGGGAATCTGAGCATATAACAAACTTACCGTGATTTGCTTTTGCGTAGCATAGAGCTTCGTAGATTGCAATCAATTCAGCAGTATATATAGAGGTATGTGGGGGAAGAATAGATACTTTGATAATTTCACTTTCAGTAGTTACGCTAAAAGTTGTGTGTGAATCGGTTTTAGAACCGTCAGTATAAACAAATTTATAATCTTTGAGGGTATCTTTTAACATAAAAAACATCATCCTGAATTTAAACTTATTAGAGTTTGATTTATTCAGTTCATGTAGCGAAGTGTTTATGGATTCATTTTAAAAAATCAAGGAGGAGGTTGTTTAAGTCTATTGTTAGAATATGGTATTTGTAATGGAATGCTAAGTTTTTTGCAGTTTTGCAAAACTCTATAAATAGTTGAGGGAGTTTTAGGAATTTTTTTTGATATAGTAACTTTTTTAAATATTTTCTTCGTAAGTATGTTGTTGCTATATAATGCACTTCGATAAAATTTTGTTGTTAGGATTTCGTTTTGGGCATAAAGCGGCGTGATGTTTGTTTTGAAAAGCATATTTTTCACTGGAGTTGGACGCAATGCCCCTAGGGAGGATCTCATAGCTGAATTTATAATAGTATTTAGTTTTCTAAGTTGTGTCTTGGGGGCGTTTCCATAAAGTGGTAAACAGTAATTAATTTTTGAAAGTATTAAAGCTTTGGTTGCCGATATTAGAGTATTAGTATTGCATCTTAATTTTTTGCTCGAAAGGCACTTAATAATATTCAATCTTTTGATTAATACAGATCTTAGGTGATCTATATGATCATTCCATTTATATTTTTTGTTAATGAATATCCCTAGAATTCTTAGTGTATCAACTTTGGTTATATTTAAATTTGAGGACTGAATGTTACAAGAACAGTATTTAAGTCTGCATATATGAATATATTTGCATTTATTTCTTGATAATCTGACGATTCACCCCAAGTATTAATATTATCTAAAAGATTGTTGAGGTTGAGGTTTAGATTTTTTTCCCGACCAGATCGAATTTTAAGGTTGAAATCGTCTGCATATGCACAGAAATCAATTTCCTTGTAACGAGATATTATTTGACTAAGTCCAGATTTACACTATGCAATTTTTTGAGGCATTTTTTTCTCAATCCTTATTTAAGTTGCAGCGATATGCGTTATTTAAAAATAAACATAAGCAAAAATAATATACCCTCAAAATCCCAGTAATACCATATTGCTTACTCCTCCTGCTTCACCAACAAGCAAAAATTTCATGCAAGTTTCATGAAAAATTGCCTAGTCTAAATGCGGTATAAGTTTATTGTATGCAATGATGAAAAGTATAACAGATAGTGGCGAACCCTGGGGTATGCCGTTTGATAGAGGGAAAGACTTTGAATAACAATTATTTATTCGTACCGTGATCCTCCTGTTAGTCATAAAATGGATAACATAGAGAATAATCTTTGGCCCGACTTTCCATTCTATTAACTGATCGACTATGGAATGGATACCTACTTGGTCAAATGCTCGTTTAAAATCTACCGATATAATTGTCGCATGTTTTCGTAACGAGAGACACTTTGCAATTTGGTAGTCTACATAAAGCAATCAATCAAAGACTGTCAATTGTCGAGCTCCCCTTTCTAAAACCAAATTGACGGTCATTAAGTAATTTGTTAGAGGTAACAAACCACCATAACCTATTTGCAATTATTTTATCTAATATTTTAGACAGGCAAGGGTTTAGAGATATGGGGCGATACGAATTAATCATTGTCATGTCAGTTCCGGGTTTTGAAATCGGAAAAATTATACTATTTTTAAATTGCTGAGGAATAAAGCCGCAAAATATTGAATTATAAAGTTGAAGGATTCTCTTTTTGAAATTTGTTGGTAACATTTTTAACATTTTATATGTTATCCGATCTTGTCCTGGTGTCTTACCTTTTAATTTATTACATGTCGATTCGAGTTCAATAAACGAAATATTGTTTTCAATTTTTGACGCCTCGGGACATGGTTCATTGAAAACAGGGTTCTGCAGGACATTTTGCTTATTAATATTAAAGGTATTAGAAAAATTTGGGTCAGAAGATTTTTCCGACCAGAATTTACCAAATTCATTACAAATTTCTAATTTATCAACTAGTTTTAGGTTTGGATCGGTAGACGATGAAATACAGTGGATGCCGGGTCTGGCTTTATATCCCGTAAAGTTTCTTATATTTGACCAGATTTTATCCGTGGGAGTAGATGGGTTGATTGAGGAGGTAAAAGTATTTATAGAATCTCTTTTGGACAGCTTGACGTTTCTTTTGTAATTTAATAAATTTATCTGGGTCATATTTCTTTTAAAAATATGCCATAATCGGTTCTTTTCATTTTTTAGATCATTTAGGACTTTGTTCCACCATGGTACATTTATTTTTTTTATTATGAGTTTGTGGTATAGATTTATTGGCAGATTGAAGTATGATTTTGCGGATATTTGCGGTTTCTTTATTAATGTTATTGGATATAGGTATTTGATGCATAATTGTTTTACATTGTTCCTGGTATTTAAACCAGTTAGCTCTATTTGTGATAAATTTAGGTCTACGGAAATCAGTTTGTTCTATCGCTAAAGGAAAAAAGGAGATCAAAATTGGGTAATGATCACTACCACATAATTTTTTTTCTGTTTTCCACACAGCTTCAGATACTAAGCTAGAAGAACAAAAGGAAAGGTCTAAATAAGAAAAGGAGTTATGGGTATTTAAATGAGTTGGAGAGTTGTCGTTTAATAGCACGAAGTCAGAATTGTCAATATAGTTGGCTAACACATTTCCCCTGGAACTATTAAGGTGAGATCCCCAATTTCTATGAGGGCTATTAAAGTCTCCTGTAATAAAGGCCGGAACGTTTATATTAAAAGCATTTTCTAGATTACGTGATGTGAAATTGGAGCTCGGAGATATATACACACTAAATATATGAAACTTAACTTTAGAAATTATTTCTATGCAGACGGCATCAAAGTTGCTGCTGACGTTAATTTGCATTTGTTGGAGCGATTTGTGAACAAGTATTGCAACTCCACTGTATCTGGTAGAAGATGTGTTAACTGCATATAGGTTGTAACTAATCGGGATGGGAATGTTTGATAATGAATGTAGGTGGGTTTCCTGTATGGATATTATCTTAGGGTTGTGGGATTTAATAAGTAGCTGGAGTTCGTGATAATTATTTAAATATCCGTTCATATTTCATTGAATAATTTTAAGAGCCATTGGAAAAGTAGATAAGTAAAAAAATATATGGAGAGTGTAAAAAATATTTTAGCAAACGAAAATGAACCCCTATGATAAAAAAAATTAAGAGAAAACGTGTGGAAATGGTAGTGGTGTAATAGATTTATGCAAGAGCAAAAAAATACTAAGAGCAGAAAAATACTAAGAAAGAATTACAGCCAATCGTAAAAAGTTTACTATCAAAATATTCAGAAACAAATTTTTTTGGAAACAACCGTTATATTTGGTAAAAAAGAATTTAGAAAAGTATAGATCTCAATATGCGTTGGGTATAAAGGGTGTATCACAGGTATAGTATAAGATATTGTAGGGAGAGCTGCAATATGATATTTTAAGTATTTCTTGTAATAATATGAGGTTGGTGGTTCAAATTTGGGGAAGAGTAAATTGAGGGTTACAGTGACAGAAGACAACGTAACGGAGAGATTGGGAGAAATATAAGGTATAGAATTGTATATGAATATAACTTATCTGAGAATAAGGTGATTGATAAATATAAAAGAGCTGGTTAATACAGTAAAACATAGTAATGGGATTGTTTTTAATTGAATAATTATGAATAAATAGATGTTATGTTCCTTTTTATTTTTTTGTTGAAAAAATTTACATACTGACGTTTGGACATTAATAAGGGCATCGAAAATTGCAAAAAACATTAATGAAATGATAAAATATAATGGGGTCATAAGGGAACTAATAAGATATATAATTCAAAATAAGTTACTTATTTCTTTTTGATTTACGGGTAGCTTCCTTAATTTTTTTTCCTAAATCTCTTAGTAGCATTTTTTGGCAGAATTATTGGGTTTTTTCCGGAGGTAGGTTGAGATGACGAACTGAGTTGATCCGTTTCCATTTCAGAAAGAGAGTTGTCCAAATCGCTAGCTATTTCGGAGTAATCTTTAATTAAACGGGGTTTGGGTTTTTCAGCTAGGGGTGGCATGGTAGAGCAAGATGAAGTTGTGTTAGGTGTAGTTTTTGTGGCATCAGCATATGTATTGTTTGTTTGGGAATGACGTTGTCTATAGATCATGGTAGCTTTCTTTTTACCAACTTTTTCTAACGTGATGATAGCCTAGATTTCTTTTTCTTTGAGAAATATTGGGCATGTTCTATCAAATGTTGGATGATTGAAAATTTCGACGTTTGAAATTTTGCCATTTATGCAGGAGGCCTGGTGTTCACATTTTTCATTATTTTCTGGATGAGTGTGGAAGGAGTTGGAGCAATTTGGGCAAATTTTTTCGTTCTTGCAAACTTTAGCAATATGGCCGCATTGCAGACAATTTTTACATTTCATTGGGAGGGGTATGTACGGACGAATCCCTACTTTTTCATAGTCGATAGATAAGTCGCTTGGTAAGTTTGAGATGGCAAAAGTTAGAATAATTAGGCCAGTCTCTTGAAGAGAACCATCAATATTTTTAAGGATTTTATTTACAGCAACAACATTCTGGTCTTTTAACTCTGTCAAAATTTCAGTTTCGCTAATTCCACGCAAGTCGTTGGAGTAAATAACGCCTTTAGCATAATTAAGCCCAGGGTGTTCCTTCAGAATCACCTGTATTTCAGGAGATAATGATGCAAGCTTAATAAGTTTATGTGCTAGATGAAATGTTTTTTTTTGTATTAGGATATTGCCACTAAGTAATTTCTTGCATTGTAAAACTTCGCTTCCAGCGACACTATCTATTACTTTTTTGATTAGGAAGGGAGAGACGTTCGAAAGTGTATCCGAACTATTTACTCTTTCCATTTCTAAAAACATCTCACCGATGGTGATTATATTCATTTTTCTGGAATTATCAATGGTTATACCCAGTGGTGGTGGCTGACCACCACGATCAGGTGGAATATTCATTATAACAGTATATAATCTTATAATATATTTATTACGAAAAGGAATCACTATGTTGAAGTTAAATGGAAAGATCAACACGTGTATTAAATATGATATAGAAAACACGAGCCCGTTATGTTTATTACGTCTTTTCAAAAAGAGAGCGATCAGTCGACTGATTTTGTACGTATAAAATAGACCTTTATATCGTGTTTAATTTTTCGAAATTAAAAAAAGGCCAAGCATCAGAAAAATTTGCAAGTATGAGATAACCAACTTTGAAACCACATAGCGCCAACTCTAGAAATTTAATGGTACACAGCCTTAAAACTTGAGCTCAGGTAGTCCTCTTCCTTGTTCGTGTAAATCTTTTGGATCAATCCGCCTTGCCCTTTACAAATGGCTAAGTTTTTCCAAAATATTTTGATTTTGCCTCACTGTGCACAATTCATCAAATCGATCTCATACATACGAATTTTGGTAATCGTGTTAACAGCCGTGTTTTAGACTTTAATATCTTCTATTAATCGGCGCTTTGCGAATAATTTAGCAACGTTCTATGCGCTTCTCATATTATCCAAGTTTCGAAAAGTGGGACGGACCACTGTGGAGCCAACTGATGCAATTACGTGAATAAAATTGTATTTCATAAATAACAGAAATAATATACCAAAAGAAATTAAGTTTATTTCAATTTACAACCAGCATTTGTTGTGCTTGGGAACCTACTTTTTTGTTGCAGACTTATTTTATTGGAAACTATATTATTGGAGTTATTATATTTAAAAGCTATTGCGCAGTAATAAAATGTTAAAAGCCATAACCATAACTTTTGCAATAATAATAATTTTAGAATATTAATGTTTGTCTATTTTTGTTAAAAAAATCACCTCAGTTTTTAATATTTTGACCATTTTTGTAGGAAGTACATATTTTTTATTGATGTAATTTGCTTTCCTTGTTTTTTTAGGAATTAAAAGACATTTCAACTTTAGTACGAAAACACTGGCGCTGTGGTTACGTGGAGTGTTCAGCGCAGTAAGTATTTTTATTGTTTTCAAATCAATATAATTTTATTTATAGTTTTATGGATTTGATTTATTATTTGGTAATAAAACGAATAAACAAAAAATCATTTTTTCTTTGTTCTTGTCACACCGTATTCACACACAATCAGATACAATTATAAAATTGGTGATGTTTTTCGTGAATTAATGGGTTGTACCAGTAGTGGCGGTGTCATTGGCACTGAATTTTTACAATCAACTAGAAACAAAGGACGTTGTACAATACTTTAGCAATTTCTGCATAAGTTTTTTTAAGTGTAAAACAAAAATTTTACAAAAAAAAAAAAAAAAAAAAAAATAATAATAATAAAAATTTATATAAAAGCAAAGTAAAATAATATTAAATTAGAAAAAGTTAAAGCAAAAACAAAAGATAATAGAATACAGAAAAACATAACTAAATTATTTAAACACAAATTCAAAACATTTCAATTGCAGTTGTTTCAATAAATTTCAGAGAGAACAACAAAGATTGCAAAAATTAGAATAAATTTTAAACAGAAAATAGGAAAACACAAATAACAAACTAAAAGTAGTTTTAAGAGAAATTTGTAATAGACACAACAAAATATTTATTATGAAAAATAGTAATAACAACAATAAATTAAACAATAATAACTTCTTTAGACAAAAATATTATAATAATAATAACAAACATTTAAAGTTTATTTAATAATGAAATAAACTAAAACATATTAATGCAATTAAATTAAAGGTTGAACAAATTTCTGTAAACATTTTATTATGTGAAATTTTTTAACAAACATATAATTGGTTTCAAATTATTTGAAACAGAAAAATCAAAATAATATATTTTATTTTGTTTTTTTTTTTTTTTTGTCTAAATTTATTTGCACATTTGCTAGACAGTTGAAATGGCCGACATGTTTGTAATTGTACAAACCACAATCCGGCTACTAATTGGCGTGAAAAGCTATTGAACCCTGAAATGGCTTTTAAATAACAATTTATAACGAACGCTAGCAGTAATTAAAAATGAGTGGTGGAAAGCAATAAAAACATTTTCATTCTAACCTCAAAAACTAAATTTTTAAATAAATATTCTTCATTACTTTTCATAAGTAATTATAGTTGTTGTTTATTAAGCACATGACAAAAAATTTTTTTTTGATTTTCTTAAGCTGCTATGTGGTTTTGATAGAATTAAAACACAACAGTAGGGGATTTCAAAAACTGTATTTTCAAAATATTCTGTTCTGTTTTGTAGGGTCGATGGAAGCATTTTCCAATAACATTAATTGATTGTGTTTTTATCTGTATTTCCACGGAAATTTCGTTCTTAATGAATTGAGACTCCACGACGACTCTAGACTATCACAGCTATTCATATCTACGACCATTGCTACTGGTCAACATAGTTAAACAAAATATGTCTAAAGAAAAAGAGTTTTTTAATATTTTATTAAAAAAACAAAACACTAAAATTAAAAGATTACAACCAGGGTATAAAAATAAACAAAACGAAAAATTTTCTTACGTTTTCGTTTGTTTTCTTGTTGAGAGAAAAAAATCAATGAAACAATTGAGAGAATCTTAAGAGTATATCTTTGCGTTAGTTTTACCTTATTGTTTTTATCACAATGTCTGCCCGTTAGTTAATCTTTCTATCTGTCCACCCGTCAGTCTGTCCCTCTATCATAGCCCTAATTTCTCGTACCGTACTACGTAGACTCTTGAAATTTTCACAAAAAAAAAAAAAAATATTAAAATAACAAATATTTAGTGTACTAAAGGGTGCTATGAAAGTGACGTGATATTCATAAAAGTATTATTTTTTTTCTAAGCTGTGATAGGCAGATGTGTAAAATTGTGAGGGCTGTAGCGATTTGTAGAAAAAATAAATCTTTGGATTCAATGGTTTTTCCATATTTTTCGATGGTAAGCAGAAATTTAGAACTCACACGGAGTAGTAGCATATACGTGTGCCATAAAAATAAACTGTTAATAGTTACCTTAGAAATTAAAGGGTGTTTTCAAAAGCCTATAGATTTTACGCATATTTCCTTATCTCTTAAGCCCGTATGGCCAGATGCTTAAGGTTTTTATAAAAGATGTAATGTATGGAGCTTCACGACCTTTCCTTGAGGAAGATTTGTAACTCTGCCTACCCCTGGTCGTTAAGTTCATTGCTAGACGCTTAATATTTTAAGTACTGTCCAAAACTTTCAAATGGGAGACACTTAAAGGGCCCTTGTTCTTTCTAAAATTTTAAATTACATTGACAGGGAAGCCTATGTACAGGAGAACAACCAAAAGCAGCATTTAAAGGCACGGCAAACGTTTATTTGCTAACGGGGATTCGACTTAATTAATGAATAATTAATCTTAAAAACAGCCGGGATTGAAAAATTTAATATCCTCTTTTAACGAATGACTAAAAATTTTTCTGCTCCAAGCATAAGTAAAATCTTTAGCACAAATGTTTTGCTACCTTAAAATTTTTTGCGATATAATAGTTTTGCATAAAAAAGTTCTCTCTTGTCTGTCTGAAATTTAATAGTGTTATAAAACTACGACTTTTAAAATTTAATCGATTTTTACTTTAAAGAGATGAGAATTTTTATTTTTAGTAAAGGTATTTTTCAGGCTACGAAGGAAAATTTCTAATTAAATTAAACTCGTCGTCACAGACCCTTTTGCAATTTTATTAAAAGCATTTCATAGATTCTGAGAACCTTGAAAACATTAAATATTAATATAAAATTTTTATTAATTTTTTAATTTAAAATCCTCTTTATTTTTACACGCTTTCGTAGTTTAACATAAACAAAAAATGGAAGAAACAAAAAATTAATCCCACCATTATTTACAAACTTTTGAAATAACATTTTGTGGTTCTTTTTAAATTAACACAAAAAAGGATATTAGAATATATAAAGTTTAGGTTAATAGTATCAAAATATTAAAGTATAATAATGAAAGGCATAGTTTATAAAACATTCAAAAATAAAAATAAAAAAACACGTTCATGAATAAATAAAAATTAAAGGATATAAAAATTTTACCTTGTGATCATTTCAAAGTCATAATTATCAAATAACTAACTATTTAATTATTAAGTAGATAAGTTTGAAAAAAAAATTACTTTAATTTTGTTACAACAATAAAGTGTTTGTGTGAAAATTTAACAGTGTAGGATTAAGGAGAAAAACAAAGAGATAGCGAAATCGAAGAGTTGTATTAATATAAGGATGAAATGCATTCGGTTTAATGTAAAGCGAGTGCCTTTCTGTATATTGGGTTCGTATTCAAGTGAAAAACTATTTAAGATCTTTGGAGCATACTAGCACTTATCTTTATTAAGGGATGACAAAAATATTTTTCAATTGCGTAATTTATAACAAATAACAAATGTAGAGCTTTTGTTTCGACGGATTGACGGACATCGCTCAATCGACTTCACTATGCATAAGAACTAAGAATATATACATATTATGAAGTCGAAAATAGATATTGAAAAATTTAAAAACGGAATGGTAAACTTAGTTAAACCTTTTTTCCACTTTGTAATTGTAATAATAAAAAATCCTTATGTATAAAAAAAGTGTTTATATATAAATAAAAAAGAAAGACTTAACGGAAAGTTGCAAGAAATTTTATTCTCCTATTAGTATATTGTTTTTTAAGTAAAACTAAGATATTTGAAAATTAATTTTTAGAATAAATAACTATATATTAATAAAAATAAAATATTTTTTTTATTATTATTTTTTCTTTATTCCTTATTTACTTGTAAATAATGTAAATAAAATCCATTTTACATTGCTTACGAGTTTCAAAATATTATCTTAACTAATTTCATACAAATTCATTTATTAACTGCAGGGCATTTTTAGTGCCATCTGGAATTTGAGTTTTGTTAAAAAATTGTACAGTTAGTTAAAGTTATTATTTGCTGCTCCACTTTTGTTTGCGTAGGCAAACAGCCAAAACTGTTATTTTGTATTATTTTTAATAAGGCAAAACAAACTTTTCTTGATACACCAATTCGCTTTCGCTCTCCTTGTGTTTATATCTAAACGAAAATAAAATTGAGGTTAAATATAATTTGTTTAAGAGTTTAAATGTTGTTTTTTTTGTTTTTTTTTTGTTTGCTTGTTGTTTAACCTAAAATTTTGTTTTGATAAGTACATTGAAAATAACTTTTCGGTTGAAAAGCTAGTTCAAACAGTCATTTCGATAATGTCTTAAGTCCACTTATAAGAAAACCTTTTTGCAAAGTTGCAAAAAAGTCGAAAATATTTTATTTATAGAAATATAATACATGAAAAATCATAAATTAAATAAAAATTAATACGCAGGAATATAAAATTAAATTAATTGAACACAAAAACTAGGATAAATTATTTTTTTTGAGCACGGGCTCTGCAAATTAATAATTAAAATTAAATAGCTAAAAAGAGATATTTTTACTACAGCATTGTGTATTATTATTATTTTTTTTTTTTTTGCTTTGTTTTGATTTTTTTCCCCAATAAAACAAAATTTAGTGCATTTCTCCGGTCCCAATTAACGACACAAATCATGGCTGCAATGTACGACACAAATTTCCTATTCGTTTCAAAGCTGAAGTCCCCCCGCAGCGTAACTTGTTATGCCTGTTAATTGAGAAAACGTTGGAGGTAAATTTTATTTAAAAAAAAAAAATATGTGTTCACAAGTGCTTCAAAAGTCGGGACCTTTACTTAAATTTTTCATTAATCTAGATTTTGTCTACAGCACACTCAGATCATAAACACGGTCCATGTTTTAATGTTAAAATCATTATTAAAAGGTTGTATCTTAGAAGACAGTTTTAAATGTTTGTTGTAACAAAACTAAATTTTTTGATGACTTTTGATGCAAAACACGTAGATATTTTACCGTTTCATCGGCAACTATGGGAAAAGGTTGTCTAATAAACCGACATGAGCAATGAGTTATATATTTAAAGTGAATAACAAGTAATTTGCTCTAAAGACATTGTTACACCTAACAGCAAGAAAAACTCATGCAATAATATTAATTTAAAAAACATAAAATTATTATAATCAAAAATCACAAAATATTTAATAAGTCATAAGAAGTCTTAATAAACGCACAATGTAACGTGTTATTTTAACACAACAAAGAAATAAAAGTAGAAAGTAACCAAATATTAAAAAACTAAAATTAACATTAATTTGATTGTATTAATAAGAAAAGAAAACAATATAAAATGAATTTATAATATTTTAGACAAAACAAGTGAAACAAATTGATCACTCCAAATAAAAAAAAACATGGTTGATGAAATTAAACGTTACATTTACATTCACAAAAATATAAATATTAACAAATTTAATACATGTAATAAATAAATATATTAATTAAAATTGAATTATAATTTTTAAGACATTTCATTTAGCAGAACATTAGTAAAGAAAATATTTTGTAATAACAGCCAAGAATTAATTAAAGTAATTAATTTTCAAGCTGGGCTGCCTGCAAAAAAAGAAGAAAGTTTAAATTAAATATTTGTTTCTTTAAAGTGGTCTACACACGATCAAATATTCATACATTACACAGACGGTACTTGATGCAAAATCAAGAACTTTCATTTATTTCATGCTGGATGTCAAGCTTTGATGTGTGTATTGTTTTGGTTTTCAAGCATGAACAAATTGTTTAATTTGAACAAGATGTTAAGTGTGTGGTTGTTAAAAATGTAGGAACAAAAAAATTTATCTTAGTCTTTTGGACCGTATAGAAAATGATTATTCGTTGCTTTCATTACTTTTGAAGTGCAGATTTAAGTGACCGTAATTTAAAAAAGAACGAATTGCAATTTTATTAGAACGTTAAAAAAAAAAAACTTCCGGAGGGAAACTTCAAAATTAAAAAAAAACAAAAAGTACTGCAAACGACTTTAAAGAAAGTATAAAAGGAAAAACAATATTTTTATTGTTCTTCAATTCATAATCGATTTTTCCACTACTTTTTATTTCATTTTTTTGTAAATAATAGCTCAATTCGTTTGTATCTCTGTAAAATTTTCTTTGCTAGTACAGTTTTTGCAATATTGACAGCATAAAATAAAACTAACAGCGAGCGCTTGATGGGCCATCCAGCATGTAGCCGTCAAAGCTTAAATCACTCGTACTCGACTCTAACATCTAGCTTTTAGATCATGTATATTGTGTTGATGGGTTATTATAAAACATTATGCGTAACCCTCATACTCATCCGGTCGAAGGCAATGAATTGAGCTTACCATCTGCTTCAAGAACAAGAAAATACAAGGCCCAACCTTTTTAGAAGCTCAGAAATTCTAAAAAATTTTAATGGGATAGCGTGATATCCAACTTTAATGGTCATCTAGTTGAACTTGAAACCAATAAATTGACTTAACCATCTGCGAGCAGACAGATGCCAGGTAACTGTTAATGCAATTATACTAGTTTGAGATTCACAATTAATAAATTTTTATGCTGTTTAGATGTTTCAAAATGATAAGATCTTAGGTACCTAAAGTTGGCAACAGAGGCAGCGCCCCTCTATTAGCTCCCACAACATCACAATAACGGGTTGACTTAATCATACTTTTCAACTTCGGCGCCTTTAAAGATGTTAACTTAAGATGAATGTTTGAAGTCTCTTAAATTCTTTTAACAGTCTTCTTACACTATAAGTGTTATAAATAAGAAAAATTTATCGGAAGTTGTTCTGCTGTCGCAAGTTATCAATTAATTCAGTTTTATCAAAAACCACCCACTCATATCAATAATATGAAAGAGTATGCATGTGAGAGAATAATATTACGTCCTCCTTATAAAATTGAATCATCTAAGGAAGTCCCCTTGGCTGTACTCTGCTAGCTCATACACGTCCAGTGATGTCAGTCATAGCGATTTCTCGCCAAACTTGGCGATAAATATTTCAAAATCGCGTGGGGCGAGATACCTGACGGTTTTAGAAGCACTTGGCGAAATTGTTTGTTATTTTCTACGATTGCATTATAAAAAGATAAAAAACTTGACATATTTTTTTAAAGATTGTCAAAAAATGTGTGTACGAGGGCTAATTAACTAAATTCGTTTTTACTTCTTAGTTTTACGTACCTTTTTATCCGTCAAATATAAATTAGAAGGAAGTGAAATGCAAAAATCAAAACTTTTGAAATTAAATAAGAAATCTTATCGACAACATTAGAAGTAATAATTAAGGAAACAGCGTTGAGTAAATAAAATTGAAAGTGGAATGTGAACAACATTCATTTTGGCGAAGAGTATCAAACTGAATTGAACAAAACAGTTTAAAATGTGATTGATACGTTGCTTCTACAAGAATTTTGTTCTTTATATTTAAAACAGTTGCGAATAGAACTGTTTGATCGGCTTCCAGAAAACATTTCTACTTTCGAAGTTTATTGTCAGTTGTCAATTTTCAATTTTAAATTTTGTAGCTCTGTATCTTGAATTAAATTTACTGCAGTTTAGGAAATTTTTTAAAAGATTTGGAGATCCTAAATACGCACCAAGTATTTATGAAACCCAGTTTATATAACTAATCTTACATTTTTTTATATATTTGCGAAATTTGGCGATATTCAACAAGCCATTTGGAGAGAAGGGTCTAAACAAAACGGGCAACACTGTACACCTTGTATGTATCCACCAGCTGCGGCAATGATAATTATAAGGAATTCCTAGCCTACTAGTGCGCATTATAATCATCCAGTAACCCGTCGACACCTCCTTCAGCTTAGATATGGCGCTCCTAATTATATTTATAAATTAAACCGAATGCTTGCTATTTTAGCATGGCATAATTTTTATAACGATCTTACAATTGGGCAACTAGATTATCAAACCCAAGCTCTCTGAAGGTAGTTTCCAAGCGGCAAAGCGAATGGTCTCGCATATGATCTAACAAGAATCCAGCACTGCTCCAAAAATCCATTTGTTCATTTCCAAAGAAGTCGCTGCGTACAGGTATTCAAACGAGAGAGACGCCTGTTTTCGTCCCAGTTTGATTAAAACATTGCCACCTAACTAACAACTTCTCTCATATTCCTGTTGAAAAGAATACCATAATTTCGTTTGATACTTAGAGTTACAGCTGAAAAATGCTTGCCCTACCATATGGCGGTATTAGAGTAAGGTAAACCAGGTCCTCCGAAAAAATCCCATGCAGCTGTCAAAGTTCAGTTAGGGTAACATTTCCTAGATCTTAAGAATTTTTCGAGCTACAGCCTTCAAATTTGCTAAAATCACCATAAGCTATCAAAATAGCTTCAGAGGGTGTGAATTAAACCTAAAGCTTAATTTTATTATTAAATATTTTTATACCGTTTAAAACGTCATCACAAACTTTTAAGCCATTCTCTAATTTCGTATTATATATTTCTCCAAAATTGGTTTTGCCATTAAGGTGTGATTGAGTAACAAATATACAAACACATTTGCAGTAATAATTATTTTATAAAATTTGTAATAATCTATTCAATAGGAAATCGCACGCCAAAAAAACAATCAGCCAGTCGGTAGGTTTAAAATGTTAAAACTAAATTAAAACAATTTTTTTAATGTCATTTTATAAAATCCGCAAAACTATCTTTAATTTTTTAAAATTTTTAAGGATAAAAATAAAAGTTAATAAGTTCTTTTAATGAAACAATAAAAAAATATATTAATTATTAAAATAATTAAAGATAAAAATATTAATAAAATAAGGCTGACTTTGTATGTAAAAAATATACTTTAAGAGAAAATAAACACAAAAAAAATAACAAACTTTCTAGAGGAACTTATTCATTAATAGAGGAGAGTATTAAAAAGATAAGAATTGCTTCTGAGAATAAAAATTAAAAACCAAACTTAAATTCAGTAATTTTAAGATAACAAGAACAGCAATTTTAATTGAAAAATAATAAATACATTTAAGTTAAACATGCAAACAAAAAGGTTTTCCAAAGAAAAATGGACAAAAAATAGTATTTAGTACATTTTATAGAAATTACTTTTAGCTATAAAAAAATAAAAATTATTTGTTAAGAAATAAAAAAAACTAAAGACAAAATGCTGAAATCATTTGCAAATTTTTAATTTTAAAAAAGGCTTTAAGGCTTCATTTCAAGTTCATTTTTCAATTTAAAAAAGACAAAAAAATGAAACGTAAAAAAATGCTTCCCTTTTTTTTAAAATTGGTAAATATTTAAATAGTTTTAAGTAAAATATAAAATAAAAACACATTTGTGACTTTTTTGCATTAAATTTGCATATTTTGCCCTGTTAAGTTTGTTACTAAAAAATTGAAAACATAAAATATTTATTTTTAAGGCTTTAATTAAATAAATGTCGTTATTATTATTATTATTATTATTATTATTATTATTGATATTGGTAAGAAAACAAAACAAACAAAATAAAAAACAAATCTTTTTTTGAATTGTTTTTATCATTATTAAAATTGTATTAATAATTTTGTGTTAAACCATTTGAAAATTCGTCAAAATGGCTGTTAATTTAAATTTAATGAAAAAATGTACGAAAACTTAAGCAAATGCAAAATAAGAAATTTTAAATTTTATCATGCTTAAAATGACATAAACTGCATTAAGCTTTTTTTAAGCAAACAAAAGAAAAACATTAAAATGTTGTTAAGTAATTGAATTAAATAAAAATAAATCTAAAATCATTTAAATAAAAATCAAATTTTTTTATTAAAATTTTTTAATAATGCCGAATGGGGGACTTTAAAAAAATGCGTATAAAATTGCAGTTTGAAAATAATAATGCTGACCCTTTTAATCACTGGTTCTTTCTCCGACCACAATCCATCAAAATATTCAGAAATAACACCCGTATCATGTAGTCCAGAATCATTCCATTTCTAAAAGCGAACATATCGTTATTTTTATTTTCGTACACTGGGTTTTTGCGTTTAAGTTGGGTTGCCATTTTTATGATATAACAAGACCTGGGGTGGAATCATTACATCCGTGAGCGTACAACACGTATCGTAAAAATACGTTTTTCGGATTATCATATACGATAACTGATGATAATATTAAGGTGATAATGTATTGAAAAATTAGAAGAAAAAAAATTGCAAAATATGTCATCGGCTCTTAATGGGTTTAGCATTTGTTTATAAAAAAAAAATAGTCTTAAAATATATGAAGCAAAATCGTACTTTTTTATGAAAAATTCAGAGGCCTAATTTTTTCACTTGACTTTTTTAAATTTTTTAATTCTCTCTCGTTCCATGTATGCGTTTATTCTTTGTTTAGTGGTATTACCTCATTGTTTAAAATGAATTGGAAAAATTAAAAGCAGACGTGGTGTATTGCCCGCTGCCTCAAAAAACATGGAATGATTTTGCTGATTTTTAAAAGTAAAATTTTTGAGACTATTTCTGAGCGATTGGCGTATTTTAATATTCTCTGGCGAATCTAGGGCCTTGGCAAAGTTGATTTCAACACTTACACGGACGGACAGACAGATATAGCTCAGTCGAATTTGCTATGCATAAGAACTCAGAATAGATATAGTTTATGGAGTCGAAATTGGATCTTGTAGAAATTACAAACGGTGTGGCAAACATAGATACACCATTTTTCCACTTTCTGTGGTGAAGGGTATAAATAAAGCTGTGCAATTTTTTTCCTACTGTCAGGAGGAGTGAAAAAGTAAAAAAGGTAAATAAAATTATACGACATAAATTTTCAGGAATTTTTAACACTTGCTTTGTTAAACTTTCGTTCAGAGTTGTATTCTGATTTAATTTAATGCCCAAACAACAACAACAACGAATTTCAGATCTAAGAAGAAATCTCAAGAAAATAGCAAGACATGAACTTATCTTTGGATTTGTTACAGATAGACAAATGAATTAAAAAAAAATGGTTATTTCATTTTTTATTTTATATTCGTGTGTTTGTTTTGAAGTCGTGTCTTTTTAAGAATTATTGTTATTGTTGTCTGGCCACTGTATCATTGTGTAACTAGTACAAGCTTTTTTTTATAATTAAAATATGATAAAATTTAATAACCACTGATGTAATTAAAATTGAAGTGAACATAAAAAATGTCGTTATGCACGCTAATGCTGTGATGTAACCTTTTTTATTCTCGTATATTTTTTACTCACCCATAATATGTTTAACTAAATTAATAAACAACAATATCAACTTATTAATCCTTGAATACGTAATGAGCTTTAAAAATTTTATTTATTATTTGAGAAAGAAATGATAATAAAGAAAATTAATTTATTATTATTTTTTTTTTATTTTTTTTAAGCATGTGTAAATCTAGTTAAATTGTAGTTCCTATTGTTGCAAGGGAGATAAATTTTTTATTTATTACTATCTAAAAAGTTAGGAATTTTTTTTTAAACTACGATTCATTTGATTCACAATGTTGAAAAAAGTAATTGAGACAGTGACTGCCATCGTGTTGGATCGAATAAAAAAAGCGCACTTGTATTATAGTGGCGTCAGGATCCCTGTACTTAATTAACATGTGCTAACGACTTCATCCGCGTATCATTTCTAATTTGCTTAAATTTCAAATTTAGAAAATGTGCTTTTAAATATTTATTGTAGAGATCTGTAAACAGTATTAAAAAGTTTCCATCTATAGGAATAATATGTACTGACAATTGCTTTAGTACCATTATACTGATAAAATTAAGTGACTTCACATTTGTATCTATATTTTCTCTACGAAATAACTTATTTTTATCGAACAAAACTGTTCTATATTCAAACCAAGGTTTTAAGGGACTTCTTTACAACATTTTATTCAAACCCATCCACTAGTTTTTACCTGATACGAACACAGACAGATAGACGAACAGACAGACAGACCAAAATTCTAAAAATAAGTGTTTTGTATTCCTTACCGATTACTTAAAACACCAACATCTTAATTTTTAAAAAATATTTTATGTACAGAAATGACCCATCACTGTTTTATTATATGTATAGATTTAAGGTTTAGCAGCCTCGCTAGCCAGCCTTGCAACATTATAAATTTCAAAAAGGCTCTTAATCTGGAAAATTACTTGATTTTTTTTATCCACCTCTTAGTTGGCAAAAATAATTTTTAAATATAATAAGCAGCTTTAGCTTATATAAAATATGGTAAAAGGTTCCCTGATGAGTTCAGATGAGCAATCATAGTAATGGCCATAGGAACTAGCTCTACCCCTAATAATTAATAGTAGCGATTTTAGTTAAAAATAAAATTTGGTTTATTAGTCCCCATACAACATTCATATTTTTTAAGTGTGTTATGATCCGTAAAGAGAACTTTTTTAACATAAAACAAATGCGCATTAATATTTTTTAAATGCAAAAATTAATATAAAAATAGATGTAAAAATTAAAGGGTGTCCCCATAGGTAACGTAAATTGACTTATATGCACCTATCTTGTGAACCGTTGTAGACAAACGCTTGAAAATTGTACAGGAAGTCGCTTACTAGACCTTTATAATAAAAAGTGTAAATCAAGGCATATTAATTTAACAGGTAGTGTTAGTAGATCAGGTGATGTTTTTTGTTTACGTTTTCAGGTGTCAAATTTTGTTTACACTTTTTATTTTCCTAGGATTTTTTTTTCTAATATCATGTGTCGGGGAAATTTGTGTTTGTGTTTAAAACTTCCATAGAACAAAAAGTGTGTAAAAATTTATTATGAAGCTTGATTTTATTCCTTTACTGCTCTTTATCCGCGAAATGACATCCATAACGGCTTCTATACGTATTTTTCTTCATCGCATGTAAGTCTTGTGAAATGATTGAAAATAATAATAACATTAATTTTTTTTCTAAAGCGCACATTGGGACAAATAACCGAGTTATGAATGGAATTTTGTTAAATGTAACCAATAATGTTTAAGTTTAGTTACTTAAACTCATCATCATACATGGAATAAATATTATGATAAAAAATATGTATTTACCAAAACAAAAGATTATGACTAGCTTTAATTCCAAACATTATTTTAGGACAAGAAATATATGTTTAGTCCTTATGATAATTTTTTTGTAAACAAATTTTAAGATAAGAAATATTCTGGTAATAACGAAATTCAAAATTTTACTAATTATACTTTTTGGAAGAAAATTACATAAAAGAAAGTAACTTTAAATAGCGACAGTCATTAAGAGAATGCCTATGTAAAAACATACATATATAATGTTAAGTGTACTTTTAATAGGTACTAAAAAAATAAAAATACTAAAGCAATGCTTTACATACTTTGCACGTAAAGACTTATGTGATGCGTTAAAAAATAAATACTTATAAGTTTACTGGGTGCTAGGAAAAAGAACATATAAGGGCAATAGTGGTTACATTTAACGAAATAAGAAACTCAATTTTTGTCGTCGTAATTCGGTTATTTGTCCCTATGTGCAGCGTTAGTTGATTTTGACATCTGAAAACATATTTTACAAACATAAAATACATTGTTGTAGTTGTTTTAGAACTGCTTTTACCTGTTAAATTAATATGCCTTGGTGTAAACACTTAAAATTCTAAATTAAAGGGTTGCCTAATATTTAATGTAATTTGATGTATGTAGCCAAACTTTTGAAGATAGTTGAAATTTACAAAGACTCTTCATTGCTAAGTCCGCTATAATGAGTAGTAAATTTGAAATTAGAAATTAAAGGGTGTCCCTATAACTGATGTAATTTAACTTATAAGGCTCTATCTTTGAAAGCGTCACAGACAAACTCTTAAAAATTAGAGAGAATGTCCATTACTATTTCAAGTATAATAACAAGTGTAAATATATAAAATTAGAAATTAAAGGGTTCTAGTGTTTGTAATTCAATGTAACACTAATCATTTGAGCAGTTATAGACTAAAGCTTAGAATTTAAGCATATTTTGTTTGCAAAACTATTTTGGATATTTTTACAATATTATCTATTATATTATGCTAATATCCCATAATTTATTTATTTATTTATTGGTTGGAAAATCAGCTATCTATACGTATTTCGCCGGTTGCTTAAGCCAACTCATCAGCAAACCTTTATCCAAATTTTTAGATAACCCAAAAACATTTTTCTTTAAGTATAGAAACTTCAAAAACATCATGAGAGTTATTTTAGAATCCCATAAAAAAATGTTAAGGCTTTAACAAAAAACACCAATAAGCAAACCACGTTTTTATTTTTCTCAATTCCCTTCTGCGTCAGGTTGGTTATATGCCGACTCTTAATGCAGACGTAAGGCGTATTGAAAATAAAAACAATACAGTTATTTTAAGTTTTTTCAAGAGAAAGAAAAATATAAAAGTAATGCCAACTATTTGCACAAGCATTTCTTTTTACTATGTCAGCATAACACAGTGTAAAAAATGAAGTGTGAATTTTCTTGTTTAATCTGCATTCATATTTTGTTTTACGACAGATGCAATTTTTCTCGAATATAATATAATTTATGTATAATTACCGTCCTAAAGCAAATTGATTTGAAGTTTGTCTGTTTTAATGTCGTTTTTTCAGGAATTGTTTATTTATATAAGTCCTACCTATTGTCACATTTTACCAGATTAAATAAATAAATAAAGCAAGAATTTTTCAAGTGTGAAATTATTAACACTTTCATTTTTAACAAATAATTTTTATGTGCCACTTTCTAATATGAGTGTTTAAAGCACAGAAATTATAGACAGAGATTAAGACATGAAATATTTTACTCCACATAAAATTATCGAAGCAAACAGTCATAAAATCAAAAACCACCAGCACTAAACAAACAAAATGCTTAACGCTGATTTATGGTTGGATTGAATATTAAATTTACACAGGGTTTAACTTAAAATTGAATATACAATTTAAATAAGCTTTACCTTTTATTTGTGTTTTAAAATGTTCTAAAAAGGCAGAAAGAAGGTCTTCTGTGTTTGTGTATGTGTGCGTTTTTTGAGGGACAAATTTTATAATAAATTTTATTTAAGAGAAAAAATATATATTTTTCACATATATATTCATTTGAATCAATAAAGTAAAATAAATACACGCACAAAAACACATGAGCGAACAACAGGATATAGATATAAAATCTGTTTGGGTGAGTAAATGTATGAGAGTGAAACCGAAATGCACGCACATCTCTACAAATAACTTTTAGATGTATTTTTGAAAATTGTGCACATGCGAGGACTTGCAGAGTATTAAAGTACAAATTAAAGAATCTGTGGCATATGCTTTTCATAATCTCATCGTCTAAATTAATTAAATAAAAAAAATTGTATGATTTTACGAAATATGTGAAAAGCAATTAATAGAGCGGCGTCAACGCTTTTATTATTATTTGAAAGTATATAGAAATTTCTGGTTTTAAACACGAACAAATATGTGTCAAATTTAATTACTTGGTGGCGAAACCCTTTAATTTTTTATTTTTATGTAGATATAAAGTCTTAAACGTTAAGTAAAATCACATTTAGAGACACCTATTATTTTTGAGTCCATTTTCTTAGAATATTTTCTTAGATTCATGAAGGGTGTACCAATATAACATACATATAACATTCTACTACTTAGAATGAAGGCGAAATTTAACATATTTTCTTTTTTCTAACTGGTTTAGAAACGGAATAGATTTTATAATTGTCGACAATTAAGTTATTTTCTATTCTATCTGGTGATTTAGTTTCTAACCGACTTCAAAACGAGAATGTTCTTTTTCGTCTGAATGTTGCTTTTTTATGTTTATTCCCGCAGAATTCAGTCATTTCTGAGCCGGGTTTGAAAATTTTTTTGTAATAAAAAGGTTAAACATGCTTATTAGCCCTGTTTTAAGAATATTTTATAATTTTAATAATTAAAGGGTGACCCAATACAATAAACGTTTTTTACGCGTACTATGAACCGTAAGAGAACCCCTTATTATTACAGCTCCCAATAGCAAAATGTAATAGAAAAATAAATCTAAATATTAAAAGGTATCCCCATAAGTGACTTAGATTCATCCTTATGGGCCTATATTTTGAATCATTATAAAAAAAACGCTTGAAAGTTGGGTAGAATATCAATAACTATGAGCGTTATGATAACAGGTATAAAGATTTGATATTATAAGTTAAAGGGTATCCCAGTAGTTCATTTAATTTAATATACATGTCCATACCTTTGAGCTGTTGTAGACAGATAGTTGAAACTTACCAAAAGCCTGTCTTGCTAAATCTGCAACAACATCAAGTAAACAATTTGAATTTGAAAATTAAAGGGTATCACTAAAGTTAATTTGATTGTTTTTTAAGTTGGTGTTTTGTTTTGCAAGAATTTTATTTTTTTTACTAAACAAGAGATGTTTACATTACATTTCAAAACACAACTTTGATGCTCCTCAAGCATTCAAACCAAGAAATTTTTTGCAAATTAAATTACAAATATTGCGATCAAAGAAAGAAGGACAATAAGTGTAACAATTTCTTTACAAATTATTTTTCTGAGAAAAAAAAAATGCTTAACACTTTTAAAAGATGAAATAAAAAAAAAAGAAATTAATACTTGGAATTGTTTTATTAGGCAAAGAAATGCACGTTAAAGACATTAACAAAAAAAAAACCGAACTTCAAATTTTGTCTTATCACTAATGTTTGAGATTTCTCGGAATTTTTCCATTTCCCGGGAAACGTGAAAGAAATTATTGCATTCCCGGGAAAAATAGCGATTCTTTATGAAAACAAGTTTATTTAATGAAATAATATTAAAAAAATTTATAGTTTAATTTAACATAAACAAACAATAAAAATTATTGTTAAATAAAAGTTTGAACAGTTTATAAGACTTAAAACCAATTTAGGTGTTTTTTATTTTATCAAATTTTTTTTAAATATATGATTTTAAAACTACATTTAACAATCCACTAGACATACTGTTGGTTGTTTTCGTTGCAAAATTTCCAACAATAGAAAAAACCCTTTCACTTTCTACTGAGCGCTATCAAGATTATTCATGTTCGTACCGTTCAAATATTAATGATTTCAAATAACTCCAAATTCTTTTTAAACAAATAAGTAACATTTAGTTCTATTTTATATCTATTTAGCAGTGCCCACGACTTCGTCCGCGTATCATTTCTAATTTTTTTAAAATTAAAATTCAGAAAAATGTTTTTTGAAATATTTGTTGTAGAGTTCTGTGAACAATGTTCAAAACTTTCCATCTATACCGATAAAACTGGGTATCTTCACATTGGTATCTGTGGTTTCTCTACGAAATGACATATTTTTATGAAAATAAAGTATTCTATATTTGAACCAAGACTCTAAGGGACCTCCTCACAAAGTTTTATTCAAATCCATCCAGTAGCTTTTACGTGGTGCGAATTCAGACAGACGGACAGACAAACAGACAAAAATTCTAAAAATATCGATAACTATCTACACCAATATCAAAATTTTTAAAATATTTTATGTACCGATGTGTAGATGTAGTAGAATCACAGGAAATGAGATATTTGAAAATTTTTAATGTCACAACCAAAATATTTGAATAACAATGATTGTATTTTTTTAAAGTGCTAATGATTTTAAAACTCCAGCTTTCTGAGAATTTACCCAAAATTTTCCCGGGAAATTATGGACAGCTTTTCCCAAAAACCTACTTAGCACTCAAGAGAGGAGAATCAACAAAAATATCTGAATGCAGAATCTTCAGACTGCATTACACACTGCCAATATTAGCTCGAACTTAAGGTCATTCATTATTCTTGCGTAATGGTAAAAGTTATGCTTTCCACCAAATTACCCTGAACAGTTTTCAATCAAGAAATTTTGAACTCAACTGTTTCTACATTGAACAGATAAAGGTATTTAAAAAACTTGCAAAAATCTATCCAAAAAACGGATGACTTTTTTTAAGAAGAAAGTAGACACCTTTTGCGCCACCACTTCTAGAATTATAATTTTTTTACTGATTTTAAAAACCTTGGAGTATAAAGTTATTTTAATTTGTAAAACTAAATTTGTTATTCTTTTCTGATTAAAAAACCATGTTTCCTTTTCAGTATACACGAAGCAACCACACAAAAACGAAGCAAAATAAAAAAAAGATATTATTATCCACGGCTCATAAAACAACATGAATATCAAGACCGATTTGAAACATGTCTCAAAAGAAGAACAGTTCATTTGAAAAAAGACGAGGAAACATTGTGTTAGGAAATATGAGGTATCAACAAACTTTAATATATCAAGCAACATTAAACAGTGAATTCTGTCAAAAAATATTGATACCCACAAGGAAACATTAAGTGAAACATGCTCATGTTACCTTCCGTTTCGCCTATATTGAACACTAGTTAACCTTCAAAAAAATTTGGAAGGTGTGCCTCTAACAGCAGAATCATTTTAGAGATAAAGAATTTGGCACATTTCCCCATCACTTAAAGAACTTTAAAAAATAAGTTAAGCTACAACTTTCACATTTAAAGGCAATTATATCCCCTAAAAGAGTCTACATTAAGTTAGTTTTTTTCAGGTTGTTATGCATTCTCCGGCATTAATATACATCCAAAAGCTCGTACCCAAAGTTTTGACTCACAAATAGAAAGGACGCTAAGATGCACTATTATTATTGCAGGCAGTTCTTTTTCTTGCTGGGTAAAGTGTTGTTTTGTTTTATTCCTTATTTTTATATGTATAAAAAGCTATGTTAGGAGTTGGGCAATGAACCTCAAGGCCTGGCAGTTGATCCGTTAGACGGGTGTTTTAAATCTAGACTCCACTATAATCCAAGGGCTTCTAAGAGGGCCATGGGCTGGTATTAATTATTCTCCGGGATGTTCAAGGAGAAAAAAGATTGCTGTTCCCTGTTTTAACAAGTTTTATTTTTTTATAAGTGATCAAAAAATACTTGGTAGATTAGAAATCTTCGCAACACTATTTTTAGGTAAAGTAATATATTTGACACTCTTACAGCCGCTTAGGAATCATGCCTCGACTTATTTTCAAAATATTTTAATTGCTTTTCGTTCTTAAACAAGTCATAGTTTATTGCCTCAAAACATGTTTCAATTGTGTTTTCTCTAGTAACTTTCAAACATCAATATAGATATTATTGGTAATTCTAGGACCGCCCGTATATTCATGTGTATAGTTTAAGCATTTCAAACGAAAAAGCAAAAAAAAATTGAAAATTAAATTATGAGAACAATAATGCAAATATATAAAGTTAACAATATAAAATTAAAACAGAAAATTTTTTTATAAATGGTTCATTTTTTAATTTAATTTCTAAAATATTTTTAGCAAGAAAAATTAAAATATTTTTTTTAGATTAAAATAAATGTAACAAAACAAAAAAATTTATTCAATTTGTAAATAAACACGCAATATTTCAGTAAAAATAACTTTAATATTTGTTGCTAGCTAAAAATGTTGCTCTCTTGAAATGTACATATTTGTTTTGCCCTCGTGTGCTGTTCTCTTTTTAACGTTAATAAATAATAATTTCTTAAATAAATAAAATATGAAATTTTAAAATAAAAAACAAAATGTGAACTTATTTCAGATCTGCTGTGGTTGGCATTAAGTTAATTGGATTTGTTCTACCAGTAAGTTGTCATACTTTTCGATAAAGACCGTCCTCACTGGCTGTTTGTTTGGTGACCGCTTTCGATGTGAGAACATAATTTATAGCCACGTTTTAATAAGTACTGGAGATATTTGTTTCATTAATAGTGGTGGGTTCAGGTAATTTTGGCCGTTAGGACAACGTCTATTTAAATGGTGTTATACAGGTAGATTGCTTGAAATCTGTGGTGTTTATTGCAGGTTTATAATTTTAATATTTCCGTCTTTAATTATTAGGCAAGGAAGTGTGACCATCTGTGGATGTTTTTCAGTTGTAAGAGTGTTTTAATTGCTCTAGTTGTGTAAAAATTGTGTATAAGGTTGCATTTACCTATTCGTTGATAATATCTCCGTTAAAAGTTTATGCTTTGTAGATTTCCATCTTTTCAAGAATGTCTAGTCTTTGTGTTGTTTTATACTATTCATTTAAGGTGTAGTGAAGTTGGAGTCTTCTCTTTTCCATTTGTATGATTGTATGTGTTCTGTTAACCTTGTATTTAATTTTTGTTCAGTTTGCCCTATGTCCTGCAGGTGCAAGTAAGTCTGTATACTCCACTGGTAAGAAATTTATTGTTTGGTTTTGTTGTGTCTTGAGGTTGTTCCGTAGAGTGTTGCTCGTTTCTAGTTTTGTTTTTTCTGAAAACGGTTAGTTAATCTATATATTTTTGGTCCTGTGTAATTAAAAATATTTCATCGTGTGGTATCGATTGTCTCTTTGTCTTCTTTCTTCTTGTTTTTGTTGTTTTATTGTCTGGGTATTTTGTTGATAGTAGTGCAGTTCTAACCGTTGTTTTTGGCTGTATTGCAAATTATGTCAAGTTATTTGTTATATTTGTCTAGAGAGCAAGCAAACTTAGGAAATTTTCTTCTTTAAGGATTAAAGTACTACCATTTAAGTAGCATTCTAGCAGCGAAGGATTCGATTTAATTTGAATGATAAGCCCTGATTCCATATCTGCTCAAAGCTATGGAATAAATTGCATACGTTTAGCTTCAAAATTTAAACAAACATTATATTACTCGCTTTGTCAATACCAGGGAATTTGTTAGAGTTGAGTTCAGAGAGTTGTCTTTTTAACATCTCGGAAAGTAAACCTAAGCAGAACTGCTGACTTAGCGCTGATAGTTGGTAAGTTTAATGTGTCGGACGATTCACTTAATTAGTTTTAAGGGTGCGACAAATATGTTCTTATTATTAATACCTTTCTTTATATCAATCTTGTCCACTCTCCATAAGACATTTGCATAGAGGGCCTACATGCTGATGGTTCTTATAGATTTCTGCTTGACCGTCATAGCGAGTAATCCGATGACGGAGTTCTATCAAGATCTTCTTGGTTCTCTCAGCCGCATTATGCACAACTTCAGATTAATTTTAAGAAAATAAACCTGTTTAATAGCCATGGTCTTCAAGACGTTCTTACACATAAAGACAAGTCGGATTTGTGTTGCGTTTTTGACAGCATTATAATTTAATCCAGAAGAAGAAGGGAAAGTTCTACATACTTTGTCACTGTCGTATATTTATGAACCAGCAATAATTGAGGTCCTTATGTCCTGGTGTCTGATGTAATGTGCGGTTAAATCTGGATCTTCTTGACTATTTATTTATCGCAAAAATCCACAAAAACCAACCAACTTATGCCCCTCTACAAATATTCATTTGACGAAGATTTTTTTATTAGAAGCAGATTTCACGCAACGTGTTGTAACAAAACTATAAAATTAGGTTGTGGAAAGTACGATAAAAGATGTTGTGTTTGTGGACATTCAACTTGGATCCTTGCATATTGAAAGTAACACTTCGGCTAAAAAACGAATTTTCTTCGTAATGTGCAGTTTGATTCACTGGCCAATTGACCACAAACTGATACACTCTTGATGAAGAACGTATTCCGTATATGAAATTACGGTTTTCAAGAGCAAATTTCCTGGTCTCATCAGAGCAAATTTTGTTGTGGTAACGATGATTCAGTGAGTCAATGGGGAAGAATATTCTACTGTCACCGATGAGTTCATTCGCTCTCTTCTGTACGCAGTCGACTAACTCTAAAATAGTCTTTGAAGCGGAGGCCCATATACGAGAATTATATTTAATTTTGAGATAAAAGTAGCATAGATATTAAGGAGATCAACAAAGTGAAGTAGCCCTTGCGTCGTTTCAGAAAAGTGAGGAACTTTAAAGGTTTTTTGCTAATTAAAAAAAAATTTTTGATTCTAGCGAACATCGCATTGAATTTTCATGCCAAAATTATCGAGAGCATCTGATTTTTTAATATCTATGTCAGCCACATAAGGTGGCTTACCCTACCGTTCGCCTGTGCTAAAGTATACAGCATTGGATGAATATCATTCGAATAAATAGATTTGAAGGCTGCAGCAAATTTCACAGCATGTTGCATTTAAGCTACTTGGCTTTATTTTTCGTTTTATGAAGAGACAAAATATTTTCTCTTTAACCATCCAATAAAGATTACATTTAGTAAAACTTCCCCATTGAGCCATTTACAAAGCCCTTTAAAATCCATTATTGCCACTTCATAGAAAAAATTTGCAAAGTTGAAGGTTTCTTACTGACAATTCATGCTTCAATGTTTATAAATGATTTCATAATTTGTGTTTTTTATTCAATTTCCATACAAATCTTAAAATCGAAAACAAAGCTTCTTTACATTTAAAAAGGATTTGTTTGTCCGTATAAATTTTGTAAAATCTTACAAGTGGAAATATATTGTACATACATATGTATATTTGTGTGTGTGGGTATGTATATAGAATCTTTGCATGTCTTGTCTCTCTTGTAATAACATGCATGGGGATGGGATGGTTATGTGATTTTTGTTTGTTTATTTACAATTGTTGTGGCTACACTGTCAACAATTTTAAATGTGCTTTCTGTGTAAATAACTACACTTACAAAGAAACACAGCTACTGGTAATAACGTGTGTATGTGTGTAAGAATGTATATGATTGCCTTTGGGAATAAATTGCTTTCTTGGCTGTTGTATTTTTTTAAAGCACTAGCTGCCTAGGCCAACAGTAACAACAACAAAAAACAACTAATCAATGCTGTAAGTTTCAACGACAACTATTTGTCGTTAAAAAGCCAACAAATAAAATCTTGGCCTCATTTAACACATTTTTCAAGGATAAAAATACTCGTACTGGTCATTTTTGTTTTCGCTTTTTTTGTTTGTTGTCCTTATTTTTCAAGCATTGATAGGCACAAAGAAATAATTCTTTAAGTACGAACATTCTTTTGAAACATGTTTTATGTATTTTATAGACAATTTTACTTCGTATGCTAGCAGGCGATTATTATCAATGGCTACAAGTGCTTCACACAGTTCAAAATATTTTGCAAAAAATATTTTACATCTCTATCATAAATCTGATGATTAACAGTCTATAGTATTGTTCAGTTTGGCACTTGGGTAACGAAATGATCAAAGAACAAGTCACTTTACAACTGGTGGTTTATGTAGTCAATTGAACGTATGGATTTGATGAGTCAAGTATCTTTAATCTTAGTATTGCAACGTTTTGTTCACTATTGAAATAAAGGGTCTCCATTGATTGTTAATATCCAATACCTTTAGAGACGATTTACGTAAGAACTAAGAAGGAAAAAATTCTTGATAAACTTGCTGTGTAGGTGGATTAGCTCTTCTCTGATACGCTCAAGTTTGGCAATGCCCTCACCAAAATGTTTTAAAACTAATTTCACCAGAAATTTTTATTTTACCAAATATATGAATTTGCAATAAAAATTTAAATTTCAATTACAAATCGAATATTCACAAAAAAAAACTTATAAGTATGAAAAACTTAAAATATTTCTAAAAGTTATCCTATTCATTAACTTATTAAATACTCTTTAATACTCCATAGTAAATATGAAAGGTACTGCCTCATTTTTACTCACAATGACTTCTTTGGAAGAAGGGTTTGGTGAAGAATCGGCACAACCGAAATTATCACTCTTATTTGTCATTTAGATTGAAACAAATTTCTTTAAACTACAAATAAAAAATTAAAAAAATTTTTTACATTTTTAAACTTTTAAAAGCGGGAATTTATCGTGACATACATTTTGAGCAGTAAATTCTAGAATCTCTAAAATAATTTACTTATTATTCATTCGCCAAAATAAATAGCAAAAGTTATGACTTTTTCAAGTGCTTCGATACTTAAATTAATGATTTTACAAAAAGTGGAAATAACGGCTGTGTGTCCGGAATGGCTCATATAATACCACGTCACAGTTTAAATAGCCATACGTAAAAGTATAAAAAAAAAATAAAATGTTGATTTTTTTATTTATAGCAAAAATAAATGCTAATAGCATAAAAATAATTTTTTACACACACACATATATATGTATGTATAACTTGTGTCCTTATGTGTTTGCACTTAAGGATATTTAACCATGGCGACAGTTGTTTCTGGTTAATAATGAATGTACAACGCAAGTTTTAATGTAATTGCTTTCCTACTTTCTAGTGAAATATTCTTTCAACCACACTTGCCTTTTATACACTTCAAATAATTTTCGAATTTCTTTAATAAATTTAATTTTATTACACCTTTATTATATAAGATATTAGATTAAAAAAAATAAAACAGGATAAGAATGTCATAATTGAAGGTGAGAAGAATCTATTAAATGTGAGACATGTCTTTAAGAAATATGAAAAAATTATTTATTTTAAAATTTTTTTGCTTGAAACTAAATATAAGATCAACTATACTCCGCTCTTAATTCACATATATTGTAATTTATACACTTGTGATTAAAGAAAAATTATTTTTAAAAATGTTTGCCAAAATGCTGCATTACATTTTCTGGGTCACTACATATACCCATCTTAGATTTTGTATATTGTAAACATCACCTATTTAACCAACTAATTTAATAAATAAGAATACGAGGAATATTTTATTCAATCAACACACAGCTCAAGGCTTTTTTCATTCTCCTTATTAAGCGCCACTTAATTTAGCTGTTGTTTTCGCCTAACCGTCGGTTTAGCAATGATTGCATTTTTATTTCTTCTATTTACACTTTTTCTTTCTTCACATCACAGTAGATACTGTTTATACTGATCGCTGTAAAGAAAGTATTTTTTCAAAATTAATTAAAAATAATTATTAGTCCAGTTTATGTTCGCGTATATTTTTATTTCAAAATTTCTTAGCAACGAAAAATTATTTTTCTAATTATTTCGTGCTGATATTTGTAATAATTCATTACTTAAATTTTCCAACAATAAAATCCCTTTTTTACATGTTCAGTAAACCAAATTGGATTAAATTTTTCGATTTCAAAATGAATTTATATTTTGGTGTTTTGCGTGTCTAAATCCCGTTTTTTGGAAATAACTAAGACGTGTGTAACAGCATGGCAGTTTGTACGCTAAAATATACAAAAATAAAATAATTTTGGAATTTTTAGGTTAAAAATCTTATATTTTTTAAGTCAAAAAAAAAGATATAGTATTCGATTTTTTTTCCAAAATATTTTAAATTTTGCTCGCTAAAAAATTCAAAAAAAAAAAAAAAATTACAGAAACAGGGTATCAAAAAATTCAATCTTAAAATGCACCTATTTGGTCTTGTATGAAAATAAAGCGAATATTAAAGAAATGCCAAGAATCAGAAAAATTTGCAAGTGCAAGTTACCCAACTTTGAGACAACAAAGTGTTATCCCTGGATAATGTCCAGATTCGAAATCTAAGCTCAAACACTCCTCTGCTACACTCATGTGAAGCTTTAAAAATTACAAATGGCGGACTTGTTACAAAATTATTTTGATTCTGTCTCATAGTGCAATGCACTAAAGTGTTTGTTTTTAAGCGCGAATCTACTACAAGAAATATTTCAGTCAGCAAAATTTGAAGTTTTTTCTCAAAACATATCAACTTTTGCTCTCGTTGTTTCCACTGCGTACGTCTTATTTTATATACATTTTGTGCTCAAGAGCTAAAGACAAAACCAAATGACACAATCCTTCTCATTATTTTGGTGTTATTTTTTTTTTCTCACTAAAAAGAAAACAGAAGGAAAGTAAACTAAAGTAAGACGAAATGAAGTGAAATAAAATGAAACGTCCTAAAGGTTAACGTTTCGTTTTGTTTATTTTCGTACCCTGGCTTCTTAACGGCTATGCAAATGAATTTAATTTGTAACTTAAAATGCTTCGGTAGAAAGCCGCAGTTACATGAACAACTTAAGCAGTATAAAAATTGTTTAATTAAGCCAATTTATGAATTAAATACAAATTCTTACTTCAATGGAATTTGCACTTAATTTCTTAACATAAGACGCTGAGTCCATTCTATTCTAGTATTTTTACTTCCCCTCAACAATAAGATTTCTCAAGGACCTTAAAGTGGGAGCTTATTGCAATTACTGCCTCTACCAACCAGTCATTTCTTTTTCTTTACAAACAGGAAATGGACACGAGAAGCTAAATTTGGAGAGTATGATGGATAAATAAGTATTGTAAGGATTATTACCATAAGGGTGTACCCATGCACTATCTAGTAGTATGATAAATTTAGGAAGCTAAGAGAAGAGAAAGTCACTAAGAGTTCACAAAGTCATCATCCGATTCGTCGTGCCAATTTTTAAGTGGAAAGACAAACTCAAATCTATTTTTATCTTCCTCGCTATAAAAGTAAAAGGACTTCATCCGTTATTGCAGCTTTTATTTTATAAATTTCAACTGTATAGTTTATCACGATTCACTTTTACTAGTGATAGCATACAAAATTAAAACATTTTTTTTCTTAGTGTAAAAATATTTCTAGAAGTGTTTGTTGTGTTGTATTTATTTAATTTTTTTTCTCTTCTCTAAAATGACTAACTATGAAAGTAAAACTGGTGTTTTTTAAAGAAACATTATCATTTAAATGTTTAATGAGTCACAATGGAAAATTGTTCTGTTTTAAACTGTTAAGATTTTTTTCCTTTTTGTGTTTTCCCAACTGCAAGTAGTGGTTTCTTTAATTATTCATGTACATAAACATGTGACTTTAATAGGCTTAAATGTTCTAGAAATGCTACTTTCAAATGCTCTGCATAAGCAACTTCTTTCGTAAGAATTCTTATTAAAAGTCTTGCAGTTGTGTTGTATGAAATATAACGTACGAGTACATGACTTTAATGGTATTTGTGCAACATTTGTTACAAAAGTGTAATTATTTTTTAAATATATTGTTAAAAGTCTCTCACATAAATTATTGTGACATTGACCAATATTACTGGGACTTAAATATTAAAATGAAAGAAATTGTTCTCAAGTGACTTTTATTATCTTTAAGCGTTTGTGTGAAATGGGTTATTAAATTAGAAAAATCGCTGACAGTAAAAATGTAAGTAAATTAAATAATTATTATTTTGTAAGCATTAAGAAATGTTTTTTATTGATATGGAGATGTAAATGTGCGTAACCACAAAGAAATTAAGACTCACAGTGGGGGAGTTGATGACCAAATAGACAAATTTTCTGTATATTCAAAGCAGCTGTCCCAAGTATAGTGAAACCTCACACAGCTATAGTAGAAGTGTAGCTTAAATTTTAAATTTGGACAATATAGTGTTAAATAGGATGTCGCCGCAACCCAAATTATTTCACTAAATTAATATAAGAATTTTATTTTTTTCAATCAAATATGACATTAAACTAAGATATTACAGTCATCACTGTATGGTAATAAATGAAAAATAAAACCATTTTTTATTGAAACAAAACTGCCGCTGTCGGTTGTTACTCGGGTTTGGGAAACAGGAAAGCTCTTCACAATTTCCCAGGAACATTTTGTTCAAATTTCCGGAAAACGGGAAGTATAAAATCATTAACACTTTAAAAAAATACACTGATTGTTTCTTTTTTTTTAATATTTTGGTTGTGCATTTAAACATTTTCAAATATCCCATTTCGTGTAAATTCTACTAAATCTGAACATGAACTATTTTTTGAAAATTTTGATGTTGGCGCAGATAATAATCGATATGGAATACAAAACACGTGTTTTTAGAATTTTTGTCTGTTTGTCTGTCCGTCTGTCTGTTATTGTATCACGTAAAAACTGCTGGATGAATTTTAATAAAATTTTATGAGGAGGTCCCTTAGAATTTTGGTTTAAATATAGAATACTTTTATTTTCATAGAATATGTCATTTCGTAGAGAAACTAAAGATACAAATGTGAAGAAACCTAATTATATCGATAAAATGGTACTAAAACAGTCGTCAGTACAATTTATTTTTGTAGATGGAACGTTTTTAACATTGTTTACGGAACCCTACAGCAAATGTTTAAAAACATATTTTTCAAAATCTTAATTTTAAAAAAATTAGAAATGAAAAGCGGACGAAGTCGTGGGCACTGCTAAATAGATATAAAATACAACAAAAGGTTACTAATTTGTTTAAAAAGGAATTTGAGTTAATCGAAGCCACTAACATTTGATAATCTTTATAGCGCTCAGTGGAAAGTAAAAGGATTTTTTCTATTGTTGGAAATTTTCAACGAAAACAAGCAACAGTATGTTAAGTGAATTGCAGTTCTTCGGTATTTTGATCTTTGTTATCTCTCGTTATGTAAAACAAATGTACGTCTTGTTACTTGAATTATTTTTAAGTTTTATAAACTGTTAAAACTATTATTTAACAATTATTTTTATTGCTTGTTTTTGTTTTAATAAAACTGAATTTTTCAATATTATTTTATTAAATAAACATGTTTTTTTTAAGAACTGCTTTTTTCCTGGAAATACCGGAATACTTTTGTTCCCGTTTCCCGGGAAATCCCAAACCTTAGTTGTTACGCATCAATGACTCGATATTTTTTGTAATAGATTTATTTGTTGGAGAAAGCATTTGCTTTCATTTTATATATTTGTGAACTCCAAAACAGAGAAGAAAGACTAAAGCGTTATTACAATTTTCATTAAATTTTTTTTTTGAAAACGTAAAAGATGATATAATTTAAATATTTTCAAGAAGATAGCGAGAGTACTGCTTAGTCTAGCTCGTATAAGTAAATCTCAAGGTGTATTTTTTTAATTCTATTTTCCTTAATTTAAATTTTTTGGCCAATTAAAATTGTCCTTTTCTTCTTCTAATTTAAAACACATTCTACCAAAGCGTTCAAAATGTCTTAATTGATTTTTTTTACGCATAAGAGTCTCTTGAACCTCAGTTTGAATCTAGCATTCATGAAACTATCTATTAGCAGATCTGTTTTGGCTTTTTGAAAATAAAAAACTATTTTCTCAACAGAATAATAATTTGAATCTCGGTTCTACTGTTCTGTTGCAGATGTAGTCAAAATTTCCTTAACTTTTACTGAAACGTTATTTCCTGGCTCGTCAAATGGAGGAGCTACTGACCCAAAAAAGCAGAGTGTTGCTGATTTGCAATGGCAAGGCCCATTGTTTAATTTTTCGTTGATAAACATTATATTTGCTACGGACTCTCTCCCACAGGATACAGTTTTCATCTCTACCAATAAAATCTAATTAAACTTTATGTAAAATTTATGGAATTGTATGTACTTCTTTCAAAAAATTCTTTAGAAGCAGTTTTCCCTTGTGCTGAACGATAAGCTCAATTTGTTAAAAATAAGTCACTTACATTTTTATTGTAATTTTTATATTTTTATATTTTGATTATTTCTATTTTACTCAATTTTCCATAAAAGACCTACTCTATATGAAATAACATGATAAGTGTACGCGGCACTGAAAAAGATTGACAGAAGATAAAATAACTGCCGTCAAGCATGCTATAAGTACTTTTAGCAAGAATTTCGTAAAATAAAGGATATAAGCTTATGTCCTTAGAATAAACAAAAATTAATAAATAAAATAATAAGTATCAGAGAATAATTGCTAGAAAGCTATGAAATATATTTCATACTTACATTGCATAAGAATTGTTTTGATAAAAAAACAATTCAAGTACAAAATATTACATTCTAATAAATTCTAAAAATTTTAATTCCAAAATAAATAAAATAAACATGTAACATATATATCCTGTACACGTTTAAACAAATTTTGTATTATTTTGCCGAAGGAGAAGGAATATTTACTTTTAATGCTATTAAAAATTTTATTATCAATTTTATCTAAAAACTTTTACAATTTTATAGAAACTATTGTAATGTATAGAAAAAATTTGAGATGATATTCATGGCTACTAAAGATTCAAAAAATTCCCAGAAGAGTTTTAAAATTTTTCCAAGAAAGATAATACGAGTTACAGGGAGAAAAACGTAAAATTGCTTTGAGTTGTTTGTGGACTTCATCTTACCAAATTAATATTGATGATTTGGTTAAATAAATGATGTTTATAATGTACACATCCTAAGGTAGATAGAATCGGAGGATGCTGATGAAGAATGTAGCGATCCAAAAAATGCGGCACTACATTCTGCTGGCGTCTAATTTTTCTTGTATTATTTGGAAAACGTCCGCATACATTTGTATATAATTTTTCTTTTTAAAAAATTTTAGAAATTAAACTAATAAATGAACCAAAGCTGAAAAAAAAAAAAATTTAATTCATTTATAATATCCACGGTTTAAATCCCGGTGTAGGAAAAAAATAAAATATAAAAATTTCAGATTTTTTTCTTTATTTATCATGAAGCAAGCTGAATTAGAAAATCCAAGAAGAAAACCAGGTCTTAGTCGTTTTATTCTCTTAAAGAAAATCTGGCTTAAAAATTATTTTTTTCAATTGCTAAATTTATCAAGTCCGTGAATTAAAATACACCTTGAATCACTGATTTTTATTTAATACTTGACAGAAAAATAGCTTTCTTAGAGTATAAACATTCATATTAAACTTATAAACACACAATTGTTTCGCTTTTTTTGTAATTTATTTACGTATAACTTTTGACTTGGGACTTAAAATTAAATTCTGTTTTTTCAATGCTTGAAAAAAGTTTTTTTAGCTTAAAATAACATAATAAGAATAATCGAAAGCGTTTCAGCCCTGCTTGAAGTAAAAAGCTGGGATGAAAATTAATATTTTTAATTTTAAAAGCTTTTAAAATAATAAAGCAACTTGTACGCATAAAAATATTTTTTTAGATCTGAACAAGACCAATTGCCAATATTTTCGCAATTGAAAATAAATAGAATATAACACGGGATAAGTTTTTCATATAACCGATGTCAGATATTTTAAAACCTCCTTTATAAACATTTTTGTGATATAAATTTATAATTTTGAATCGATAACGCCTCTACCACAGCCATGTATGGATCCGTCATTCAGAATCTACAGAATCATTAGCAGTTTTTATATTTATCGAAACCTCCACTGTGTTGCGGTTGATTTCTTGTTTAAGACGCCCAACTCTCTTGTGTTTGACATAAATTGCTAGATAAGGTTTTGTTAAAGTAGTTTCTATTTAGAGCTCTTATCAGCTAGCTTTGAATCTTCATTTGAACAGGCATAATGAAAATGCTGATCAGCTTAGCAAAAGGTTATCAATCAATACGTCAACTAGTATAGCACCTTCTACTTCAAGTATGTTTTGGCTGTTAATGCAGTTTATCGTCGATTTTTCCCCCTGATGCATTACTTTTTCGAGCAGTGAAAACAGCTTTTATTTAGCCTTAAAGAACGCATGAAAAAATGTATCTAAAGGAAAAACTAGAAAACTCCAAAGAGAAACTATTAAAGACCGATTCACTCTTGCAAATTTTATGTAAAGGTCTTGCAATAAATGATACTTAAAAATTTTAACTTTTTTATTATTTATATTTATATATAAATGTCTTTATATATAAGTTTTTTTAGATTGAAAGGTGGTTGCTATTTATTCTCTATCAAGGTCCCTAACAACAAGCTAAGAAATATTCTTAGGGGTCTGTTAAAAATAATTTTATTATTAATGACATCTGAATGAAGACTTTTGTTTGAAAATTTACCTAGATATGGTTACACACAGATTTATTAAGTTTTATAGAATAAAGTTTAAATAAAATTGTTTTTCGGCTTTTTTCAAAAGAAAAAGTGTTCCTACGATTATTCGAATAATTACTCTAAAACTCATAGAATTTTTTTTATTATTTGTACACTCAATTCAACAAAATTTTCATTTGAATATTTTAAGTTTGTATTAAAAAGCTGTATATCATATAACGTAAGAATTTGTCGATCATTTTGAACCAGATAAATTTATAATTTCTCCCATATCCTATTTTACAACGTTTGAAAAAGAAGAACGTAGCGATCGAAACAAAGGAAATCATTCTCCTCTTACCTAAGTGTTTCCGTTTTTTTTAGAATAAACAAAAATAATGGCAAACTGAAGACCCACGATGACTTAAAATGTTTTTATTAAGAGCATCAAAAATATACAAAATGTACTATTTGAATACTTGCAGTATTACATTACTTCTCTAAAAAAAGAAGATAATTAACCTTTAGCTTATCGTTAGTTTAAACAATTTGTACCTCTGTGTAGTAAAAATATTCTTCACTTAAACACTACTTACGCTTTCTGATGTGTAGCTCATTAAACGAAAAAACGCTTAATAAATACCTGCAAACGGACATTAAAACCATCTTTTTTATTAAACTTTTATCCTTAAATATTTTGCGTTGCTTATTGTACTATTTTTGTACACGAAACGATTAATTATTTGGATAATTGATATGAAATTCGCACAGTATCTGAGTAAATTCTATACTAATGTCTAGACGAATTGTTCGCTTGGAATACAGAGGCGAAAACAAACCTGTTAACCGCCTTGGAGTATACATGTCATGACTAAATAATTAATTTTACTCATACGTTGGCTTTAAAGAAATGCCATAAAACTTTATATCAAAAATAAAATAAAGTTCCACAATTTTATGCAATTTTCGCTGACAAACATTTGTACGTATAAAAATCATTGCATTCCAAAATATTTGTAAAACTATTTGCTACAAAATTTGTCTGTAACCATCCATTACTGCAAGATGGAAACAACTGAAAGCTTTTTATATCTGAATTAAGCATTCAAAAATTTCTTTCCGAGGAAAACCTCTGTATCAGCAAAAAATTTATCTCAGTTAAGTTTAAACTTTCTTCTTGTCTTGCCTCTCTTGAAAATTATACGTTTTATTAGGTTTCTATACACAAGTTGTAAAAACTTAACTGTATTGTTTTCATTACAATGTCTGTCCGTCGGTCGGACATTCTTGGATTTTTTACAGCAAGTGCATAATTATAGACGCCAGCTACAACAAAAAATATATATTCCGAGAGTGACGTTATATTCAAAATAATATTCTTATCTTTTAAACTGTGTGTGCTATAGCAACCAGTAGAAAAACTAAAACTTAATATTAAGGGGTGACCCAAAAGTAACGCTATAATAAATATAAATAAGACTGATACATAAATGGTGTTGCTACAGTGACGTGAACTTAGTTTTTTAACGTAGTAGACAGACATTGAATATTTAAAAAAATATATATCCGCTATAAAAATAAGGGTGGGCAGTAAATTTGTAAATTTAAAAGTGTGTTTTCAAATCTGTTATAGGGACAATTAAAATACTATTTAATAAAGGGTCTGCCAACAGTAACATGATTTTCATATTTATGATCTAATTTTTTAAACTTAATTGTATTTATTTAAACTTAAATTGTATTGCTTTTTTTTTAAGATCTTGGGCTTTTCAAAGGAAAATTTTCTCTAATAAGAGCTTTCTTTCGCTAAATTTGAATTTTTAAAAGTTTTACGTGTTAGCAGTTGTTGGTTGTCATTTTTTTTTTTTTTTTCTTTTATAAAAATAGTAATGAAGGTAGTTTGAGTTTTGACATAAAGAAAAAATTGAACAAGAAATCGTTATTGATTTTAACAAGTTAGAGAGCTATATTTTATATATCCTTCACCACACATGTAAATCCAGTTTGGTGAAGTAATTCTAATCAAAAACAAATATTGGAGTGACAGAGTTTTACAAATAAGAAAACATTTTTTTCTTAAAAATCTCATTGGCTCCTAATAAAATAAGCACTTTTTTAAAAATTTACAAATTTCCTAAAAGATTTCTTCCCAAATTGATATCTGAAAAAATACGTGGCACAATCGTATTTTTCTACTTATAAATTTTTTTTATTCCTTAATTCTATATTGCTTTCTATATTTGTTTTTTATATTGAAATTAGTTCACTAAACTAGACTCGATCCAAATGATATGGAAAAATTAGAGGCCTTATTTTCAATAGCGACAATTTCGAAACGGAATGACAAACTGAGATGTACGTTTTTTCTATCTGTAGTGAAGGATGTAAAATCATAGTCGATATGGCAACTTTAGTGCTTCTATTTACATATGACGAATTATTATGCCATTTAGCTCTTAGTGAAGCCAACATTGTAATCACTATCAATAGTGGATTATTATTTTTTGTAAAAAGCTTATTTTTGCTATATTCTGCATATGTCAATGTCAGAAAGTTGTAAAATACTATTTTGGTAGTCCAAGGCTAAAGAAACTAGCAGCCCTTGTGAACTGTGACAAAACAAAAAAATTAACCAATTAACTGAAGCCTCGGTTTGGACCGCATGGCAACACAGTATCTGAGGATAAGATGCAAAGCCTGTAGAGGAAAAGTATAAATGGTTTTATCTTTGACCATGCGATTTGTGGTCAAATGTTTAAATCTTACATTGATGCTGATGTCGATTCTCATAACCAGTATTATTCGCGATTGAATTTCTCAAAATATTTACTTTTAATAAAAAACAATTCTTGTCCTGTGAGTCTTAATCTTAAAAAAAAGAACACGTAAATATATACGTATGTCGGTGTATAAAAAAGAAAATTTCTTAAGAACAATTAAATACCGTTCAAATTGAACAAATTCTTTAAACGTTTTGCACACGCAACAGTTATTCAGAGCCAAAACCATTTCGCATTTTTTTATTTATTCTCTCAAAGACAATCAATAAAAAAAGCCATAAACAGACACATAATTTAATGCTTAAATTGAAAAACTTTGCTCTGTTTCTTTGCACAAATTTATTTAATTCAGCGATAGATAGAGAATAAACAAATTTTTTTTACATTTCAATCGGACTAAAAAATATTCACAAAAGTTAAGATAAATTTTTTTAACAAAATCTTAAGACTTAAGTATTAAAATAAAAATAAAATTTTAGACTGAACAAATGCGTCCAGTACAACAATATGTCGTAAATATCACAACATGACTTTTGTTAAAAAATTTTTGTTTTCATTTTTATTTTCTCCTTTTAACTTTATACGACCGAGAGTGTTTAAACAAAAATTTTCTTTAAGTCTTTTATTGAAGTAAAAATATTGATTAATAAAAATTTCAATAAGAAAAATCGTAACGTTAAAATAACAATTTTCAGTCTGCGCGATTAAGCTGGAAAACTTAATGCTTCATCTCATTTTTGATAATAAAAATATCTATTAAATTGTAGGATTCTTAAGCTCCTTACGTTAATGCCAAAGATTGTATTTAAAAAAACAAATCAAATTGTGTTCTTTATTTTGAACAACTTCAATCGAAACTACAAAATTGTTTTCAAATTTTTAACAAGAAAAACAATTCAAAGTAGATCAAATAATATTTAAAATTTAATTTTTAATAAAGTATTTTATGTTAAGGTATACGCCACATTACCCCCCTTCTAGCCGAAGGTGGCACATTTAAAGATGTTGATGGTATAGTTTCCAAGGTGTTCTCAACATAGGCGGCTTTCAACCGATCTATAGTTACTGTTTCTTCACGATTTTTCACCAAAATTTTAAAATACTTGTTAGTTTTATCCAAAACTTTAAATGGTCCTTGATATTTTGGACGAAGTGGCTTTTGTGGCGCGTCTATTTTTAACCAAACATGTGTTGAAGCCAATAGATCTTTCGATACAAATGGTTTTTCGGAAGAGTGATGTAAAACTTGTTGAGGTTGCAATTTAAAAATTATTTCCCGAAGATTTTCTAAAAAAAATTCAGTTGATTGTTGCTCTTTGGTATTACCCACAAAAAAATCGCCAGGAAGTTTTAATGGTTCACCGTATAACATTTCTGCTGTGGTTGCATGTAAGTCGTCTTTATAAGCAGCTCTTAAGCCAAGTAAAACTATAGGAAGGGATTTTGTCCACTGTTCCTCATTTTGGCATGTCAATGCAGTCTTGAGTGTACGATGAAATCGTTCCACCATTCCATTGCATTGTGGATGAAAAGCAGTTGTATGTTGACATTTTGCACCGAGAAAAATGCAAAGCTCTTTAAAAAGTTTTGAGGTAAATTGCCTTCCGCGGTCACATATAATTTTTCTCGGACAACCAAATCTTGAAACCCACTGTTCAAAAAAAACTCGGCTTATTGTTTCTGCAGTTATGTCACAAATAGGCACAGCTTCTGGCCATCTTGAAAAACGATCTATCATAGTAAATATATACAGAAAACCTTCCGAAGGTGGATATGGTCCCAAGATGTCTACGTGTACTTCAGAAAAACGTTCTGATGTTATTGAAAACTTCCCAATTGTCGACTTAGTGTGCTTCGATATTTTTGATTTTTGACATGATTCGCAGAGTCTTGTCCAATTGTTGATGTCTTTCATCATAGAAGGCCAAACAAAACGTTCGGAAATAATTCTCCTTGTTGCTCTTATTCCAGGGTGTGATAAACCATGCAGTAAATCAAATGCAGATTTCCGAAAGGTTTTAGGAAGAAAAGGTCTAGTGTGTTCTTGGGACACATCACAATACAACTTCAATTTTGTTCCAGGGATTTCAATCTGCTGAAGTTTAAGTCCTGTATTATTATTTAAAATTTGCTTAAGTTCCTCGTCTGTTTTTTGAATATTACTAATTTTTAAAAAATCGATAGCATCAATTTCGTCGATACGTGATAAAGCATCAGCCACTATATTGCTTTCACCAGCGATGTGAACGATTTTCGTTGTGAACTGACTTAAAAAATCTAAGTGACGAAACTGTCTTGGTGAGGCTTTATTAGGGTTTTGAGAAAATGCGTATGTTAACGGCTTGTGATCCGTATAAAGTGTAAAATCTCTACCCTCCAATAAGTGCTTAAAATGCTTAACTGCTGAATAAGCTGCGAGAAGTTCCCTATCATAAGCACTATACTTACATTCAGCGGAACTTAATTTTTTTGAATAAAACGCAAGAGGTTGAGCATGTCCATTGATAACTTGTTCAACCACTGCTCCAATTGCAAAATTTGATGCGTCTACTTTAAGATTTATTTCTGCATCCTCATGTGGGTGTGCGAGAAGACTTGCATTGACAATCATTTTTTTGCATGTTTCAAAGGCAGCTTCTGCTTCAGAAGTCCACTTAATACTTCGTTTGTCTTTTTTGGTAGCTCCTTTCATGTATTCATTAAGAGGTATCTGGTACTGAGCAGCATTTTTAAGAAAACGTCGATAAAAATTTATCATGCACAGAAATCTACGCAAGTCCATAATAGACTGCGGTTTTTTGTAATTAATGATCGCTTCTGCTTTTGATTTTGATGGATAACTACCTTCGGGTGTAATATGAAAACCAAGAAATTCAACATTTGTTACACCGAATTCACACTTCGCAGGGTTTATAACGATTCCATATTCCCGAAAACGTGTAAAAAGTATTTTCAGGTGGTTAAAATGCTCTACCTCATTGCGGGAAGCGACGAGAACGTCATCGATGTACACAAAAACGAAATTCAATCCTCGTACGATTTCATCCATGAGACGTTGAAAAGTCTGTGCAGCATTTCGCAAACCAAATGGCATTCTCAGAAATTCATAAAGCCCAAAAGGTGTGATGATAGCTGTCTTTGGAATGTCGGCCGGGTTCATTGCTATTTGATGATATGCACGCACAAGGTCAATTTTAGAAAATATGCTACAGCCGCTGAGTGTCGTCGAATAGTTGGTAATAAAAGGTATGGGATATCGATCAGGAATAGTAACCTTATTCAAAAATCGATAATCTCCGCATGGACGCCATTCGCCGTTCTTTTTTGCTGCCATATGGAGCGGATTAGACCACATACTTTTCGAAGGGCGAATTATTTCATTGTCAAGCATAAACTTGAATTCTCTTTTAGCAATGTTTAATCTCTTTGTATCTAATTTCCTTACCTTAGCGTGAACAGGGGGTCCAGTCGTTTCGATGTGATGATAAACTCCATGTTTTTTAGCTCCCAACGATAGTGAAACGTTATGTATTTCTGGGAATTGTTCCAGAAGTTTGTGAAAACGGGAGTTGTCTTTTAAAATTGTTGTTATATTTAAAGAAGGTTCACGGGTAAGCAATGCGCTAGTAGACAACAAAGTTGTACCATCTACTAATCTCCTGTTTTTAAGATCAGGAAGTAGGTTGAAATGTTTTAAAAAATCAGAACCAATTATACATTTTGTGACATCTGCAATCACAAAGAGCCAGGAAAATGTTCTTCGCAAACCTAAGTCGAGCTGAAGGATCATCGTGCCAAACGTTGGAATTTGTGTACCGTTTGCTGCAAATAAACTAGAAGATGAATTAAAATTCTTACTGATACTATGTCCTTCTTTTGGTATAACAGAAATGTCGGCGCCTGTGTCGATTAAAAAAGTTCTTTTAGAAGTTTTGTCTGTGATAAAAAGGCGGCCAGATGTTGAGTTAGCGATTTCGGCTGCCGCAATATCCGAAACGCATACTAGTTTTTTGAAAAACTGCAAGGCTGGATGCATTTCGTTGCTTTGTCACCAAAGCGATTGTGATACCAACAATATTGGGAGTCTCGTCTGTTTGACTTAGATCTTCGACGAGATGAGTTGCGACCCGACGAGTGGTGACGTATTGAGTCTTTGTTTTTGTTCCTACATCTGCAGCAATGTAAGCTTTGCAGTTTGTTTTCGATAGCTTCAATTTGTGCTACGATTGTATTCTGAGTCTGCATTTCAACAGAAGCTACATTAGAAGGTTGCATCATATCCATAATTTTATCTGCTTGGACAGCGAGCTTGTTAATATCTTGCTGTTCACTTATAGCGAGTATAGCACGTACATTATCCGGTAATTGCTCGAGAAAAAGTGAACGGATTACTTTGTCACCTACTTGACCTTGTCCAAGGTTTTGCATTGTTCGCAAAAATTGCGATGGTCGCTGATCGCCAAGTACCTGACCACTTAACAAGCGTTTTAACTTTCTCTCATCTGATTCTGAGAATAAGGAAATGATTCTTGATTTGAGGCTTTCATACCGACTTCCCGCTGGAGCATTCTCCAGAATATCGCATACTAAACCCAGTGTACTTGGATCTACATTCGCTACTAAGTGGCGAAACTTTGTTTCGTCTGAAGTTATGCGTGTGAGTTCGAAAATTGTTTCTACTTGAAAAAACCAGATTTTTGGATTCTTTTGCCAAAATGGAGGTAATTTGTGAACCGTGTTAACTTCGATTTGCGGTGTGTTGCTTCCGGTCGCGTTAAATGAAGGCTCCGTTGGGTTTAACTGACCATCTCCCCTATCCTGATGTAAATCTGAAGGTCTATCTGCGCGTGGGCTGTGTAGCAAAGCCATGTTCTTTATTTGGGGTCACCAATGTAGGATTCTTAAGCTCCTTACGTTAATGCCAAAGATTGTATTTAAAAAAACAAATCAAATTGTGTTCTTTATTTTGAACAACTTCAATCGAAACTACAAAATTGTTTTCAAATTTTTAACAAGAAAAACAATTCAAAGTAGATCAAATAATATTTAAAATTTAATTTTTAATAAAGTATTTTATGTTAAGGTATACGCCACAAAATATTCTGGCTTTTTTACAGCCGGCATTAGTTGCGATGTTTTAAGTGTAACTCGACTAATACTTTTAATTAAATCTATGTCCTGGTAAAATTTGAATTACAGGCTTTTTTTTATAACTCGAAGTTGCGAAGGAGTTAAAAGTGATATTTTTTTAATGCACATAATTATTGCCCAGCAAAAAATGTGTCATTACCTTAAAAAATACTTGCCATATAATGACTTAATTTTGTGATTGCCAAATTTTGTTACTGGCTTACAAAACACATTACATTAGTTCGGAAATAAAGGAAGTAATAATTGAAATACTTGCTTAAGTAAAAGAAAGAATACCTTGAAATATGTACTAATGATTATTATTATTTCAAGCAATAGTCAATGTAATCAATTCTCAGTAATTGATTATCAAAGTCTCATGCCTTGTTAAAATCATTAGGTTGGTAATCCAGTTAGAAAGTCCTTCCACAAAAAATGCTTAGCTCCACACTCGATTACCTTCTTGAATTTTTTACTTGGAAGCTTTTAAAAAAAGAGAACAAGTTTCTTTTAACTTGTATTCTAGGCTGGCGACGAACAATAAAAATGTGTTAAAATTATTAGAATTATGACAGCCATTATATTTCTAAAGAAATTCTGTGCACATATTAAAAGTTTTATTTAAAAAAGGTTATTCAAATACTTAACTGCTATTTCTCCACTGAAAGTTTTTTCAATAATAGGCCTGATAGTAAAAAATATTTTAAGTTTAGGACAATCAAATTTAAAATTGCATTTTGATATTAAAATCTATTTCAAAGTTTCCAACAACATTTGATGTTTTGTTTTTAAGGTCAAATGTTATTTAAAATTAAAGAAATTCTTTATGTTGCCGCATCAAACGCAGGCAGAGCAAATGTAAAATATACTATTATCATATTTTTATAAGAAATATTTTCGTTTTTGAGAAATTTTAGTAATTTTAATAATTTTAATAATTTTTTATATAAAATAAGTAACAGTGCTATATTCAGCTATACCCAATCTTATATACACTTAACAATTTATCTAAATCTAGCTTAGTGAAGTAACTCCAATTAAAAAAAAAAATAAAGAAGTAAGAGAGAATTAAAAAAAAAAACTATGTAAATATGCCATCGGCTCTAATGGGTTAATCATTTTGAAAGAAATTTAGATTTTCCTTAAAAAGGCCTTCAAAAGCTTTTAAATGATACCCATTTTGATATCTTAAAAATTTTAAAAATTTCAGAGGCAAATATAGGCGAGCATTAGCTTTTTTACTTGATGTTTTTTTATTCTTTATCGCCCCATATACTTTTTTTATTATTCGAGCTACTTCAGTGTTCCAAATTCAATTTTTTCTAGCTGATCTAGTGTCTCGGTGAACAGACGAACTTTATGGGGTCGGAAATGGATATTGTTGAAATGTTGGCGCAGATAATAATCGATATGGAATACAAAACACGTGTTTTTAGAATTTTTGTCTGTTTGTCTGTCCGTCTGTCTGTTATTGTATCACGTAAAAACTGCTGGATGAATTTTAATAAAATTTTATGAGGAGGTCCCTTAGAATTTTGGTTTAAATATAGAATACTTTTATTTTCATAGAATATGTCATTTCGTAGAGAAACTAAAGATACAAATGTGAAGAAACCTAATTATATCGATAAAATGGTACTAAAACAGTCGTCAGTACAATTTATTTTTGTAGATGGAACGTTTTTAACATTGTTTACGGAACCCTACAGCAAATGTTTAAAAACATATTTTTCAAAATCTTAATTTTAAAAAAATTAGAAATGAAAAGCGGACGAAGTCGTGGGCACTGCTAAATAGATATAAAATACAACAAAAGGTTACTAATTTGTTTAAAAAGGAATTTGAGTTAATCGAAGCCACTAACATTTGATAATCTTTATAGCGCTCAGTGGAAAGTAAAAGGATTTTTTCTATTGTTGGAAATTTTCAACGAAAACAAGCAACAGTATGTTAAGTGAATTGCAGTTCTTCGGTATTTTGATCTTTGTTATCTCTCGTTATGTAAAACAAATGTACGTCTTGTTACTTGAATTATTTTTAAGTTTTATAAACTGTTAAAACTATTATTTAACAATTATTTTTATTGCTTGTTTTTGTTTTAATAAAACTGAATTTTTCAATATTATTTTATTAAATAAACATGTTTTTTTTAAGAACTGCTTTTTTCCTGGAAATACCGGAATACTTTTGTTCCCGTTTCCCGGGAAATCCCAAACCTTAGTTGTTACGCATCAATGACTCGATATTTTTTGTAATAGATTTATTTGTTGGAGAAAGCATTTGCTTTCATTTTATATATTTGTGAACTCCAAAACAGAGAAGAAAGACTAAAGCGTTATTACAATTTTCATTAAATTTTTTTTTTGAAAACGTAAAAGATGATATAATTTAAATATTTTCAAGAAGATAGCGAGAGTACTGCTTAGTCTAGCTCGTATAAGTAAATCTCAAGGTGTATTTTTTTAATTCTATTTTCCTTAATTTAAATTTTTTGGCCAATTAAAATTGTCCTTTTCTTCTTCTAATTTAAAACACATTCTACCAAAGCGTTCAAAATGTCTTAATTGATTTTTTTTACGCATAAGAGTCTCTTGAACCTCAGTTTGAATCTAGCATTCATGAAACTATCTATTAGCAGATCTGTTTTGGCTTTTTGAAAATAAAAAACTATTTTCTCAACAGAATAATAATTTGAATCTCGGTTCTATTGTTCTGTTGCAGATGTAGTCAAAATTTCCTTAACTTTTACTGAAACGTTATTTCCTGGCTCGTCAAATGGAGGAGCTACTGACCCAAAAAAGCAGAGTGTTGCTGATTTGCAATGGCAAGGCCCATTGTTTAATTTTTCGTTGATAAACATTATATTTGCTACGGACTCTCTCCCACAGGATACAGTTTTCATCTCTACCAATAAAATCTAATTAAACTTTATGTAAAATTTATGGAATTGTATGTACTTCTTTCAAAAAATTCTTTAGAAGCAGTTTTCCCTTGTGCTGAACGATAAGCTCAATTTGTTAAAAATAAGTCACTTACATTTTTATTGTAATTTTTATATTTTTATATTTTGATTATTTCTATTTTACTCAATTTTCCATAAAAGACCTACTCTATATGAAATAACATGATAAGTGTACGCGGCACTGAAAAAGATTGACAGAAGATAAAATAACTGCCGTCAAGCATGCTATAAGTACTTTTAGCAAGAATTTCGTAAAATAAAGGATATAAGCTTATGTCCTTAGAATAAACAAAAATTAATAAATAAAATAATAAGTATCAGAGAATAATTGCTAGAAAGCTATGAAATATATTTCATACTTACATTGCATAAGAATTGTTTTGATAAAAAAACAATTCAAGTACAAAATATTACATTCTAATAAATTCTAAAAATTTTAATTCCAAAATAAATAAAATAAACATGTAACATATATATCCTGTACACGTTTAAACAAATTTTGTATTATTTTGCCGAAGGAGAAGGAATATTTACTTTTAATGCTATTAAAAATTTTATTATCAATTTTATCTAAAAACTTTTACAATTTTATAGAAACTATTGTAATGTATAGAAAAAATTTGAGATGATATTCATGGCTACTAAAGATTCAAAAAATTCCCAGAAGAGTTTTAAAATTTTTCCAAGAAAGATAATACGAGTTACAGGGAGAAAAACGTAAAATTGCTTTGAGTTGTTTGTGGACTTCATCTTACCAAATTAATATTGATGATTTGGTTAAATAAATGATGTTTATAATGTACACATCCTAAGGTAGATAGAATCGGAGGATGCTGATGAAGAATGTAGCGATCCAAAAAATGCGGCACTACATTCTGCTGGCGTCTAATTTTTCTTGTATTATTTGGAAAACGTCCGCATACATTTGTATATAATTTTTCTTTTTAAAAAATTTTAGAAATTAAACTAATAAATGAACCAAAGCTGAAAAAAAAAAAAATTTAATTCATTTATAATATCCACGGTTTAAATCCCGGTGTAGGAAAAAAATAAAATATAAAAATTTCAGATTTTTTTCTTTATTTATCATGAAGCAAGCTGAATTAGAAAATCCAAGAAGAAAACCAGGTCTTAGTCGTTTTATTCTCTTAAAGAAAATCTGGCTTAAAAATTATTTTTTTCAATTGCTAAATTTATCAAGTCCGTGAATTAAAATACACCTTGAATCACTGATTTTTATTTAATACTTGACAGAAAAATAGCTTTCTTAGAGTATAAACATTCATATTAAACTTATAAACACACAATTGTTTCGCTTTTTTTGTAATTTATTTACGTATAACTTTTGACTTGGGACTTAAAATTAAATTCTGTTTTTTCAATGCTTGAAAAAAGTTTTTTTAGCTTAAAATAACATAATAAGAATAATCGAAAGCGTTTCAGCCCTGCTTGAAGTAAAAAGCTGGGATGAAAATTAATATTTTTAATTTTAAAAGCTTTTAAAATAATAAAGCAACTTGTACGCATAAAAATATTTTTTTAGATCTGAACAAGACCAATTGCCAATATTTTCGCAATTGAAAATAAATAGAATATAACACGGGATAAGTTTTTCATATAACCGATGTCAGATATTTTAAAACCTCCTTTATAAACATTTTTGTGATATAAATTTATAATTTTGAATCGATAACGCCTCTACCACAGCCATGTATGGATCCGTCATTCAGAATCTACAGAATCATTAGCAGTTTTTATATTTATCGAAACCTCCACTGTGTTGCGGTTGATTTCTTGTTTAAGACGCCCAACTCTCTTGTGTTTGACATAAATTGCTAGATAAGGTTTTGTTAAAGTAGTTTCTATTTAGAGCTCTTATCAGCTAGCTTTGAATCTTCATTTGAACAGGCATAATGAAAATGCTGATCAGCTTAGCAAAAGGTTATCAATCAATACGTCAACTAGTATAGCACCTTCTACTTCAAGTATGTTTTGGCTGTTAATGCAGTTTATCGTCGATTTTTCCCCCTGATGCATTACTTTTTCGAGCAGTGAAAACAGCTTTTATTTAGCCTTAAAGAACGCATGAAAAAATGTATCTAAAGGAAAAACTAGAAAACTCCAAAGAGAAACTATTAAAGACCGATTCACTCTTGCAAATTTTATGTAAAGGTCTTGCAATAAATGATACTTAAAAATTTTAACTTTTTTATTATTTATATTTATATATAAATGTCTTTATATATAAGTTTTTTTAGATTGAAAGGTGGTTGCTATTTATTCTCTATCAAGGTCCCTAACAACAAGCTAAGAAATATTCTTAGGGGTCTGTTAAAAATAATTTTATTATTAATGACATCTGAATGAAGACTTTTGTTTGAAAATTTACCTAGATATGGTTACACACAGATTTATTAAGTTTTATAGAATAAAGTTTAAATAAAATTGTTTTTCGGCTTTTTTCAAAAGAAAAAGTGTTCCTACGATTATTCGAATAATTACTCTAAAACTCATAGAATTTTTTTTATTATTTGTACACTCAATTCAACAAAATTTTCATTTGAATATTTTAAGTTTGTATTAAAAAGCTTTATATCATATAACGTAAGAATTTGTCGATCATTTTGAACCAGATAAATTTATAATTTCTCCCATATCCTATTTTACAACGTTTGAAAAAGAAGAACGTAGCGATCGAAACAAAGGAAATCATTCTCCTCTTACCTAAGTGTTTCCGTTTTTTTTAGAATAAACAAAAATAATGGCAAACTGAAGACCCACGATGACTTAAAATGTTTTTATTAAGAGCATCAAAAATATACAAAATGTACTATTTGAATACTTGCAGTATTACATTACTTCTCTAAAAAAAGAAGATAATTAACCTTTAGCTTATCGTTAGTTTAAACAATTTGTACCTCTGTGTAGTAAAAATATTCTTCACTTAAACACTACTTACGCTTTCTGATGTGTAGCTCATTAAACGAAAAAACGCTTAATAAATACCTGCAAACGGACATTAAAACCATCTTTTTTATTAAACTTTTATCCTTAAATATTTTGCGTTGCTTATTGTACTATTTTTGTACACGAAACGATTAATTATTTGGATAATTGATATGAAATTCGCACAGTATCTGAGTAAATTCTATACTAATGTCTAGACGAATTGTTCGCTTGGAATACAGAGGCGAAAACAAACCTGTTAACCGCCTTGGAGTATACATGTCATGACTAAATAATTAATTTTACTCATACGTTGGCTTTAAAGAAATGCCATAAAACTTTATATCAAAAATAAAATAAAGTTCCACAATTTTATGCAATTTTCGCTGACAAACATTTGTACGTATAAAAATCATTGCATTCCAAAATATTTGTAAAACTATTTGCTACAAAATTTGTCTGTAACCATCCATTACTGCAAGATGGAAACAACTGAAAGCTTTTTATATCTGAATTAAGCATTCAAAAATTTCTTTCCGAGGAAAACCTCTGTATCAGCAAAAAATTTATCTCAGTTAAGTTTAAACTTTCTTCTTGTCTTGCCTCTCTTGAAAATTATACGTTTTATTAGGTTTCTGTACACAAGTTGTAAAAACTTAACTGTATTGTTTTCATTACAATGTCTGTCCGTCGGTCGGACATTCTTGGATTTTTTACAGCAAGTGCATAATTATAGACGCCAGCTACAACAAAAAATATATATTCCGAGAGTGACGTTATATTCAAAATAATATTCTTATCTTTTAAACTGTGTGTGCTATAGCAACCAGTAGAAAAACTAAAACTTAATATTAAGGGGTGACCCAAAAGTAACGCTATAATAAATATAAATAAGACTGATACATAAATGGTGTTGCTACAGTGACGTGAACTTAGTTTTTTAACGTAGTAGACAGACATTGAATATTTAAAAAAATATATATCCGCTATAAAAATAAGGGTGGGCAGTAAATTTGTAAATTTAAAAGTGTGTTTTCAAATCTGTTATAGGGACAATTAAAATACTATTTAATAAAGGGTCTGCCAACAGTAACATGATTTTCATATTTATGATCTAATTTTTTAAACTTAATTGTATTTATTTAAACTTAAATTGTATTGCTTTTTTTTTAAGATCTTGGGCTTTTCAAAGGAAAATTTTCTCTAATAAGAGCTTTCTTTCGCTAAATTTGAATTTTTAAAAGTTTTACGTGTTAGCAGTTGTTGGTTGTCATTTTTTTTTTCTTTTATAAAAATAGTAATGAAGGTAGTTTGAGTTTTGACATAAAGAAAAAATTGAACAAGAAATCGTTATTGATTTTAACAAGTTAGAGAGCTATATTTTATATATCCTTCACCACACATGTAAATCCAGTTTGGTGAAGTAATTCTAATCAAAAACAAATATTGGAGTGACAGAGTTTTACAAATAAGAAAACATTTTTTTCTTAAAAATCTCATTGGCTCCTAATAAAATAAGCACTTTTTTAAAAATTTACAAATTTCCTAAAAGATTTCTTCCCAAATTGATATCTGAAAAAATACGTGGCACAATCGTATTTTTCTACTTATAAATTTTTTTTATTCCTTAATTCTATATTGCTTTCTATATTTGTTTTTTATATTGAAATTAGTTCACTAAACTAGACTCGATCCAAATGATATGGAAAAATTAGAGGCCTTATTTTCAATAGCGACAATTTCGAAACGGAATGACAAACTGAGATGTACGTTTTTTCTATCTGTAGTGAAGGATGTAAAATCATAGTCGATATGGCAACTTTAGTGCTTCTATTTACATATGACGAATTATTATGCCATTTAACTCTTAGTGAAGCCAACATTGTAATCACTATCAATAGTGGATTATTATTTTTTGTAAAAAGCTTATTTTTGCTATATTCTGCATATGTCAATGTCAGAAAGTTGTAAAATACTATTTTGGTAGTCCAAGGCTAAAGAAACTAGCAGCCCTTGTGAACTGTGACAAAAAAAAAAATTAACCAATTAACTGAAGCCTCGGTTTGGACCGCATGGCAACACAGTATCTGAGGATAAGATGCAAAGCCTGTAGAGGAAAAGTATAAATGGTTTTATCTTTGACCATGCGATTTGTGGTCAAATGTTTAAATCTTACATTGATGCTGATGTCGATTCTCATAACCAGTATTATTCGCGATTGAATTTCTCAAAATATTTACTTTTAATAAAAAACAATTCTTGTCCTGTGAGTCTTAATCTTAAAAAAAAGAACACGTAAATATATACGTATGTCGGTGTATAAAAAAGAAAATTTCTTAAGAACAATTAAATACCGTTCAAATTGAACAAATTCTTTAAACGTTTTGCACACGCAACAGTTATTCAGAGCCAAAACCATTTCGCATTTTTTTATTTATTCTCTCAAAGACAATCAATAAAAAAAGCCATAAACAGACACATAATTTAATGCTTAAATTGAAAAACTTTGCTCTGTTTCTTTGCACAAATTTATTTAATTCAGCGATAGATAGAGAATAAACAAATTTTTTTTACATTTCAATCGGACTAAAAAATATTCACAAAAGTTAAGATAAATTTTTTTAACAAAATCTTAAGACTTAAGTATTAAAATAAAAATAAAATTTTAGACTGAACAAATGCGTCCAGTACAACAATATGTCGTAAATATCACAACATGACTTTTGTTAAAAAATTTTTGTTTTCATTTTTATTTTCTCCTTTTAACTTTATACGACCGAGAGTGTTTAAACAAAAATTTTCTTTAAGTCTTTTATTGAAGTAAAAATATTGATTAATAAAAATTTCAATAAGAAAAATCGTAACGTTAAAATAACAATTTTCAGTCTGCGCGATTAAGCTGGAAAACTTAATGCTTCATCTCATTTTTGATAATAAAAATATCTATTAAATATTCTGGCTTTTTTACAGCCGGCATTAGTTGCGATGTTTTAAGTGTAACTCGACTAATACTTTTAATTAAATCTATGTCCTGGTAAAATTTGAATTACAGGCTTTTTTTTATAACTCGAAGTTGCGAAGGAGTTAAAAGTGATATTTTTTTAATGCACATAATTATTGCCCAGCAAAAAATGTGTCATTACCTTAAAAAATACTTGCCATATAATGACTTAATTTTGTGATTGCCAAATTTTGTTACTGGCTTACAAAACACATTACATTAGTTCGGAAATAAAGGAAGTAATAATTGAAATACTTGCTTAAGTAAAAGAAAGAATACCTTGAAATATGTACTAATGATTATTATTATTTCAAGCAATAGTCAATGTAATCAATTCTCAGTAATTGATTATCAAAGTCTCATGCCTTGTTAAAATCATTAGGTTGGTAATCCAGTTAGAAAGTCCTTCCACAAAAAATGCTTAGCTCCACACTCGATTACCTTCTTGAATTTTTTACTTGGAAGCTTTTAAAAAAAGAGAACAAGTTTCTTTTAACTTGTATTCTAGGCTGGCGACGAACAATAAAAATGTGTTAAAATTATTAGAATTATGACAGCCATTATATTTCTAAAGAAATTCTGTGCACATATTAAAAGTTTTATTTAAAAAAGGTTATTCAAATACTTAACTGCTATTTCTCCACTGAAAGTTTTTTCAATAATAGGCCTGATAGTAAAAAATATTTTAAGTTTAGGACAATCAAATTTAAAATTGCATTTTGATATTAAAATCTATTTCAAAGTTTCCAACAACATTTGATGTTTTGTTTTTAAGGTCAAATGTTATTTAAAATTAAAGAAATTCTTTATGTTGCCGCATCAAACGCAGGCAGAGCAAATGTAAAATATACTATTATCATATTTTTATAAGAAATATTTTCGTTTTTGAGAAATTTTAGTAATTTTAATAATTTTAATAATTTTTTATATAAAATAAGTAACAGTGCTATATTCAGCTATACCCAATCTTATATACACTTAACAATTTATCTAAATCTAGCTTAGTGAAGTAACTCCAATTAAAAAAAAAAATAAAGAAGTAAGAGAGAATTAAAAAAAAAAACTATGTAAATATGCCATCGGCTCTAATGGGTTAATCATTTTGAAAGAAATTTAGATTTTCCTTAAAAAGGCCTTCAAAAGCTTTTAAATGATACCCATTTTGATATCTTAAAAATTTTAAAAATTTCAGAGGCAAATATAGGCGAGCATTAGCTTTTTTACTTGATGTTTTTTTATTCTTTATCGCCCCATATACTTTTTTTATTATTCGAGCTACTTCAGTGTTCCAAATTCAATTTTTTCTAGCTGATCTAGTGTCTCGGTGAACAGACGAACTTTATGGGGTCGGAAATGGATATTGTTGAAATAACAAGCGGAATGACAAAGTGAGTTATACCCTTTGAATAATTTTTCATAATATCAAAATACAGAACAAAAAATTTTTTCTTTCCATTTAAGCTTTGGTTTATCCACTTTTGTACGCCGGGCTTTTACCTTGCTCTTGTGAAATATGTTCCATATCTCGGCACTGCCTTCGCATTACTTTGAGTTACAGCTTTTTTAAAACTCATCTGCCTTCTCTTTATTTTATCTTTGTCTATCTTTTCGTTCAGTGTCTCACTATTGCATTAATGTCCCATCACAATGACAGAAAATATTCCTAATATCCGAGTAATCTCCATAAGAAAACTTTTCTGTTCAATGTGATTCCTTGAGGCGAATATTTGAAAATATGAAAATTTAATTTAAAGTGTTTTTTGAGTAACTGTCATTCAAACTCCTTCCTAAAGTGAGTAAATTTACAGATAATTCTTATCCGAGCGAAGTTCTAGGATCCGATTGCTTAATAAATATTTATAAATTTAAAAACATTAACATTCAATAATCCCTAATACAAGTTTTAGTAATTTATTTTCTCCAGTCTTCTGCCATGACAAACTTTTTGTAGCAAAACCATTTTGTAGATTCAGCCTGTTGACACAGCGAAAAAATACTTTCATTAAGAAAGAAAATTAATTTCTAGTTGCCAGAAGAAGAGATGAAAAAAAACACCTTTTCAGCTCCCAGAATATTAAGAAATAATTCAAGGATGTGATGGTACCGCCTCATTGAGTTGGCAACTGATACATGAAAAAAAAATATAAAAGTAAATTAAGTTTTCTTTAAAAACAAAAAGAAAACTTATTAAGTCCTTCTACTTTTCGCTATGGATTTTAGGCTTAAAATGGAAGAAACAAACTTTCTTTTACGCCGCTTTATTTGTTTTGCCAAACAAAATATTAGTTTTTTTTTTTTGTTTCGATTCATTGATTCTTTTTACAAATACAAGTTTTGTCTTCGTTCTGCTTCTAGAATTCGTTAGAAATATATTTTTGAAAATTTTTTATTTACTGTATTAAATTTTCTTTTTGTATTTTTAATGACATAAGATCTTATTCAAAAATAAAAAAAGACTTCTTAACATAAGCTGGATCTAACAGATTTATGTGTGTAGTTCTATTGGAACCGTCGCATCCATACTTTTTCGTACTTTAAAATGTAAAATGTAACAAAATTAAATATCAAAACATAAGAAAAGAAATTAAAGTTTAAATTAAAATTGCTTCTGTTTGAAAAAACAATTTATGGCGTCTATTGCGGCTGTTCTTAAACGTGCGCACTCTGGGTCCAATCGAGGAATCCTGGTCATATGTTACGAATAAGACAAAAAATTTTATTTTCCAAGTTTTATTTTTATGCTGGCATATTAACAAAAGCCTGGATATCACGTGGCTCGTTAGGAAATGATCGATACTGGTCAAATCGCATGAGCCAACTAAAGGCGCATATCTTGAAATCAAATTTGCAAATTTTGGCACATAGCCATTATAGTTAGTTATTTATAGTTTTAAACAAAAAATCATCGTTCATGGTGCGATAGTGATTCCCATTAACTGCAACGTGAGCTTCAGCTTTATAAAAAAAAGGTCCGATGATGCCACCAAAGCACACCAAACACTAATAAAATTGCTACATATATTTGGCTGAATACACCAAAAGAATTGTGTATTTTTTAAGAAAAAAACACAATATGAATGCAAATCTCGTACATTAATGTAAACAAACACAGTTCAAAGAAACATACGCACATATTTTTTTTTACAAATCAATTATGTTTGTTTCTAAATTTTGTATGTTGCCGAACACACTTTGTGTTGTTTTTTAATATCTGTTAGGCCAGAAAAACATGTGTCGTATATGAAAAAAAGATAACTTCAATATCTATTTGGACTTCGTGTAGATGTATTGAACATACGATTGTTCGTCAACGGCCATTACGGCAATGTATGTATGTAGAAAGACAACTGGCAGAATGGGATTTTTAAGGCGGTGATCAGACCGATTTTGTTTTATGGAGCTCTTGTCGGGTGGACGGCAATGGACAATGTGGCGAATGTCTCTATCCTGGAAAAGGTGCTGCGCTCGCATACAAAGATGGCTCCAAAATAAGGACGAAAGTTGGAGGTGGAGTTTTGAGTATTTTGGGATAAGAAAAATTTTCAGACTCCCAAATGACTAAAGTATTTTACAGGCGGAAATATCTGCCATTAAAAGAGCGACGCACATTGGTTGAGGTTCATAGAACGAGCAGCCAAAATTATAAGAACTTGTCGAAGCTGGCATATAAACATTTTTTGTTTAAATCAAAAAAAAAAAAAAAAAAAAATGAAAAATAAAATAATCCACCCACTTTAACGCCCATCTCTGAATCATTTGCCTGAATTTTGGAAAATATCCGCCCACTTATATGCCCATACAACTTGTATTGAAAAGTGGCATAACTCCCCTGGTTTTTAATGCATCGACTCAATTTTTATTAAAAATATATATTATTACTGCAGAATGGGCTCCTAAAAATATATACCTGATCCACCCACTTTAACGTCCATCTCCCATAGAATAAAAAACATTAATAAGTAATTCAAGCATAGTCTTTTAATAGTTTTTAATATCATTATCGTACTCCAATTTTTTGATTTGCAGCTTTAAGCGAAATCTAATTATAAAATGGTCTGAAGGCAACAAAATATTAGCCATTACGTCTTTAATAGTAGCTACACGTCCGATTCTTCGCGAATGTTTTCATCTGTAGGCTCTATAGTCTTTATTACTCGCTTCCTGAGCTTCCTCGGACACGTACCTGATAATAATAATCAACTTAAATATAAAAAATAGAAATAAAATCATTGAATAAAGGCCTATAGACAGAGACATAACTATTAACAGAATAGCTTTTGCTATAGTTTTGCTACTATTCAGCAGAATCTTACGCTGCAGGACATTGCTTGTCAGTCAATAGGATAAGCACACTCTTCGGCCAGGTGGCCCTACGCAGCGGGCTCTTTCTCTGCGTTTTACGGATCTTCTCTGCGGTTCTTTCTTTCTCTTATTTTTTATTTCTTTTTTTATCTCCTGCTTTACTTTACTTTTCTCTTTATGTTTCTTTGACTCTTTCCCTTCTGACAGCCGGTAACACAAAGGGACCAAATAATGGCGTCAAGTGGGCTGTGGCAACACGGCTGCCTGCCTAACCTAACCTACGTTGAAGGGTATATAATATTTGCAAAGCCCAATATAGCATTCTTACAATTTGATAATGACTTTCATTCTGATATGCTTTCAAAGTTTCAATTATGTTAGTTAAGTCCTTTCTGCATAAGAGCAAAGATGTAATAAATCAAATAGAGTGTGTCATCAGCTAAAATGAAACAAAAAATTCCGTATCAATTTTTCAGTTCAATTTAACACAAAAATATAATTTCTTTTGGTTATTTTTATTGTTATGACCAAAAAATTTTCCTTTCAATATAATGTTTTCATATTTTACAGGTTTTCAAATTGTTGCTTATTGAATATTAAAACATTCCCATTACCATCTTCGTAATCTTGTTTTACTTGTGTGTGTTTTTGGCATCATTTCAATATTTTTAATTGATCCGTTTGCTTTGAAAGTGGTTTAAGTCAATTTTTCATACATTAAGATATTTAAGTTTGAATTGTTCCAAAAATACTGCTATTTAAAATGGGACGTACATTTCTGTAAAGTGATATTTATTTTATTTTATTGAAGTTCATTGGTCCTCCCCGAAATATGATCCAATGATACCAACAGTATATTTTTCGCCATGTATTGGAGTCTATAGATCTTTTTGACACTAACTTCACTCCGTATTTTCAAATTAGATAATTTGAGAGTGTCGTTCAAGCGACAATCTATTTACAATATTCTGCCAGAGAATACTGATCAAATTTTTAAAAAAGTGGGCGCAATATTACAGTTCGTTTGCTCTATCGGGTTTCCAAAAAAAAAAAAAAAACATAATATATAAACGATATCATCATATACTACTGTGTATAAAGATACTTAGACTGTTTCTAACCAAAGTTATATTTTGAATAAGTCATTGTTAACTGAATGAAGTTTTCTAAATAAATGTTTGTTGGCTTCAAAAACAAATTGATTTTAATTGGTTTCAAAACAATATTCCACACATTTCTTGTTTAATCTATTTTTTCAAGTTTAAATTTAATTCATTATTTATTTTGTGTGTGTTTTTTCTATTTACTTGATTGGAAATATTCCAAATTCAATTAAGTAAATTGAAATACAAAAAGCAACTTTTTATTTAATAAATGTTTATTAGAGGAAACTTGTCTTTTTATTTTATTTTAAAAATCTTTTTTTTGTTGAATCGTATTTATACATTAATATTTATATTTTTAAAGGATAAGAGTACAGTGAATGCAAAAACAAAAAAAGCCGGAACAACCAATATATGAGTGATAAGATAAGTGAGTAGTAATACTTTAGTGCAATCATATTATAATCAATTATAACCATATCGCATATTGTGGCAGCCAAAATAAAAAGTTTTTGTACGAAAATGAATTTTGTTTAACCTGTTTTAATTGTAGAAAGAACACCATTATTTAAAATTTCGAAAATTTGAATGCTAAGATTTGTATTATTTCCATTAATCATAAATGGCATTAAACTTAAAAGAAATACATTTATGATTGCATGAAATTTTTTATAATCGTTGCATCTAATGCATTTAAAAATTATGCAAATTACGAGTAGGAAAAAATTTTACTTCCCGTCGTTATACGTTCGAAAATTCTTTTCCTGCTTATAAAATAATAAAATATTCTATATAAAAAATTAAATTAGAAATGCACCTTTACTTATACGTAAAGACATCTACATATCTATGGAATTTTAACAAAACGTAAGACAATTTTCTAAGATTTTTATAGTAAATATAGAATTTTCTCGTCCATCTTTTGCTCTTATCGTCTTATTTCTACGATTGTTAGAACACAAGATATGTGGACTAGTCAACTTCTCTCAGATTTTCCCCCAATTTGAACTTGAAAAAAACGACATATTTCAAAGAATTCAGTATAGTTTGAAAACTCATAAGAAAAAACCGATTGCAGTAATTTTATAAAACAACTTGTTTCCATTAAGTTTTACCGTGTTTTTACCAATTCCTTTTTACAAAACAACTACTTTCGAAAGAAGTCGTTTGTGGAAATTAAAGTTTAAAAAACTGCCGCCGAAATTCCTTGCGAAAAAACGTCTTTTATAAAAAGAAGTTTATTTAAAAAATCGAAAGTGTTCAAAAGTTTAGTCTTATCCCAATGCAAGTGTTTTTCTAAAGCTCTAGTAAATTAACCAAGTTAAAAAAGGCTGAGAGCTCAGAAAATGTCCAAAGTGAAGAAAAGGTTTTTCACGAAACTGATTTCGATTATTTTGATTACATTCCGTCAGAAGATTAGCATCTGAATACAACATCGGAGAGCATTAGATATATGGCTGTTATACAGCAATCCGATCCCAGCAAGTCAGACTTGCCACAATGTAGCAAAAACTACGTATTGATGTACCTACAAAATCAAAAAGCGTGAATAAATTAAACAAAAATTTAGGAAAAGAATTCTAGATATTTTAGAATAAAAAAGTACCCAAAAAGACATTTAATCCAATAGGGCAGTGCAAAAAAATGGGTCACAACAAAATAAATTCTCAGCAACAAGAAGAAATATTTAAAAGATACTGGAATCTCTGTGATAATAATACGCGTCATCATCACATTTCCAGCATAATCAAAATTTAAACGAAGAAATCCGAGACTTTAGTGAAAGCATATGTTTGTTTGCACCACTTCGAAAAATATGGACATAGAAATCGTGTGCGTAAAAAGAGTTTTTAAAAGCATTTGAAAAAACGGATTCGAACATTGAAACCGTAAATAAATACGTCAATACGCATCAAATAAATCAACTTGTTAGTGCGCTTGTACCGAATGACCTACTTATCCGACACGAGCCGAACTACGATGGTGCTACGAAAAAAGCTCAATATTATTTGTTGAATGAAGCTGTTGCAAAACGTGAAGCAGATGATATTGGGTCTTGTCTTTTTTAATGCTTGCTGAGTTTACCTGATACAATTCGTCACGTCATTGGAAAAGCGACTACTGTCCACGACAAAATGGTAACTCATACATTTTTACAACGTTTCAACAAGTTTTAGAAGAGTACCAAAGCATAGTGGGCAAATCTAATATCGCCTACAATAATAAATATATTACTCACAAAATAAACCAAAACAAACGGGCTTAGTTAGAACAATATAAAATAATATTTTATTATAGTGTAGCTGGAGAACTATAAAGCTTTAAATCATTAACCTCCTTATCAAAATGCATAGTTTAGCGAAACACAGACTAGATTGAAATTATTACCGTGTATCTAGTGAACAACAACAGATAGAATCTTAAAATTTTGCACAAGTAACTCTGCTATTTATGAGCGCAGCTAGAGTAAAAAATATCTGAATTGAGTCAGTAGGCGTGGTACCTCCCATACAAAGTCAAAAATTGACATTGTGAATATAAAAAGTTGTAACATGTAGAGCTATGAGTTCTTGTAATAAAAGCTTCCTTATTAATTTAAATATTTATCCAGTATGGATTGGGACAGTGAGCGTAATACTTCTTACACAGAGTAAAAAGTTGTTTTCGTTTACCTAGAGAACCGATATTAAAATTTCGTACAAGTAATATCAATATTAGTGTGTATAGTAAAATGAAGAACTGATTGAATTGGAGGAGTGATGGAGAAACAATTATTAGCATAAGAGTAGCGAAGAGCACCGGCAATAATTAGTGGTTTATATTTCTCTTGTATTGACTGTACAGTCTGAGTGTTATAGAGATAAAAAAAAACCTAAGAAGTCCTATTAAGTCTACATACAAAATATGTGGGTAAACTCAAAAGAAAAATCACAATATTTCATTTAAAATAAACACAATCCTTAATTCAAACAAATAATTTTTTTTAATTTTTTTTTTTAATTTTATTATTCAACAAAAAAAAAGCTAACAAAAGAATTAAAAGTACTGTTTTTTTTTCATTTTTAATTATTTCAACTCACAAAAATAATTATTTAAATAACTTTATTTGATTCGAATCAAAATTCAATTTAGCTATGCTGAATCTCACATTCCCTTCACAATATATGTAAATCTAGTCAAGGGAAGTAACTCCAATCCAAACAACAAATATTGAGGTTAACAGAGAATCAAAAAAATAAGAAAAAAGTTAGGTACTGTGGGTGCATTCTAAAAAATTTTAGCATTTCCTAAAAGAACTCTACAACCGCTTTAAAATCATATTCATATTGGTATCTTGAAAAATATAGTGGACAACCGTACTTTTTTATAAAAAGTTCAGTGGTCCATTATTTCAAAAATAAAAGAAGGAGGTTATCATGGAGGTTAGATTATGCTTACAGATTGGTCCCGTTTTAAAAACAGTTCATAATCTTAAAAATTAAAGAGTGCCCCCATACAACACACATGTTTTTTAAAGTGTATTATGAACCGTAAAGCGCACTGAACTTAAACTAAAAAAATGTGTCATACTATAGCTCACAATAGTAAGAAGTAATACAAAAATAAACCTAAAAATTAAGAGGTGTCCCCATAGGTGACGTAAATTAACTTATATGCGCCTATCTTTTGAACCGTTATTGACAAACGCTTGAACATTGAACAGGATGTCGACAACTATGACCGTTATAATAACAAGTATAAACATTCAAAATTATAAAAAAAGGGTGTCCCAATAGTTAATGTAATTAGATTTATGTAGGAAAAATTTTGAATTGTTATATCCAGTTGAAATTAACAAAGAATAACAAATAAAAATTTTGTATATGGAAATTAAAGGGTGTCCCAATAGTTAATGTTATTTGATGTATGTGGCCAAACTTTTGAACTGTTATGGCCAGCTGATTAAAATTTACAAAGAACCTATATTGCTTAGTCCGCTTTAACAACAAATATTAAAGGGTGCTCCCATATTTGAAATAAATTGACCTGTATGGCCCTATCGTTTAAACCGTTTATACAAACACTTAAAAATTGAACAGAATGTCTACTTCTTTGTCTGGTATATAAAGAAGCAAAAATATTTAAAATTATAAATAATAGGGTGTGACAATAGTAGTTGTTTTTTGATATATATGACCAAACGGTTGAACAGTTGAGGACAGTTGATTAAAATTTGCACAGAACCTTTATTGATAAGTCCGCAAACTTAAATTAAAAATTAAAGGGTGTCCTTTTAACTGATGTTATTTGATCTATATGGTTCTGTCTTAGAAACCGTTACAGACAAACTCTTAAATATTATACAGGATGTCAATTAATATATCAAGTGTAATAACAAGTACAAATATTTAAAATAAGATAATAAAGGGTGTCCTAATGGTTGTAATTTGATGTATATGATTAAACTGTTAAGCAGTTTTAGACAGTGGAATTTAAATAAATTTTGTTTAACTGTGTCAGCAATAGAAAGTGTAAAAAATAAAGTTTGGCTACAATACTGCTGAATTTCTTGTTTGATCTGCATTCATATATTGTTTTACGACATACAAAAGATCTTGACGCAATCTTTCTCAAATATAATAAAACTAATGCATAATTACCACATTAAAAATAATATGATTTTAAGTTTGTCTGTTTTGAGGTCGGTTTTTTTTTTTGCAAGAATTAGTTTTTTTTTTATTTGTTTGTTGTAGTGTTAAATGATAAATAAGTATGTGACTAAAAGGTTCTTAAAAACCTTCGATACAGTCTTGCGCTTTAATGTAAGCTGCTGCGTGCTGTAACGTTAACTTATTAGCCACGGCATAAGTAGTTTTTATTGCTGCTAATTATCTTTCATGAACTTTGTCTAACTTATCTTTAATCTCTTAAGGCATTTTGTCTTTTAATAACATTAAGCTCGATTACTTTCTTTTCAACTGTATTTTAAATAATTTGTCTTTTAGAAATTCAAAATAATAAAGTCCTTCTTCTTGAAATTCTAGGTTAGCTTGTATGGTTTAAGGCATATCGATCATTCTTTTCTATTTCTCTATTTCCTAAATAAGTTCTATTCAATTTTTCATTCAAACATCAAAAGTAGAAAAGAAGAGCATTAAACCGTTTTAAAAATGTTCAATTTATTTTATTGTTTGAACCACTTATAAACACACACACACACAGCTTTTAAAACCTTTTTGCTTGTGTACACTTTCAAAAGAAGTTGGATATAAAACAGAAGAAAAACAGAAAAACCGAAAACTAAGAAAAAGAAAAACAATGTAAGTAAGTGCTTAGCTGATGCTAAGTATTTAAGAAAAAAAATTTAACAACACTTGTTCTGCATGTTGTTTGTCTACTGATTTTAGAATATAAAATTTTAGTTGTATTTTCCCCTCTCCCTCTTTTTGAGTTAATGAAATTAAGAAAAAGTTTTCATTAATAGTTTTTTTAGTTTTCATGAGGGAGTTTTTTTAATTCAGCAAAATGTTTATCTTTTTTCTAAAAAAAATTCTGGAATATTAGATATTTAACACTTTTGCCACTGGCTTTTATTTTGTATCTCTTTGAAAAGGATTCACAGATTATTGAAAGATGATAAGAATTAGATGAGAGTAAATTCTTTTTGCACTTATTGAACTTTTTAGAATTTCAATGTAAAAAAATAGTGCTAACAAATACACACAAAAAGTATACACATACTTACACACTTTTGCTTACACTTACACTAATGCTTTTAAACAGTATCAATCTTGCCATTTAGCCTTTTGTGTTTGGCTTGACCTGCGTCGGTTATTCGTTTTTAAAATGTGCTTAGAAGGGTTAGTTCTTAAATTTCTTTATTTATTAACCTACATCTTTTAATTTTAATTCTCCTATATGAATATCTTAAAAAAGCTATGGATTCGATTTCCCAAATTAAAAATCCTTGTTCTCGAAAATTCCCCGAAAGACGTTTCTTAACCTTGAAAATATTTTCACATTCCAAATCTTTGTTGTTGCTCAAATCCTGCCTTAAATTCGTATCTTCAGAGTTAAAAAATGTAACCATTTATGGGAATGGATTTTTCGTTTCTCAACAAATGAAGGAGGCTTTTTTAAAGCCGATAGAACTTACGAAATATTTAACTTTGAAACAAACTGTCACTCAGCATTCACTTTTTAATAATAATGATCACAATACTCTCGCAAATAATCATAAATCGGTTGAAGCTTAAATAACGCTTTTAATTAATCCAAAACTATTTTGAAAGACAGTCGTCAAATAAATGCTTCTGATTATTTTTGACTTGTTAATTTACAAATCCAAAAAATCCATAATATACGCTTAATACTCCATTTAAGCCCTAACAATTATACAGTTGGAGAGCATTAAATGCTGGTGACCATTATTTCTTTTAAAAATGAAGCCGGAGCTCGCGTTACATTCGATGAAAATCGTTATAGCACCAAATTTTTGTTTGAAATTATAAAAGACATTGGTGCATGTGGCATAAACTTTAAACAAGATGATGCTACGTGCCATATGGCAACCGCCTCCTGTGCGGTTAAGAATTGCCACCTCTGTATTATTTTCTGTGGGACACCGTGAAGTCTCTGCTATACTTATAATGCAGAAACGAATGAAAGGCCTAAAAGTAGACATCCAGACTCCGCATTATCAATCTTAAAATTTTTGTCGAGCTTAAAAAAAACTCTTTTGACAATTGTTTTTAAAGTCCGTAATAATTTTCATGTTGTTACTTATTTAGTCTTTAATTGAATTCATTATCGAAAAGACTCTCTTAATTCAAATATAGCAGAATTATTACGTGTTGTTACATTTTGCATAATTTCTTAAACCAACATAACTGTGCTGGAAAGTGAAAACCATCCGTGTGTTCTACATATTTGCTGATTACTCGGCACCAGTAGAAAAAATAAGAAATGCTATTGGCAATTTTTTATATTGAAGAGATTCCGTAACAAAACTAAACTAAATCAATTTTTAAGTAAATAATAACACATTTTTATTGAACATCTTGCAAAACAGTTGACGTTGATTTTAAGTTTAGCCCTTTATATTTCTTATGGAATGATGTCAACATCTTTAAGAGTTGATGGCAAATGTTGGATGTTGATCGGTTTTACTCATTTCTCCCGTCAAACTTTTCTCTGTTTTCATTTAAGAATGATTATGCTTAGATTGTACTCATTTAAATCAGTGCACTATTGAAGATATACGTGAAAAATGTGACAGACAGAGATGCAGACTAAGGCTGCTATTTAAAAAGGTGGACTTCGTTAATTGTTAGATTCTTAACCAAAAATCCCAGATTTTTGATTATTCGCAACAAAAAATTTTAAACTCCGAAAAGCCCAGCAGGAAATTAAAAAAAGTCGTCTTTTTTGCAAAAACCTCAATTTTTGGCCTAAAAATAAAATTTTTGGCAATAAAATAATTTTTAAATGAAAAACTTTAAACCTTTTTGATCTCGAAAAAGTGCGGGATTTAGGGAAAGTATTTTTAAAAATGTTTATTTGCTGCCATATTCATAAAAACTAAAATCAGTTTGAAATGTGTTTTATGACGAAATTTCCATACAAATTTGTCCCAAAACACATTTCAAATCTATTTTATTATTTTATGAAAATGACAGTTAGAGTTTTGTAAACAGTGTTTAAAATTTTCCACCTGCAAAAATGATGTGCGGACAATTGTTTTAGTACCACCACACTGCTGAAATTTGGTGCTTTCCTGATTGTATCTCTATTTTGTCTACGAAATGACATATTTTTATAAAGAAAAAAGTAATCTATATTCAAACCGAGTTTCTAAGGGACCTCTCCACAAGTTTTAATTAAAATCCATTTAGCAGTTTTAACGTGATGCGAACACAAACAGAGAGACAAAGATTCCAAAAATATATGTTTTTTATTCTGTCTCGATTAAAATCTACACCAATACCAAAATTTTTCTAAAATATTTTATGTACAGAAATGAATCCGTTTCTATTTTATTTTATATGAATATAGATATATGATCTATATACGTTCTAAGTGTCTGTATCTTGCGGTTTGAAAAATAAGCCTATAAACGTCACTGTCACGCCTTAAGTTTTGATTTTATTTTTGAAATTATTTTAAATGGAGCTGCCATAGTAGCGTATCTTATTATATATTTTAGGTGCCTATTTATTATGCCTATTATTAAAATCACATCCCTATAGGAAGTTTTTTTTTAGTTTTAAGTCTTTTATTATAAAAAAAAATTTTTTGAAGTCAGTAAAAATTAGAATTTTTTTTAACTTTTCTAATATTTTCAAGATTTATATAAAGCCTTTTCTAGCTTCTGCCAACACTCTACTTAACATATATTTGGATACTTTGAGTTCACTTGACAAATAGCTTAGTTTATGCAATTATATCAAGAATTTAGTAACAATGACAAACAAAATATGTTGCAAGAGGTTAACTTTTTCTCCACTCCTTGATAAATATTTAGTTTAATTTTGTTAAGCAACAGCTTAAAAGAGTTATAAGGATTTTATAAATGACAGCTGCTATAAGTTAAGGGTTGATGGGTGACATAATTAAAAAATGTTAAAATTTGTTGAAGTGAGTAACTCTCACTTTTTGCTTTTCGTACACAAAAATTAAGTTTTTTGAAGATAAATATGGAGAAAAGACAAACACATTCAGTGTGAAATTTGTCCTTGGCTGTAAATGAAATATAACAAAAGCAAAAGATTAAAAAAATTACAGTAACTAACTCGCGCAGTGGAGTAAAAAAATTAAATTAGATTTTATTTTGCCTTTTCTACAGCAAACTATTTTTATTTTTAATTAGAAAAGGCTTTTTAAACTCTATCCATGGCTAGACGAATTTGGTGACCACTCAAAAGTTTCGATAGTTAGTAGGCTCCTTGAAGACGCGTATCTTCAGTTTTTGTCCAATAACTAACTTTGACTTAGTGTTATCGCTTAATAATAAAGCTAAGGATCCGTTAAACAATTAATGTTGTATTATTATTAATTTTGTAAAAACTAACCAAAAAAGTTTTAATCCAAAAATTTTATTATTTGAAGATTATGATTTTGGGTAAATGACCCACGCCCCTATTCTTGACGGAGCTCATTCACGACGACGTACTTTGGGCCAATTTTAAGAGGGATGTTAGCCGTATGTCACGTTCCTTCTTCACTTACTTCACGTGGCCCAACAAGCAATTATCGGAAAATATCAAATTTTATGTCCCTGGCAGCTAACTGACAGGATCATTTCTCGGAAATACCTTATCGCCATTTTGATTTTGAAATAGTTGATTATTGCGGACGCTGTATGGCACGTAGCACCATCCTATTAAAACCGTATATTGCGTGGATCAAAGTAATCGACCATCAAGTATTTTTGTGGATCTAATGGAGTCTGTATGTTTTGTTTTGGAGTGCCCTTACTCCCTTTTAGTGGAAATTTTTTAATTAACCAACCACATGAAAATAATTTTTCGACTTAACATTTGATCAGTTTCCAAGATTAAATTCTTACACCCGGTAAATCTTATACGGGTAAAGATCTAAATGAAAGATTAAAGTTTCCTACGACCGACCGTGACCCAATTCGTTTTAAGACTTTTAATAACAGCCGCGATAATCTTTTTTGGTAAGTTGACAACTAACAATATTTTGTTGCTTAGCATTTCTTAATAAAAGTCTTTCAACCTTTCTCATGTAAAAATAACCAGTTTTTACTAAAGTTAAATGGATATCTGCAACAGATCACAGAACGTCGTGAGATGAATGAATACTTCGTTCCTTTCTTGGCCCGGCCTACTTTAAGTTGATACTCATAAACCATCTTCTTTGCAGTTGCCTCCATTCTCACCTATTTTTGTGCGATTTGAAGTACAAATTCCGGCAAATTCTTTTTATTTTCGTTAACATTGAAGTTATCTTTACAGCATAAGGAAAGCCATATAAGCGTAATAGTCTTCTTTCTTTCTATTCCAAGCTATGGATAGTCCAGTATACACAGCTGCAAACTACTTAGGTTAAAATAAATAGTGTTGTCCTCTTACTTATTTATTCTTGGTAATATCTGTTCGGAACTGAACTGCAGAAATTTTTCTCACCCGATTTATCTCTTAAGAGTCCCTATTAAAAGCCTGCAAACGCTCACGATTACAAGAAGATTGATGTGGTTTTTTAACCGTTTCGTTAGCTGAGCAATTGTTGAACGATTGCTTTTACCATTGAAAAGAAAATTTTTCAACTACTGAAAATGACTGAGAAGAACAAAAATTCCTTTAATCTACCTGAAGTTCATAACTGTTGTCTTCTTATTATTTAAGATCAGACATACATTATTGCAAAAAGATAAATCGTGGTTTCCATTAACTTTTACAAAAATACATTTATTTTTAATTAAAAACAAAAATTTAGTTTTTTTTAATGCTCTTAAATTTTGACAACAATAAAACCTCCATCATAATCTACTAATGGATGACTAAATAAATCACACTCAAGAGACAACAGAAACAACCATAAACACTTTTGAAGTTTATTAACTTCTTTTTCGTTTTGAGTTTTCAACCTCTAATAGTGATACAAACTAATAAATAAACATATACGAAATTTTCTGTCAAAACTATAACAACTCCATGAATTATTTCTTGCGAGGTAGATATTCTTGCTGTTTTGGTTGTGTCTTTTGTAAAAAAAAACTCGAAGTATTTCCTTTTTAAATTCCCATGATAAAATGTAAAAAAAAAAACTTTTTTAGGGAAGTAAAATACAGCTTTTAAATTCTCTGTTTTTACCTAAATATACAATTTTAATTGACATTAAAAGCTTTATAAGACACAATTATACACTGAAACAAATATTAACCTAAACTGTGAAAAATGGGGTGTAGAAATAAAGAAATAAATTTTAGAAAATTAATTGTTTTAAAAATTTCAAGTGTCTGACCTTAAAAGTTTAAAATAAATATAATGAGAATAGTTGTGATTGTCAAAAAATCCAACGTAACATTACATTTTGTTTCTACACTAACAAACAGTAATATGCTCTCCGAAAACCTTTAGAAAAAATGATTTTTCTACTAAACTGTTTTAGGTTAATTTATTTAAAAAAATACGTTTTTTGATATTTTTCTCTAAAAGAGCTCTTAAATTTATAGCACCGAAGATACACATATTTGAGTGTCACTTATAAGTCATGGAGTAAGCCATTTCAAGACATGCTCAGAGATAGCTTCCTAGTTGGGTTCTACTAAGAGTCTTTCTTCGGAGTGCAAATTAAAAGGTTGACTGGGTTATGAGCAGCAAAACAACCCTGATAAAATAAAAGATCGTAGGGTCTGGAAAAATTTCTAAAAAAGAATTTGTTTAATGGAATATCAAAATCCTTTCCGTATTATTTGACATATACATTATATTTGCTTTCACACTATCATACTTTTTTATAATACTTAGGTATTTGACAAATCTTAATACTCAGTATAATAGTGTGAAACAGACGTCATTGTTTTATATCAAACATATTTAGTTAAACTTCAATGTATATTATAAATGTCTGCCTTCTACGGTTGAAAAACTAAAGCTATTATACGTTAAACTCACGTCGCTATACAAACGCCCTTTATATATTTTGAACTTACAGTATCCGTCTGTTGCGGTCCAAAAAATAGAGCCACGTATTGGTTGCAATAGCAGGTGTCAGTAATTTACAATTAAAAAAGCAATATTTCTATAAATATTAGATCAATTTCGGGACACTCGTCAATTTTTAGAAATACTAAAATAAATTATGGCGAATTTTGTAATATACCCTCTGTCGAAATATCAAGAGTCTATTACGGTTATAGAGATAGAGGTCTGTGACAGGTGAATAAACGCACAGACAAAATATTTTGATGCTTCTTAAAACCCTTTCACACTATAATACTGAGTATTAAGATTTCCATTGAATTATGTAAGAAGGAAATCAAATGAGAATTGTTGCGATTGTCAAGAAATCTAAAGTAATATTACATTTTTTTACACTATTACAGTTCAAAGAAAATGAAATTTACCAAGCTGGTACGAAATTTAAGCAACGGCGACAGAAGAATATTATATATGGTGCGGAAGTGCTGCCTCATAACAATTTTTGGACGTTCAGCTTCTTCGTAAATAAAAATACAAAATAAAAAATATACAAAGAATTGCAGCTATTTGTATTTTGTTGTAAACAAAATCCATATGTAAGCGACAAGTATATGGGCAATTTTAGGCAGTTGCAAGATAAAAAAAAGATAGCGTAGACGATAGGGCGCTATCGTCTTCGATGCAGTCGGCATGCTTCTTTGCTTAACAGCTGCTTTTGTTATTTTCTTAATTTGCTGTTTAAAAAAATCAGTCCTGATAAAATGAAAAGTGTTAGCGTATGGAAATGGTTCGGTATTATGGGATGTCAAGTTTCTTTCCGTATTGTTTCATACATTGATAACATCACACTTTCTGATAGGATTTAAGTTTTTGACAAGTCTTAGCACTCAGTATTATAGTATGAAAGGGGCTTTAATAGAATACACTTTGATTAAGGAAAACAAAAATGAGCTAAACAAGAAAATATTTTTTTTGCCAAAGTTATAAGGTTTCAAAGTTGCACTTTGTTAACAAGTTCTATGTTTTTTATTAAATTTGCATATGCTTTAAAGGATTAGAAAGTAGGTTACATTTATTTACGTAAGAAAAAATGTGTACTAATTTATTTTGTCTAAAAATTATAAATTTTAATTGTTAATAACAAATGTAAAAGAAAAACAACAAAAAGAAAAACCACAACTTTTGTCAGAAACTTAAGAATAGTCTAAGTAAATTACGAGTAATAATTTAATTGCTACACCTACATATGATAAATAAGTGCTATAAAGTGCGACTAAAATAGCTCTTGGGGAAAAAATTATTTATTCAAATAAATATTTGAAAGTAAAAATCACGACTGGCTCTAAGCCAAATTATTATTGTTTGAAACAAAACGTTCTTTAGTTATTTTTCCACTATACATTTTTTTTATAGTTGGTATGGTTTTTTACAAAAGCAAAGGACGACCAATTATATTTTTTTTAGCTTATAGAAATTGTAAACAAAGGAATAGGTTTTTAAATGTATTTTTTTTATTTAATTGAAAGGCCCAATCAGTGACATCCTTTAAGGGGATCCCTGACAGGTCCAAAATAAGAAGGGTAATGGAATAAATAAACCCACCTTGTATTTAACTGATTTTATATTTTTACTTATTTGATTTTTTGAATATTATATTGTCTTGCTAGAAGCCAAACGTTTCCATGTATATAATTTTTTTTAAAGTACAAATTTTCGTGAAAAATATTTTTTTTTAAACTCCGGTAAGAAAGGATGCAAGTCATTGCATCGAAACTTGTAACCTTTTTTACTTTTTTTCTTTATTTTTGTTAATTTTCTTTTTATTTTCCACGAGAAAAAATCATTCCACGACCCTAAAAATTCTTCCACTTACCTTCTTATTATCACCTTTAACTCACGAAATTATACCAAAAATTTTTTTACTATAAATTACTAAATCTTAAACATAATTTATTTAAAGTACAACAAAAAAAAAAAAAACAAAACTTTCATAAAAAAAGGAATAACATTTAGTTACATCACCAGTTTAGGCTAGGCCTAACTAACTTCTTCAATGGGAGCAGAATACAAAAAACTATAAAAAACCATCGAAACACTTACGAATAGAGTTCGAAAATTTTAGTCGAAAAAAAATATTTCGTCATCTGCACAAGAATTTAGCCTTCGATAAAATGTTACATTGAATTCATATTTAAAGAACCCTTAAGTCAATAAATATTTATAATTGAAGCATACATACGTATGTATGTACACATACATACATACATTTAAACAATACTGAAAATTATTTATTATAAATTTATACATTAAAAAACTACCTGTAAACATTATTTATAAGTGTAAGTCTTTGCAATCAATAATTTAATTTTATATTCCTTATAAAGGAAAAGGTATTTCACAAAATATTTCAAAAATGATGTCAAATTTATTAACGACTTGAATATATTCATATTACAAAATTAATGTTTAACTAACCTTAAATTGTTGTTGCTCACTCATTTAGGTTTTTTTAAACGATTTTGAATATAGTTAATAAAAAATTCTTTTATTTTTTCTTGAAGGCACATATCCATACATATTTACCAGGGATGTCAGTTTCAGCGATTTCTTGCAAAACGCACATACGGACAAATAGCAGAATTAGAACGACAATAAATGAAATATTTATTTTGCTGAATGAAAACAGTACTGCATTTATATTAATAGATAATCAACCTATAAGTTTTTTTTAACGCCTCACGTTAGTCTGTGCGTGCACTCAAAGTATTATTATCCGTTACACGCACTTATTCCTGCCAGAGCACATATATGTAGTTTTTATTGTTGCTACACTCAAAAATTTTTTATTCATTTACAGTTTAAAATTATTCAAAATTATTTTTAAGCACCAGATTTCCAATTTAATTTAGAGTTATTTTTAAAATAACAATTAAATGTAGCGTAGACATATTTTATTCTTTTTATTATGAAATATTGAAATGAATGTTTTAGCTGCAGCTATACAAAAGTTTCAAACATTTTCAATTTTTTGCTTGCATGTTTTAAAAATTTTAGTATATTCTGAAATATCACTTCTCAAGCTTCTAAATTATAGCTAATTGACCATATTGCCAATCGAACTTTTTTATTAAAAATTTCCGAGGATCATAACTCGGTAAATGTGGGCGAGAGCTAATTTTTTCACTTGGTGTGTTTTTCTTAATTTTTAATTTTCTACCGCTCCATTCTTTTTTATTGGAGTTACTTCATTCTTCCAAATGATATGGAAAAACTAAAGACAGTAGTGGTATTAAGCCCACTGCCTCGAGGGTCATGGACCGATCTTGCTGATATTCAAAAGCACCACTTTCGACACTATGCTTGATCGATTGGCGTATTTAAATTTTTTCTAGCTCAGCTAGTGCCCATGCGAGGTTGATTTCAACACTAAGACGGACGGACAGAAGAAAATATTTGTGTGCAACACTCATGTATACTTAAGATGCTACGAAAAAATTTAAAAAGGGGAAGCTAGATTTTTAATCAAGTGTAGTCTTTTCACGAAATACGAACATTTATTAGAAAGGGGTATTCCGTAACTGCATTGGGTGTACTCAGATCTGTGTTTTAAAGAAGATAAAAATAAAGCGAAATAAGTTTTAGTTTTAGCGAATTCTGCCATATTCGTAAAATTTTCGAATTTTCAAAAACTAATATTACATTTTTTGTTTCATTTGTTTAAAAATTATTAAATCTATATGAAGTTAATAATCTTGACGCACTAAATTTTCAATTTGTCACTTTGGCGATTTTTGTACTTATTTGGCTTAAAATTTTTTGAAGAATTTTTGGCTATTTTGATTTATGTAAGACTTAATGAGCAAGAAAGTATTATAATCTGGCAAATTTTCAGTATGAACTAATACTGTTGTATTTGGGCATACTGAATAATTCATAAGCATTATCTATCAGGAAAAGGTGAAATTGGTACATTTTAATTTTTTTGTACATTTAGAAAATAAAAAGTTAAATAATACAGCAGGTAGTCTAAATGTAAGAAGTGAGGCCACATTAGCTGCTTGTTGTTACCTATAAAAAAACAAGAGAAAAATCTGAGGAAATATAAAAAAGCTATGGTGGATAATTATAAAGATAATATTTTACATTCCGTATCTTTTTATCGTCAATGTTTTCACGAAACGCCTTTTTATACCCTTCACCACAAAAAGTGGAAAAAGGGTACATATAATTTCTACAATATCCATTTCCTTATGCATAGCGAAGTCGATTGAGTGATGTCCGTTTGTCCGTCTGTCCGTCTGTGTTAGTATCGAGGCAAACTTGATTTCACAAATAATAAACACGTCAATCGATCGACCGATAATGCTATTGGAAATCAGCATTATCGGTCCATGTCGTTCGAGGAAGCTGGCAAATCACCACGCCTACCTCTAATTTTTTCATGTCATTCGGAAAGCAATTCCAATCAAAAAATTAAACGTATGGGACGATAGAGAATTAAAAAATAAGAAAAAACATCACGTGAAAAAACTGGCGCTCGCTGTATTTTCGAGTTACGGGGCTTTGAATTTTTAAGCTTTGAAGAGGTCATTAAAATAATATTAAAATTTTTTAAAAATGCTTAACCCATCAAGAGCCGATGTTACTTTTATGTAAAATTATATTTATGCAGTACTAAAATATTGTTTTTATTTTTTAATTCTCTGTCAGCCCAATATTTGCTTTTTTGATTGGAGTTACTTCACTAAATTTTATTTACATAGATAGTGAAGGGTATATAAGAATCGGCATAGCCGGATATAGCATTCTTACTTGTTAAACTGCAAAACGCTATATTTATTGGAGCAAGTTCTTAAAGATTAAAATTCGATTGTACCAAATTGTCCGTCAGTTCATCCGTGTTACTGTTGAAATCAAGTTTGCCGAGGCACTAGATCAGCTACAGAAAATTTTAATACGCCAATCGATCTGAGAGAGTGTAGAAAGAAGTGCTATGGGAAATCAGAATAATCGGTTCTTGTCTTTCGACGTAGTGGGAAACACATCGCCTACCTCAAATTTGTTTACATCATTTGGAACAATAAAGTAACTCCAATAAATAACGTCAATGTATGGGCCGATAGAGAGTTAAAAATAAGAAAAGAATCACCTGAAAAAATTGGCGATTCCATATTTTCAAAGTTAAGGGCCTCTTATATTTTTAAATTTTTAAAATATCAATATGGGTATCATTTAAAAGCTTTTTAAGAGATCTTCGAGGAAACACTACAATTTTTTAAAAATGCTTAACCCATTTAGAGCCAATGGTATTTTGATGAAAATTTTTGTATATGGAGTAGTTAATTTTTTGTTAATTCTGTGTCAGCCCAATATTTACTTCTTTGATTGAAAGAACTTCACTAAACTAGATTTCCATAGATGGTGAAGGGTAAATTAGATTCAGCATAGCCGAATATAGCACTCTTACTTGTTTCATTTATATTTAAGTTCAGTCAATAAATCTGTATTTTTTGTTATCAAAAGCTTTCACTTTAATACTTTTGTATTATTCGGTTTTAACGTATTTTAAAAGGAATTTTATTCTGCAACTCCGCATATTGCCATGACCTTATTATAAACTATTTAATATTTCAAGTCAGAATTTTATTTCAGTTATCAGGTATTGAATAAGCCCAGATCATATTTTTTAATAAAGTTTAGTTTAGATTTTATTTGTTGACAACTGGTATATTTTCATAAGTCCACTGGTTATAAAATGCTGTATGTTTTATTATATGAAACAACAATGTTAGTGACCAATGCAATATATTAATTGCCAGTTAAGTTATATAACATGAAAGTGACTTTTATTTACTAGAGACATCACAGTCACTTTTGCCTAAAGCATTTTAAAGTTTTATGGGAAAGGAAGAGAGACCGGCTTTCAAAAACAAACATATAGAATATTCTACCTTCTACATAAGTATCTAATAATGTTAAAAATTTTATTTTTATTTTATTTTATTAAGATCAGTACAGCCGTAAGTGCCGGTTTTTTTCCCTTTTCTCCCATCTAAGCTCTAGCTGTTGAAACAGACACGTATTGAATTGTATAGATGAATTTCATTCAAATCGATTATCCGAGACTTTGTTAAAATCGATTAACATGCAAATTTTTGTTTCCCCCTCTTCTCTTGGTCCGCTTTTTAAAAATATAAAAAATAACATATATAAAAATAAGTTAAAAAATAAACTTCATTAAAATCGGCTTAGCCGTTCAACCAAGTTTGACTCACTAACAAACAAATAAATAAACAAAATTGCAAAGAGATTTATAATATATGTTAATTTAGATTAACTAGATCTCAATTTATTCTACCTTTAATTTTTTTAAGTAAATTTTGTACATTTTTTGGTTCATTATTAAAAGAAATTTTCCAGTTTTAACAAATAAAAATATTTTTGTTTGAAAAAAAAAAAAAATAGCAAAAAATTAATTACTGATTTTGGAAGTTTTTGAAACTGATTATGAAAAATTCGGTGAAAAAAGTATGACAGACCTGCTACTTATGAGAACACAATATTTGTGCAACCATATGTGTCTATAGAATTTCACTTTTGCTTTGCATATGTAGTTCCATACATACGTATGTATGCGAGTCAAAATAAGCAACTTTCATAAGGGTTATATTGTTTAATATCACACGTAAATATATATATGTCGATATGACATAAACTCTTGCCAATACTAAAGATGCTTTTGTCGCATTAAAATAGAACACGCTCGTAATGAAAAGTAGACACATGAAAAGTATTAATGCTTTAAGGTTAAATTTATAAGTATTTACAAAAATGAAGAAAAACAAGTATTTTTGGATTGAATCTTTTTTATGGTTTAACAAATTCTTCTTCTTTTATTAGCTGGTTACGTTTAAATCAAAAATTCTACGTATTTTAAAGCCTTTGCAAGGAATAATTATGCAATTTCCTAATAAAGTTTTTGCGACAGCACTTGAAAACGTAAATTATAGGTTTTTTGCATGTTCATATGTTAAGGGGCCAATAGGGATGTTTTTTTTTTATTTTTTAATTTTGGTATTTTGATTTTCGTAAGTCAAGAGATTTTTTGGATTCTCGAAACCTTAAAATTTCGGAATTTAGAGGTTTTTCGTTATTTTCGAATATTTCAATTGTTTAGTGAACAATATTTTTGACTTCAGAAAAATTAAGCTCAATGAGTACTTTGTTGTATGATGTTCTACATATCAGTTGATTTAATGTTCTAAATCAAAGTGAAAACTTGACAACAATTCTATAATTAAAATACATAATCACAATCATTGTGAAGAATTTTTGTGATTGAATTTTTAACATGTGGCATTATTGCTTATCACATAAAATTTATGTTTACAATGTAAACTAACTTGTTGTTGACGCAATAAATGCTGATGATGTAACGAATCAGCAAATGCTACATTAAATTCGGTAAAAAAAATACAATTTTTTATAATTTTTTTAAATTTGTTTTTGTCTCTGAACGGACACCATGAAAATTATGTGTGATAAAATATGTGGTTTATTTCTGATGATCCTCGAAAATACAAAAATACAATATTGACATTCAGTTTCGTCAAAATTGGTTTATATTAAAATATTCTAAAAAATTTTCCTTAAAATGTCACATATATGAACCCCTTTTAATTTGCAAATCTAATATTAAGCTTAAGTTCACCACAATTAACACATCTTATTTCCACGAACTTAAACAGGTAGTCCTTTTTAAATATTTGAATGCTTAGAAATCAATTCATTGCTCTCTAATTCATTATAAATTCCTAATGGTTTCTTATTTTACTCTCATGATTAAAGATACAATAAAAACACTTCGAATGTTTATTTTTCTGTCACTTGCTCAACATCAAAAAAAATCTAAAATTTAAGTTTAAGTTCTTTTGAAATTTGTAAACATCATTATCTAAGTCTTCATAAACTTCATAACGAATCCACCTGAAGACATTTTTTAATTCTACTATACGCACAAAAATTTGGCAAAAGGACAATAAAGGCTGTGCACGAAAACAATTTACTGGTTTACAAAAAATATTTATTTTAGCACAAGCTGCATCCCAAGCTACTCCACAGAAGATTTTATTTTTGTTTCTTATAAGATGATTGGTTTCTAAAAAAATTTGAAATCTTATTGAAATAAATAAAAGCTGCAATATTTTCATACCCTTGATGACCGGCGGAGAGGTATTTTTTTTTTTTTTTTTTTGATTCTATAAAGTCATTTATTTTTAACATAATAAAGTAAATTAAAAGCCACAAGATTAAAAACCGAAGACATGACGTTGGAAACAGAGCAGCGTAAGGCAATATATCACTTTTCTTTGTCATTACATTCTTGTAACGTCCCAAAATCTTAAAACGCTTTCTGTATCGAGTGACATTTTTGGACTTTAAATTAAAAAATTAAAGTAAATTAAATTAACGTAAATTATTTTTTTGTGCTTGGCAGAGAAAAATTAAAGAATCAAAATACACTTTCTTTCCCCAAATCAAAACAGAGAATTGTTATTTTTTTTAGTAAATCATAAGATTTTCACACACCTGAAAATTGTTGAACTTCATAGAACGATTATAAAAAATTAAACAAAATCCTTGTTCCGAGCACGCAGTTTAGATAGTTCCATTGAATTATAAATTAATTTTTCAAATAACAACATAATATTGTTTGGATTAATCGACAAAAAAAAAATTAAAAACCGGACGTCCCGATTATACCACGTCAGAGCCAATCGTGGCGGTCATAAGACAAAAGTCAAATTTTAATTTTAATGCCAAAAGATTATCTTGCGAATAAAGTAAATTTAATGTCAATTTGAAAACGCATCTCTGTTTTATTCCAGTTCTAATCGTCTATAAATAAAAACACCTTTTATATTCTCTAACAAGAGTTCGCCGAACTCTTTTTCGTGACCTTGATGTTGATTAACATCTGAGCCTCACAAGTTTAAAAAAAGGGTCATCCTGCCTTAAACTTCAATATAGCGGACAATCTATATATTGAGTGTTATTTTTAAAAGTCCACTTCTTTGCACACAGTGCATATAATCTTCTTAGCATCACATTTCGAACGGCGTTATGAAAAGATGGAAGTCACTAGCAACTATCAGCTGACATCCAATTGCATCATTTAATATTTCTTAGCATTTTTTCATATCGGCGATTATAATCGCCAATGAGATTGTTATCTCAATAACTGAATCTGCTTCTACGCGAATAACAAGCACTTAACCATCAATGACGGAGGTTAATAAAGCAGCCACGAACATGGAACTCTTCGACAAAGAAGTGGGTATATGACATGAATAAAAAAATAATTCGTATGCCGACTCTATAATGTCTGTTACTTTAAAATAATTTTCCATAAATAATAGGAAAAACTGGATAAAAATCTGCACTCACGGATAGTCTGTTTTATTAAAAATTCTACAGACGTCGAATTAATTTTTTTTAATCCTCAAGATGTATAAGTGTTTGTTGATATTTTTTGTTAATACATTTTGGGTTTATGTTTTAAGTGTTTCATTGTTTAAGATTCTATTGACGCAAGATGAGGAAATCGTTAGGATTTATATTGTAATTTTTTTGGCAAAACATTGTGAAAAACGTGACCTCATATGACACATGCAAAGAGTTTGTATTCAGTTCTCTTTTTAATTTTCTGTTTCATTTTTATCTTTATCGTTTTGTTTCTATTTTGCTTTTCACTTTTACCACAACATCACAAAATAACATCATCATTAGTTCTTAGACTTTATTTTTTTTTTGTCGAAATAAAATCTTTTATTTATAAATGGTTTCCAAGATAAAAATTACAAATTGAATTTACGTGCAATAAGAAAATAAATTATTGAAATAATATAATTTTTTAAAATGGCACAAAATTAATGATCGTCTCAAGTAGAACAGTTGTCGACTATACTTTTTTGTGAAGCAAATTAAATTATGAACTGTGTAGTAATATTTTTAAGTCTCACATATTTAATTTTAATTGATTGTTTCTGATTTTCTATTAATCTTTATAATGTCTACCTTTGCGCCTTAACATAAACGTTTGGTGAACCGGTTAAAAGTGAGTGACATTTGTTCTGTCAGCAAATGAAATACTGTTGTCATACCCGTCTATTTGTCGGGTACATTTGACGGCTTTGTTATTTTTAAGCAGTCATGGGAGATACGTTGGTCAAGGTGCCTGCTTATTTGGTAAACAAAAATAAAATATTGAGTTCAAATCCCAACGAGACTTAGAAGAATTAAATTTTTATTATATGAACTCAGTGTGTGTGATTTAACACACATTTGTAGTAAAAAGTGTTCTTATTGAGAAGAAAAAATGTGTTGGGTGTCGGCGGTTATTATTGTCAAACAAAAAAATTAGGATACAATTCTTGCCTGAGCGTTAGATGAGAAAGTGATAAGACAACAACATTGTGTGGCAGTTAAATCTGATTTAGTTAATGTGCCTGTTTGGTAAACGTTAGGTGCTGAGTTCAATTTCCAACGCAGCCTTAAAACAAAAGGAAAACAGTTGTTTGTTGGTGGTTGTGGTTGAGTTGCTTAAGACAAATAAAACTGTTATACCTTACGATTTTACTTGATGGAAAACAAGATTTCTGAAAGGTCCTCAAAGATGACAACAGAAATTGCTTACCTTGCAAATGAACAAATCGGTAACTCATTGGGAGTGATTTATAAGATAAAAATCCCATTCCCATTTATAAAATCTGCTGTTATAAATTTGTTTTTACCGGAGCGATGATGAAAAGTTTTGAATCAGAAAATATGTTTCGGTTAAAATTTTTTCGCAAAAAACAAAATATTACACAAAACTGACTTTATTTAAATTTTAGGTTTTTTTTTTTGCTTAGCTTTTGTCCTTAAACAAATAGTTAAAATAGTTGCTTTTACAAAAAAAAATCTAGGCAAAAATACATTTTTTAATTTTGAAAGATAAAATTAAACTGTAATATTATGCGCATGTTGTGTGTTTGTTCAGAAATCATTAAGATTTAAAATGTTGAAATTAAAGCCAAAAAAGTATTGGGCAAAAGTTTTTACTTTAAATACTTCCGAAATATACTACATTAGAGCAACGCAGCGCTGTCTCTCTAAGCACTATAGCGTTCACAATGTTAAATCCTTAGAAACAACAGATTTGTTTCCATTTTTTCGATCAAATCGCCCATGGTGCGTTGCTAGAACCTTGCGTTCTATGTTACAAAAATTCTTCAAAGTTACAACAAAGAAAAAAAGTTGTTTTGCAAATACAAAAAAGAGGTTATAAAAAATTCTTTAATAAAAATTTTAGCAAGATGTTCATCACTGTGCTTATCTTCAAACATGAGTTAGAAAAATAAAAAAATGTTTAATATTTATTTTGAAAAATACATAAATATTCGTCTTGGTGATTGTTTAAAAAGTCTAAGTATTCAGATCAAAATAATAATATTTAAAATAGAATTTAATTAGCAAATATCTGAAAATTTAAACTATTTTTTCAGATAAAATGACAACTCGAGCTTACGACAAATCGTAAAACATTAAAAATACATACATATGTGTTGAAATTGTTATTTTTTTTCTAATATTTTATACTATTCAACACATTTCCTGCCAGAATGAAAGTCAATGTCATTTAAGAAGAATAACAACAAAACACTAAATAAGTTTTCTTCTCATTGAAATTCAACACACATAACAACCCAGTGGTAAAAAGAAGGAATATCAAAGCCTTCTAGAAGGCCTCTTTACTTCTTCTTTTGGAGGCACAAGGCCATCTAGTCGCATTCCATTTTCATTTCTTTTTTACACAGGTTGTCATTGGAGAGCAGGCCTTACACTGCCGCTTTTGTTGGCAGTAATTCTGAAAGGCCTTCCACAAATAGGCTTATAGAATACCTTCAACTTTATGCGTCCTAGAAGGTTTCATTTTGCAGGCCTGTTAAAAGAGCCTGTAAATAATTCTTTTTATAAGGGCCTGCAATGAAGGTATGATTAAAAGCCTTCAATTGAAGGTATGCTAGTACACCATCTTAGTAAAGACTTATGAAATGCATTTCGTTTTACAATTTCAAACATTTTTATTAAACATTTGAATATTAAATAATTTTTTCAATCTTTTATTAAATAACAATAACAATTCTTTTTAAAATATAAAAGAAATTAAGAGAAACAGCAATTTATTTTTTAAAAACAAGCATTTATACATGTACATTTAAAGAAATAATAGGTATTTTATTTTTGTTTATTTTTTAAACATTTTTCTTTATAAAGTTTATTTTTTTGAATCTTAAAAACTTTTTTTATAGCCATTTTAAAGTTATCAAATGTGCCTAAATCGGACTGTACGGCTTTAAAAAATAAGTTATCAACATTTGAATAAAATGTGAAAGCACTTTTGTTTTGATACCCATCATAATTACATTCTTTTATTATTTCGCTTCCAAGTAAGTTATGAAAGTTTTTAATTATTCCTCCTCTTTCTATAATTTTACTTACAATAGTTATAAGTTTTTCTTCTTCAATGTTTTTCATATTTTCATTTAGATCACATAAATCACTTATTGTTTTAACTGGAAAGATATCTTTATACTTTTTATCAATTAAGCTGCTTTTTATTATGAGTCCTAAGTTGACTTTAATCTCGGCCAGCTCATTAACCATTATTTCATTTTGATGTTTTACATCGTTTCTAAGCGATATTATTTGCTGCTGCATTTATGTAAATAATATAAATAGTTAAACATAAATATATACTTATAATATATAACTTAATTATGTTTAAAAATATAATAAGTTCTAAGCATGACAACGGAAAGATTTTGTAAAACTTGCTACAAACAAATACTTTAAGGTTATTAAAATTAACATTTTTTCGGGTAATTTTTAAAATCATTTTACCTTTCTAGTTTTGATCTTGGTCGAACTTTCCTTATACGAATGTGTTTTACAATAATAAAATATTATTTATAACAAAACATTACTTACCATTAATTCTGGAATCCACAATTTTAAAAGCCTTTTCTGTCATTTTGTCTCTTAGACCCACTATTTCCTTGAAAATTATACTTTTTAATAAAATATAACTTAATTAGATTTAAAAATGCAGAAATTTTTTTTGTTTGTTTTAAATTTCAACTTCTTTTTTTAAATTTCACCTTCTTTTTTTGTAACACAACTTTTTTAAAAAACGACTTGTCACTATTAAACAAGCTTTTTTATATATTTTCAGAATGGAGAGCCAAGGCCTTTCTTTGGCAAGAATAGGGTCATAGAGAGAGAGAAGGTCTAAGCATGCATTATAGAGGCCTCAAATGAGAAGACATTTTTAGTTTTATCATTGGGAAGTTGTAATAAAAACAATAACAACAAACAAAAATACACATAACAAACAAATTTAAATATTTATAAACACATTTTTATTTAAAATCATAATACATGTGTGTATGTATATACTTCAACAAACGCATGTGTATTAATATTTGTAGTGTTTAATTGTGAATAAAAACAAAACTAGAAAAAAAAACTTGTAGAGTAGAAGGGAAAAGGTTTAAAATTTGGAAAAGGAAACTCATATTCACTAACCGTTGCAACACTGTCATAAAACTATTCAAATCTGTGCATGGAAATGTATCTGTATTCGTGTTGTGTTATTTTTAAAATATACACTCTCACACACATGCATTCCAGAAGAAAAATTTTGTTACTATAAACAATAATTTCAACAATGTAAAACCAACACTAACAATAAGGAGATTTTAATTACTGTACTGTGCGCACTCACGAGAAGTAGATTAAAATAAATTAAAATTTGATAACTTTTTTTTTCTCTATTAAAATCGTTTGTGAATTAAAAACTATTTAATTTCATATTAATTGTCAACGAATTTAAGTGAACAGAAAAAAATTAGAAAAAATCTGTGTAAAGTTCCAGATAAATTTAAATTATTTTCTGTTTTGTTCAAGCAAATACATTTAAGAAAATTAGCATCATTTTAAAAGGCATTTTTTATCGTTCAAAAACAAACAGAAATTGAGGTAAAAGGTTTCGGTAGCGATCATGGTCGTGAAAAAAATTAAATTTTCGAGCCGGATTTATGCCATTTTTCATTACACTTGCTAGAACTTCCGTCGATGGGTGCTGGCATTCCCGATAGGTATTCTCTTGAGAAGTTAGAGTCTGAGGTCTGTTGCAGAAACACTACAAAAAGAAGTGATTAAATCTGGCGACCTTGCTAATTTGTGAAATCACCAAAACGATAGATTAGACAACCTAAAAATGTAGCCTTCAAAATTTCAATAGATCTTCTCTTGAGGAGCTCGAGTCTGAGGTCTGTTGGCAGATACTCGTAACTTCGAGAAACATTACAAACAGAAGTCTAGAGAATTAAATCGTGCGACCTTGCAACCCAGTAAAATCACGAAAGTGATAGATTAGACAACCTGAAAATTCAGCCCTCATAATTTCGGTTGTGGGTCATGCAGTATGCGCCGTTGCTCCATCTTTTTGGAACCTTACATTTTCAGTTTCAATTCGTCTAATTGAGATAGCAGATATTTTTCAAGCATGGCGCTGTAGATCGCACCGCTTACTAGTCGTTTGACCCGAAATGTTTTCAAAAATCAAGCACCGATGGCTCCCTCTGAATAAACACCACAACTAACATTAGTAGTAGTCGTTTAACTCGGGGCCTTTTCGAAGAAATAAGGCCCGATGACGTAAACGTAAACGCCACTGCCGAACGTCTGGCTTAGCTAAGATTTCTGGAACAATTGATTTTTTATTTTTATGGGGTATTTTTATTTGCAATCTATTTAACAATAATAAGCAAATCATTTAAAAATAATAATTACTGGTGTTTTAATCTTCATTAAGATTAGAACAAAATACAAAAGTTTTTATACATTTCTAAGCTATAAATATTAAAGTTGTAGTTTTTTTTACATATTCACATTATATACATATATACAATATTACTTTCTGAAAGGAAGGTCCAATATATGATACCTTTTCAATATATTAATTTCGTAACTTTCATCTAGTAAATTGATCGCAAGTGTGTTAGAATGATTGCTAAGTCTTTTAAGATATCTAGAGGTAAAATTATTTATCTCCTCTTTAATTTCTGATATGTACGTTCAAGTCCTTATGAATGTTCTTGTTTGTTAGATACCACGGTGCATTTGTGATTAATCTAAAAGTCTTTGACTGATACCGTTGTAGTAGCTCAATATTACTATTACTCGCTGTACCCCAAAGTTGTATACCATAGGTCCAGACTGGTTTCAGTATGGCTTTATATAGTAAAACTTTATTATTTAGACTTATTTCAGACCTGGGTCCAAGCAGCCAATACATTCGCTTAGTTTTGATATTGAGGTGATCTCTCTTAGCTTTGATGTGATCTTTCCGAGTCAGTCTTCTGTACAGATGCATACCGAGATATTTTACACAATTTGTTTTCGGAACTTCTGTATTATTTAAGAAAACTGGATTACAATCACCTCTTCTTAGTGTGAATGTAATATGCTTAGATTTTTCGGCATTTTACACATATATTCCATTTCTTAAGCCAGGTTAAAATATTATCCAAATGTACTTGGACTACTTCTGTTGCTTCCCTATTATCATCATTACTTGTTAGTAAAGCTGTATCATCAGCATAAGTGGCGACAGTGACATATTCCGAAACCGGCATATCCGAAGTAAATATGGTGTGAAGCACAGGACCCAGCACACTACCCTGCGAAACACCTGCTTCTAGACAGAAGACTTACAGATGCTTGAAGTCGCATTGTTTACTCTAACAATTGAATTCAATATAAAAAATAAAAAATTAGCAAAACAATAAAAAAAATTATAATATGATGACCAACGCATAGGCCATATTTTTTCTAAGCTACACCGCCGCCAAAAACATAGCCAACTTTAGTCACCTCGAAATATGGTCGACTAAAATTTAAAATTTTTTGGTTTTAATTTAATTTTTTTGATTCTTTTTGTATAATTAAGTTTTATAATCTTTCTGCCGAAATTACCGAATTACTTCCTTAGCAAAAGTTTGATGATTTGTTGGGAGCCTTGATTTTTTCTCATTAGAGCAGAACATTAGAGTGGTAGGAAAATACTAGAAATGAACACTTGGCAACACTAACGCTTACATCAAAATATTAGTCAAAAACATTGATGATTGCCAAAGATATAGTAAAAAATGTAAAAAGGCGACCACTACGTTCGGCATAGAAAAATTTATATTTTTTGAAACTGCCTAGCGAAAATACTTCATATTAGGTGGTGTACGGCACCCTTTTTTTGCTTGTAAGGTAACACGGTCTAATGTATACACTTATAATGGTCAAGAACCTATGGACATGTATGCGTGTGTATAGTTATAAAATATAGAAAAACCCGAGCCGGCAATGCCTTACAATCGAATTCTGTTACAATTTATTTTACATACTTCTTTCTTTATTTCGCTTAAACAGTCCCAGCTAGAAATGTGTGAGGGCTATGACAAAATTAAGGCAGCATTACGAAATATTTAAAAATAACTATCAACAGTTTATGAGAAACAGATGCTAGCAAACACGATGAAATAAAAATTTTGTTAAAAATATTTAAAATATATTAAAAAATGTCTGACACACACATGTACTCTCCCCACCTTAACTAATTTTATTTAATTATTTAACTTTTTGATAACTAAAAACTATTTTAATTAATAAAGGCATGTTCTATCAATGGGTAAAATGTTTTTTTACTTTTGTTTTGTTTTGCGAAACAACAACAAAAATAAATAAAAAGAGGCATAACCATATGGTAAAGCTGTATTATTTAAACGGACTTTAAATGCACAAGATTGGTCATTTAAGTTTCATTTAAGTGTCCGTTAAAAAACTGAATTTTGTTTTTAAATAGAACTTAAGTATAAATGGCATTAAAAAAACTGGCCTTTAACGTTGCTAGCAAAAAAATGCATACAAAATTCCCCAAAAATATGAAATACTTCGAACTCTTTAAAAGTTAACAGTTTAAAAAAACTAAAAACAAGAATAAATTTGATTTCGTGTATAGAATTTTATTAACCCTTAAACGATTTTTGGATGAAATTTCACCAATTTTAGTCTTAGATCGTTCTCTATCGACTGCCTTTATTTCAATCCTTCTGGTTTACATGTTTTCTTATGTTCTATTTACGTCTTTTTTACATACATTTACTTATCTCTATGATGTATGTTTATCCTTGTCCTGTTCATTATAATATATGAATAATACAATTAATCTATATTTAAACCTAGCAAAATAAATAGTAATTTCATTTTATTAAAAGACTTACAACTAATATGTATATAACTTATAAATTAATAATGCCTAACTTAATAATTAACTAAATAACTAAAAGCCCACATCATTTTGATTTTTATCTGATACAAATGAAACATTTTGTAATTTTCTTAGTTGAAATACTTTTTTTTACATAGTTCGGCATTGCGTTAATATTTGAACAATTACATACAATTCCCTTAAGTGAAATTTTACCCATTAAAAAAAACGTATGAGTACGACATGGGATGAAGAACCTGGGAAAAATTAGGCAATGAGTAATTTGGATTTTATCAAAGATTTCATAGAGCGAAATAATACTATTGTTGGTACCGTTCGGTACAATAAATCATTTTTCGGTATCAACCAAAGAAGAACTTCGTAAGCAATCAGTTTTCTCTAGCGAATTCTTTTTCAACGATAAAATTTCATGCTGCAATACATTTAAAAAAAGTACAAAATTTCAACAACATGACAAAACGGTCTTGCATGGAAGAAATCAGTTGCCAGAGATTATATCATTTTATAATAAAACTTTAGATTAGCTGGTGAGTACTTTTACAGTAAGAAGAAAAATTAATTGCTGGCCCCATGCATTGCTTGATAATGTTATTACCATATCAGAAGCTAATGCTTGCGTCTTATGGCAACAATTAACAACGGCTAGAAGAAAGGAAAACTGTGCAAGAGAAAGTTATTTTGCCACAAAAAAAAATGTTAATAGCGATCTTGTTTAGCAAGGTCAGGAGGTGCAATAAATTTTTTATACACCATACGTCAGTTAAGCAAACAGCCTTCTACATAGGCATGTAATTAAAGGCATGTTGTTGGTTTTTAACTGCATTGAACTACTACCTATTCGCTTTCTTAATACTAAAAAAAAAACTTAAGTCTAATTCAAAAATGTTGTCGTTATGCTAGGAAAAATTTATATCTAAGAAGTAGATCAACATGTTATTTCTCTAAGAATAACTGGGTGACTAACGGAATTTGTAGAAAAAATATTTTTATGCATGAATAATATGAAATCCAAACAGTATGAAATGTTGAAATTATTGGTTGTTGTTGGTGTAGATGGTAGTCGATATGGAATATCGATATTTTTGAAAATGTTGTCTCTCTATCCGTCTGCATGTTTGCGTTCGCATCACGTAAAAACTGCTTCATTGATTTAAATAAAATTTTATGAGGAGATCCCTTAGAACCTTGGTTCAAATAAAGATAACTTTTTTTTGGCAAAACAAGTCATTTTGTAAAAAAAAAATGGAGATACATGTCAAACCATCATATTTTACCGGTATAATGGTACTAAAGCAATTGTTAGCACTTTAAATTTTTGTAGATGGAAAATTTTTAACACTGATTACAGAACCCTACAAATAATATTAAAAAAAAAAAAATTTCTAAATTAAAACTTTAAGAAAATTTAAACTGACACATCGGCGAAGTCGTGGGCACCGCTTGTCATTCATAAGATAAAAATCCCATTTAAATATTATAAAATCTGCTGTTATAAATTTGAATTATTATCTTCTTATTATCTTATCTTCAAACATGAGTTAGAAAAATAAAAAAATGTTTAATATTTATTTCTGAAAAGTACATATGTAAATATTCGTCTTGGTGATTGTTTAAAAAGTCTAAGTATTCGGGTCAAAATAATAATATTTAAAATGGAGTTTAATTAGCAAATATCTGAAAGTTTGAACAAACTTTTCAGATAAAATGACAACTCGTGCTTACGACAAATCGTAAAACACACATACATATATGTGTGTTGAAATTGTTATTTGTTGTTTTTTCTAATGTTTTATACTATTCAACACATTTCCTGCTAGAATGAAATTCAAAGTCATTGAAGAAGAACAACAACAAAACATTAAATAAGTTTTCCTCTTATTGAAATTCAACAAACACAACAAGTTATAATAAAAACAATAACAACAAACAAAAATACGAAACAAGCAATTTGGAATATTTATAAACACATTTGTATTTAAAATCATAATACATGTGTGTTTATGTATGTATGTATGTATATACCTCAACAAATGCATGTGTTTTAATATCTGTAGTGTTTAATTGTGAATAAAAACAAAACTAGAAAAAAAACTTGTAGAAGGGAAAAGGTTTAAAAATTGGAAAAGGAAACTCATATTCACTAACCGTTGCAACACTGTCATAAAACTATTCAAATCTGTGCATGGAAATGTATCTGTATTCGTGTTGTGTTATTTTTAAAATATACACTCTCACACACATGCATTCCAGAAGAAAAATTTTGTTACTATAAACAATAATTTCAACAATGTAAAACCAACACTAACAATAAGGAGATTTTAATTACTGTACTGTGCGCACTCACGAGAAGTAGATTAAAATAAATTAAAATTTGATAACTTTTTTTTTCTCTATTAAAATCGTTTGTGAATTAAAAACTATTTAATTTCATATTAATTGTCAACGAATTTAAGTGAATAAAAAATTAGAAAATATCTGTGTAAAGTTCCAGATAAATTTAAAATATTTTCTGTTTTGTTAAAGCAAATACATTTAAGAAATTTAGCATCATTTTAAAAGTTCTATAAAAATATAGAGAGTGTTTGGGTCTAATTGCCGCTATTGGGATATTTAGTCATTTTTTATTTTATTTTTCTTCGTGATTACAGCATTTGATATCGTTCAAAAACAAACAGAAATTGAGGTGAAAGGTTTCGGAAGCGATCATGGTCGTAAAAAAAATTTTATTTCAGAGCCTGGTTTATGCCATTTTTCATTACACTTGCCAGAAATTCCGCCCGCATTCTCGATAGATATTCTCTTGAGGAGTTGGAGTCTGAGGGCTGTTGGCAGATACTCGTGACTTCGAGAAACACTACAAAAAGAAGTCTAAAGCGATTAAATCTGGCGACCTTGCAAGTCATTGAAATAACCAAAACTATAGATTAGACCACTTGAAAATCCAGCGTACAAAATTACGGTTGTAGGTCAAACAGTATGCGCAGATATTCGTGAAGCATGGCGCTATTGATCAGCGTTTGACTCGAAATGTTTTCAAAAAACAAGCACCGATGACTCCTTCAGAGTAAGGTGACTTAAACGTAAACGTCCAATCATACAGCAATATTAGCGAGTGTAGTGGTTCTACCTGTATTAAACGAGTATTAACGGTGATCTGGAAGCGATAATTCCGCTTAATTACGAAGACGCAGAGATGGAAATAGGCCTCATTGCTCATGATGATTTTCTATGAAAGATTTCCATCCTTGTGATCGAAATTCAAGATGGTCAGAGCGTAGGTTAGATGCGCTTGGCAGTTCACGGCAAGCAGCTAATACACTGACTGCGCTCCATTAGCCATTCATTCAATTTTTCTGTGAAAATGCCCAATTGCTTATTACTTATTACGTTTATTACGGCATACGCCGCTTTCTAAAGGTAACTGATTCCGCTAACTTACAGCGACCCCACCCTCATTGAGTCATGTTCAGCCTTTACTAAAACATTTAGCAGGTTTCTGCTTGTAGTTCTTAGTGTTATGCCAGACACTTCTATGAATCATATCTTGATCAGATGATACTTGAAATTTCTATGACCTATCACTAACGCAGTTATCTAGCTTAAGGAACTTCTATTATATTCAAACTCCTTAGCGGCCTTTCCGCCAAGGGGCTCTTTGAGTACCATCGAGCCTGTCTTCATGTAGTGGCTTCCCTCCTCCTTTTTGGGTTAAGTGAGTTCAGCCACTGCAGTAGCTTTGCTTGCATTAGGCCATCTCCAGCGATTCTCTATTCCCTTTTCTTCAGTCGGTTAGCTGTCAGTAGGGATTAAATCTCAGATTATATCGGTCAATATTCGGTGTGTATTCTATTGCTAGTAAATATTTGTATCAACATATTATTTTGGCAAACAAATTATGGTAGTTTTAAACATATGTATCTTTTGTCCAACAAAAATGTCGTTGGAAAACTTAAAAACGCAATAAATACTATATAATCTTTTAAATGAAAATAAGAAATAAAATTTGGCAACGCTTAACAAAATAACTTTGCCAACAAATACAGAGCAGTCGCATTACTAGAGATTCTGCTTGTTGTATCGCAGAATATAACGAGTCATGAGTTTAAATCTCATCAGCGCACTGAACATAGAGTAAAATTATTGTATCGATAATGTAGCTTAAAAGCGAACACATAAAAAACACTATTTTAAATCTCCTGAAATCTCGCTAAGAAAAAGAAAAACAATTCTTGTGTAGCAGATAAGTGGATAAGATACACGTGTGTATGGTAAAATAAGGAAATTGTAAAAAGTGAAACAATTAATTTGCAACAGCGCTATTTTTCTGAAGGCAAACAGCGGTTGGAAAAATTAAGGCATCTGCATATTGAGACAAGAAGACCTTAACGAAGCATTAGTTAGTGAGGAAAGCATAAGTGTGTGCCTGTCGTGGCTGAGCATTCTGAAGGGACTGTGGTATAATAGAAAAGATATCGTCAGTTCGAGCTTAGACAGAGCCATAGCGTATTGTAGTGTGGATGCTTATGCAAAGTAAAGGTGCACATTTGTTTAACAAAACATCAAACTGTGCGAGTCTCTCTAAAATATTAAGATTAAAAAAAGTCTTATAAGCTATAAGTAGTCTGTAAGTTATCGTTTCATGTGTGTTCACTTGATGAAAAAATTCTTCGTCTTAGTTAACAACAGGTAAAAAAAAACTAATGTATAAAAGTATAAAGCGGCTAGTAGATGGCCAAAGCTTGAATGTGAGGATGGCTTAATGAGAGAGAGTATAGATATTAAATGAAGGTTTTGACTTTTAGATGTTTGTCGTATTCGTAATAGATTAATTAGGAGTTGTTACAATAAATTCAATTTCATTCGAAACTTACATTAAAATAATTAAAATCCACTATCTAAATTCATTAAAGAACAACCCGCTGGTTTCTTAAAAAAACATTTTTTCAGACGAAGCTCATTTTCATTTGTCAGGATATGTCAACAAAAAAATTACAGCATTTCGGCTTATGAAAATCCTTTAGCAGAAACTAAAAAGCTGTTGTATTCTCAATGTGTCATTGTATGGTGTGCAATGTGGTCTGGAGTCGTAATTGGGAGTTTTTTTTTTTTAAGATGAAGCTAGAAATTCGGTAACATTTTTAAAGTGATTAATAACATTGATGAAAGAATCGACGTCTGTCGTGGTGGACATTTGCCAGGCATCATTTCACATTTATAATGGCCGAACTTTTCTCTTCGCAATACAATAAAAATTTGAATCGTCTTTATCTAAATGTTCTTAGTTTGTTTTCAAACATAAGGTTGTTGTAGAAAATCCCGATATTAATACCTTTATATCTAAAAAACAACAGTGCTATGATCGTTGTCCATTGTAAAAACGATGGTAAATAAACTCACTTACACCAAAGTTGTGCGTTTAGAATAATACGACAATTAGCTAACACAAAGGGCAGCAACCACGGTGTCTGTGTTGACAGAGGTGTATGCTTGCTGCAGAACAGAAGTTCGCAAGGTTCAAGAGTTCGTCGATCCCACCATCGGACATGCGCGCAAAGAAAAAATAATAATTGCAGGTGAAGGCAAATAAATGGGAAACAGAAGTTCTAAGCTTCCGGAGTCTAAATTCAATAACCATGGCAGATAAGTTGGTGAAGGCATTTGATATTAGATTATTAGATAGGGATCAAAGAGTCTTTAGAGTAAAACTAAAAGCTCTAGCTGTTAGCGTGGAAATTAAGAGCATAATAACGTATGGCAGATATGTTAAAAATGAGATAAAAGGGGAGATTGGATTAGATGCAAACGAGAAAAAGGAAGTTATGAGTTGAAGTTTCTGCCGGAGCAACAGTGTTAGTGGTATGGATTGCCTTATTTTCTAAAATAAGGCATAGAGCAGTTCCTGTCGCTTTGGAGTAACACAGTGGAAGTTGCGTTAATTGCGTTTATTGCGTTTTATTATGACAAAAATAGTTTTGAAAATTCCCTTCAATTTAACGGAAGAGAGAATTGGATTAGTTTATTATACGACTGTCAGTTAATAATAAAATTTAATAAGATTTTATTATGAGGACATGTTTCCCTTGTTGTTTTGTCAGGGTTCTTTTATATATTATTTCAAGGTTTGTCTTAGTTGTAATGTTAAAGTTAAAAAAAAATATCTCACTGTCATGATCATATGCTTCCCTTAAAATTCTTCACTGTTCCTCTTCGTTTGCTTTAGCTTGTCGGGAAACTCATTCATCATGTTTACTTTAATCTATTTTATTTAGAATATTAATACTATTAATAATTTGTTTTAATTCAAGTGTAGAGTGGCATGCAGAGTTCCACAGATTTTATAGCAAAAAAGAAAATGTTTTATATTTTCCAAAACATCTAAAAAAGTTTTAATTTTTAGCGAACTTAGTCAATGGCAATGGGATTATATAAGCTTCTTAAGCCCCGGCCAGAAGTTGCATATTGTCTAGTTTCTCCTTATTTATAATAATGTTCTTAATTTGTTGCTAAAAATGTTATTTACATACTTATTTTAATTCAACAATTTTTGCAAAAACTTATTCTTTATATTTCAAGGAGGGAAGTAAAAATTTCATGAAAAGTTCATGTCATGAAAATACTATAAGAACATAATAATTTTTTACTATTTATTTATAACACGAGTGATTATTTTCCATGAAAATAGTGTGCTTCAAACGCATTTCTTAAGTTTAAAATTAATTTGTTGTTCTTAGATTATGATACCTCAACTGTGGTTTTTCGTGAAAGAAAAAAAAAAATACTTCCAGAAAACATCAATATATTAAAAATTTATAAAACAAAATTCTACAGTTCATAAAAAAATTAAATTATATTCAAATCTAAAAATCCGCAAAATTTTTAAATTTAAATGAATTGTTTTATTAAAAGAAATTTCCTCAAAAAATAGTTCAAAATTCACGTATATCCATTTGTTATAAAAGTAAATTAGTTTGACTAATGACTTCAAATGGTAACATTTAAAAATCTAAATTAAAAAAAAAAAACAATTTAAAAAATTTAACGATTTTCCTTATATTCAAAGAACCTACAGATCTTTAAGTAAAAAATAACTTATTTAAAAAAAATATCCCAAAACCTCACAAAAAAAACATATTGAAAAATTCTCTTTTTAGCACTTTCAAGTATCTGGTGAAATTTGTTTCTGAAGGTAAAGTTACATTAGTCAAATATTTGAACAAAAAAGCGTAGCCACTATTTTAACAAATGTTTATTCAATATTTTCTAACACGTATCATTACGAATTATTTAAAAAGAACAAATTTTTTCCATAAATTTTTATTAACGTCATTTTCAAATATTTGGCTAATCTGACCTTAAATCAGATACATAATTAAATTTTCGTATAATTTATTTTGAAAAAAATATCATTAAGTTCGTTATTTATTTCCCCCTAAATAACACGAAAACGCAAAAAAATTCATTAATATCTGTTGGAAAAAAATTAAAACTATTTTATTTTCTCTAAGAAGTCTTACAGGTATTTTCCCCAGGATTTTAAAAATTATTTAAATGGAAAATTACATGTTTCTATTTAAATGAATATCCAAGTATCTATAGATACGTATACGTATTACAAAAACACATGAAGGAAAACTTTGTCCTTATTGAAAAACACACACATCTAATAAAGAAAATAAATTTTTATTTAAATGATTTTCCTTTGACCTGTTTACAAAAAAGAACAGCAATATTTTGTTGCTTTAAGTTGTCTGTTATTAGTTTTGTGTACTATATACTGTTTTATTTTTGTTTTCAACATTTGAATTTCTGACAATAGTATTAATTATTTCGTACAGACAGTCACACATATTTATACATTTTTACTCACATACATACCTTTCCCATTAATTTAGGCTCCCATTGATTTATTACAACCACTTTGCTAGATTTGCAAAACATCCTGAAGTTAAAAGAAAACAACTCACGTTTCATTTTTATTATTTAAAGCAAATAATCAGATATGTTTTTGTTTGTCTACCTTCTCATTCCAGCTTTATTTGATGATTAGTTTTCGACTAATTGTATTACGAAATTTTTCTTTCTCATCATGTTTTTTTTAATCCTTTTTTATTTATAGGTTCCCTTATGAAAATTTAAAAACGTTTGTCTTTTACAGCCTTTAATCTCAGAACCCGTAAAAATTTGACTTGAAACTTTTACAAAAAATGCGCAAGTTTCTACAGCCGCTACAAGAACAAATACTTAAAGGGTTTTCGGAAAGAGATGTGACATATATAAAAATATTGTTAATTTTTTAACTACGAATTTGCCAAGCGTCGTTAAAACTATGTGCGTTAAAGAAACAAAAACAAACAATTAAGCTTTCAATTATAGGGTGTCCAAATTGTGACGTGATGTAGCCGTACGCGGCTTTGATTTCAACCACCAAATGCAGACATTGAAAGTTTAAATATTTTTAAGAGCAAGTAATTGGTGATTTAAGTAGAGATACTTTTTTCAATAGCCTTTTTTTGACATCTCACGTACGAGTCGTGTCATGCTGTTACGTTATTTTTGTTTAGTATTGCTTGGCATTTCATAATAGAAGGATCAACGCCGGAACAACTTTCAACTTTATTACGAAAATTCACGTTCTGTGAGGAATGTGTTTCGTGCACTTCGCTCAACTTATGGTCAACATAATCGGCCAACTGAGCGTACTATTGGCAACATCATCACCCATTTCGCGATTTAGCATTCATTATTGAATAATATTCAACCGAAAAGACCACGTCTTGCACGCTGTAAAGATAATATAGCGGCCGTAGCTGAGAGTATACACGACGACTGTGGAGAGTCTGTTCGCTCGTTTGATTCGGCGCCGTTCGCAGCAACTTGTACTGGCGTATGGAACGACTTGGCGCATTTTACGTCGAGATCTTAAATTAAAAGCTTACAAAATACAACTTGTGCAACAACTGAAGCCGCTCGACCTTCCCAAGCGCCATCGCTTCGTTCTATGGGCTGCTGAAAGTCCTAAGAAGATCCGACGATTTCGAGGCAAATTTTGTTCAGCGATGTTAACAAAAAAAATTCTGCATTTGAGACGAAGAGCAACCTGAAGAGATTAAAGAACTGCCCCTTCATCGGTCCATATTTCTTTAAGAATTGTGCCGGTGCAAACGTAACTGTCAATGGCGACCGTTATCGTTACGTGATAACTGAATATTTGATGCCTGAAATTGAAGCTCGTGATCTTGGTTTCATTTGGTTCCAGCAAGATGGCGCCACTTCCTAAATATCGCATCAATCAATGAATTTATTTAGAGAACACTTCAGTGAGCACATTATTTCACGTTTTAGGCTGGTCGATTGGCCACCAAGATCGTGTGATATCACACTCTTAGACTTTTTCCTGTGGGAATATGTAAATTCTAAAGTTTATGCGGGCAAACCCGCTATGAATTAGGCCTTGGAGAAATACATCACGCGTGTCATTCGCCATTTACCAGTCGAAGTGCTCGAACGAGTCATCGAAAATTGGACCCCACAGACCATTTGCGACGTAGCCACGGCCAACATTTGATAAACATAATCTTCAAAAAATAAATGCCAAAGAATGTTCTTTCAAATGATAATAAACATTTCCCATTAAATATGAATTTTCTGTGTTTTTTTTTTTTTTTTCTTCAAAAAAGTAGAGAACCTCGAAATGGATCACGCGTTACAAAAAATTAACAATATATTAGTGGCGTGATTTTTACGTATGTAGATTTAGTTTTTTAACCAAAGTAAGTAGAGATTTAAAAATTACACCAAGTAAATACAAATATGTCTGTAATAAGAATCAGTGTAAGCAATAAATTAAAAATCATAAGGTGTTTTTAACATCGGCAGTGAATTTAACAAATATGGCTTTATCTTTTAAAACTTTATAGGCAAACACTTTATGTTTTCTTAAATGAAGATTATTCATGTGTTATAATAATGTTTAAAATTTCTTTAAGATTTTTTTAAATTTAATTTTATCAATTCGTTTTACACAGTTCTCAGGCCACTGTGCGCTATTTACAACAACTATTACACATTAAAATTTTGAAATAAGTGATACCACACTCTTTGGGCAAAACTACAATAAAAGAAGAGTAAATATGCAAATTTTCTGGGAGTTCCGCAGCAAAAACAAATATAATACACATCAATGGTAGCATCCAGTATTCAGTATTTCATTTTAAAAGCATCTTTAATCGAACAACATTCACGTAACATGTTCCCTATAATTTAAGTAAATGTGGATGTGTGAGTGTAAATTTATTAATCACACAGTCAAAATAAAGTGGGCCCCAATTCATTCCCAGTAAATAAGTGAAGAAAAAAATTTTATTAGAACACGGCATCAACAACTGAAGAAGTGGTGCAAATACGGGTGAATTTTACATAGGCGTGTTCGCGGGTCTTAAAGCCATATATTAACCGAAAACCAGAGCAAAACAAAATACTTAATAACAGATTACCCAGAGCTCGACGTGTTGTAGAAAATACGTTCGAAATTCTTTTCAATAGGCTTAAAATTTTCCAAAAACAAATAAAACTATCTCCAGAAAAAATTATAACATTGGCTTCCTGTGCCCTACACAACTTTCTGATGTATGGGGGGAAGATTGTACGCCATATGTCGAAGAGGCAGTCAAAGTTACTTTACTTTAAAAAAAAAGTCCAGGCAATAAAAGCGCAATAGAAGCTAGAGACGTAAGAAAGAAATTCGCTGCATTTTTTAACAATACAGACATACTACCTTGGCAAAATGAAGCAATTCAAACTGAAATTAATAAAAATGAACTTATTAAAAGCAGTCTTTTGGTTTTTTGAAAAAGTTTGTACAAAAAAATATTAGTTTTTTGCTTGGTCATTTTTAACTCGTTTTACTAAAGAGATTATCTCTTCACTTAATTCGTCTTTCTATTCTTCGTCTGTTATGTCCGACAAGTTCTCTTGCAAAAATAACAGCAAACTTTCATCATATCTAGATGATGGCAACGGTTGGGTTACCTTTTCTAATAATTCTTTTCTAATAAACACATCATGTCCACCGACCATCGACTACGAGATGTCAAAAATAGAATACATGCGTACTTAAGAGAATAATTCTTTTAGGCGCTACACGACTACCGACTACACGGCTACTTTTGTAGCCTGTATCCACCTTAGGCTAATTTGTATTTTTCTTGACTACAAAAAACAGATTATTGCTGCCAATACAATAAATGCATGAAATGGTGATTTTAAAAACGCAATACATTAAATATCGCTCTTAAAAACGCGAAAAAATATTATAGTGGCACAATTGGAAAATAATAATCATCTGTTCATTTGTTTGCATTTTTCATTTACTTTTTATTTGGCGCATTTTTTTGGTTTTTTTGTTGTTTTGCTTAACTTACATAAACATATGTTTAAACAGATGCTTATTTTTTGTAGTGGTCGGTAGTCGTTAAAAGAATTAAGTAGCTGGCGACTTGGCTATTTTTGTAGCCAGCTACTTTTGTAGTCGGTAGTCGATGGTCGGTAGCTTTTGATTGTGTTTATAGCATGAGACTCACATTTTTACTGTAAACGAAATTCGGACAAACAATGTGGGCATGCCTTAAGTTGTTCACCCATATGTGCTGTGTCAATGTGAACACGTAAATCGCTTTTTACATTATTAAAATATTTTGCCGCAAATAAAAATAACAAAGCCAAAGCAGTATGTAAAATTTGCAAATTGTATGGCATCTAAAGCCGACATTGCATGTGGATACCACCAGCGGCCAAAGGAAGATGTAGCAGCGTCCTAAGAGGAAGTTGCAAGAATCTTTAATTAATTTATTAATTATGCACACATGCAACTCTTTGTTTTCAATTTGACATTTGTTTATAAAAATCATAATAAACTTGCTTATTTTGCTGTTACATTTGCTTATTCTACAGTGATGCTATAAATTTTGTAAACATTATTGTCTTCTTTTTCTTTCGATTCCGTTTCGATTCGAGTAAAGAACAAACATGGATTGTAAAATAACAAAGTTCTTTATTAATAAAGATTAAGTGACATGATTATATTCAATATCTCTGTTAAAGAGAAAGAAAAAAGTGAAGAAATTAAAAATCAAGAATTGACAGACAAAAGGGCAAATGTGAAATATAAAAAATGATAGAGGTTAAAATATCCCAATAATCGAACAAACAATTCAATGCTATATTATAAAATGCTTGCTAAATTTATTAATTTTATTTTTTTAAACTTAATACCACAAATCATAAAAAATTTGAGAACTTTTCTATTTGTTTAATTACAATTTCGTTGACTGTATAACAAACATTTAGTGAAGAATCGATACCTAAATTTTCGATTAAATTCTTAAAATAAATAAAAAGAAAACCCGCCAAGGGCTATTTTTTAAATTTAAATTTTATTATTATTTTTTTAATAGTGTCCAGTCCAGTGCCAATTACAACGCATATCAGTACAAAACCTGTGTTATTTTTAAGAGAACCTCTTTTTACGGGTCTACGAAAAAGCCACCGAAAGGAATATTAATGTTGTCATGTTATTTGTGCAGCCGTAACACATCGGTTCCAGTTACCGCTGAACAGGAATAATTGATATAATAAAGGAGATACGCTTTTACCCTTTACGTACAGAACTCTAAAAAGTGAATTAAAATTGAGATTTTTTTTCTTTAAAAAATATAATTTTCATTTTGAATGACTTATAAAACAACCCTCGCTTATTAGGAAATAATGTTTGTACCTGCATTCAGATATTTGTTATTGAGTTTATATTTTCAGCTTTTTACGCTTAAAAAATTGATTTGACGAAAATAGATTTGAAATTGTATCCTCTTTCAAAACAAAGAAAAAACAAACAAAAAAATTTGTTAGACCCCACCGCAATATCCCAGGGCAAACAATATTAATGCCTTTTAAAAGTTCAGGTTTTTATATAATTTTTTTCTTTTCTTTTAGTTTTCGAAGGGCGTAAAAACAGATGTCTAAGGATGATAAAACATCAAGGCATCTGCACAGTTTATTCACCTTCTTTTTCCACTGATTCTCCCAATGTTTTTTCTTTCATTTTCTTGTTCCAACTAGAGCATATTTTAATATTTTAAGATACTGATGTGCCCGGCTTAATTTCTGAATAAAATAAATACGTTCAGGAATGTTATGAAACCTTAACTGATGTGTTATGGTCTATAAATTCCATATACAAATTATTAGCAAAACAATTGTGGTGTCTGATGTGGTGTGATGTATAACAAGACTCCATGGAGCATGAAATCGTTTTGGCAAAATGCATATTATCATGCCATCAGCCAGATAATAGAATAATTTGTCCTCTTATTTCTTTGTTTGTTTAGGACTTTTTTTTGTATCATTACACACACAGGGAGAAATGTTTGTGTAATGTTCAAGCAAGTGTGAAATTGTTGTTTTGTATTTTGTTAATAATGCAATCTAAAAGTATTAAGAAAAAATTTAATAGTTTACTTTATATTGTTGTAATCAGGCTCGAACTAAGTCCCTTTTAAATTTAAATTTTTTTTATTTAATTTTTCTACAACCCTAGTGGCAGGTCACACTTGTCCAGTCATCAGTCATCCAGCACCAACTACTTTCGCTAATGCTTATAAACTTTTAATCAGAGTCTCGCCAAATGTTACATAACCTAAGTATCTAAGTATCTATCTAAGTATTAGAAAAATACATGTAGGAAAGATTTTTTCCTAATAAAAATACACAGACACACACTCTTTATCTACTAAAGCAAATAAATTTGTATTTAAATGATTTTCCTTTGAGCTGTTTACAACAGGGAACAACATAATTTTGTTGCTTCGAGTTGTCTGTTATTAATTTTCTGTATTTTATCCGGTTTTATTTTTGTTTTCAACCTTTTGTGTTGAATTTCTGCAAATTGACAAAAAAATTAATTAGTTCTTCCAGACAGTCACACATATTCATACAGTTTTACTCACATAACTTTCCCATTAATAATGCTCCCATTGATTTATTACGTTCACTTATCTACATTTGCAAAACATTCTGAATTTAAAAGAAAACAACTCACGTTTCATTTTTATTATTTAAAGCAAATAATCAGACATTTTTTTGTTTGTCTATCTTCTCACTCCAGCTGTATTTGATGATTAGTTTTCGACTAATTGTATTACGAAATTTTTGCTTTTCATCATTTCTTTTAATCCATTTTTATTTGTAGGGTACCGCATTAAAAGTGTAAAAATATTTTTCTGTCACAGCCTTCAATCTCAAAACCCCTAAAAAGTAGACTCTTGAAATTTTCACAAATAATGCGCTACTTTTTACAGCGGCTACAAGAGCAAATACCAAAATCAAAGGGTGTTTAGAAACCGATCTGACATTTATAGAATTATTGTTATTTTTAAAATGCAAATTTACTTAGCATCCACGAGCGCTAAAGAAATAAACGCAAAAAAATTTTTACTTATAAGGTGCCCCAATAGTGACGTGATATTCACGTACGTTAACTTGCTTTTTAATCGCCATAGGAAGATACTTCAATTCTTAAGTGTTTTAAAGATTTAAAGATAAATTTAGAGGTATTTCATTAGTGCCGTGATTTTTACGTATGTGGCTTTAGTTTCTTAACCGTAGTAAATAGACATTTAAAATTTACGCACAAAGAATGTAAAAATATATCCGCTATAAAACTAAGTTTAAAAAATAATTTTAAAATAAAAAGGGGTTTCGATAGAGCTTTAGATTTTAACGAATATGGCCTTATCTTCAATCCTAGACCTGTTTCTATGTATAACAGAAAACATAAAAAGGTGCTAAAAGTTTTAAAAGAAAATTTTATCGATTCGCTTTACAAAATTTTTTAGGCCACTGTGCGACGATTGCAAGAATAATTTCACATTTAAATTATGAAATAACTGATGCCACACTCTTTATAGAAAACATGACAATGGCAGCATCCAGTAATTCATTTTAAAAGCAGCTTTAATCGAACAACACATAATTTATGTAAATATGGATGAGAGTGTGCGCCTGTGTGTGTGAGTTCATTAAACATACAATCAAAATAGAGTGGCCACGAATCAAACAATATAAATTCATTATTGGTTACATCCAATGTCTCTAACCTCCAACAATGTGAAAGTTTGCATGTGTTTATTTTTAAAGTTGGTTTAACACACAGATATGACCATCAACAGATACACGAGGAACAATTGGTAATTATTTGATAATAATAAATTATAACAATCGTTGCAAAAATAACCGACTTCTTAATAGAAAAACCAAGCAAGGAACACCTTTTAATTTCTAAATTTAAATTGCACATTGTTGTTATAGTTATATAGTCCAAAATTTTGGCCACATATATCAAATTATATTAACTACTGAGCCACCCTATAATTTCGAAATCCAAACTTTATACTTGTTGTTATATCAGTCTTAGCCGTCTGCCTAAAACCGTTAAAAAGTATGGCCACATACTATAATTAAATGAAATATTCGGGCACTATTTAATCTATATTTTTGAATATCTATACTTGTTAATATAATAGCGATATCAATCGACCATCTTCTCAACTTTCCAGCGTTTGTCTAGATCGGTCAATGAACGTCATCTGTCGGGACACCCTTTCATTTTAAGATTTATTTTGTATTACTTTTTACTATTGTGTGCGACAATGATACGCAGTTTTCTAAATTGTAAAGTGGTGCCATATACGGTTAATAATACACGTAAATAAACATGTATGTTGTGTGGGGTCACTCTTCAATTTTTGAAATTGTGAACTGAAAAAATATTTCCAAACTCGGTTCAAAAATGACTGATATCTGCGGGCCCAAACATAAAAAAGCCACATTCAGATGATTAGATAACCTCCTTCGTTTTTAAGTCGGCTAAAAAAGCATTAATAATCCGCTGTATACTTGCTTAAATTCTCTAATTGCCTTCCGCAAGTCACTTCTCGGAGTTGAAAAACTCTCTCTTTAAATGTTAGTGTTGAAAGTAAATACTACCGAAAAACGTGAAAACAGATGTCTAAGGACGATTAAACCTTAAGACATTAGCACAGTTTGGTTACTTCTTTTCCACTGATTCTCTTAATGTTTTTTTCTTTCACTTTCTTGTTAGACCATTTAGAGCATATTTTAATATTTCAGGACACTGATGGGTCTAATTTAATTTCTGAATAAAATAAATATGTTCTTGAAACCTCAGCCGATCTTTTAATTTACATAAAAAAATAATTAGCAAAAACATTGTGGTGTCTGATGTGGTGTGATGTATAAGAAGACACTATGAAGCGTGAAATCGTTATGGCAACATATTTATTTTTAACCAGTTAGGGTACGAGTGCATATTATCATGCCATCAGCCAGATAATAATTTGCCATCTTATTACTTTGTTTTTTCATGACTTCTTTATATCATATCATGGGTGAAATGTTTGTGTAATATTCAAGCAAGTATTAAACTATTTTTATACCCTTCACCACAAAAATTGCCAAAAGGGTATATCTAAGTTTGTCATTCCGTTTGTAATTTCTACAATATCCATTTCAGACCCCATAAAGCATACATACTCTGAAATCTTATGCATAACGAAGTCGATTGAGCGATGTCTGTCTGTCCGTCCGTGTTAGCGTTAAAATCAACTTTTTCGAGACACTAGAAGAGCTAGAGAAAATTTGAACACGCCAATCGGTCAGACATATTTTCGAAAGATTTGCTATTGAAAATCAGTCTATGTCCTTCGAAACAGTAGGCAAATTACCACGCCTGCCTCTAATTTCTTCCATATTATTTGGAACAATAAAGTAACTCCAATCAATAACAAATATATATGAAGCAATAGAGAATTTAAAAATAAGAGAAAACATCAAGGAAAAAAGTTAACGCTTGCCTATATTTTCTCAGTTATAGGCCTCTGAAATTTTCATAAAAAAATTGATTGTCAAGATGGGTATCATTCAAAAGCTTTTGAAGAGGACTTTCAGGAAATAATATTGTTTTATTCTTAACCCATTAAAAGCCGATGACATTTGTGTGTGTTTTTTTTTTTTTCTTTTTAATTATTTTATACTCTGTCACCTCGATATTTGTTTTTTTTTGATTGGATTTACTTTAATGATGAAGGATACATAAGATTACGCATGGCCGAATATTGAACTCTTATTTTAATTTCGGTTTAGGTTGTATATATTGCTTAAGTCTCCTATATGTAATTGTTTTTTGTTTTTGTGGATTTTTGTTATTTTGGTAAATTATGGATTATAAATAGAAATTTGTTCTGAATATTAGGTTTTATAATTTACATTTTTGGCAATATCTGGATAAATAAAATTATCAATTTTATTATTTTAATCCGTATTTTTTAGGTTTTTGAGTTTTTTTCTGGCTTCTTACTTTGTTGGTTAAATATAATTCTCATTAACTCAATTTGGCTTAAGATATGACAATTGAATTTTTATACGAAATTTGGATAGAACCCACTAGAGTACTTTAATAATGAGCAGTAGCGAAATTGCTGCAGTAATTATTTTTTTTAGTTTTAAATAATGATATTATCATAACATATTTCATTTTTTTATTTTTGAAGGAGTCAAGCAAAATTAACGTAAATTAACTAAACTTATTTATGCTAGTAAATTTTAAATGCTCTCAAAACTGAATTACATATTTCAAAAAATTTTAACTTATTTAAAGAAAATAATAATAATAATAATAATAATAATAATAATAATAATAATAATAATAATAATAACCTGAGACATGTAGAAAAATATTTATCTTGTCACAGTCTTACAGGTTTTATAATTAAAACCTTAAAAGTTATACAATCATTAGTAGTAATTTATCTCTTGTTTTTTTTTTTTCATTTTTAAGACACGAATAAATTTTCGTAAAACTTTATCTTATAAATTATAAAAAATATATATGTTTCATTTTAATATGTTCGATATTTCAAATGAAACTAACAAGAAAGTAATAGCTAATTAAACCATTTGTTTTATTCAATTATTCAAAAAAAAAAAAAAAAAGTTGGCATCATGTTAACAGCTTATTTAGTAACGAAGCGTGAAAAGTCATAATTAAAATGTTTCTTTAATCGAAATAGTTTTACAGAATTATTTTTTTTACGTAAGCCACCTGAAGAAATTATCAGAGGTTTGTTGGATGTCCATTGTACCATAATAACGCACATTTTTGGTTCAATGTATGACAGATAAAACTTCCTGTATGACAAAACTCAATCATCTCTATCGTGTTCAAATGATATTTTATCTCTTCTGCTAAAAATTTCCAAAACTCTGCCAGCAAGTCCTTTGAAATCTTAATAAATTCACAGGTAAAAGAAAAGTTAATTTTTAAAATTAACTTTTTCAACCTAAGAACTCTAATTTGATAAAAAATTTCTACGTACATTCATATGTATTGAATATGTAAAATGAATTTCATTATTAAAATCAAAGTGAATAAAACAATGACGCTTAAGTTCATTTTTTTAATTCTAAAAACCTTTTTTTAGAAAGAACAATTAATTTACAAATGTATGCGGACGTTTTCCAAAGGTAAACACTAGCAGAATATAATGCAGCATTTTCTGGATCACTATATCCTGTGTCGATTTCGTCAAACCAAATTAATATTGATATGAATATTCCTCGTATTCTTATTTTCTAAATTAGTTGGTTAAATAGATTAAGTGTACAATATACACAATCTAAGGTAGATAGATACGAAGAATGCTGACAAAGAATTTTGAAGATTTTTTTTCCTAAATTCAGAATTTTTTTTTTTCGATATATGAAGTTTTTTCTAGGAAAATTTCTGGTAGCACTTGTTCCAATAGTTAAAAAAGCTTATTATACGCGGGAGAGCTAGCTGAATTAGTAGGTACTAAACCGATCTTTATATAAAAAACGTATAACGTAATGAAAGTTGAAATGATGATCTTGTTGTTTATGAAGAACATTTTAAAATAAGTGTACTTAATATATTAAAAAAGAGAAGAAATTAATCCCGTTTTAAGAACAGTTCATTATCTTAAAAGTGAGGGTGTCCACATACAAAATAGATATTTTTGGTCACAATCAATTTCAAAAAAATTGCGTATCATTATAGTTCCCAATAATAAAAAGTAATACAAAAATAAATCTAAAAATAAAGGGTGTCGCCAGAGTATATAAATACAATTCTTAAATTGTTGAACTATGAAACTATCAACTATAAAATTGCAATTCTTCAGATCTTTGTTTTTTTTTTAAGAGTATAATTTTAATGTGTAATTATTTGCAAATGACTGTAGCATTTGCCGATTTTGTTTTATAAGAGATTGAAACCATGAGACAAATATTAAATCATTCGAAAAAAACAAGTTGCAATAATCTATAAATGGGTTGTGCTAACTAAACGATACTGCTAACCAGGGTTACTTCTGGGAATTAAGCAAAAATGCCACAAAAGATTGCTTAAATAAATAAAGCTGGACAAAAAATTTGTTTTATAAAATAAAATGAGTAAATGCAAGAAGGCCGCTTTGTCTCTTCGTCTTGATTATTCCACTTATACTTGAGTTACCGTTCTTTAAAATAATACCGCGGAATATAAAGTTTCTTTTAATAGTTTTATTTTTTACCTAATTTTCAGCTTTGGTTTTTGTTGATGAATTAATATAAGAGATCCGCCAAATTAAGGGAATAATTGCTAAATTTGTTAAACATTAAAATCACTTATTTCGAAAGAGTTTATACTTTATTTTTTAAAAATTTTTGTTAAAAACAGTGTAGTATTTCTTGCAACAAAAAAAAAAGAAGTATAAAGTTGATGCAAAATAATAAATAAGTCTAGATTGCTTTTTATATTATGACAAGCCTGCCGGCCTACTAGATCAATGTTAGTCTTCTCGGTGTTGTATGTTAAAAAAATTAGAATACTCAAATTTGCAATGCGTTGGTAAAAAAAAAACTTTGTTTGGAGGTAAGTCCCAACAGAATAATAAAGTAACAAGATTATCTGAGTTGCAGAAATTTAACAAAAAGTCACAGACCGCCAAAAAAAAAGCAACGCAAAAATTGCAGGACTTCTTATAGCGACCAAAAGTTTCTATGACGTTTAATAAGCAAAATTTTTTCAAGTTCTGAAAGTTTGCAAAAAACATTCTTACTATCAAAGCGTCCTTCAATAGACCTGTGTAAATACATCCTGGTACCGCTAAAACTTATACAATTTCACCTTTAGACGCTATTTGTTATGATGTGATAAGTTTCAAATTAAGTATTTACAAACACCGTTACGCCCTTTTAACAGATTTTTCTTTTTGTCTTAAAACATCACATTGCTACAGTGGAGGTCATCCCATGATTGCTGTTCCAAGAACAAAATAAGATCCTTAAATATTAATTTTAAACTGTTTAAGAATAAAGAACAAATAAACGAAAGAAGAAAAAATTACCACCAGCGGGATACAATCCCTGTTGGACATTATAAAATCGTATGGCACCCAGTGGTGCTGTATTTTTACTTTAAACGAACAGAGATGTAAAAAAAGCAGCAGCCAACTACTTTACAGCCATCAACACCTTCTCAATGCCAAGATGATAAAAATTTCTTTAAAGTATAAAGAATATGTCTTGAAAATTATTACAACAGGATGAGTTAAGTCAAGAAACTAAACTTACAAAAAACTTATAATTTTGTTTTAAAAAATAATAAAAAAAAACTTTTTGAATTTTACATGCTTATAGTCTCTATGATTTTCACACACTTAAACCAATTTTAATACTTACCGAAAAATTCTGTTAACTAGATAAATAAAATTGTAAAGGAAACTGCTAGTTTGCCAGACATTTCCATATCAATAAAACGGTGACGGTTTTACACGCCTTCAAATAAAAAAACGCACTTTTAAGTATAAAGAAAACAGTCAAAAGCTGTGTGTCCAAAGTAGTATAGTGATATAAAAACGAATATATGTTGGCGTGCTTAATTGTGATAATAAAAGAACCCATTAGTAAAATTATAAATATAAAATTATACATATAAAAAACAACCTTGCTGCTGTAGTCATGAAAGCACGTTGACTATAAACCAGGTTGGCCAGGGTTCAACCCCTGCGGCAACAACAAAATTATAACTAGACTTGTGCCATATAGTTCAATTTAGTGATTGCTCTTTTTAGTTCGAAGTTTGAAAATGAACTAGTTCAAATTTGAAGTTCAAACGCTCTCTTTAGTTCAAAATCTCTCTTAGTTGAAATGTTCTGTTGACGTATTGTTCGTACTTTTTAACTTTTAGTTCAAACGCTTTTTTTAGTTCAAAAGCTCTCTTAGTTCAAATGATCTTTTCAAAATATGATGGCAACAAAACCGTAGCCTTGCCAAAACGAATGTTAAATAAAATACGTGGCAGCACTGATTTCATGTCGGATATAGTCAACAAGGGAACAAATAAGATGGATTCTAGTTTATCTTGTCTGGTAGTTCAAAAACAAAGTATAGTTCAAAAATGAACTAGGTATTTATAAAGGTATCAACTGGTTCACTTAGTTTAATTGATGGAATCGTTTAAATGAACTAGTTTGCTTATGAATTACACAACTCTAATTATAATACGTTTTTTCTGTTTATTAGTATAAATACATATTCAGAATTTACCAATACAGCACGAAGCCTCCTTCGTTGGTACTTCTACATAGCACGTTCGCCAGCGAAGTAAAATAATTAATAAAGAACGCAGCACGGTAACACTACTTAAATAGGCATTGTTGCTTAAAGTGCTACTTCTCTTTAAAAAAAATCATAAGAAAAGATAAGAAAAGAAAATAAAACCAGCTTAAATTTCCACATTTTGCCCGTCTTCACTAAAATACTCTTCAGTAGAAAATTATCTCTATTCATAATTTTTAATTGACCTCACAATGCTTCACAAATGTTAAAGAATGAAAGTGATTTTAAATACAATACAAAACTTATTTCTTATTTTTATACTAAAGTTCTTTTTAAAGCCATGAGTTTTAATTACTGTTAGAATAAATTTCTTATTGCTCCCAAAGCAACAAGAACTTCTTCCACATGTAAACATTTTTAAAACCTCCAATATACCGTTAGAAAATCAACAACAAAATGGGGTCCTTTTTAAACAAAAAAAATCTTTTCCTACCACAATAAGATGACGCCATAAGAAATATTTTTAATAATATTAAATGTTTACGTTAAAAGAAAAAGTCAGTTTTAACAACAATAAAGACTTACGCTGAAATAATTTTGCACAAATATTAAATGGAGATTTTGTATGGCTTCATTTTAACATTCATTAATCCTTGTGCAATGTACACCTCCCCATGACTTGACTTAACTTGCTATGCTTAATATTTGTTGCTCCAGCTGTTGCTGTTGCTGATGCTGCTGATGATGTTGATGTTGATATTGTAGTGTAATTGTATCAGAATCTCTTAAGATGTTTTATGAGTTTTCATTTTTTCTATAGCTTCGTTAAAGTCATTATTATTATTTGGCTTAAAATTCCTGTATTTTTTGTGAACATTACTCTTTTTGTAAAACAAAATATGTAAAAATACGAGGGATGATTAATTGGTCCTCGGAAAACTAATTTATATAACTTGAATTAAAACAAAGAAATAAAAGAAAACTGGAGTTTAATAAAGTCGAACTATTTTTTATTTGTATATTAATTTAATTTTTTTTTATAAAACAACAGGACAAATTATGCACTTACAAAATATATAGCATCATAATCTGAATCGCTTCAGCCGTCATCAAACTTCTTTGCATCTACGTTATTAGGTTTTATACTAACATTTTAAACATCATCTAATTAAGCAACTCATTTTATAAATAAGAATACAAGAATATTCATATTAAATCAATATAAGATTGATAAATTAGATAAAGTCCAAACACAACCAATTTTTTTTTTCGTTGTTATATTTTTATTAATCGCGAAATACATTGGTCTTGTGTCATGTTAGCAATGAAAGTTAAATTAATTTATTTGATCAGACTTTTTTCTTCTCAGCTTGCAATACTGATTGAAAGTTTATACCATGCGCTGTACGCTTTAATGATGCAAAAGCATCTATCAAAAAAGTAGAATCTGTGTATTTGTTTGTGAAATGTATACTCAACACAAAATATAAAATGCTTCAAGGTCCAGCTATAATGTGCATAAGCTCGCTTAAGTCATGGTTATGTTGTCGCGAATTTCAAAAATTACTTTATATTTCTTATCGTTATGAATTTAATATATTTATTAAAATTTTAATAACTATTTTAAAAGGTAAAATAAATTTCCAATGGCTTTTGTCTGTATCCAGCAACAAATTTTAGAAAAAATAATTGAGTGTGGAATTAAGTATTTCTAACTGAAGGACTTCCCAACCTAATGATTTTCACAAGGCGAAAGACTTTTTATAATCAATAACTAGGAATTTATTTCATTTATTTGAATACCTGATCTCATCCTAAATGTGTCACAAAACTTTTTGTAAAATTTCGTCATACCTCATTCACTAAAGCAAAGTGTAAAACTGATCGCCCATTTCTAACGGAGACAGATTTTTCTACACAATGAAAATTCATACATACCTACAACCAAAAAATAATTTAACTTTTTTTTCTTTATTACTATTTTTATATTCTTTAAAAATTAATTATTTAAGTACCCTTCTGTTCAATTCAATTTAATTCAATTAATTAATTAAGTACCTTTCTAAAATTATATATAAATTGTAATTTTTTAAGAATCAGGAGAAAAAATAAATTATTGCAAAAGTCGAATTTTAAAAACATTTTCAGTTGTGACTAATAAGTTTGTAAGTTCACGTAACTACTTTATGGGTACAAAAATTCTTTTAAGATTTCTTAAGCATTTCAAATGGCTTTTCGTCAAGCTTTGCTAGTAGCATTATAATTCGGCCTTTAGACGCTTCCAATAAAAATTATTTTTTTTTAAATTTGTAGGCGCCACAAGAGCTATGAAAAAATTAGCCGCTTTAAATATACAAAGATGACAAATTATAAATAATTTTTAATGTTATCGGTAAAAATATGTTTTTGCTCCTAAATATACTTTTTCTAACTAATGCTGTTTTTAAAAACAGTTTTTAATAACAAAGTAAATGTTGCGTAGTACAGTTACTTCTAACAACAAAATTCGCAACTTAAACCTCGTTAGATTAGCTATTTTTGTTTCTGCCATTTTCTTAAATTCTAATTAAAAATTTCATTTAAACTTTGTTGCTGCAATTTCAGCTTTGATAGTTCAGATTTTGTTTTTAATTAAACTACGAGGGACAAAACAAAACAGAATTACAAGTACATAAAACACGATACCCGTTTCTATTCGTTTTTCCTCTCTCACCATCAAACTCAAGAGTTGCCGATTAATTTTAGGTTATAAATCTCTTCTCTTTTATGTTTATTTATTTAATTAATTTCTTAGAAATTATTGAATAATTAAAAATATTAAAATAAAACACAAGAAAGTTTAACGTTATAAAAATAAAGGAATTTATTTTAAAATTTTCATCTTCTTTGCGCTTTAGTTAAAAATTATTGACTTGGCCTTTCGTTTTAAATTGCAACTTAATAAAGTCAAGTTGTTCTGTCTAGAAAAAAGGACATAAAACATAATTCCTAGTTTCAAAATAAAGACACATTTAATTAATGTTAAAGTTTGTGAAAAAAGTAAAAATAATATTATTTACAACAACAACTATAACGTCATACTTTGTTGCATGCAATCAACCTGTAACCAACAAGTCAGCAAACCACATACACATCTACATAAAGTTAATGGGTTCATATAAAACTCTCTTTATGTCTGTCTATTTATTATTCCTTTTATTCGGAATATTTTCAGCTGTTAAATATATATTTATTTTAAATTGTTTTCGTATAAATTCACAAGAACAACTATGAAAAAAGTAAATTTGCATCCTTAACTTTCGTGAGTTCGTTTATGTTTATTTTTTAAACAAAATGCTAGAAAACATGTTTCAAAAAATTACATTAATGCTCACATGGCAGAAAAAATATTTAATTTGAATTATGTGGTAAATTTTCATCCCTCTAAATAAATTTTGACTTAATCTTAATATCCTGATAGACTTATGTTCCGTTTACCGATTAAGTGCTTTGATTTTTTTTTTATAATTTTCACATTCCGTAACCCTCTCTTTAAATAAACTGCAGACACGTGGTATACTAGGTGACTTTTGTAAGATAATTGAGTTCATATTTCATCACCGTCTGAGACTTCCCACAGTTACACAATAAATTTAACAACTCCACTACCAGTTTAAACCAAATCTTTTAACTTCGCTACAACCAAAACCAGCCAAGTAACTATTTGCTAGTTGCAACATAAACACGGAAACACGTAAATAAAGAAAACTACAAAGAAAATCAAAATTGTTTTAAACTTGCACATTTGCACAGAAAAATTTTAATCGTTTTCAAATAAAAATTTTATTAATATTTAAATTAATTTAATTATTTATTTTATTAAAAAAAATTTATTAATTTTAATTAAATATATAATTGGTATAATAAATTATTTAACTAGAAAATTCTGTATTTATTTTAAAATTACAAATATAACTGAGAAAATTAAAAATTTAATTAAATTTTAATTCGAAAACAAATGAACCTTTAATACAAAAAATATATTTTTCTGTACATTTTTCAAACTATTTTTAATTACAAACAGATTCTGACAATATAATTGTTGTAAAAATCTAAAATGTATGATAATTCTTTTTGTAAATGTGTTTGTTTCTTTGATTGTTTGTTTGTTGATGCTTTAATCATGTCTAAATTGCTGAACCGATAGTAAAGAAATTTTTAAACACGGGTAGATATTTGACTGTATGAGGTAATAGATTATTTATAGCGAAGCAGGAGGGAAGAAAATGGAAAAGCGGATATTTTTATGCGTCTGAATCGATTTTAAGGAAGTCTTGAATAAACGATTTTAATGAAATTTAAAGCATAAAGAGAGTTTATTACTTTCTGTTTTCAAAGCTAGCACCTAGATGATAAAAATAAGGAAAATTCGTATTTGCGGATGATACCTGAATGAAAACCCTATGCTAAAATATTATTTTGGTGAGTGGTAGCAAACTGTGTGACTTACTAAGTCATATATAAGAAACGCATGTAAGTTTAGGTTCACACATGAATAGAAAGTAAATTATGATTGTTGATTCAACACGTCGAAGTATATTAAGGCACCTATAAAAGTTTGCAACATTTCAAATTTTACTGGGCTGTCTTTAACAGATAAACATAAGTTCCAAATTTCACTTTAGCCTTAGGGAAAAAAGCAACAAAATTTCAAGTTTAAGGCCTGTTTATTAAGAAAGAATATCGTCTTTTCGATTCTGGCGAAAGTTTGCACCACGAATTACACAAAATGCGTTTTTTAGCCGAACACTTCATTTTGTAAAATAAACCCACTGCAAACATCTTTGGTGTTACTTTCATTGCGCAAAGTTTCAAATCGAATGCCCACAAGCACTCCCTCTATCCTTCTTCCCACGACCTAATTTCCTAGTTCAAAAGAAGAAATCAGAACCCTAATGCTAATCCCGTCAAGAAATAAAAGAAAGAAAAAAAGTTATTTACAAATGTATGCGGACGTTTTCCAAACAAAACAGGAAAAATTAGACGCCAGTAGAATGAAATACGGCATTTGTTAAATGGATGATGTTTTTTGCATATTGACATTCAAAGCAAACGTTATAGAAGAACCCAAAGAAAAGCCTCGCCCCTATCTTCCTTGTTAATGTAGTATTATCGTTTTTTTCAGCTAACTTTGATTCAGAACGCATTCTCAAAATCGAATTATTTTGCGCACTTACGGACAGTGGTTGATAATTGGATATTTCACCGTAAAACTATTCTTTCCACTTTTATTACCCTTTTACTGTTAAATGGAAAAAGGTTAAGCTTTTCTCTGAAGAATTAATAATAATGGCAACAAATGTATCATCCTGTCCTATTTTGCCACAAAACAAAACTGTGTTTTACTTTTAAAGGAAAATGTAAACAATATTTGTGCGCAAATAAACGATGCTACAAGCACAAGTTGTTGAAATAAAATTATTGAATAAGAATAATTACAGATTTTAATTACAGATTACGGTTGCACTGGGAGTTTTTGAGAGTCTTCAAAAAGCTTATTTGTTTTATTTGTAATTTTTTTTTTGCTTTCTTTCGCTGCAGGTGTTTTAAAGAGTATTTAGATGAATATGGACACATCTGAGCCATTAAAAGGCCAAACAATCAGAGGAATAATAATTATAATAATAATTATAATAATAATAATAATAATAATAATAATAATAATAATAATAATATTATTATTATTATTATTATTATTATTATTATTATTATTATTATTATTATTATTATTATTATTATTATTGTTATTTTTTTAATAATAATAATAATAGTTTTATCATAAAATGGTATTGATTATTATAATATCACGCAAAGCAAAAAAATGGTTAAGGATACTATTATTTAAGAGCAACATATAATGGTTGTAAGCAAACATAGTATTCCTACATTTAACAGTAATACAGTTGGACTTAGAACCATGTTGTTGTCTAACATAACAATAATAATAGTGTAAAGTTAAAATCTAAACTTAGTTTTGTTAAATGTAATAATATTATGTTTAAATATAAACATTGAAAGGTGAAACTAAATTATAATATAATCATGTCATTCAATTTATAAAATTTTAATATGATGGTAAGTGCAAACATTTCCTGAAGCAAAAGACTTATTTTAGTCATTTATTGTCTCTTTTTATTGATGATTTGTTACAAAAATTTTCTAAAATAAATAAATTCACGAAAAATCAATTATTTTTTTATTTTAATATTCTGTATATTTCTTTTAATTATTTATTTTTCATTTAAATTTTTTTCTAACTAATATAAAAGCATTGTGTCAAGTGTTAAAAAAAATAATTTTTAAAACCAAAAATTATTTGTTTGCTCTTAATCATACTTTAATAAATAGCTATACTAATAATAATAGTATTATGGTTAAATTATAATATTTATTAAGCTTTAGTTTTGATTTGAATTTTCGTTAGTTAAAACCAACTATGTTGCATGTTCCATGTGGTGAAGAGTAAATATATGATGATTAAATGTTAACAAAATATGTTTACCGCAACGGAAGTTTTGTTGAGAACAACCATAATTTGTTCGCTGCAACTATTTATTATTACAGAAAACATAATATCCTTATTGAAACCAAACCTCACCATATTATCCTCTACTTGAGTTTTCAAAAAAGAATCAAGGCTCTAATGGATATTCTCAATAAAGCCGTGTCTGCAACTCCCTAATACTTTAAGAGAATTAAAAAAACGGGATGTTGTAAATCTAGATTTGTTTGAGGTCTAAAGGTAAGAACATTTTTTCTGGTATTGAATATGTCATTTGTTGTGATAATTATTTTAGATCCCATCCGTATATCATATTAAAGTTAATGCATATTCCGACAGAATCCTTCGCTTTTATATATCTTCCATCTTACGACATACATATGTTCTGCCAACTTTTCGAATTGACCATACTGAACAAGCGATATTTAGAATTGTGTGAATAACTTTTTAGTATCTAAAAGGCAGTAGTTTCTATAAATTTAATTAGGTTTGTCTAATTCAAAACCTATGTATTAAAAGTCGTACAAATTACTGTGTTGTATTTTGCTATAGGATCTACACAAAAGAAAGAAACAGTTAAAGAAATTGAGCCGTTCAACTAAACAAGATTCATTTTTCTATTTCTCTCACTTCAATTAAAGTGAAATTTATTTTATTATTACATGTGAATAACTTGTGCTGTATAATTACATCCAGTTTTAATCTACAAAAGTATCAAAATAAAAAATATGTTAATTTAGAAGAGAAAGACCAACAACAGAACAAGAGTTTATAAGTATCTGCATGTACCTACAATGATTATAACATACACAGTTGTGGACAAAACAAAGATATTTCCTTCAATGTGAAAATGTTGGATTAACTGCTAAATCGATTTTGGTGAAATTTTTCGGCATTTATACAATGATTTTTTAATGATTAAAAACATATCTTCTTTAATTGTAGCCGAAGAACCCACCTGCCACGAATGCTGTATGTGAATTATTGTAAAATATTCGTTACATTGACTAATTTAGTGGAAAACCCTCGTGGTGCTGGGCGTCGTACGGTGCGTACCGACGAAGTTGTGGCTGCTGTGGTGCAAAGTTTGCAACCCATGCCAAGAAAGTCGACTTATTATTGAACGCAACAAATTAGAATTGCTTACACCAACACGATAAGAAAAGATTTAAAATCAAATCGCATAGACGATGGCTCTTCTAAGAGTGTAGGGGGAGCGCTCAAAGTCAGCTCTCAAGCAAGGAGTGGGGACACACCGCTGTAGAGGTTTGCTACCTAAGTTCTTGATATGCGCTCTGAGGTCGCTGGTAGGAAAATTTTATTTACGCAGTAGTAGGATCATCCTCAGGTCACGGTCTTGTGCAAAATATTGACGTTAATCTGTACCACACTTGCCGCTTTAAAAAAAATGCATCGGATGTATTTTAATTTTTCTGTACGGAAATGAAAACAAAACTTAGAATAGTTATTTGCGTTTTTCAACCCCAAAACTAAATTTTAAAAACTAGCACAAAAAAAACATTTTAATCAACATATTTTAATATTTAAAAAATCATTACGGGCATATGGCCACCGCTGCTGTGAAGCTCATTCTGGACGTTTGTAAGCCACTTTTTCGAGCATTGCAAGCCCGAACATTGAAGTCACGAACAAAATTGGCCTGAAAGGCATCAAATGTTGCTGCTTTAGCACCATAAGCCAATAACTTCATATGGCCTTACAGATAATAATCAAGATTTTTTAAATCATAAAATTTTGAAAGCCAATTGACAGCTCAATTTCTTATTGTAAAATTTTAGTTTCAGTATTTGCCTTCGCCTAGCGCACGTAGTACCTGTCTGTAACTAATCAAATTAATATCATACACATTTTCAAACAAAACATCGATGATGATGACGCGGTAACGATCTCCTATGATCGCCACGCGAGCTCCGGCTTTATTTTTGAAAAATTAGTGTCCAATGTTGCTACCGTCGTCTTTGTAGAGTGTTTTGAAGGTTGGTTTCACTCTATATGTAGCAATTCTTTTACTTAAAAATCCGGAATCACTGTTTAAACGTTCATTATTTCGAAAAGTTTGTTTGAGAGTAATGGCATAAATCACAAGAATGTACAATATAAATATATAACAACTATTTTCATCTCCAGTGTAGAAACTTTTAACACACACAACCAAATCCACTTGTTTTAACCGCATGAATTTTTGAATATGAAGGCTGTTAATAAAATGAAACATAATACACACATTCCGTTGTTGTGTGAAAATGTTCTAGAAAGCGTTATTAATTAAGCACAATTATGTTTTGTTGTTGTTGTTGTTGTTGCTCTTCACACGTAAAATAAAGCAAAGTGGCACGTTCAGATTAACATATTTAAATATGAGTGCATTTAAATAAAAATTAAACTAATTAAAATCTAAATGAATAAAAATAAGACAAACTTTAAAAGAAAACATTTAAATGAAAAAAAAAAAACGTAGTATTTACATGAGAATCACAAAGGAGAGATTTTGTTTTCCAGAAGTTTGATTTGCTAACCGAGACCAAATATTATTTTTTCATATTTAGTTTGCCAGTGGATGATAAACTCATTAACTTCTGTTTCAACAACTGTTTTTTTAAGAACGCCCAACCGTTTTCAATCGGATTTAAATCCGAATTCTGTGTTAGCCACCGCATCACTTTAAATTGTTGGTGATTTTAATCAAAGGCCCGACTCCGTCTGGGGTCAGACATCCCCACACCATTAAAGAACCACCTCCGTGCTTCACCGGAGATTGCACTTGGGATGGATTTGAGGGATCACGTTCCTTTGTCCAATACCAGGCTCATCCATCGGATTTGAATCTGTCTATTTTGGTGCCTTCGGACCAAATTACCTATAAAATAAAAAAAAAACTTTTATTTGTATAAAAACCTAAAAAAAATTACTTACAGATATCCAATCGCAAGTTGTCCACAATTCATACGTTTTCAAAAAAAATCCCATCTTTATATTTTTTTTGCACACAGTTTGGCTTTTTTTCTTTACAGAAGGTTAAGCCTTTTATTGCCCTCTGAACTATCCACCGACTAACGCCATTGCTTACAAAGGAAGTTTTTTTCCTTGGTACTCTGTATTCTATTAAAAACGAAAAGCCTTCCATGAGTTTAGCTTTATTTGGCGTTATTTTTCTTGGCCTTCTTCTTTTGATGGTGGTATTTGCTTATTTTTATTAGATTTCAAGCGACTTATAATTTTAATGACCGACCTTTGATCAGTCTGCAATAAATTTGCAACTTCTCTACTATATTTGCCTTCGTTCGCACGGAAAATCACTTCATTTTTGTTACGAAGTAGACTTGTTCCTTATAGTTCAATTTAGTGACCGCTCTTTTTATTTCCAAATTTGAAAAAGAACTAGTTCATATATTAGTTCAAAGGTTCTCTTTAGTTCAAAATCTCTCTTAGTTCAAAGATTCTGTTGACTTATTGTTCAAGCTTTTCAACTTTTAGTTCAAACGCTTTCCTTAGTTCAAAGCTCTTTTAGTTCAAATGTTATTTTCGAAATATGATGACAACAACACCGTAACATTGCCAAGACGAATGCTTAATAAAATGCGTGGCATTACTAAATCCATGTCCAAAATGGTCCACAAGGAAACACAGACATGGATTCTAGTTTATGTCTGGTAGTTCAAATACAATGTATAGTTCAAAAATGAAGTAGGTATTTATAAAAGTATAAACTAGTTCACTTAGTTCAATTGATGGAATCGTTTAAAGGAACTAGTTCGTTTATGAACTACCCAAGTTAAAACAATAACTAAATTTAATTTCTGATAGTTTACAAATTTCATAGTACGAAAAAAATTATCGTTAGAAGAACCTTTTTATTGGTGCAAAAATTAGTCTATATAGAGGTATGTTTTTTTAAAAAAAAGTGACAGAAATAGGGAGAGGGAGATCATTTTTCTCATAATATATTACAAACAAATAAAAGAAAATAACATAAAAAAAAGTTTCCACAAAGCCATATGCATTATACAAAATAATAAATTTTTAAGTTATTAAAGAGACATTGACTTATTTTTGCTCCATACAGTACGTGTGCACACAAAAATTATGAGTCGTCTTTAAGCTAACAATTATAGAAGACATTTATTTTCAAGCTGACAAGTAATATGTTAAAAAATGTCGTCGGAAAGCAGCTTTAGGTGATTTTAAAAGAACTAAATGAGGGTTTATTTTTAAATGATAACTTTTAAATATTGATGGTATTAATTTAATTTTATATTAAATAAGGATTTGAACAGTTTATATAAATGAATTAAAATTTATTATTTGGCTTTAGTTTATATACACCCAAACCTTTTTTTACACGGTAGATACGTTGCAGTGGATACCGTGTAAAAAAACGCGTAAAAAAAGACAAATATTATTTATGTATGTAAGTGTATAAACAAACTGAAAAGATATATGTACATAGGATTGAGGTAGCAGCCTATAAAATTGAATAACTTTACGCACAGATTTAGTTTAATAGTATACACAGAGTTTTTATTTTATTTCATTTTATGATTATAAAAAAATAAAGAAAAAACTTAAAAATACTCTTCCATTTATAAAAATAAAATTAGTTATCAAAATCTTAAGACAATTAGAAGCGGAATTATTATCAATAAATTTTTTTTTTATTTTACTCGGGGTCAGTTTCTGATAGCAAGCGCATTCTCTTTTGCTGGGGTGGCTAAATATCAGTTTCGTCAGTAGAAATACTTATTACTTCTTCATCTTCAAAAGCTGCTTCTGGCGCTGGTTTATTTCTTTTAACAGCAAATTCTGTTATAGTGCGTTGTGATCCAACTTTGGAAAGCTCTTTATAGACTTTTCTGTATCTAGCCATACATGTTTGTAGGTGATTGAAATTTCATAGCTCTTTCAGTTACGTTATCACATGTCAAAAAGTGTTCTGCCAACTTATCTGCCATTTAAGGACCGTCAAGTTTCAACTTGGCAGTTATTCTACTTTGAATTTCACTCTCATCAGTCTCGACATTTTGATCTTCATTTCCCAGCGTAACCTCCAATATCTCTTCTTCATTTAGAGCTTTATCAACAATTATTTCGTTTATATCTTCAATGTTAAGATTAACAAACCCTTCACCTCCAACTTCTCGCGCTAATTATATCTGCATACACTTCACCACCTGAATTATCATTGGCGCAAGTGTCTTTGCCTTTGACGCATTCTGGCCCAATGCTCTTCCAACAGGCATTTAAAGTTAACGGTTTTATTTTAGAAAAGGCTAAAGCAGCATGCTTTATGCAATCGAAAATTTCTTCCATGCGTCGATAACAGTAGTGTTAGCATCACTTTCTATTTCATTTAAAATGTACCGAAAAGACCTCTTAATACAATAAGTCTTAAATGTTGCGATAATGCCCTGGTCTAACGGCTGAATCAAAGCAGTGGTATTAGGAGGCAAAAATACTATCTTTACATTAGGATGTACCAAAACTGGGTGCCCAGGTGCGTCATCTATTAGCAGCAGAACTTTAAACGGCAAGCCTTTTTCTGTCATGTAGCTTCTTACTTCAGGAATAAAGCAATCATGGAACCATTCACTAAAAACCTGCGAAGTTACCCATGCCTTCTTATTTGCCATCCAATGAACTGACAGAGTTTTAATATCCACACCTTTCATTGCCCGTGGTCGAATTGAGGTTTTATCATGCGGTCTCCTGACGCATTACTACAAAACGAAAATGTAACCCTGTCTTTCGCCGCCTTAAACCCACCAGCAGTTTTTTCATGTTTTGCTATGTAGGTGCGGCTAGGCATTCTTTTCCAGAAAAGGCCAGTCTCATCGGCGTTAAAAACTTGGCCGCTATTGTATCCACCTTCTTCAATTATTTTGGCCAACTGAGTTGGAAACTCTTTAGCAGATGCAGTATCTCCTGAATTATTTCACCATTTATTTTGATTTTATGAATTTTATATCTCTCTAAAAAACACTGAAACCATCCATTACTTGCAGAAAATTTATTTGTGTTGTCATCAATTGCTTCTGAAGACGTTGATGATTCCATATTTTTTATCTGTCTGCCTTCTGTTTTATGGAATTTTTATCGAGCGGTATACGTTTTTAAGTGTAATCTTCTATCCATGCTAAAAGAACCTTTTCCATTTTTTCTACAAATATATTTCTGGTGTGGGAAGAAGATTTTGCACTCAAATTAGTACCAGAAATTACAGCTTGTCTAATAGCTTCTTCATTTTTTTAATTGTCCGAATTGTGGATTCATTTAAATTTAAAGATTTTCCAATTGAACTAGAACGTTCCCCTTTTGCTAGCCTGTGCAGAATTTTCACCTTTTCTTCTAAGGAAATAGCGTTTCGTTTTTGTTTACTCATGGCTAGGTTAATGATTTTAAATTAATAACAGAAAACCTCCATAGATAGTAACACTATTAACTTACTTTGTTAACAGCTAAGAGAAATTTGTACATACACAAGCTGTCTAGTTTCAATAAATAAAAATGATCACAAAATTAAAAATTCTAATAAAATTAAAATGATTCTACGAACTTCGTTTTCACTTTAAATTACCGCTGAATAGCACTGACCTGTCGAATGTCAATAGAAACTGAAGTGTAAACACAAGTGCACAGACAACTACATATGCAAATACATTCGTAATTTGTGAATCCCAGAATAATAAACGTAGAGGTAAGCTACCATATCTAATTTTTTAAAGCGTAAAAAATGATGCCACATTATTTTTATGCACAAACTGGGAATTAAGAGGGATTAAACGATTTTATCCGTATAAAAAGAAGAGAACAAATAAATGATAAATTTGTTTTAAAAAAACCGTGTTATTTCAAATTCGCGTAAAAAAACCGTGTAAAAACAGGTTTGGGTGTATATATATTTTTTTTTATTTACAAAGTTAGATGGTTAAATAGACGATGTTTACATTGTACACAACCTTAGATAGATAGACGCGAAGAATGCTGACGAAGAATGTAGCGGTTCAGAAAATGCAGCATAACATTCTGCTGGTGGGTAATTTCCCTTGTATTCTTACAAAAACGTCCGCATACATGCTTTCTGCTGCTGTAGTCGAAGTGGTAAGCACGTTGACTACAAACCTGGTGTCACAGGGTTTAACCCCTGCGGCAATCTAAAAGGAAAAAAATGTTTTTTTCTGTTTAATGGTTTATAAATACATATTCAGAAATAACATGAAAACTTGCAGTCTCCTTCGTCGGTAGCATATTCGCCGGCGAAGTAAAATAACTAACTCTCTATCTCACTCCTTTCACCACCTGTCTTATCTCTTATCTATCCCTTTCCTAAAGAATGTAGCACGGTTACCAAAATAACTAAATAGGTAATAATGCCTGAAGTGCTACTTCTCTTTAAAAAAAAAAAAAATTTTTAAAAATTAAAAAAAAAAACAAAAGAACTTAAGACAAATAATAAATTTTAATTCAATTATTGATGTTTCTATAATTAACAAATAAAACGTAGAATCAACAGTTAGAATTAAATAAAATTAATTAATAAAAATCGATAAAAAAAACACTTTAAGTTCTGAAATTTAAAATCGACAAAAAGTAAAGTTTGAAAAAATTTAAAAAACAAAAAAAATAATTCTCATTTTAATTCAAATTTAGTTACTCCTTAAAAAAACTATACACGATTATGTTTTCATTTGACAAAAGGAATTAGCCGAATAAATTCCTGCAAATAATAAAAAGCATTACTAACTTGAGTGGTGTACGAAATTAAAAGCCTGAAGTCCATAATGTTTGGTGACCCATTCTTCAATTGATTTATCTAACTTGTTGTACCCGGCGTTGCCTGGGTCTAATTTAAGGGCCTTTTAAGGTTCCATTTCGATTTAAATCTCATCTTTTGTAATCGATAGTGTAATTTCAGAGATAACATTTTAAAAAGCTTATAATAGGCGTCAACTATGCGGTCAAATCTATAAATAAATACTTTATTAACTCATACAGACAAATATCTTTAAAAATTTCATTAAAATCGATTCAGCCATTCAGCCATGATTGTAGCACCAACAAACAAGAAAGCAAAGAAACAAACACATTTACAAAGAGAATTATAATACATTTTTACAACAAGTAATTTGAAAAAAATGTACAAAAACAGATATTTTTGTAATAAAGGTTTATTTGTTTTCGAATTGAAACTTAATAAAATTTTTATTTTTTTTTTCAATTATATTGTAATTTAAAAATAAATACAGAATTTTTTAGTTAGTTTTTTCATTGTACCAAACATATATTTAATTAAAATCAAGAAAATATTTTTCTAATTAAATAAATAATTAAATCGATTGAAATATTAATAAAATTTTTATTTGAAAACAAATAGAATAGAAGAGATCCAAAATGTACAAGTTTAGATAAATTTTAATTTCCTTTGTGGTTTTCTTTAAATATGTGTTGTTTCCTTGTTTATGTTGCAACTAGCAAATAGTTACTTGGCTGGCTTTGGTCGTAGCAAAGTTAAAAGATTTGGTTTAGGCTGGTAGTGGAGTTATTAAATTCAGATAGAGCAGGGTATTCAAAGAGAGGGTTACAGGCTGTAGAACAGTCAAAGCATTTAATCAATAAATGGAGCATAAGTGCAATCAGAAAATTTAGATTTAAAAAAAAAACTATATAAAAAATTTCCACTGAAAAGCCAAAATTTACCTAAGGAGAAAAATAAATTAACCACATAATTTAAATTAAATATATTTTCCCGCCATGTGAGCATTAATGTAATTGGTTGAAACATGTTTTCTAGCATTTTGTATAAAAAATAAACATTAAAGAAATCACGACAGTTAAGGAGGCAAATTTACTTTTTTCATAGTTGTTCTTGCAAATTCATACGAAAAGAAGTAAAAATAAATATGTATTTGACATAATAAAATATTCTGAATAAAAGAAATAATAAATAGACAGACATAAAGAGAGTTTTATATGAACACATTTACATTACTTTATGTAAATATGTATGTGGTTTGTTAGCTTGCTGGTTACCGGTTTTATTCCATGCAACAAAGTATAATTGTTGTTGTAAATTATATTATTTTTTACTTTCTTCACAAACTGTAACATTCATTAAATGTGCCTCTCTTTTAAAATCAGGGATTATGTCTTATTTCCTACTTTCTAGACATGACAACTTGATTTCATTTAGTTGGAACTATGTTGCATCGCCCTTTATTATAGATTTTGAAGTAAAGTTAGTAAAAAATAAGTATGAGTGCTATATTCGGCTATGCCGAATCTTATATACCCTTCACCATCTATGTAAATCTAGTTTAGTGAAGTAACTGCAATAAAAAAATTAAATACTCGGGTGACGGAGAATTAGAAAATTAAGTACGATATATAATTTTACATAAAACTGCCATCGGCTCTTAATGGGTTAAACATTTTTAAAAATTTTAGTACTTTATTAAAGATCTCTTCAAAAATGCATAAGGACTCAGAATATATCTAATTTATGGGGTCGGAAATGAGTATTGGAGAAATTACAAAAGAAATGAAAAACTTAGTTATACCCTTCATCCACTTTTTGTGGTGAAGGATATAAAAAATATTTTGATAAATTTTTTGAAATTTAAAAAAATTAAAAAATTCCATAAAAAGAATTTAAAATATTAGATTCACTTAAAACGTAACTATTCTATAAGATATTAATATTTCAATAAATATTATTAAATAAAAAGTTAATTTTTAATTAAATATTAACAAGACCAAAAAATAAAAACCGGAATTAAAAAAATCAGGTTTACACGAAAAAACTAGGCACCTGCACAAAGCTATGAATATGGAAATTAAAAAAAGTTTTCATTCTGTCTTCTTCTTTAATAAACTAGTGCGTTGATATTTTATCAAAAATCAAATTTATCCTCTTCCTGTTGTCACTTGTTTCTGCAATTTCTTATTTAATTTTTTTCAGCCATTAAGCTTTTATTTGAAAATATTTTTTTAAGGCGAACTTACCGCCATTTTTTAATAAAAATATAAGAAAATATTTTTCAAATATATTATATATTATTTGGCATCATTATTTAGTATTTGTGAAAATAGTGATTGACTCCTTAAAAAAATGATTTTCGAACGAATTTTGAATCCAATATAATAAAACAGTAGTTTGAAAATTTTGGTGTTATTGTAGACAATAATAAAAATAGAATACAAAGCATCTATTTTTAGAAATTTATCTGAAATTTTTCTGTCTGTGTTCGCTTCACGTAAAAACTGCTTAATGGATTTTAATAAAGTTTTGTGTAGGGATCCTTGATTCAACTATATAATATACTTTTTATTTCGTAAAAATAAATTATTTTATAGAGAAAATAGGGATACAAATATGTCACCCAATTTTATTAGTATAATAGAACTAAAACATTTTATTTTAGTATATGGAGAATTTTTAACACTGTTTACAGAACTCTACAGCAAATGTTTAAAAATACGGTTTTCTAAATTTTTATTTTAAGAGAAATATAAATGATACGCGGACCAAGTCGTAGGTACTGCTAATTATATATTAATCAGCACAATTAATACTAGTGAGAAAAAGATAATCGATATGGCCATTTTGCCACTACCAAATTTTTAGATTTTGTACGTACTTAAATCTAAGAATGCGTTTTTATTTACGTCATTTGTTTTTTTTACACTGTGTTTTGTCTAGGATATCTTAGTGTTTTAAAAATAACCTTTATAAATTGTATTGTTACAAAAATTGTGTTCAAAATTTACAGAAGCAAAAATAAATCAAATTGATTTTTTTTACAAAAATAAAATAGGGGCTGTTTTTCTGTTGCAAATAAACTGTCATTGTTACATCACAAATTCAAATATTATAAAGTACTTTGCCCTGTGAATACACTTTGAAGTATTTTCCTTACAACTAATGGCTTCCAGTCAGTAGAAACGCAGTGTAAATAAAACATATCAAATGAGAATTATGCCAATCATTACAGCACACAAGGACGATAAAATCTTAAATTATGTATTAATTGTTAAAAAGGAAAAAATATTTCTTGCAACAGCTTAAGAAAGGCATATAAAATTTCGAAGTTGCAACCAACATCCAGGCTTACCTGAATAACGTTTTGACCCAAAGTTTATTTTTTCATGCATTTAAACAACTTATTATGGATTTCAAATATTTAAGATCTCACGCACAAAATGTAAATCAATGCTGCAACAAATTTCAAAACACGATAAACAGCATTTCACATATAAGTTGTACACTAATTATCAGTTATTTGATAATCGGCCCCACTGTGTATTGAAAGTTCACCAACTGTTATTGAGTAACAAATAGAATCGTAAACAGACTCGTTTTCTTATTTAATAGCACAAATTTAAATAAGTTCCGTAAGTATCAAAATATTAATGTAGAGAGATGCTACGATAACGACCATATTTGTCAAAACTTTTTGAACAGACACTTGATATTTGCACAGAATATAAAATATTCGGCCCTTCTAATTTTGGCGTTTTAATTCTGATAGTCGTTTTGATGTCGTTGTCGTTTTTATCGTCGTTTCTTTTCTAAGTTCGTATTATTGAAATATATTAAAACGATGAAGAAACGCTATCGAAAACAAAAAGCAAAATCAATAAAGTCTGGTAGCACTACAATGTTTTACGTTGTTATTTATTACAATTTTATAAATTTCTGAAAAGTTTGTTTGCGTGTTTTTCTTTTATATATTTTATAGTGTTCCTCTTCCAGTGACAATTTTTTTTCCCGATAATAAAAAACGTCTCTCAAATATTTGTTGTTATAACCATTTTAAGGAATATTTTCTGCTAATTAAGTTTTACTTGCTTTATGCCAATCTGCTCCATCACGAACTGGAGTCCCAAACACATTTAATTTTTTGGCTGTTTTGCTCCAATAGGCATTGAAATTAAAGTTTTTATGCCCTTTCGAAAGCCCTTGGCATAAGCGGGAATTTTCCATTTTGAAAACTCAGATTTCAAACTGCCTTGGTGTACTTATTTTCATTTTAATTTTGTTTGCAGTCGTTTGAATTTCGTGATTTACAATGCTGACGGTATGAAACGAATTTTTTATTGTCGTTACTATCTTCGTTTCAAAATGTAAAATACCGATTTATTTACAACGATTGTTGATAACGCCAATGGTGATGCCAAGTTGTCGTTTTTATTTCTTTTTAAAACTACAACGCCAACGGAAATAGGGGCGATTATGATCGCTGTTATTCACGTCTCCATAAAATTCTTCTATAGAGACGTGAATTTACGACTAAAGTCTTATCTTCTATAAACAGACACATTTGAAGCAAACACAGAGCTCGTAATACTAAATCCGCTAGAATAATAAGTAAAAGATATAAAAGTTTTGGAAACTGTAGCTCTTTATTTGACGACTGTAACAACAATTGTAAATAAAAAAAATTAAATTTAAAGCGTGTTTCAAACAAAAAAGAGTTTAACTAATTACTAAGATTTTTTTACTAACGCTTTGAAAATATACAGAGTGTTTGTGTGCTATAACAAATATAAAAAAATCCTGAAGGGTGTCTCTAGGAAGTCCTGATTTTAAAATACTTTATCTTATCTTTTAAGCTAACATTTACAGTTTTCAGCAACAAATATGAAAAAAAAAAAATTAAAAGGTGGCTCATACATGTGTTCGTGTTGAACTCGTATTTGCCAGATTTATTTTTCATAAATATAAAATTAAAAAAAAAAATTCTAAACGAACAGAGCTAAAATCTGAATTAGATAAACACAAGACGAATTAATTTTACCAGGTGGCATCGTTGCGGCAGCTGACAATTTTTTGCTTAATTTTGTAATGTGTAGAACAGCTGTCAAAAGTAATTCATTTTATATAACAAAATTTGTTTTTTTATTTTTCTTTAAAAAAGAATTGTAAGAAGAGTTTTAAATCAATTTAAAAAACGAATCTTTTTATTAGATACACACATATTCAACATAACAGAGAAACATAAATGACATTAATTTAATTAAACAACAGGAATTTTATATTAAATTAGTTAACTTTCAAAAAAATATTTTTTTTCGTGCTATTTTCTATTATTTTGATTTTATAATTAAATCACCGATACATTGTCGAAAGAAAAATAGAATCATTATTATCGTTATTGTTGTTTTTGCTTAAATTTTGATTTTGTCTTTAATTTATTGTTTGGAAAAATATCTTTAATGTATTTAAAATCTTTCTGAAAAGTTTCTCAAAGAGCGAAGTAAGCGGTAGCGAAATGACCATCCAGACGTGCTTTCACACTCAATAACCAATATCTGTGATTTAATTATAAAATCGGGATAATAGAAAATTGCACACAAAAAGATTTTTTTGAAAGTCTACTAAGAAATGACATTATTCATTCACATTCGAACTCAAAAGATTTATATCATCTTAAAATCTAATGCACCATCAGAAGCCATCATTTCAAAAACGTGATAACAAAAAATTTATTTAAAAATTATTTTTTCATCTATAATTCACATGTTGCAGACTCATAAAAGAAAACAAAAATAAATAAAATTGAAATTAATACGAGCAAACATTAATGTTTTTTTTTTTTTTTTTTTTTGTTTTTTTTTTAATATTATTTTAAATTTTTTGCCAAGGTCATTTTTATTAGATTTTAAAACATTTTACCGCTTATCAATTACATACAAAAGCAAAACACACGCTTATCAGCTTAAAACATTTTAGAATTCGCTTCAGTAAAAATCAATAACAAAGCGCGAATAGTATTTTGCGAAATTACAAAACATAAACATTAAAACCGGTTTAATTCGAAAGCATGAATTTCAATTCGAAATTAATATCGAAATGCTTAATATTCAATAGCAGTGTGATTATGTTTTTAATTTTAAGCTGGAATACGCTTGTAATTAATGTAGAGGCAAATGGACAGAATTTTACATTTATTTACCGCAATTATTTAAAAAATATGATAAAAAATATTGATCATGAAGTACAACCCTGCGTGAACTTTTTCCAACATACATGTGGTAATTTTAAAAACTTTCAAAACGGTGGTGAATCGCCGGCAGATGCAAGTGATGAGACGAATGAATTTTTGGATAGTAACCGAGATGTTACACCTTTTTTATACAACAAACAAGATTATTATAATTTTTTTGGAACTCACAAAGAAGATTTTAATACAACGCCGGGAATTTTGGGGCGCAATGTTTACGATCTGTGCAAAAACTATCTCCAACATACCAGCGTAAAACGTAAAATATGGCTGCACATGATTAGCGACATTCAATTTTTAAAACACGATTACGATCTCTTGAGAAAGTGGCCATTTCTGCAATACCAGTGGGATAAATACGAAACACAATTGAACTTGAGTTGGCCAGCCTTAGCAGCAGAGTTTAGTGCTCGTGGTCTAAATACAATTTTTGATATTTTCTTTGCTGAAAATACCATGTTCGTTGCTCCAAACGATGATCTGCAATGTCCGGATGTAAATGAACTTAGACCGTATTTCCTACCTTTACTACGGAAACGTAACGCTCAAATAACCGACATTATAAGTACAGAACTTTGGCTATTGTGCCGCCAACTTAAAGGAGAAGTTGCCATATCGAATGATTTCGTGAAAATATCAAGCCTTGTTGTTTTCTGCGTTTAATTTTACGTTTAAATTTTACCGATTTTGGCATTGATAATACTCGTAAAATTAACGCGGAAAAATTAAGCGAAATAATGTCTATTCTCTGTATTACAAATCCACGGATTGTTTATAATTTTATACTTTGGCAGGCGTATCAAAAAATTATCAATATCGATGACTGTTTTCAGTTTGCCATTGAATTTGACAGTCTGCTGCAAGTGGAGTACTGGAATTGGTTTCCTTTCAAATCCCACTTTAGTCGAGATGTAGCCTTGGCTTCATATCTCTTTCACACAACACGATTTCAAAAACATTATCGACAATTCGTAATCAGTACATCGTGGGAACGTTTGTTTCAAAACCGCTCCGAGCGCAAAGATTTGAACATTGAAAGATCTATTAAAAATTATGCCAAACAATATTTAGATGTGGAAAGCTATTCTAACGCACTCGACGAATCAGAGTTGTTTTTACACGAGCACTCCACTTTTTATTCATATCTCTTGGAACTAAGAAGACTAAAAATACGTTACACATTCCTTAATCCCTACGAGGATACAGAAGACTTACACTTTTTCAAAGAATCTATTAACTTTTCCGTTTTGCTACTCTATCGGCCGCTTCTACATTATTTTGCTTCCTATGATCGTGAAATGTGGTAAAATTCAAAAATGCTACAAAATTCTGATGGACTTTATGCCGCCTTAGATTGTTTAACTCATCAAGCCGCTTTAAATCTAGAAGATTCAAATATTTATGAGGGTGAACTTAATATGGATCTGGTAAATGATATTTTCAACTTTTTTACCGCCTTTATTCAGGCCTTATCGGATTATAATTTCTGGCTGGAGAGTGAAAAATTTGCTATAGCCGAGGATTTTATTTTGGAATATTTTAAGTTGGACTCTAAGCGGGTGATGTTCTATGCGGTTGCCCAGCAGTTTTGTGACCGTAATGATTTTATCTATAAAACATTAATAAATCGTAGTTATATGAATATGCCGCAGTTCCAGGAGGCCTTTAACTGCTCGCCTGCTGATCAAATTAATCCCTTAACAAAGTGCATGGTAAATCAGTGATTGTCGAATTAGACTTAAAAATAAATCAGAAATTAGATAAATAATTATTTATATAAAAACATTTAAAAGTATCATCGCAAATAGAAACAAGAAAGAGTGCTGCTTTATTTACCAAAGTGTTTTAATTTATAAACTTTTGAGTTCATATCCAGTAGTGATCAAATAGTAATGTGATCCCATGGAGATGTGTTTCTTGACACATGTGACCTTATTTTTGAAGGCAACATTAGACACAAAAATTAAATTTAGAAAGAACATGTGTTATTTGGTCTGTTTTTTTACTCTGATTCAGGATCCAGTGGAATCCCAATTTGCACGATAATCGTTCCCGTACTTAAACATTGGCAAATCGGAGCGTTTTTGAGAGAATAAAGTTCTTCTTATTCTTCCTGCAGGAAACAGCTCAAACTTTTTCTTTGTGCAAGTTATTTATATTGTTACGTTTATCCTTTTTAGGATCCCTTTTAGGATAAACGTACGGATTCTTTTGATTGCAAATACCATTGTGGCATATTATAAATTCGCTAGTTTCACAACTTCTTTGTGCTCTGGCTCTATTTGGCCACACACTAGATCCTGGATTCTACCGGCTTTAGGATCCTATGGTGTCGTATTTACTAAACATACGTTGTTACAAACGCAGCCATCAACGTTACACTATTGAGTTGCTTCGGCGAGATATGAACTACTCGATGTCCTGTTTAGTAACCTAGACCATACACAGACCTCTCTCCACCTTGCTTTACATCCAAGTCAGTCAGTCATTCTTATTAATCCAATAGCCACAACTTAATATCTGTCGTAGACTTTAATCATTTTGTTACTTTCTTCCGCTAAACAGCTTACAGCTCTCGTTCTTACAAAAGGTCATCTTGACAACTATCTATTACTGCTTTTTGTTAAATAGACGTGTCTTCACTAATTTTTCTAATCTAGCCAAGGCTTGACACAATAGTTGTCTTTCTATTTCCAGGAGGTTTGTACTGCAGTTTCTTAATTGTAAATTGCCTTACACAATTATTATTCTTTCTTTGTACGCATGTCTGAAGATGGCTCGAACTCACTATCTTCTGTTTTACAGCACGCACCTCTACCAACGTAGCCATTGAGGTTGCTCAGCTTGTTTTAGCTAATTGTCGTATTATTCTATACACACACCCAATGGTGGTGGAAGTAACCTTTTCACCTTCTGTTTTCTTACCACCCACATACGGACAACAACAACAGGCGTTGCCAGATCTTACGTTCGTAACAATATTTATGAAACAGCTGTAAAACGTAAACAAAATAAAAACAAATAAAAACAGTCATTAGCAATATTTCAAAAAGACTAAAACAGTTATTTTAACATAAAAGACAATTTGTAATGGCAAATGAAGGCGAGTTAAAAATATTGTTTCAGATTTGGTAAAGTGTTCAAGTGATTTTAGTGATTGTCATGACATCCTAGACATTATTGAACATGATTCCGACTTAAAAGAGTCACTTTTGTTTGATATTTTTGAAACTTTTGAATGCCAGAAAGAGGAACAACATTTTAAATTATTTGAATGAAATTGTTTTATCACATACGGACAAAGAATTCAAACAACACTTCCGCATTTATGAGAAAAATATTTAAATTTAACCGCAAAATTTGCAGAAAATCTCACTTATGCTTCTTTGAGAGCTGATAAAAGCAACAAATTTGTAACGACTGTTCCTCTATGGGTTTTTTAATTTTGTGAAATTCATTTTTTTTAATTGAAACAGTCAAAACATTTTGACTTTTTATTTTGTGTTTAAAATTCAAAATTTGTTTTGCCCTACTTTTAGAAAATTTTGTCTCTTTATAAGAAAAAATTATTCTTGTTCTTATTTTCACGAAATGTACCCAAAAAAGAATTATAAAAATTAAAATTAAGGATTTATCAATAATAACGTCATTTTGATAAACTGATTGAGGCCAGGCGAATAAAGTCAACTTTTAACTTCGTAAGATTCAATGTTGTATGCATAGACGTTTGACCGAAAATGATGTTTCATCTTTAATTATGGTTGTTATTATTGTTGAGAAATCAGCTCTTTATATTTACGCGACCAAACACATTTTTCAAGTCTCAAAAGAAGCACTTGGCCTCGATTTTTTGAAACAATGTAAAAGATATTTTACTTCATTCTTTCTATTTATACGACGTATAAAAAAAGTGAAATACAACTTTCAAGTATTGGCCACTTATGTTTTGAATCTACTACGCAATGTAAAGGTCTTTTGCTATTTCAACGATACTGTTATAGAATGTGTGATTGGGAAACTCGTTTCCACACATACTATTTAAATACCATACGCTTTTCATTAAGAACTCATACATTTGTGGTCAATTGACCAGTGAATTGCATCACAGAGAGCAATCGTGCCTTAGCCGAACAGCTCGTTTGTGGATTCAACTTCCCGCAGAGATCTTTCCTATCACATGCAATGAAGGAAGAATCAAATCGAACATCCACAAACACTACTCTCTAAATCTTCCTTCCCGTAACCTCATTTTCTAGTTTTTATACGAAGCACTCCTTCAATAGGGGCCATAACGTGGTTGCTAAATCGAAATTAAAACAAAATAAGACACTTAAAATATGAAGAAAGAAGATCTACTACTAGGGGCATTAAATCAGCAAGCACTAAAAATAAAATTTAAAGGGTACCCCATACAACGATATTTTGAAGTAAAAATGATCAGAATTAAAATTAAAAATAAGAAAGTGTTCCCATAGAGACTTGGTTTTGACAACTGCTGCTTTATCTTTTAAACCATAATATGCAGTTCATTAACTGAAATGAGTACATGTATATAATTATGGTTGGTTAGTATTACAATATTCTTCTTCTTTATTTGCCTACTCGGTATTCGAATGTTGGCAATCATACAATTACATAAATTACATTTAGAAAATAAGGCATTACACGCAGATCACATTAGATAGATTTAAAGATTATTAACAATTCTCTGAAATATATCTTTAACTCTTATTGAATTCAAGAGGTTCGCGGTGTTGCGAAAATTTTTTCATTCTTCAATGTTTTCTTTACCAAGACGTCTCCTTTGTGCCTCTGGTATTACGGCTTCTTTCAATTTTTGTTTTCAGAGTTATTTGCAATACTTTATATTTGTCATTTCTCATGATATGTCCAGTTTTTCTTGTTTTCATTTTGTACGCCAATTCCCTTCCTTGATTCCAATGTATCTTCAATACTCGTCGGTAAATCCGACGTAAATCTGCATTTTTAACAATCCATACTTCCACGGGATATAATTAAACTGAACATAAATAACATTTAATGAGCCTAGCTTTTTTGTGAATGTTTATATTATGGTTGGTCAAAACTTTTTTTTATTTACCAAAAGCATCTTTTGCCATTTCTATCCGGCATCTTATATCCTTCGAGGAGTCCCACTGGTCGTTAATTAAGACCCCGAGATATTTAAAACTCTGCACTCAGTCGACTCGAGTTTTTAATTTTTAGTGTTGTTTCGTTGTATATGTTTTTCTTATGAGTGTTAATCTTAGGACCTTATTTTTTTCTACATAAACTAAGTTCATTTATTAGCTTTTGAAGTTTAGAAATGCTATTAGCGAATATGGTGGTATCATCTGCATATCTAATGTTGTTAGCGAAAACACCTTTGATTTTTACCCCTGCTTTGATGTGTTTGAGGGACTCTTGGAATATTCTCTCAGAATAGATGTTAAAAGTAGAAGAGATAAAATACATCCTTTTCTGATACCGTTTATTATTGTTAACTTTCCATTGACATCAATCTGTTCCGTTTGGTACCAATACAAATCCCGAATACATATTATCTCTTCATCATCAATTCCGGTGGTGGCAAGTATTTTCATCAGTTTATCATGTTGTACAGTGTCAAAGACTTTTTCGTAAACAATGAAACATAAGAAAATATCCTCTCGACATTATTGTATTAAAACTTAAAAGCAGAATATTTCTTCTCGTGTCCTCATCCCGCCTTTGAAGCCAAACTGATTTGTTCCTATAGCTTGTTCGCATTTTTTGTATATTCTATTGTGTATTATCCTCAGAAATATTTTAAGTGCGTGCTCATCAGACAAATAAGTCGGTGATTGCTACACTGTTTAGCGTAATGTTTCTTATGAATGGTTATAAATGTTGATTTAAGCCATTCTTGTGGGTGGATGCCAGGCTTTACAATAAGGGGTTTCTATGGAAGAAGTGAAAATAGACAAACATTTAAAATTAAAAAAAGTGAGAACTATCACGTCCCATAGAATAAGAAGTATAAAAAGTTAAAGGGTTACCCCAAATCATAATTTTTGGTTAAATATTCGCAATAATAAATACTTTTGTAAAATTTAAATCGTATGTTGAATACAATTTTTTTCTTTTTTTGTTAATCTTAAATTTTTTTCTGTATTTTCGATTTTTAATGAAGTTTATAATAGCAAAAACAATTTTTCGCAAAGTTTAATATTAAGTAAAATATTGAGATAAACATTGTTAGGACCGATTCGCTTTGAAATAAAAACAACAATAAAGTAAATTAGTAAAATAATTTGATTAGCAAGCGGATAACAAGCAGTTTTTTAATATAATTAAAACAACAAACGCATAAAATAAATGTAAATGAAAATAAAAGGCAAAAAAATATATGTATGTTTAAATTTATTTGAAAATATTGATTTTTAATAAAATAATGTTAATGAAACAATTTTTTTGATTACATAAAAATAAATGAATGTAGTAAAAGCAAATTTCTAATGTTTAAAATTAAAAAAAAATGAAGCTCTTACTACCCTCGCTTCAGACAATAAAATATCTATTCCTTAGAGAAAGTTTCAAACAGCAATTTAACAGCATTAAGCATAAAATATGTTAAAATGACATAAACTTTAATCTCTGAGACGTAAAATAGATTTTCAGATCAACAATTTTTAAGGTACAAAACCAGATAAGATTTTTCTCTATTAATATGTGATATTAAATGTAGAATTGTGTCAAGAATAACAACAATTGTTACCGTTGTAAAAAAATCTAAATGTAGCACGTACTCGTAAACAATGACAACCCCATCATGTGTTCGTCCTAGAGCCGATAACAAAAGCAACAAATATTTAAATGATGAACAGAAGTGAAAAGAAAAGAAAAGAAAAGAAAAGAGAGAATGTATAAAGACATGAGTTTTTTAATTTCACCACAAGAACAAACTCATTTGAATAGACACGTTGTTGCGGTACTTTTTAAACAGGCTTTACACCTTCAATTATGGACTAAAAAAGTTTTTGAATATTTTGTGGTTTTTGGACACAAGTCTTAATCAAAAATATCAAAATTATTATAAAGTAATAATTATTAAGATATTAGCTAAGCAGAGCCACAATTTGAAGAATTTTAAACGTCAAATAGAATTAAATCACGTTTGTTTTATTTTATTTGAATATAACAGACCTTAATTCTAGTTTTTATTTAATTGAATGCGTCTAGGTTATGAACCCAGTCCCTCAAACAGCTTAGTAGGCGACGTGCTAATTATCTAAGCAATTGCTCTCTTAATAAAATAATTAAATTAAAAATGTTTTAAAATAACAGAGAGCTACTAAACCAGGCTGTGATTATCAAAAAAAAAAAAAAAAAAAAAAAAAAAAAAAACAATGGATAAAGAATATGTCAATTTAAATTCTTCACTTTAGCGTTTTTAAATAAGCTACGACGGATTGAGTATCAGTCATATCAAAGACACTAAAAAGTTATGGCTGACTTCTAAAATGAATAAATACAAATTTTGTATACAGTTTTGCTGCGATATTTAGATCTTGTGCATATACAAGGCTGCGAAACAAGGCATTAACTGATGCGCTAGTTGCCTGATAGCAAAAATTGTTTTTCCGAAAAATAAATTAGTGATAGCAAAATCTTTTAAAAGGATGACAATTTATTTATTTTATTCATAATGCTTTTTATAAGATTCTGCTATCAGTAATTTATTTTTCATAAAAACATTTTTCCAATTGCAATTAGTAATTAAACAGTAAAAACAATTTTAATTAATAAAACCATTAGCATTAAAATTTTTCACTGTCATAATTTAAAACCTTTAAAGGTCTTTATAATTTTTGAATTTTAAGTCAGCTAGGTGTAAAACTTGATGTCTGCGATTTAAAGCTATCCACCACCTCTGCTGTCAAATTTTATTATTTACACGAACACAAAATATGTTTCAATAGTGTTTAGTTTTTACTGAGCAACATCCGTGTGTGCATACTACAAAATAGAGAATCATGAGTTCGAGCCCACCTAAAATAAACAATTATTGTATATGGCACTTAAAAATGGAAAAACAGCAGTACAAAACTCCCGAAAAAGAAAAAGCCACTTAGTGTGTGAAGCCAAGACAAGATAATAAAGTGAGACGTCTACTTAATATTAAAATAACAGATAATTGTTAAGACGCCCTTTATAAGAATGAAAGAAGAGCTCCTAGGTGTTAGCGGAAAGAAGTAACAACAAGATTTCAGCGTTAGATGTAAAGCAAAGTGGATGGATCTGTGGATGGTTTAGGTTAGTACAAAGCATCGAGTAGTCCTTGTCTCGCTGGAGTAACACAGTAGTAAAACTTTCATGGATGCGTTTCTAATGACGCATGTTTAGTAAATACGAAACCTAAGATCCTTAAGACCGTAGTAAGATCAAGAAGTGTAGTCAGAAGTCATAGAATTTATAATGTACTGCAGTGGTGTTTTCACAATCAAAAGAATCCGTACGTTTGCCTAAAAGGAAAAAAACGTAACAGTATGTATTATACTTTCAGGTATTTATTTAGTGTACAAAGATAAGGAGTGATGTTTAGATTGTTACTGCTTTCAAAGAATTTAAACATTAGTTAATTGTAATGACTTTGTTGTTTACTAATTATCAATGAAGCATTTGCATTAAAAAGCATCACCATTAGTAAAAACGAAGGCAATGCTAAAAAATTATCACCTTTGTTAATCATTCAAAGCTAAAGAAATTGGCCATAAGTTAGTCCACTTAATTAATTGCTGCCAGGCATGATGTCAGTTATAAAATCTATTCATATTCTACTTAACACAGGAGGCACTGCAACAGTGATGTTAAAGCAAATATAAGATTCAACCGAAGAACTGTTAATAATCATCTTTTTATCTTCTATTCCTTTTCATTACACATTTTCAACACCATTTCTTTTTGGCAAAAAGACAACATGATCAATTACTTCTCTGAAAAAATTAAAATATTTGATTTACGTTATTTAAGGTAGGTGATATATTCAAAGCTATTACCGGTTTGCATCAGTAAGCTTATTCTTAACAATGCGTTTGGCACAATATTCGGGCTCGCCTTACAATTTTCGAGAGTCCTTGTATATTTATAGGTAGTCAGACCCATCTCTAAACATCGTCTATTTAACTCAGTCAATAGCAGAAATTGATTTAAGAAAAACTATGTATTTTCAACTGCCATTAAAAAAGATTTGAAAAAAAAAACACTTTCAGTTGCGAAAACTTTGGTATATGCAAATGCCTTTATATTAATTAAAATATCCACTTTTTATTGATCACACCCTGTTATAGTAATTTATTTTCATCGTAAAATTATTTGAGAGCTTAGGCATGTAATATTCCACTCACTAAATCACTTTCTATGTTTAAAGGTGAAATAACGTTTGTCTGGCATTAATATACAGTTTCTTATTTCTGAAAAATAAAGGATTCAGGTATACGAGCTATTTTCATTTTCCATACGCACAAGTATTAAAAACTATGTTTTACTGCTGACATTACCCATTCTTTTAATGGCCGTGTGCATGCTGTATCTTGTCTGTTAAAACATTATGACTGGAATTTAAGTACAACAAAAAAGTGCAAAATAAAGGCTAAAAACGTACATAGTTTGTATATTTTTTAGTCTCTATGCCCTTTTTCTTCAACTGTTGTAACATCATATTTTAGTTGCAACAACATCTATGTATCTGAAGCAACAACTTTGTAATAAAATGTGTTTGTAATGTGGTAAATTATAGTTTCATTGCTGTTTTATTATTTTGATGCTGTTTTTACTTTAGTATTTTATGGCGTTGCAATTAATTTTAATTCAGCTCACGTTTGTGAAACCATTAATTTCTCCTTAAAAATTAATTAAATTTGTATTTTAATTTAACATCTCTATTCAAAGGTGCTCTAGTTGATGCTTTTGTTATTTCCTTCACTTGCTTTTGAAAAAACAACCCTGATCAAATGGAAAGAAAACAAAAATTTCTTAAAATGGTTCGGTAATGTGGGATGTCAAATTTCTTTCCGTATTGTTTCATATTTTGATAACATATTGCTTTCACATCATCACACTTTCTCGTAGAATTTAAGTTTTTGACAAATCTTAATACCCAGCTTAATAATATTAACTTACCATTCGTTAAGCACAAATGGCTGCTCTTTATTCAGCCTTAAAATATAATTTGTTAATTTTTTTTTTTTTTAATTAGTTTTTAAACCTTCTAATTAACTGGCCTAAGTTTTCAAACCTTAAATCCTACAATGACATTTAACGAAGTCTAAAAATGTTTTTTTTTTCTCGTAGTTTCTGCAATGAATTGTTTTCATTTTTCCTGATGTTTGATCAAATGAACAATGTCTTTTCTTTTTTACACTAGTCGGCATAAGTATTTTGACGAAATAAAATTCGTGCATTTTTACGTTTGATTACTAAACGCCTTTGATAAAAATTCTTGTCTATTTTTTCCTTTTTTTTTAACAAATACAAACTTAAAAGTAAGCAAACAATTATTATTTCATAGAAACTTTAAAAGGTTTAAATACTCGTAATTTTTATTTTCATGTGTTGGCACGAGTATTTTGACAAGAATGTAATGCTAATAAAACAGTGTTTAAACTAAACAGAACTAAAGAAAAGAAGAATAAGTTAGTAAAATATATATTTTTCTTTGGCTTCAATAGCTTTTTGAAAGCATCGTGATACTGAATCCACTACATTTTTAAGAATCTCTAGAGATATCTCTTTCCATATGGAAGTGCACTGAGAAATTGTCTCGTCTCTGGTTTTATTTAACGAAACTGTTCTTTTGTTTTCTCTCTTTTTTTAAAAGAGACCAGACGTTTTTTATAATATTTAATTTGGGACTTTGAGTCTATAGTAGTAACACCAACATCCTTTAAAGTTTAGTGATCATCTAGGCTTTGTGGAACGAAGCATTATCCAGAAGGAAAGGCATTTTTATTTAACGTAATAAAATATTGAATTTGGTTCATCGAGCCGATGACAGGAACTGAGTTACCCATCATATTATACTTAACACATCCCCTGAACATGACAGAGCCTCCACCATGGCTCACTTTTTGACAAGCTTGTCATTTATTTTATCGTAGAACCTTCGGCAATTTTACAAAACATATGTTTTTGGATGAGTTATAGTCAAAGGAGCTTTCATCTGTCCATAGAACGCTTTATCAGAACTCTTTTGGCTTGCGCAGATATTTCTTTGCGTAGGCCAGTCCTTTAAGTTTGTGCGCTCACTCAGTGGGTTCTTGGCCGTCGAAATCCTTTGCAGCCGTTTGAGACTTCAGAAAAAAAAAATTAATTTAATTCTCGTAAAGGATTTGGTCTTCAGTTCGCGTTGTTTTACGTTTTGCACTAGATTTCGTTAAATTTTTACGTCGTTATGCTTTTTAAACCTATTAATTTGATAGTGCACAGTTTGAGGCGACACTCTGAACAATTTTTTTACTGCCGTTCCAACGTTAAATTATGCGACCATTAAAAATTTGGTAAGCAAACTCAACTCTGCCGTTTTACCAATTTTTATAACGCTTTTTAATCAATTTTTATTTTTTTTTAAACGTTAACGCGCTCAAAAAATCAAACAAAAAGCCATTAAGATACCGTTAAGATACTTATGGCAGTACGAGTACTCGTACTGTACTGTACTGTAATGCCTTTCACTTGCTAATTGCCCACATATAATTAGCCCATATAATGCGAGCATGAAATTACGGTTTTCCGGATCAAGTACCCTGATCTCATCAAAACACATTTCATTGTTGCAACGATAAAACAGCGAAAAAAATTCAACATTGCTTCGATGCTTCAGTTTGTCAGTAGAGCTAGTTACCCTACTGTCACCTTTCAGCGTCTTCGCTCTCGTTTAAACGCGGTTAGCTAAATTCAAAATAGGCTTTGAAACGCCAGCACATTTTTGAGAGAATTAAATTTTGTGTCTGATAAAGGCGGGGAAGATAATAAGAATACCAGACGGAGTGACATTTGAATGCTTCCTTTGCGATCTGACAAATATGCTTTTTTCACCAAACTTCCCATTACATTTTCACGGCAAAATTATCGAGAGCTACTGGTTCCTTAATATCTACATCATCCATAATTACAGATGAACAGATTGAACATTCAGCCATACGCTCGAAGATCTTGATCAATGGTACTCGTATCATTAATTTGCTTTCGCATATTCCCAGTTTTCAAAAAGCTTGGTTTCTTACGGAATAAATGCGAACTCCGGTGTCAATTGAGTGAGCTGAGCTAGTGAAATCTCCTTATTTCAGTATGAACTTTATGTCATTTAAATAACTTTCCAACATTTAGTTAAAAGATGGCTGAATTTGAATTAAACATTCAAAGTAAAAGTATATATGGGCTTCCTAACACATTATTTAAGCCTGCCAACATATCTGTGACTTCTGTCTGCCATATTCTTAGATGTGCGGAATTCTTCTTGATACAAGACTCCACATCGGAAAAGTGACAACACATTCTCTTAATGTCATCGTTCACTTCCTCGATGAATTTTTCACTCCTTACGGTATTTGCTTTTTCGTCACTGCCTCTCGTGTTACGCGCTCTTCTTAAGCATTTTTGTTAGCTGATTCGATATCGATGATTGATCCAATTTTTATAAGGTGACGCTTTCGATCACCCTATTTCTAGTCATTTACTCACTTTATGACTCTGGAAGAAAGAAATTCAACATGCGTAGCACTCCAGTACGGAGGTAAGTCTCTACTTAAATTGGAAGTCGTCAGGCTTTTAGTCTCCGTTACACGAGGCTAAGCAAGAGAAAAATTTTAGGCGTCTGTTCTAGCAAATACTGGAATTTTTTTTATTAAACCTGAAGCGAGCGATACCGTAAATATATTTTAAATAAAAACGAAATTTTAAAATAAAAAAAATTAATATTCAATAACTATGTCCTTCTTTGTTAGCAGAAAGTTATGAAAAAAATCTCTTAATATGATGTTGGTTATTAAACCTGCCATGGCCAAAGTTTTTTACTACTTTTAGATGCCTTAAAGACTTTAAAAATATGTTATTGACCATCAACCATTATTTTACTGGCCTAAGGAAAATAATATCATTCATAGCTGATGCATGTAATTGAAAAACAAAGTCTAGAGTAGCCAGTTTATTGGCAGGGTTAGTGGTATTACGGTTTGGCTTCGTCGTATCGCGTGGTTCTTGCCTATCAGTTCAGGCTCTTTTCTAAGGAAATATACGCGCCAGTCTTTAAAGAATATAAAATAATAAATAAATACACCGGAAAACTTAGTATAAAGACCAAAGACTTTTAAGTCTTATGGGCTTCCCTTTACAATTGAAACTTCTTGATATTATGGTTGAATTTTAATCATCTCTCATCAATCGTATTGATAAAATAATTTTTAGTTAGTTCCAATAAGGAGTATGAATTTATATGTTTCTAACAAAGAATTCATTTAAAGGATGTTATTAAAGGCTTTAGCAATTATAATTGTCTTTGAAGTGGTTTATTCGTCAAATTATTTTATCAGTAAATTTTTCAATTCTCGCAACTTTATTTTAACTTTTCCCACTGGATCATCGAAACATACGTTATTTTATTACATAACATCATACATTTTGTGCTGTTATTCATTTAATTCAAAAGCAAAAATCATACAAACAAACGTATTAATGTGTCGCTATTTAAATTACGAAAGATGTAACAACAATAAAATTGAAGTAAAAACTGCAACATGACAGCTTTAAATCCCCATCTTTATGGCAAATAACAATAGAATATTTATATATGTAAGTTGTATATGTGTATGAACATGGTGATGTAAGTGTGTGTGTCTTAAGACATTATTGTATTGTGTGAAAGTTTAATGCAATGTTGATATGTTGCATTATTTGTGCTTGTATTAGTACTTATTACAATGTGGGCGTTTTAATTTAATATTTCATTTCGTATTAATAACAATATTTTACTCCGAAAAAAATATGTTTACACATTGAACATACAGAGCATTGGTACAAGTATTCTTCAGCTGTGTTTTGTTCTATTTAAATTACTTTTTTTTTGTAAATCTGCATAAATATAATATTTTTTGTATAAGACATACTTTTGAAGCCTTAAAAATTTATAGCGACGTCCGGCAATTTGTTTAAAGGTTTTGGGAATTTATTTGTTTTTCAAACTATCTGGAACATATTTTTAATAAAATGTATGTTAAATGTAAAGGCTTCATTAGTTTTTACTTTCCATTGCTATTCTGTTTCGTACCGTTCTGCTTTTTTATTATTTTAGTTAGTTCTTCTGTATCAACATATCAGCTATTTATAATAAACAAAAAAAACTTTTTTTAATTTATACAAGTTGTACCAAAAAATTAAATTGTTATCCATTTGTTTTTATTTTTTTTTCACTTCAAACAAACAAAAATTTTAATATAAAAAACTGGGGTTGTTTACATTTTTGCAGTCACAATAAAAAAAATTTAAGTAACTTAAGCTGGATTCACCCATTTCATCCGGACAAAATTTCTGCAGCACGGTTCACCCATTTCGAAATATTTGCCCGGAAAAACAAAGCTGCCATATGAATACATAAGTAAACAAGTCAAATTAATTTTAACACGTGGCAACATAGCAGCAAATCATTAAAAATAAATTGGCAGCGATTGGCATTCGCTTCCTTCAATAAATATAATACAATTATATAAATAAGATTGCAAGCCATCAGTAATTGTTACTTACTTTCAGTTCCAATGGCTTTAGCTATTGTCGCCCAAATGCTTTGCTTAGGATGATTATTTTTTTTTTTTTATGAGCTATTCCTTATATCGTACATGTATTCTCTTCCGTTCCTTTTCATTTCCATAATATGCATGAGGGAAACTGCTTCACTGAACTCCATTTAAAAAAAAAAATATTTTATTGAAAAACTGTTCTTTATTGATACTCAACACAAACAAAACAAATGAGTTTGATACTGTGCAAACACTATATGATGTGGCAACTCAATTTAGCTTTTTTTGGATAATTTTTTTAATGGCAACACAATTCAATTTTGTCTAGACAAAAATTAAAATTAAACCAGATCAAGCTGAGAGTAGTCTGAACAAAATTACTTTTTCACGCTTCTCACTCTCTGAGAATAATGTCAAACTATATATAAAAAAATGTTGTCCGAACAAACATTTTATCCGGAAAAAATGTGTGAATCCAGCTTTAAGGTAGAATTACTCTTTACTTTCCGTTCCGTGACGAATCAGCTGATCATTTAATTCTGATTATATTTATTTAAAGACATGTATTTGTGGTTTATTTTTACGCAATGACAAACTCACATATACCATTTTATTATTAAGGGGTGAGGGGTATAATAAATAAATCATGCGCCTTAAAAGTGTGTGTGTGTGTGTTTGTGTCTCTGAGTTTTTGACAGATCTGTGCGATTTTGAAATGCTTTGAAATATCTTATAAAATGTTTTTCTCTACGCGATCAGAGTTGGTTTCGTTAAGATGGTGGAAAAACAACAAAATTTAAAAACAATATGTTTTTTGCGTCTTTCTGGTATAATAGTGTAGCACCTAGGACACGGTGTTAAAATAATTTTTACAGGAGCACAGAATTGTATATGATAATGAATCCTGGCCATTATTCTAACAACATCATTTCTTGCAACTCCCCAACTACGCGTATTGGATTAGTATTAAGAAGATGGCTTAGTTAGTCACTGCCACTGTCTTTTAATCATTCTTCTTCTTTATAGAAGCCTGAAGACCTCATTAATCTTTACTTTCTGTTGTTGTTCTGTTTCGTGCCGTTCTGGTTTTTAAATTATTGTAATTAGTTTTTCTGTAGCAACATATCAGCTGTTTATAATAAACAAAGAGAACACAATACACAATACAATAAAAAATAAACTACAATTACAATGACAAAAATGGTTTGTTTACAGTTTTGCACTCACACTACCAAACAACTTCCAAGTAACTTAACGTTGAATTCTATTTTCTACTGATTCGAAAGGAACAGAACAGAACGTCAAAGTAATAACAAACCACAAATACATATTTTTCATTTAATACAAACTGATCAGCTGATTCGTCACGGAACGGAAAGTAAAGATTAATTCTGCCTTTAGGCTGAAAAGTAAAACTGGTTGAGGCGTGCACCCTGCAGTATAATATAATGAAGATATATCACTGACTTAAAAAATTTGGCCTACACTGATTTTCTGAGAATATTATATTCACGATTAGAATTTGAGATGGAAAACTGAGTTGTAATAAACAACTAATCACAAGACTTTTTTGACTCTTTGTGTTGATCCGTCAACTGACTAGTCGATTTATTAATTTTTATCCATTATAAGAAAGAAATATGGTTGGGCTGAAAGCAAAATATTTTATAGTCGAATTTTATTATAATTAATAGAAAATATAGTCGTCGGGGCCATATTGTTGTTAATGCCTATTATTCTATTTGGCGTCGGCAACATCGCTATCAACGACATTGACTCCAGTACTGAAAAAAGTAAGACAAAATTAATAGTGCAAAGAAATTTTCTTAGACAGAAATCAAGAATCTTTCAATTAACAGATGACAATTAAGTGATAAATTCAAAGTTATCCATTTCAAACTAATGCATTGTTTCTTCCTGTAAACATAGTAAAATAATAATAAATTCAAGTGGACCTCTTGAAGCAACATGGCTTACAATTTAAAATGACTTCAAGACGTTCTCGTTCACTTGGGACTCCTTGATCCATACCCTTAGGGTTGACTTGCTTTTGAAACTGGAGAAGATTTGCCACAATTTCTTCCGAAGAGCTTAGTACCGTCTTCTTAGATATTTCACCTCCAGTAGCTTTACATTCTATTTTGTCTCTAACCACCTTTTTACTTAAAATTTTACGTCACCTAAATCTGTAAAAAGAATTTTATCAAACGTGAATTTGTAAAGCAATATATACCACACCTTTTGCCATCCATCACTCGCTCTATTTGATGAGTCGAGGGCGTTTAGAGCAGTCGCAATACTTTCCCACTGTTCCTTCAAATTCAATTGTTGTTTCTCTGAAGAAATCTAGCATTCTTAGAGCCATGCTTAGTGTGGTGCTTTAAGAAAAGAATAAGTAACAATGTGTTTTGAGACCCCCCACTTGAACCCTGTATATACTGCACGACCGATACGGCGGCTATCTGCTTGTTGAGCAAATGATTAGTGAGTGTTATGAATTATGCTTTAGTTGTTGGACACTTTCGAAAAACTGTAAATATATTTACGGATCTGAAGCTAACAAAAAATAATATTTAACGTAATTATAGAAGAATAGACGAGGTCCAGCTATGACCACATTATAAGTGTTTATCTTTTTGTTGAATAGGGTGTTATGAATTTAAAATTTCGAAAGTTTTACAAAGTGCAAATATAAATTGAAATTTTCACTTTAGTCTCACTATAGAGTATGAATCTAGATAAAAAGAAAAAAAAAAGTAAGAAAAAAGAAATGAATTGATGTTCTTGTATTTGTAAACAAAAGCAACCGCTACATTTAAGAACAATTTTTTGCTTTGACCTGTAGAAAATTATTGAATAAATTCATATTTATCCTACAGCCCGATAAATTAAAGTAAAAAAGTGCATTCTTTTTTTATGCTAAAAAATAATAAATATATAAAATAAATAAAAATATATTATTTTAAACTTACCTTGAGGGGGGTATAATTTTAGAATAGCTTTCAGCGTTTTTAATTTTTTTAAACAAGAAAAGTCGTTCTCAGGTCTCATAAAAAGTCAAAAGTTTGCGTTATAGATTCTAACGATTTAATGACTCAAAATAATATTTTTATATCAAAAGTTAAACATTCAACATAAGGTGGAATACAAATAAAAATGTATATGTGTGTGAGTGTGTGCCAGCATTGAAGTGCAAGAAACGTTCAAAAATTGTAAGAAAATATTTAAAAAGCAATTTAATTTATATTTTATTACTACGTTAAAAGTTAAAGTATGCAATAGATTTATGGAAACAAAAGAAACACTTGCGTTATTGAAATCCATAAGCATTAAATCAGCGCTTCTAATGTTAAAAGCAACTAAGGCAGCAGCAAAAAAAATAAAAACTAATAAACCTAACAGCATTAACAATATCAGTGTTGGCATGTAATAAAAATCTTAAAGGTATAAAAAATAAAAAATTTTTATTTTGGATAACAAATGAAATCAAGCATTTTATCCTCCCCTTTTCTTTAAACAAATTAATTTTCAGTGTCCCCTTTCTGTCATGGCATGCTATTTGTTACCATTTTGATTTAATAAAAATTTTTTCTTTTCGTTATCATTTGTAGCTTTCAGGAGAATGAAAAATAAAACACAACCTGAGTTGTTCAATTTAATTTTTTTTTATTTATTTCTTTGTTTAAATTTTAAATTGCATAAAAAACTTTTGGATTGAAACAGGAAAATATGAAAAATTAAAAAAACTGTACAAGTCACATTAAGTGTAAAACAAAAACTATTTGGCCAAATGTCACAATAGAATAGATCAGAAAAGAACGGAATAAAGTGAAATATAGTAGAATGAAACAAAAACTAATACAAAAATATTGAATAGAATATAATAAAATAGAAAAGCAAAGACGAGACGAGAATAGTATCGAATAGAATAGAAAAGAATATTTTCTTTTCTTATTTATTAAGTACTAGGTCAGATTTTAAAATAAAAATATTGTTAAGAAAAAAGGAAATTATTTTAACTGCTTAATAAATAAAAAAAGAAAATTAATTGTAAAGAGCAAAAAATATTTAAATTTAATATAAAAGAATAAAATAGAATATAATATAAAAGAGGAGAATAATATATAATTTAATAGAATTTAATTGACTTGAATTGAATTAAATAAAAAAGTAGACAATAAAAAAGAACACCATGATTGCTGAGGTCAGGACACATCTTTACCTGCTCTTCTTAATGTATATTTTATAAAACATAACAGAACAAAATATAGTAGAATATGTTGAATAGCATAGAATAGAATAAAATAGAAAAGAAAAAACTAAAATTAAATTGAATGGAATGGAAGAATATAAAAGAGTAGAGGTCAAAATAGAACACGATAGTCAATAAAAACTAGTGCACCACATCTAAACCTGCTTTTTTGCATACAATCGTCAGTTATATTCTTGGCAGACCCTTATCTTTCAATATTTTACTACCCTGCAGGATTAATATATTTTTGCGTAAAAGTAGCCACAGTCCTCCAATTTATGGTTTAAAGCAAAATCAAAAAAAAAAAAAAAAAAATGCAAAAAACTAATATGCACCACCTCCCGCTTACAGTGTTTAGTCTTCTGAGATTCTTCCTAAACTTAAAAGGGCCCAAGAGGAACCCATTTAGTGTTTTTAAGCCACGATTATTAAGAGACGAGAGGCTTATCACGCTTTGACTACATCCCTAAGTGGGTCAAATTCATATATTTTAGTTCCGAGGGCTTTGTTGAATGATATTTTCTGTTGTTGTTGCTCAAAACATTGATTTATTTTCAGATTCAGTTTGATTTATATCCATAAAACGATTCGTATCCAATCATGAACGTACTGACTCCTTTTCTGGCCTGGCTAACTTTTCAATGCCATTCTTTCAATGTATCCGGAAAGCCCAGCCGAAAGTTTTTATATTCATGCTGGCTCACTGTATGAATTTAATTCGGTATTAAAGATCAACTCGCACAATTACATATACAACAGAAATTAATTCTTATCAATTGTTTTTGTTTTAAATGTTATTATGCGAACGAACGAAGAATTGCGACATCGTGAAACTGGCATTAAGTTGGCAGTTTTTCGGATTTACATAAAAGAGCCTAGTGTGGATTTCTAAGAGTTTGTTAACTGAAACGTACTAACTCAACAAGTTTTTTAAATCTAATTGCAGAAGTGTGATTTCGCTACGTTTGTTTCTATGTCTGGATGTTAAGAAACCATTTTAATTTAATAATTTTATTATTTTATAATCACAATAAAGTTTCAAAAAACAAAGAAAATGCATTAATGAAATGAAATAAATTGAACACTATTAATATAAGAATTTGAAAGACTTTTAATGTTTATTTGTGTATTTAAAGAACCTTTTTTCAAATGAATTTTAATGATGGTTACCATTGTTTGCTTTAATTTATGTTAAAAGAAAATAAGAAAAAAATAATATCAAACTGTTGGTGTGAGTGTTAATGATTAATGATTTTGCCATTGTAAAATGATTTAAATTAAAATACATATTTTTTAAATTTATATTTTGTTGAAATTATGCTTTAAACAATTAAACAAGAACCACAAGAAGTCAGCAGCAACCGTGAGAACAGTGTGAAATTTTAATAAACATTTGGAATAAATAACAAAACAGTACCGCCTAAAATTATGTAACAGATTTCTTATTTCAAGGAATTTACTAACCCGCAAATTACTATTAACTGCCTTTAACTGCACAGCAATTAAAATTAACAACAACAAAAATTTGGCAACGTAGGCAAAATCGTTAAAGAAATATTTTATTTTTTATATATACAAATATAAAATCAAGTAATCACCAAAAATTTAAATCAATTTTTTTTTTCAAGTTTAAGAGTGTTTTAGTAATCTAATACCACACAGCAGACAATTTAAAAAAATTTCAGACAAGAAAACATATTAAATAATCGACATCATTATTCATTTTTCAATTACAAAAGCAGCAAGAAAAATTAGCATTGATTTTTAATATTTCTATTTCCGGACACCAATAGATTTATTCTGCCTGCTCTTTGACATACTTTCTCAAATTAATAAAGTGTCAGTGAGTTTAATATTTTATTCTTTTTTCTCAAATAAAAAAGTGTCAGTGTGTTTAATATTCTATTCACCCTCATCTATATAAACATGACGATAGAAAAATATATAATAAATTGATTATTTTGGTGTTGTAGCAGAAATCGAGAAAGAGGAGGGTGATATTAAAAAAAATTTATTATAAAATTTTAAACAATATTCTTTCAACTGGAAACAATTAAGCATTTTAAAGCATCCAAAAATTATCATCAGCATTTGCAACAACATGTATTTTATCAACACAGCAACGCTAAAGCATTAATAAATTAAAATACTTAGTTAATCAACACTTAAAAAAGGTTTGTTTCATTGTCTTATTTTTAGTTTTATTTTGAAAATTTTTTTAAGCGAATTGTACATGAGAGCAATTTATGAGGCTGCTAATTAATTGCCAATTTCATTAGCATTAAGTGACCAAGGCTGTTAATGGATTGAAAACAATCCATTTGATCTCAAGTTAAGTTTCGTTTATTTTATACATCTTCTTTAAAGGATACTGTGATCATAAATTTGTGTTTTATAAAAATAACAATTTTTTGTAAGAATTGTATTATCAGTGATATAAAGATATCGTTAATTTTAAGTTCGTTAATTTGCAGCATTAAATGTCATTTAAATTACATGTTTGTGGTAATGAAAAACCCAAATATGATACCAATGAACTTAATATTTATAAAACAAATATTTTTGCATACTTTTTGTTTTCTCAATTATTTGCCTTTTGATATTTTTAGACCCAATGAATAAGTAGGGAAAGTTGAATTTTAGCTCCGAAACCTAAAACCAAATAAAGCAAAATAGAAAGCATTAATTCCTTTTCTTTATACAGATTTAAAGCTCATTAGCCAATATTTTACGGGAACCAATACGAATTATTCCATTTAACCTGAGGTAACAGCAACTACTACAAATAAAATTCTTGAATTGTGTTTTGGTCATTTTATTGCCAGCATTAGTAACCGCATTATAGTTACTAGAGCAACGGTTCTCAAATGGGGGTCCGTAGCAACCATCCAAGGGGTCCGCATGAAGAACCGAAAAAACAGTGTTTTAAAAAATAATAAAAGTTTTATTTTGAACTGGGGCTTCAGAGGGGTCCGCGGAAAAAAATTTACTTTACTAGGGGTCCGTGAGCAGGAATTTGATGAGAGGAAGCAGGTTACCCTTCTATCTAGACCACACTAGACTTATCCTTGAGATATAGACGTGTCCTCTTTTCGTTTACTTTCTCTCTCTAACTCTATTAACATACAACAGGGGCATGATGCTAGATATTAAAAAGAGGCAGAAGCTGCATTTCAAACCAAATGAGTGAAGCACATAATTTTTGCATAAATATTTTCAACAAATGTTTTGAATGCAGTTCGTTGCAATGAACTTAAGTTGTATTTTTTCTTAAAATAGTTTCAATGAGCCGTGAAATAAATTCGCATAGTTTAAGGAAAGACACCATTGGAATGAAAATTAAAAAATTAACTTCTGAAAAGCGTAAATTGCACATAAAGTAAGAAATTTTTATTTATTAGTTATTATTATACTCTTAACCACAAAAAGTGGAAAAAAGGTATATCTAAGTTAACATTCCACTTTTATTTTCTACAATATCCATTTTCGAGCCCACAAAGAATATATATTCTGAGTCCTTTGTTCGATTAAGCGATGTCTGTTTGTTTGTCCGTGTTAGTATTGAAATCTATTTTGCCAAGGTACTAGATGAGCTAGAGAAAATTTAAATACGCCAAACGATAACACATAGTATCGAAAGAGGTGCTAATGACAATCAGCAAGATCGGTCCATGTTCCTCGAGGCAGTGGCCTTAAAACCACGTCTGCCTCGAATTTTTATACATCATCTGGAACAATAAAATATGGAGCGATTGAGAGTTAAAAAATAAGAAAAAAAGGATCAAGTGAAAAAAATTGGGGCTCGCCCATATTTTCCGAGCTATTTAGCTCTAAAATTTTTATAAAAAAGTTAATGGTCAATATGGGTATCATTTAAAAGCTTTGGAAGAGATCTTTGAGGAAATATTATAAATTTTTAAATTAAAGAGCCAGTGGCATTTTAGTGTTAAATTGTTTATCGTACTTAATTTTTTCCTATTTTTTAAATCTCTGTCACCTCAATATTTGTCTTTTTGATAGGAGCTACTTCACTAAATTAGATTTACATATATGGTGAAGCCGAATATAGCACTCTTTCTTGTTTTTTTATTTTTAATTAAAAGAATTACCTATACGAGATTATTCGAAGGATAACGATAATTTTAAAATATTTGCATTTAGATCGGTTTGAATACAACATGCAATAACTTTGCATAATTTATTTATTCACAAAACGGAAATTGTTAATAATAATGTTTTGGCCATTGGTCAATACAGGAAGAATCATAAGAAGCTCGAAATAATACTTTGAAAAATCTAAGGAACTATTTTCGAGAAAACGCAGCCACGAAAAATTTAAATTTAGAAATTTCGCTTTGGTTCAAATATTTTAAGCATAAAAAATTCCCAGAGCAGGTTATATATTTGATTATACGTGGTAATTATGATAATAATGAGATATAATGATGTTTTCGATAAAAACTTCACTTATTTTAATGATGAATTTAAGTATAGCAAAGTATCGTTTGATATTTCTATCTGCATATTTTTATAATGAAACCTAAGTTTTTAATAAAACTGCATCCATTTTTATTTGAAACCCTTTAGTTTTTTTTTTTTTTTTTTTTTTTTTTTTGTTATACCTAATAATAGTAATAGTAACAATAGTATTCAATAAATAAGTTGTGTTCTTACTTTCTTAAAATATACTTTTTGCTTGAAATTAAATATTGGTAGAAAAGAAGGACAGCCAGAAATCGCTCAACGACTTCACATGTATTTTTTTTACCCGAATGAAAAATTTATATGTGCGCTTTACCTGGAGTAAAGGGTACAATAAAACTCAATTCTGATTAATATACTTATTTTTGGAATAAAATTTACTTTTTCTGTTTTGGGTTCACTTATTAATTTAATTTCTAAAAGTCTTTAGAAAAAAAAATTATTTACAAGTGTAAGCGGACATTTTCCAAAGAAAGCAAGAAAAATTACACACAAGCAGAATGAAATGTACCATTTTCTGGATCGCTACAGTCCTCATCAGAATTCTTCGCATCTATCTACCTTAGATCGTGTGCATTGTTAAATATATGATAACTAACTAATTTTGTAAATAAGAATGCGATGAATAATCATATCAATATTAATTTAGTTAGACGAAGTCGACACACAAACTAAATTATTTCTTCACTGTTCTCTTTGTAAATTATCTTGTAAATTTGTTTTTGCAGTTTGCCAGAAAAAAGTAAATTTTAATTCATTTAAAATATCCACGGTTTAAATCCTGATTAAAAAAAAAACTTAAATATCAATAATTAATTAATAAGAAGTATTAAAGTAGATAAAATAATAATTAAAATTACATAGCCAACAAATAATTTTATATGTCAGTTATTATTTCTTCTTATAATAATTTTAATCCTATGTAAGCTGCAATTGATTTTAACTCTATATTTATTATTTAATTCACTAAATTTTAAAAGCCACTTAATACAGATTTATTTCCATCTAATATTTGGCCATAATCGAAATAACCAGAATCGCAAACATTCAATTAGTTTAAAGATTAATATCTGAACAAAAATCGATTTATAACTCAAGCCAAACAAACCACGTCAATTTGTGTGATTGACATTATTTATAACTCGTATATCTCGACACTTCTAACATAAAAACTGAAAACATTTGTAACAAGACCTTAGAGCGGGATAAGAGGGTCGGACGCATTTGTTGGCGTTTGACAATTGACGTTGAAAAATTTTTTATTTCTGATTTTTAATTACTTTTTATATACTTTTTTTCTGTATTTTTCCTTTCTTATTTATTTATTATTACAAAGGCCCAACAAAAGCTAAAGTTTTTTTTTAATATTTACGAAAACAACATTGAAACACAATTTTTGCTAACAAATAAAAAAGTCTAAATGCAAATGCAAGTAAAAGAATAAGTTAAAAAATGAGGAATTTTTGTGATTTAGGTTTTAACATTCCTATTAAACATTTTAGGCTGGAGTACACAACGAGAAATTATTGGAATTAACTAAAGTTCAATGATATTTTTATGTAAAGAAAGGAAAATTATTTTGTTAGATTCTTCGCCTGATTCGATATGACTTTCATCAACTTAAATGATAATAACAGGGATAGGTTTGGTTAAAAATACCAAATTGTTTTTTTTTACAGAGTGAAACTTTATTGTGACATATTGAGAACGAGCATAGAAACGAACGAGATATATATTTTAGCTCAACATAGACAAAATTTTAAGCAACTCCAATCAAAAAAAAAAAAAAAAAAAAAAAAAAAAAAAATAAACAAAAACAAAAACAAATATATGTGTAAGGAGAGAGAGAGAGAATTAAAAAATAAGAAAACATCAAGTGAAAAAAATTGGCGCTCGCCCATATTTTCCAAATTATGGGCCTCTGAAATTAAAAAAAAATTTTAAATATCAATATGGGAAGCATTTAAAAGAATTTGAAGAGGTCTTAAAGAAAATACTAAAGTTTAGAAAAATGCTTAACCTATTAAGAGCCGATGTAATTTTTATGCAATTTTCTTTTTAATTCTCTGCCACCTCTATATTTTTTTGGTTGGAGATACTTTACTAAACAAGATTTAGATAAATGGTGAGGGGTGTATAAGGTTTGGCAAAAACCGCAAAAAATTTAATTTGTTTCACACCCGAAATGTGCTTTTTGGTTTTTAGTCTTGTAATAAACTCAGTCTTTATGAAATAAAATTATTAGAGTTTATTTTAATTTAAATAATTTAATTTATTTATTTTAAAGTCTTTTAGTTATAACAAGCAATTCATTTGCTAGACAAAAATGGAATGAGCTTCAAGATAACATACAATAAGAAAGAAGACAGCAAAAGGTTTTTAGTAATCCCTTTGCTGTTGTTGTTGTTAATAAATGGATACATACAATATTCCATTGCAGGTGTTCATTTAATGACCAAAGCTTTTTTGTAAAGCTTTACTCATATTAAGAGAGATGTAATAGTGACGATCTCTATGATTAAGTAAATACCCTACAACTACCCCCTTCATATATTTGTTTTTCATCCCATATGATACAATCATTAAATATTTCATTTTATATTGCTTAAACGTATAATGGGTAAGTAAAAAAGTTATATATTTAACAATAATTTTTGGTAACGTAAGAAAACAAATTTGTTTAACAAAATGTTTTTTATATATATATATATATATGAAAATATAAATAAAGAATGCAATACAATTTTTAAATATAATTTATACTTTTCTAGTTTTTCTTTCTCTTAAATTATATTTTACATTTTCTTTTGATAATTTATTTTCATTTGCTATTTCTTCAAAAGTTCTATTTTCTTCTTCTTTATTTTCAATATTATTTGGTTTAACTTGATCTTTAATACTTTGTTGGATACTAGGAGAAAAAGTCTGTAACGGATCTAAAATAGTTGTTGGAATTTCAGATTCTTTTGGCGGTTCGGTACATAATACAATTTGGTTTGCATGCCTTTTCCATGTTTTATCATTTTTTGTTTTTATTAAAAAGGTTTGCTTACCAAGTTTTTTTTAGCACCGTGCCTCTAGTCCAAGAAACTTTTCCAGGAATTGAATAATCTTTACACACCACATGATCATTTTCATTAAAAATATTTTTCTTTTTTCCTTTATAAAATTTAATCTGACTATTTTGTTTGTTTTTTTGCATTTAAATTAACTTGATCTTTATTAATTTTAACTACTTTTCGATTTGGATTAATTAAATCAAACCTGGTTCTCAATTGACGTTGATTAAACATTAACTGAACTGGTGAAACACCAGTACTAGAATGCACTGTGTTTCTGTAATCAAATAAAAATCTACATAGTACACTATGGAATTCGGATATTGGTACATTATTTAAGCTTCTTTTAAGAGCATTTTTAAGGGCTTTTACTGAATTTTCAGCCTGTCCATTAGTAGCAGGATTCCCTACAGAACCTGTGATGTGTTCAATACCGTTAAATTTTAAAAACCTTTTAAATTCATTGGACACAAACGAAGTACCATTATCCGAAACGATACATTTTGGCAAACCAAATCGAGCAAACAATTCTCTTAAAACTTTAATAACTGCGCTACTAGTTGTATTCGACCCCATATCAATGCACTCAACCCATTTACTGCTACTGTCCACCACAACTAAGCACCAACGCTTTAAAAACGGTCCAAAAAAATCTATATGTAGTCTTGACCACACTTCTTCTGATCTCGGCCAAGGGATTAACTCTTGCTGAGGTGGATAAGGTCGTGTCATTAAACATGAGTCACACGCCTTAACAATTTTTTCTAAATCTGTGCCTTGATTTGGCCACCAACAACATTCCCGAGCCATAGATTTCATTTTTACTATGCCCATATGTGATGCATGTAACAAATTAACCACTTCACTTCTTAATTTTTGTGGTATAGTCACCCTATAGCCCCAAAACAAACTATTTGACTCAACCGACAATTCGTTTCTTTTTAGAAAATATGGCAGTTATTCGGTTTCTGTACACTTAACAGGCCAGCCTGATTCAACGTTCTTACGCACTTTTTTCAAAAGAACATCCTTCTCAATTTCTGAACTGATGGTTTCAAAATTTAAAAAATTTGAATCATTTTGACTTTCCTTTACGTAATTTACGTATAAATCCGTTGGAAAATTATATAATTTTACATCAGATTCCCTTGGATATCTTGAAAAATAGTCAGCTACATTACCTTTGGATTTAATATGGGCAATATCAAATTGATAACCCGACAAAGTTAACGCTATACGCTTCAACCTATTTGATGCCATGACCGGAATTCCCTTTTTAGGGTTAAAAATGTGATGCAAAGGCTTGTTGTCAGTAACTAAGGTAAACTGCCGCCCGTACAAATACTGGTGAAACTTTTTAACACCAAACAAAATTGAAACGGCTTCATGATCTAATTGTGAATACCGCTTTTCGGTATCTGTCAACGTTCTAGAGGCGAACTCAACTGGCCTTTCTTCACCCTTCTCATTACTCTGTGACAACACAGCACCTACTCCGACAGGACTGGCATCTACCGTCACCTTTGTTTTAAAATTAGCATTAAAATGCGCTAAACAATTGCTCGATACTAGACTATTTTTTATCTTTTCCACGGCCTCCGAACACTCGGAAGTCCATTTAAATTCTGTAGCGGCCCTGAGTAGCCTATGCAATGGATGCAGCAATGTGGACACGTTTGGTAAAAATCTTCTATAAAAATTCACAACTCCTAAAAACGCCTGCAGCTCCTTGACATTTCCAGCATTGGGAATTTTAGAAATGTCCCTCACTTTTTTGGGATTCGTATGCAAACCCTGTTTGTCAATAACGTGACCCAAATACTCTATTTTTTTACAAAAAAATTCACACTTTACTGGTGATAATTTAAAACCTACATCGTTTAAAATGTTTAGCACTCGTTCAAGACGTTCGTTATGTAGTTTACGATTGGGCGTGCTATTTAAAATGTCATCTAAAAATACCACAACGCCATCCAGACCTGCCAACAGCGAATCCATGATTCTTTAAAAAATCGCAGGAGCTGACGCTAAGCCATATATAAGCCTAGTATACTGAAAAAGACCTTTCGAGGTAGAAATAGTTGTAAATTTACGAGATTCCTCTTCTAACTATATTTGTTGATACGCCATACTTAAATCCAGTTTTGTAAATTCCTCCCCACCATGCAATTTTGAAAAAATTTCTTCAATCCGGGGTAAAGAATACTTTTCTATCATTAAGTATGGGTTTAACGTTACCTTAAAATCACCGCAAATTCTAACGCTACCGTCTTTTTTTAATATTGGCACTATTGGTGTTCCCCAATCGCTATAATCAACCGGTTTCAAAATTTCCATTTTTACCAAATCATCTAATCCTGATTCCACTTTGTTTTTAATTGCTAGAGGCAAAGGTCTTGGTCTAGAAAATTTTGGAACGGCGTCCTCTTTAACCTTCAACCCGGCTTTACTCATTTTAAACAGTCCCAAACCACCATCAAACAATTTATTAAATTTTTTAACTATAGGATTACTTTTTATCATTTGAAGTTCAGATGCGTAGTTTATATTACAAATGTCAATCTCAAATGCCTTTAAAAAGTTCCGACCCAAAAGTGGTGGACCACCATGTTTAATCACAATAATTGGAATGAGTTTCTTTTTATTACCGTATTGAACCAACACATCACAAGCTCCGATAGGAATTATATTTGTACCATTATACGCTTTCAATAGCATATCTATTTTACGAAGACTATAATTACTAAACGTAGCCTTGTACGTATTTTCCGAAATTACAGTATTTTCTGAGCCCGTATCCAACTCCATATCAAATGGTTTATTATTGATTTTAACTTTAATTTTAATAGGTCCATCTTTTGGACTTGTAAAAGAAAATAGGCTTAAATCTCTATTAATATTTTCTAAAAAATTAAAATTTTTTGTTTTACACATTTTTTTTAAATGCCCTTTTTTCTGGCATTGGTTGCATTTATAATTTTTGAACTTACATTGCTCGTTTTTATGATTTTTAAACCTGCAGACTTCACATTGTTGATCATTTTTCTTTTGGTCATTTTTTTTTTGATGTTGCTGAGCCATCTTGTTTTTTGATTCCCTTTTGTCTCTACCGCCATTTGCCTTTTTTATGAAATTAACCTGCTCTTCTTTTACCGCCTTTGTGTCATATTGGTGTTTTGCGTACTCTACATTGTTGGCAATTTCCACCACCTTGTCGAAAGTACACGCCACCGACTCCAAAAAAATTTTGTCCCGGGCCGGACCTTTCTCCAACCCCATTACAAATTTATCACGAATTGCTGTTGATAAACACGTACCAAACTCACAGTTCACTGCTAATGATCGAACACGTACGGCCCATTCGTTGATCGTCTCCGTAGCTAATTTCGACGCATTGTAAAATTTGTACCTTTCTGCAAAACCAGATGTTGGCGGCTTAACATGTTTTTTCATCACCTCTATTAACGTCTCATAAGTTGTTGTTGCATCTTCTATTTTCATCGGACTCACTAAATTTTGTAGCAGAATGTATGATGTTTCACATAATGACGTCAGCGAAATTGCCTTCCTTTTAACGACATTATTGATATCATTCGCCACAAGAAATTGTTCCATTTGATTTTTAAGAACTGACCAATTGTTTTGTGTATGATCAAAACTTGGAACTTTACCAATTATTTGTGCAACTTGGGTAGTCATCTTTGCTTTTGTTGTTAAATAAAAAAATTTAAAACTTCTTTCTGCTGCAACACCTTCACTTTATTAAATTTCTATCGACAATAATATTAATTTTAATATTGTTCAAATTATCCTCGTCGCCACTGTAATAAACTGAGTCTTGATGAAATAAAATAATTAGAGTTTATTTTAATTTAAATTATTTAATTTATTTATTTTAAAGTCTTTTAGTTTTAACAAGCAATTCATTTGCTGGACAAAAATGGAATGAGCTTCAAGATAACATACAATAAGAAAGAAGACAGCAAAAGGTTTTTAGTAATCCCTTTGCTGTTGTTGTTGTTAATAAATGGATACATACAATATTTCATTGCAGGTGTTCATTTAAGCTTTTTTGTAAAGCTTTACTCATACTAAGAGAGATGTAATAGTGACGATCTCTATGATTAAGTAAATACCCTACAAGTCTAATGAGATGTTTACCAACCTCAGACCGAATCAAACAGCTTGCCAAGCATTTTACAGAAGTCTAAATAAATATTGTAGATGAGAAAAGAAACATTAATTTTAAATTGGTTACGTGGGCAGTTAAAGCAGTACTTTGCAAGCTGCCTCTATAAAGTATTTTTAAATATGATAAAAAAAAATATATTTTACTGAACTGTTGATAAGTATTGACCCACATTCATTTATCATATGCTCACAACATGATAAATGACGATGCACAAATAAATAGTTGCTTGTCAGATGGTCACGTTTGTCCTATATTTGTAAAATCAAGTTTATTTTTTTCCCCTACATTTTTTGTTGAAAACTTGAAAAATTACATTTTTAAGGATGACCTTGTTTAACAGTGACATGGCTGTGAAACTTGCATTTTCTGGACAATATAAAAAGCTAAAAATAAACTTTCTCTTTTCCTTTACTTTCTGCCTCTCTCCTAAAAGATAGCAGGGTCATGTAATAGATAATTTAAACTAAATGAGTGATTTTTTGCTACTTTTCTTTTCATCCGTATTGTCAACAAATGTCTTTAGTGCAGTTGTCTTGCAAGGAATTTTAGTTATATTTTTATTGTCTTAAATAGTTTCAATGATGACAAGCCGAAAGAAACTGTTAAATGAAAATAAAAGTCTTGAAATATCTCAACTTTTTGCAATAAAACGTCATGGATACTGTGAAATAAATTCAAATAACTTGAGGAAAGATCTAGTTGTAATGACGTATATACCTCAATGAGGCAAATTGCATTTAAAAAAGACACATTTTTTTCCTTCCAAAGTGAATAAAAGTTTTTTAGGTAAAAGAAATATTTATACAAGATAATTTGAAAAATAACACTCAATCTAAAATATTTGCATTCAAATAGGTACAGATTGAATAAATTATTTCATTTATAATTTATTTATTCACGGAACGGAAATCGTTATTAACAAGTCTTTGTGCATTCTACAACTAAGAGAAGAATCATAAGAAGCTCGAAATGATACTTTCAACAATATAGAAAATTTCTTTCAAGAAAGCGAATTCGTTAGAAATCTGATAAATTTTTCTTTCCCTTGCTAATCAAGCATAAACAACTTGCTTAAGCTTAATATAATTATGCGTCATCATTTTGGTGATAATAATAGATAATATTATTGAGATATAATAAAGTCCTTGACAAAAATCACACTGATATTAATGATGAATATTAAGTACAACAAAATAGTTTTTGATATTTTTCTTTTCATATTTTGAATGGATTTTTAATCAAAAATTTAATTTTGAATTTTTAAGCCTGTTACAATTTCAAATTAGTAAAAGTAAGATAAAAATTAAATTTAAGTGAAATGTATTATTTTTTCTAAAAGATCAAAAGATCAAAAGCTCATTATGAACGTTCACTTTTAGAGCACTTTTTCGAGCATTTCTGATTATATGTAATGAGTATCAGAAGTAACACTAAAAAAGTTAGCCTAAAAGGCGTCAAATGTTACTGATTTATCAGCATAAATAAAGTACTTAACACGTCCGCACCGGAAATAATCAAGGGTTGTCAATGGCACGGAGGACAATTGGCTGGTCCATTTCACGAAATCAACTTAACGCAAAATTTTTATTTCAACTGCATATGGAATGTAGCGCATTCCGTAAGCCATATCATGCTCTTATCAGTGACATCATATTTGTACACAAAATCAACAATGTACATCGACCGTAAAGCAGGTTACGGCTTCATTTTTAAAGAAATAAGATCCAATGATACCTTCGTCATGTAAACCGGTCCAAACTGTAAACTTTTTGGGTGAAAGAATGTCTGTAGTGCCTGTCGTGGACTGTTAAGCTGAATAGGAGACTCATCGCTAAACATGACTTTGCGGTAACTTGATAAATTAAATTCATGACTTATATTTAAAGAAACTGCAGAGATGATATGACAGGTTATACTGATCTTTAATGTCCAAAAGTAAGTGCAGTGTGATAGTGATGAAAAAATACCCTTTATTAATAAGCGGACCTGTGAAAATTAATAAAAATATAATTTCACGGAATTAATGTTCTAAAAAAGACTTCTTGCAGGATGGTCGTATTTTTCGCTATTAATATTCTCTAGCTCTACTTGTATATTTACAGATTGACTGATACATGCAAGAATACATTTTTTTTAATTTCTTATTGAGTCCTTAAAATAATTGAACCAACACAAAGAAAAAAGAATTGGACACCTATTAATAGATTTATTGGTTTTCAGATTGATATCTTATTATATTTTTGTATAAATATATTTTCTTATTATTCTGGCTCAAGGTCGTAATTAATGAAAAACTTTCTTTTTAAATGGAATGTAGTTTTTTATTGTAAATAATTGAACATCTTATTTCAAAACAACTCCAATATTTCGACTAACATCGTTAGTCATCATCAGGGATCTAATTAAATATAAAGAAAATACTAAGTACAAAAATTCTAATTAGACGTTACTAGACAAATTTACTTGAAAAAATATTAAACAATTATCACAACAACTATTTTTGAAAACATCCAAACTTTTGTAAACAAACACTTAAAGTTTAAGTCTTAAACTGAAAAATTATTTTGATATTTTATATTTATTTATTATGTGTCTGTATATGTGAGCGCATTTTTCTGTATCTTGTCTGTAGTTTAGTCTCTTCTCTGCTGGTACATTTATTATATGCAGCATCTCCAAAGTGAATCTCTTCATATAATTATTCTCTTCTTGTAAAATTCTCACATTTTGAAAGTTAGGCTTATGCTTATAAGTAATACAGTGGGCAGCAAGTGCTGTTTTTTTGACGAATCAATTAGTAAAATGGTTTCAAAACCTAAAATTCTTACCAAGTATGTAGATGACATTTTTGGAGTAGTTAAGAAAGAATCGGTAAACGATATATTAAATAAATTAAATTCATTTAATAAATATATACAATTTACCATGGAAGAGGAAAAAGACAACAAATTACCATATTTAGACTCGATAGTGATACGCCATGGAAATTTACTTAAATTTAATTGGTACCAAAAGCCAACATCGTCGTGTAGGATGATAAATTTTTACTCAAAGCATCCAAAACAAATTATATTGAACACAGCTTTAAATTTTATTCGCCGAGTTTTATTAATTAGTGATGAAGAATTTCACACAGCAAATATAAGAAGAATAACAGAAGTACTAAAAATGAACGAATTCCCGAAAAAAACAATTAATGACCTTCTAAGACAAGCTGAGATTAATAAAAAACATGAGGAAAAATCACCAAAAATATATAAAAGCTTATCGTATATACAAAATTTTTCTGAAAGGTTAAAATTCTCCGACATATTTGACAGAGATAACTACAAACTGGCTTTTAAAAGCTATAACACTGTTAACAGATTATTTAGTAAAACAAAATCAAAATTACAAAATGAAGAAAAATCCAACGTGGTGTATGAAATTCCATGCAATGGAGACAGAACTAACATATGCAATAAGGTATATGTTGGCACTACAAAAACCAAGCTTAAGACGAGAATTACTTCCCACAGATCTGACCTTAGAATACTTGACAAACCCATAGAACAAAAAACAGCACTTGCTGCCCACTGTATTACTAATAAGCATAAGCCTAACTTTCAAAATGTGAGAATTTTACAAGAAGAGAATAATTATATGAAGAGATTTACTTTGGAGATGCTGCATATAATAAATGTACCAACAGAGAAGAGACTAAACTACAGACAAGATACAGAAAAATGCGCTCACATATACAGACACATAATAAATAAATATAAAATATCAAAATAATTTTTCAGTTTAAGACTTAAACTTTAAGTGTTTGTTTACAAAAGTTTGGATGTTTTCAAAAATAGTTGTTGTGATAATTGTTTAATATTTTTTCAAGTAAATTTGTCTAATAACGTCTAATTAGAATTTTTGTACTTAGTATTTTCTTTATATTTAATTAGATCCCTGATGATGACTAACGATGTTAGTCGAAATATTGGAGTTGTTTTGAAATAAGATGTTCAATTATTTACAATAAAAAACTACATTCCATTTAAAAAGAATGTTTTTCATTAATTACGACCTTGAGCCAGAATAATAAGAAAACATATTTATATAAAAAACAGGTCAACTATTTGCAAAAATATATACATTATATTTTTGTTTAATTAATTTACTGAATGGGAAAATATTTAGAAAATAGTTTCCCTTTTTCTAGTTATACTTATAATTGATTAAAGTGATTCTTTAATTGAAAAATTATTGATTTACTTTTTTAAATTAATAATATAATTGAGTCAATAAAAAAAAAAATAAAAATCTATTTAAATTTATGATGAAAACCAATAAATCTATTAATAGGTGCAAAAACTTTTTCTCTGCAATAAGTTTTCAAATCTTAAGCAATGATGCTTAATTAAGTCTAGCCAGTGCCAAGCAAAAGTTAAATTATTTCAGAGACTGTGTTCATTATTTTCAACTTCTTTTGTTTTGTGTATTTAAATGTAATTCCGATCGATTGGCGTGTTACGCGTTAGGGATTGGAATGTGTTGCAAGTTTCTTAAGTTGTATTATTTGATGTTTTTTAGTTTCAGCTTTAACCGATGGCTTAACTAAGCCTTTGTGGTGGTTTGAAGTTTTTAAATACCAGTGCGTTGCATTGAGCATTTTTAAAATTTTATTTCGATACATTCGAGTTTTTCTAACTTTGAGGTATAGACTGTGCTCCGTAACTAAAATCCCTAACATCCTACAGAATTGTATATTACACAATAAGGAAGAAGGTTTTAGTCTAGACTAAGTGTCGAGTTTCTCCCAATGAGCAAATTCATTTTTTCTGCTTTGCTTCTATATGGCTTTTGCACGTAGCAAAAATAAATGAAATTAAATTTTTGTAACAAAAATTAAATTGTTTTAGCTGCAAAATAAATAAATTAATATGAGTTTTGATTAAAGTTTTTATAATTTACAAACATTTTCTCAGCGGACTAGACATAGACTCAACACTGTATGTTTCTTTAATTAAAAATCTAAACAGAAAAACTCCAAAAAAATATAAAGTTTTTTGGAAACAACAAAAAAGGATTTTAAAAGAAGCTTTCAATTTGCCATCTTATTGCTACGACTTGTGGCTGTGCCTTGTCAACTCGTTTTTAGAAGTAATAAAACCCCAGTAACTCAATAAAAATCATTGAAAAAAATTTATCTTTTTAATACAATTTGTTTTCAGTTACATTCTTCATTCAACCTCAATAAAAATTTCATTTGTTTTACATTTCATGATGCGAGTGAATATCGTTAATTTTTTTTGTCTATTTTAATGGCAAATTGTTTTACAATATTCCCATTTATTCTTCAATATTATTTTGTAATCAAAAAAACAAGAATCGATGACATATTTTAGTAATCCGAATTTTATTTTATATAAATCCATTGATAAGCTTTTCAAATATTTAAACAATAAAATAAATCACATTTAAATAAAATCACTAATTGAATTAAAATTAAGATAAATTTTAAAACACAATGTATTTTCAAAAGTAAATAGTAACGCATACAAGAATTTTATTTTTCGTAAACTGCAATACACAGATTCTTTTAATTTACATTGAGTTTTTGCTCGATATAATAGCAGGTATAAAAATAAAGTTAATATTTAAAGGGTGTCTCTATCTAATCTCAACAACATAAGAGAAAATGATAAATTTCAAAATTAAAGGGTTGTCCAAACATGGCTTGAAATGCTTAAATAATGAGTATAAATTGTACTTGTAAATTTTTTTCAACTTAATTTAAGGGGGAACTAGGAATTGGCAAAAATATCAGCATCAGCAGTATTCATTACGAAAATTTCCAAGTCTCTCTAAGAAACAAGTACACCAAAATTCAATAAATTTAAAAGAAAAATATTTTTTTATTGCCCTGAGCATGCAACTTTGTTTGCTTTTGATAACATTTTCATGCGAAACAAGTGAGAGTGATATATTTGGCTGTGCCGAATCTTTTATACACTTCAAGATAAGAATTGTATATTTATTTTCCTTAAAGAAGAATGCTGATGAAGGATTTGGCGGTCCTGAAAATTCAATATTACATTCCGCCAACGTCTAATTTTTCTTGTTTTCTTTGGAAAACGTCCGGAACCGTCCTTTTCAAAAATAATTTTTCTTTGTAAAAATTTAATTAAAAAATGAACCAAAGCCGAAAATAAATTTTAATTGATTTATGAAAATCTACGGTCTAACCCCTGGCTGGGAAAAAGCTAAAAAATAATTTTCTAAAAATGTTTTTTTTACTGCAATATGTATATCTCTAATAAAATGAACGAGTTACTTATTTGTTACCTTGGAGTCTGCTCTGCTAGAGGCCGTCTGGGTTTTTCGGTTTTCAATACAACTTTAAAAAAAAAAAAACAACAACAATCACCGAGCACAATCTAAAAAACGCAAGAAAAAAAAGAGCGTTCGTTGCTAAATTGCAAAGGCATTTTTTGTAGCTCATCTGAGAATGTGGCAAAACTGATTTGAACCCGATTACGGAATGACACACGGAAAGACGACATCACTTAGTCCTATGTATAAGAATAAACAATATAAGGAAACACAAATTATTGAAGTTATGAATGGAATGAAAAACTTATGCGAACACCTTCCAACTGTGGTGATGGGTATAATAAGTGCACCACACATTAATTCACAGTTAGATGTTTTTACAAAATAACCAGACGGCAGCTTCGTCAACAATGTATTTTAATTTCGCACTAACTTTAGTTTTTACTTTTGACAGAATTTCTTAAAGAAACCGTGAAGAAATACCACGTTATAATTTTTAAATTAAAAATAAAACAAAATTTACCTCAAATTTAAATAAACTTTTTACCTATAAAATATATTTTGAACTTACAGAAACGCTTGTTTTAATGCGAATGTAAATTTATATAACAAAAGCTTATTTGATTGATTTCCAATTGATCAGAAGCCAACGTCACCTTGAGAGCAATGTAAATTTAAAATATTTTATAACAAAAACATACAAGAACTGAAATTAAATATAACTGATTATTAACCCAATTAAATCAATTTAAAGGAAAATAAATAACATATTTTGTGATGAAAATTTAATTCTTTTATTTTTTTAAGAGTTATTTATTGCTACATTAAGCAAAAGAAAGAAAGAAAGTTTTTTTTGGCTTTTCTTGCTCTACGAGGTCAGCGAATTTATAGAAAAAAATTTTCCAAGTTAAACTGATTCAACAGAGATTTCAGCTACAAAAATAAAATAAATTAAAACCATTAACACTTTGAGGATAAAAGATTAAAACTTTAAAAAATGACCGTAAAAATACAAAAATATAAATCAAACAAACAAAAAAAAAAACCAAATTAAGAAATATATATTATTTTGTTGGATAATTTATTAAAAATAAAAATTTAATTTTCTTACATATTTTTGAAAGTAAATATTTTTATTAAATAAGTTTTATTTTTTTAAGGCTTTCTCAAGAATTTAAAGATTTTTTAATTTATCAGTTCATATGTTCTGTTATTATGTTGCACCTGTTATCCACTGAAGAAGATATATTTATCGTGGCTTCTATTAATTAAGCCAAAATGTTTAACTGTCAAAATTTGATAATTCTGCCAAAAACTTTTTTAATAGTCATTACAAGTTAAATTCTTTATAAAAATCGTAAATATAAAAAAAAAACTTATCAAGCAATTCATTATTGAAATGAATTCTTATTTTGCCATTTTTTGCATTTTATCAAGAAATATTCTTGTGATTAATGTTTTCAAGCTTCTTCTTGTACATTTACTTATTTCTATTTCTAGTTATTTTTTTTAAGCAATGAATTGAATTGACCATACCACAGAGAATTTATTTCTTCATAAGGGATTTCCTTCATGGAAATAACAAAAACAAAAAAAATATTGCCAAGGAAAAAGAATTCCTTTGAATGTAATATAAGAATTTTTTAACTCACCTTTCTTTAAACTCTTACACTATGTCCACACGAGACGAATTTTCATCATAATGCCTAATATAACGCTGGCAGAACAACTGTCAAATTTATATTAATATCAGTTCAAAGGGGTAGACGTTGATGATTTAATATTATGATGAATAATTCTTTATTGGTCATTCTGAAAGCAATAGATCCAAACAATTCTGTCTAAATGTTATTTTTTGAACTTTCGGTTGGTTTTGATAATAATAATATAATAAAACAATGCCTAAGCTATAATAATTTAAAATTTTATTAAAAAAATTATGTGTCAAAAATATAATTACATATAAAATGACTTTTCATATCATGATGAATTTATTAGTCTATGAGCTCTGATGATTATATCATAACGATGATATAATACTAATAAATGAAGTCTACACAGGATGAATTTTCATCATGATATAAATTTGACTTTCATCAAGATATAAATTCATCAGGTGTAGACTCCATATTAATGATATTTTTTATTTATTTTTTCTTCTACCTAAAATCATTAGGCTAAAGCAAGGAATTAACGTACACAGATTTTACTTTCGTTATTTGCTACTAAAAAAAAAGAAATAATCCTTCCTTAACAAAGGAAATTTAATTAATGAACAGAGTTTTTTCAGAACATATTCCAAAATATGCTATTAAATTAATTTAAATATATTGACCTCTTCAGAAAACATACATACATACGTACATACATACAATTAAAAAAATCCAAGCCTTAATACAATACAAATAATTTTTTAGTATGATGTATTTTTAAAATTATTGCCTTTTTTATATAATTTTACTATTGTTACATAATTTGTTTTTGTTACTAAAAAATCTATCATTTTCTGGCTATTTTTTATTTATAAAAAGATTTTAACACTCTCACCATGCAAAAGAAACCCTCATATTGCGTGTAGGCACCACTGATCAACATAAATTTAATTTTAAGCTTCCATAGTAAATGACGAAATAAAGAGTGTTCCAAAATTACCACTTAAAATGAGTAAAAAAAAACTTAAAAATTTTTTTTCTGATTAAGTATAAAATATTTAGAATGTGATATTGCACCAAATGACGAATTTTTTGATTACTAAGCTCAACTTCGGCTGTGGTTATTCGAGAAAGGCAAAGTTGGTTGGTCATTCTGAAGGCCATCAAATTGATAACTGAGCACGTGCTGAAAGGAGGAAACATTTACTTTAAATATCAACAGCCTAGCGGCGCGTAAGGCTTGAAAGGACACAGTATCGAATTAAGGCTGATAAGCGAGAGCAACAAGGCTCTTCATATGATAATAGAATGTGTAAATCATTTTGAAAGGAGTGTAAGCGGTGATGCCACTAATTTTCTACTACAACTTGCTTCTGTCTTACTGGAAAATAAAGAGAACTTTTTAGTCCTGGTAGACAAGGAAAGACAGTAAGGTCCCATAAGCTATCTGGTCAATTGAGAATTTGGCAAAAACAAAACTGGTACTGGGCTTGGACAGAAAAAAGCTAAAGATAATTGTGACTTTTATAACTGGTTTTTTTTGTTATTTAAACAAGAAGCAGGAGATAAGTCAATGGTTGATATGTTTTTTGTAGAATGTGCGAGGGCGAAAAGAACGAAGAAGAGTTAGAAACTTTTCAGCACATTAAATGTCTCTGCACGCTATTGCAAGGCTACAGGGTTAGATGGATAGACGATAGACTTTACTTTAGTAATTTTAATCTGGAGGATGTTGTCGGCTTTGGCAATATAGTCAGATGCCTAAGGGAAGAGTAAGAGAGATTTAGTGACTCTTGGTTAAGAAATCTGAAGGAAATTATTATGGATCTCTAGAAATCCGAATTGAGGTAATACTTTTTTATACACACTATCCTCCTAAACCTAAAGTAACGTAACAATTAAGGACAGTTCTTCGCACTAAGACTGTATTGAAATATTAATGCAGGGTAGGATCGAAAAGAAAGGTTAAAAGAAATCTAGGTGATAATGACCCAACGTCGAGCTCCAGTGAGAATTACTGCTAAGTTACCAGAGGGCAAATTATGGCATTAGATATCAATTGAAATTTACATTTAAAAACTATAGAAATATCGATCGATATCCAATGCCGTAATTTGCCTCCTGGTGCTTAAGATATATCCCACATATCAGCAGCCATACTAATGACTAAAGAAACTGACAATATGAAGATGATATCAGGATCGCCTAAATCTAAAAATATAAACAAAAGTATGCATCTGTTGATGTTTATTTGAAATTTATTTGGAATGAGAATACGCTGTTGAAATATTTTTGTAATTTCAGATTTTCATCCATAAAAACTTTTAATGTTTTGGAGATTCCATTAATACTGCTTTTGTTAATTCTTCTTCATATTTTATGAATGATTTTTAAGTAAGCAAAACCTATTTTCATCAAAAAGTACCACATGCAATACAAAAAGTTCACAACACAATCTTAACTACATGAGACACTTTCTTAATTTGTGCTCATCCGTTCCAGCAATAAGCCGATAGGGCATTTTATATATAACCCTATTCTGGGTACTTCTGAACTCAATAAAAATAACTATAAGTTAACGTAAAGAATGCATATTTTCTGCAACATTCTGAAAGTGAGAGCAAAAAACATGCTTTCCTCTGCGAAATAAAAAAATAACTGTTGATTTTATTTTTAATACGCCTCACGTCTGCATTAAAAGTCATCATATAAACAACCTAACGCAGAAAGGAATAAAAGAAAAAATAAAAACGTGGTTTGTTTGTAGGTGATTTTTGTTAAAGCCTTAACATTTTTGTATTTTCTAAAAATTTGGATAAAGGTTTCCTGATGAGCTGGCTTGAGCAACCGACGAAATGCGTATAGATACCTGTTTTTCAAACCAGCAAATAAATTTGCATTTTTTTTTAAATTCTATGGGTTATTAGCATAATATAATAAATAAAAATAACTATCATCAAACGTAAAGATTGCGTACAGTTTTTGAAATTCTGAGAGTGATTCAAAAATATGCTGGGAGTGAGAAATTTTAATCCAAAGAAATAATACTAGAAAATGTTTTAACTATTGCGTAGTTTCTGTGCCAAGGATTTAAACATTGGTCACAAATTTTGGCATCCCTATGTTTTCTTGAAGAATTGTTATTTAAGTATAAAGTTTAGGCAAAATTTGAATAAGAACAGCGTTTGTGATTTCGTGTAGAATCTCTTTTAAGTTACATTAAAAACATTAGGCCGCATAATCAATATTTATTATATCTTCAATATAACAACCACACGCAACCGCTTCCAGTTCAAATAAATAAATTTTATTTAATTTTAATACGGTCTTTCAAACATATTCTAAACATAATTTAATATTTAAATAAATAAATCAAGAGAACAATCAAAAAAGATTTTCCTTTGACTGAGTTTGGTATAAATCTCTTTAATTTGGCGTTATTACAAAAAAATTAGGAAAAAGATTCGAACTTTTTTGTTTATAAGAAAAATATTATAAATTAACTCAACAATTGCTGTCATAAAAGAAAATAAAAAGCACAGACAAGATAATAAATTTAATTTGAAAACAGCAAAATATTTGTACCATAATTACGGAAAAAAATAAATTTTAAAAATATACCACTATATTTATTTGCACACCTTTTCTTGCAAAAACAAAATTAAAAGCAACAGCAGCAGTGTCAGCGGCTGCGGCAGTAGCAGCAATTTAATTTATTTTTTATATCCAACAATACACACCTTCTTTAACAGTCTTCACCCATCGTATTAATTCATCATTCTAAACAGCGAAAAGTCTTTAAAGGAAACCAACAAGCGAAATCACGATAAAAAAAAAAAAAGAAAAAAATCCGTATCATTGCAATATTTATTTATTTAATTTTGCTTCTACCTTTCGTAGATCTTATTTACTTATTACCACTCTGTAAGTTAAGTCCATGATGTTGAGAGCAGTAATCAATTTATGGTTTATCCAGTGACGTTGGCAGAATAAAATAAATTATTACAAACGAAAAGCAGCGAAAAATAAAATGAAATTATAAAAACAACTTAACTGTTGGATAAAAACAACAAAACGACAGACAACATAAACGAACAAAAATATAGTTGGCAAATAAATACAAAATAATAACAAAAAAATCTCTAAGTTTTAGTGTTTGGCAATGTCGACTTTAAAATATCTCTAATATTAACAGAGAAATATAGTAAAGTCCTTCCGATAAATATAGCTAATCAACTAAATTCTCAATCAAATCTATACACGATTTATATAAATTTATAGAGATTATTTTTAAAAAGAATTGTTTAACAAAATCTATTAATTTAACAAATAAGATGTTAAGAAACTAAAAAAAAATAATATTAAAAAATTATCAAAAACTATAAGTAAAATAGCAGTAACACATTCTAAGGAAAAAATCGCAAGAAATTAATTAAACTGAAATCTTAAAATATTTAAAGTGAAAAATTATTTTATTTATTGATGAGACTAAATTTTCACTTTTTTTACTTAATGTTTTTATTTTATTAAAGAAATGTAGCCTTTGTATAACTATATTCATAGATTTTAGTGAAATTCAATATGGAGTTTCAAAATGAAAAAAAGAACACGGAATTAAAAAAAATGGTTGAATTAAAAATTATTTACTTAAACAATATTTGGGAAGATATGTAAATAGAAAAAAGTTTTTGTAGATATTTATAATTTTATATACTTTAAAATTGTAATTTAGTTAATCGGTTATTTAAATCAATCAATTATATATTTAATTTAAAACTAATTTTCTTATTAAATCATTTATATATTTTTTTAATAAAGAAAAAAAAATTTAAGTTACATAAATAATGGAATTCTCTCAAACTTAGTAAAATTGCAGTCTGCAAACAAATAAAATGTTTAAGGTCTACAAAAGCTTTTTACCTTAAAGAATATAAAACATAATTTTTTTTCTTTTTTTTGTTGCAAAAATTTTATAATTTAAAGATTTTAAATTTTTACAGTAATTAAAATATTTTTACAATTTTTTTGCCCTATTATTCTAAATTTTGAAGACACAAATAAATGTTTTACAATACTTCAGATATTAGTCACGATTTGCTTAAGCAATAGCGGAAACTAATGGCAAATAATAATCTTGTTTTTCGGATTTCTTTAAAGCTCCCAATATAACAAAGATGTATTTATTTTAATGTAAATGAAACCTAAGTTAAGCTTTTAGCAAATTAAACAAATCTTTGTTTTTTAATTCTCCTCAATATTAGACTACCAAGGTTTTCATTGAATTTTTAACCGACTTCTAAAAAAAGGTTATCAACTTGTCTGAATGTTGCTTCTGTTAATGTTTGTGCCTAAACAACCCAGTCGTTTTTGAACCGATGTTGGAATTTTTTTCTTATTTGAAATGTGATACTACGGATTGGTCTCGGTTAAAAAAACAGTTCATAATTTAAAAAAGGGTCTCCCCATATGATGTACATGTCTTTTATGTTTATTATAAAATTTTTCTTAACCGCTATAGACAAATGCTTTAAAATTATACAGAATGCCGATCACTACGATCGATATTAAAAAAATATCGATTTAAAAAAAAAAAACCCATTAAGAGCCGATGTCATTTTTATTTATTTTTTTTTAATTTCTTAATTCTCTGCCACCTCTATACATATTTTTTTTTAGTTGGAGTTACTTCACTAAACTGGATTTAGATAAATGGTGAGGGGTATATAAGATTTAGCAAAATTCGCAAAAAATTTAATTTGTTTCACACCCGAAATGTGCTGAACCAAACATTTTACGGAAGTCTAACGAATTACTGTAGTTGAGGGAAACAACATTAGTTTTAAATTAGATACGTGGACAGTTAAAAGAGTCACGGACTTTTCAAGCTGTGCTTATAAAGTATTTTTTTAAATGATAAAAAAATATATTTTACTGAACTGTTGATAAGTATTGACCCACATTCATTTATCATATGCTCACAACATGATGACGATGCATAAATAAACAATTGTTTGTCAGACGGTCACGCTTGTCCTGTATTTGTTAAATCAACTTTATTTTTTCCTACATTATTTGTTGAAAACTTGAAAAATTACATTTTTAAGGATGAGCTTGTTTGGCAGTGACATGACTGTAAAAGTTGCATCTTCTGGACAAAATAAAAAGCTAAAAATAAACTTTTTCCTTTCCTTTAATTTCTTCCTCTCTCTTAAAAGATAGCAGGGTCATGATACTGAATAATTTAAAAAAGAACTAGGAAGTATATTTGAAACTAAGTGAGTGATTTTTTGCTACTTTTCTTCTCATCAAAAGCACGTAATTTTTGCATCCATATTGTCAACAAATGTTTTTAACGCAGTTTTGCAAGAAATTTTAGTTTTATTTTATTTTAAATAGTTTCAATGATGACAAGCCGAAAAAAACTGTTAAAAGAAAATAAAAGTCTTGAAATATTTAATTTTTTTGCAATAAAACCTCATGGATACTGTAAAAAAAATTCAAATAACTTGAGGAAAGATCTAGTTGTAATGACGTATATACCTCAATGAGGCAAATTGCATTTAAAGAAGACAAATTTTTTTTCCTTGCAAAGTGAATAAAAGTTTTTTAAGTGTAAGAAGTATTAATGCAAGAGTGATGAATAATAATGCTAAATTTAAATTATTTGCATTCAAATAGAAACAGATTATTTGGGTACAACATACACTTGCGTAAATTATTCATTTATAATTTATTTGTTCACGGAACGAAAATTGTTAATAGCAAGAAGCTCAAAATAACACCTTGAAATATATAGAGAATTTCTTTCAAGAAAGCGCACTCGCGAGAAATCTTATACTTCTTTCACTTGCTTTTATTTAATTCCGATCCTAATATTTCAAGCATAAAAAAGTTGCCAGAGCTGGCTATTGATATAATTAAACGTGATGATTTTGGTGATAATAATAACGATATGTAATAAAGTCTTTGACAACAATAACACTGATATTAATGACGAATACTACGTACAACAAAATGGTTTTTGATATTTTTATTTGCCTTTTTTGTAACACAAATCCCTGGTTTTCAGTAAAAATAGAATTATTAGAAATAGAATTATTAGAATTATAGAATTATTATTATATTTTCAAATACAAGATCAGCGTTTTCCATCGACCGTAAAGGAGGATACGGCTTGATTTTTAAAGAAGTAAAATTCAACGATACCGTGTTCTTGTAAACCGCTTCAAACGGTAAATTTTTTGGGTGAAAGAATGTCCGTAGTGCCTGTCGTGGACTGTTAAGCTAAATAAGAGACTCATCGCTGAACATAATTTTGCGGTAATTTGATAAATTAAAGGAAAAGAAAGGGAGAGTAAGGTAATTAATTATAAAAACGCTCCCTGCCCTGTTGTCTGAACTTTGTTTTTACAACTCTTCAGCTGAGTTTTTACGATCGAGCTCTTCTCACCCATGCTTAACCCCATTAAACTTATTTGGTCAAATATAAAAAGTAAGGAAAAACAAAGATGAATGTAGGCCCCCTAATGCAGGAGAGCAGCGACATATTTCTTTTAAAAGACATGATCAATTTTTAAAAACATGTATGAAATAACTTATTAATTGCAGTAGACTTATTTAACCAACCGGCTCGGAATTCGGTTAATAATTCACACATATTTGTATAAATATTTGTTTACGTATCAATTATTTTAATAAATGTTAATTTGTTAATTTAATAAAAATAATGTTAATTTCTAATTAAATTTTTTCAATATAAAATTTAACTTCTAAATTTTATTTAGAATTTTTCTAATTAAAAATAAAAATTTCTAATTGAAATTCCTAATTTAAATTGGAATTTTCTTAATTTCAAATGGATATTCTTAATTTTATTTGGAGTTTTCCCCATTTCAATGAAAAATGGTGTAGTTTTACTTGCATATTTATAGATTGTCTGATAGGTTCAAGCATACATTTTTATTCTAAATTCTAATCTTTAAAATAATTGAACCAACGCAAAGAAAAAAGTTTTGGCACCCTTTAATAGATTTATTTGTTTTCAGATGGATTCAATTATTTAGTGAATGGAAAAATAAATAGGAAATAGTTTCCCTCTTTTTTAAATTAATTTTTTAATTGTTTTATTTAACAATTAATTAGTTATTAATTATATAAAGGAGTCAATTAAGATTTTATTTAAATTGATGTTGAAAACCAACAAATCTATTAATAGTTGCACAAAATTTTTTTCTGTAATAATTTTTGAAGTCCTAGCCCAACAGTGATACTTAATTAAATCCAGCAAAAGCTTTACAAAAGATAAACACCCCCATTCTGCGTTTTGATTAAGTCTTTGCATTAAGTTCTGTTACGATCGTAAATTGGAAAAACGGAATCGAAAGAAAAAGAAGACGACAACAATGTTTACAAAATTTATAGTGTCACTGTGGAATGTGGAAATGAGATAGCAAAATAAGCAAACATAAACAAATGTCAAATTTAATACAAAAAGTTGTATGTTTACATAAGTATTTAAAAATAATTTCTTGAAGAATTTTAATAAAAAAATTGTTAAAAAATATAAAAACAAAATAAAAATTAGTTGTTCATGGCAACTAATTTTTGCGCTGGCATTTTTTGTTAGAGGACCTAGTGCATTGAGGCTTCTTGCAACTTCCTCTCAGAACGCTGCTACTTCTTTCTTTTATCGCTGGTGGTATCCACATGTAATGCCTGCTTTAGATGCCATTACATCTACCAGTTGTTGGTTTTGACTCATAATACATAAAAAAACACATCAGATTCGGCTACAAAAATTAACAATTTAAAACAAAAGAAAATTTATTTAATTAAATAAATTAATTAAATATTAAATAAATTTAAAAAAAATAACTTTAAGTGTTTTTTGACCGTTTCTGAACATTATATCTAATTTTCTAGTTACATTTTTCAATTTTTAACTTTTTAACTTAAAAAACACAAATAAAGAAAGAAGGGGCTTAAAAAAAACAACTGAGAAAACCGGAGCTCCGATCGTAATGCATAACACATACAATCATAAGAAACTGAACGGAATCGAACCGGAGAATACCAAAGTTGTCAGACGGATTGTTAAGTATGCTGCGCGCTAGAGATTGGAATGTTTTGCAATTTTCTTAAGTTATATTATTTCATGTTACTCAGTTTCAGCTTTTACCAATTGCTCTTCTAAGTCATTGTGGTGGTTTAAAGTTTTTAAATACCAGTGCGCTGCATTGATCATTTTTAAAATTTTATTTTGATACATTCGAGTTTTTCTAATTTTGAAGCCTAGGTTGTACTTCATAAGTACATTCCCTAACATCCAACAGATTTTTATATTACACAATAAAGAAGAAGGTTTTAGTCTAGACTAAATGTCGAGTTTCTCTTAATGAGCAAGTTCGTTTTTTCTGCTTTGCTTCTATATGGCTTTTACAAGTAGCAAAAATAAATGAAATCAAATTTTTGTAACAAAAATTAAATTGTTGTAGCTGCAAAGTACTTATGATACCCACAATATGTTGGAAGATAATAAATTAATATGAGTTTTGATTAAAGTTTTTATAATTTAAAAAAATTGTCTCAGCAGACTAAACATCGATTCATGTTTCTTTAATTAAATATCTTAACAGAAAAACTTAAAAAGAATGGAGTTTTTTGAAAACAACAAAACAGGATTTTAAAACAAACTTTCAATTTGCCATCTTATTGCTATGACTTGTGACTGCGCCTTGTCAACTCGTTTTTACAAGTAAAAAAAACCCCAGTAGGCCAATAAAAATCATTGAAAAGAATTTATCTTTTTAATACAATTTATTTTCAGTAACATTCTTCATTCAACCTCAATAAAAATTTCATTTGTTTTAAATTTCATGATGTGCGTGAATATCGTTAGGTTTTTTGTCTATTTAAATGGCAAATTGTTTTACAATGTTCCCATTTATTCTTCAATATTATTTTGTAATAAAAAAACAAGAAACGATGACACATTTCAGTAATCCGGATTTTATTTTATATAAATCCATTGCTAAGCTTGTCAAATATTTAAACAATAAAATAAATCACATTTAAATAAAATGAACTTATGTTTAAATGAAATGAATGATTTTTTCTTAAAGTCACTAATTGAATAGAGTTTGATTATTTTTAGTTTAGTTAGTTTAGTTTAGTTTTCTAGTATTTATCCGCGATTAGTTTTATTAAATTTGCTGTTGTAAACGTTCAAGATTTTGTTATACGACATCTGATTTTATTTTCTTAACAATTAAGTAATTAAAGTTAATTTGTTTTAATTCATGAAAATGTAATTTTTGTCTTTAAAATTATTTAAAGATTTTGTTTAAATAAGTTTATATATATTTTTGTTTATTATTCTAGTTGCAGGTGATTTAAGTCCCTGACTATCCTGTGTAATAACACAATTTATTTTTAAGAAAATCATTAAAAAAAATTCTGTCTAAATCAGAAAAATCTAAAGAAAATATGTGCTGACGTGCAACGCAGTTATAAGAAAAGCGGCAACTAAATATGGAACTCAGATCCTACAGAAACTAATTATGTCACATATGCACTTCTTGTGTCCACCATTATTCATTTTCAAAACACGTGAAATTATTTTTTTAATAATCTAAATACCTGAACTGAAAGCGAGTCGTGGCACTTTTCCTTTTATAATATTGCTATGGAAGCTTCTTATAAAGAAATAACCCTATAGACCAATTATTCTTGTATTAAAAGTGGAAAAACTCTCTAAGAAAATGTAAAAGAATAAACTAAATCCTATTCTGGGTGAGAAAGAAAATGATACGAAAGATCAATTCAGATTTACTAGGCAAAAAAGCATTAGAGAGGAAATGCTATGCTGGTTAGCAAGCTTTAACAAAATAAGCCTTGGAGGAGCTTTTCCTTAAGGTTTATTACGCATTTGTTTTTTGTTTTTTAAAAAGTACCATAAAAAACTGTTTACCTGTTTAAAAGTTTATAAAGAAAGAAGTAGAATTTTATTGCTTTTCGAAGCAGCTATTGCAAGGTATACTACCTTGGGACAATGAAGAAATAGGAAATAAAGTTAAAAAATAGTAAAAATATACAAACATAGTATTCAAAATTCGCAGAATATTACGAGCTCGTAATCGAAGAATTACGGAGTCTTGAGAAGGTAAATATGGGAATTTTACTGGTTAATTTCATTATGAAGCACTGTCTTTGCATCAAACTTAGAAAAAATTAGATTAAAATTAAAATTGAAAATTTAAAATTTAACTGTGCTATTTTTAAAAGATGAAATTGTGAAGCAACTTAAAATACCTTTCAACGTCCTAGGCAGCACTATAATAGACTATTGCAGGTACATTCGACTAAGATAAAGGCATTGACTCTTTTTCTAGCACCTTTTAAGCACTCTTTTAAGCTCAGCTTAATAAAATGAACAAGTTCTCTTATTCGTTGAGCGAATACGGTTTGGCTTAATTGTTTTAAGCTCATAAGATTTTCAGTGTTCTGGGAATTTGAATGTAAATTTCGGTCGATATCGAATGCTGTGTTTTATTTAAACCGACTTAATTTTTTCTTTGTTTTCCTTCTGTAATAAATATATCAGAAATTTAAAATATATACGTACACATATACTACTGAATAATTATGCAATTGAAAAACAATTTATCAGAAGTTATTTTTTTAAATAAATTTTGATTACAACATGATAAAATATCCTTAATTTGTACCAAAATAGTTGTAAACATTTTACTAAAATTTAATTTATAATTTTGTACAAATTATAAATTATAATGAAAATATTTAGTAACTGAGCTAAATAAGCTCAGACTAAGATCGTTACATATAGTTAAATTCAGGGAAAAGTTAAATTTAACTGGGTCGTTTACGAACTACACAAAATTGGCTATGCCGACTTTTAACTCCGACAATACAGTTAAATTTTGATTTCACAAGGGAAAATATACAAAAATGTGACCCAACAGTTTTAACAATCAATTTAATGTTTGATTATTTATTTAATTATTTTCGGATATAATACACATTTTTATAACCATAATGACCAAAAATCCGTAATTCTTGTTAAGAAGAATTATATAAATGGTTGTGGTCAAGGCAACTAAACTAAATTATCTCTTATATTCTACAGCTTATTCCTTCGGTTTTATTTTTAGTTTTAGCAATAAATTATTTATTATTTGAAGAAAAAATTTTAATCAGTATTTCATAAAATGTACTTTTTGAATAAAAATCTAAAAAAGCAAAGTAAGCATAGAGAGTATCTCACCCTCCTTTTCTTCATTTATTAACAAAGAATTCCGTTTTAAAATTCTGCAGTCACACTGTCATTTCGAATAAAAAAATTCAGTCAATTCGGGTAGTACTTTTAATTTATGGAACCCTAATAGCTACACACTAGGAACTTACGATGCTTTTGCTGCTACCACAGGACTTAAATTTATTAACAAAATGAGATTAAAATTGAGAAAAATTTTAACGCATAAAGAAACGTTTATTTAACTGAAGAGTGATGCATGGGAAACATTTATTTTTCGTAAACTGCAATAGACAGATTCTTTTCATTTACATTGAGTTTTTGCTCGATATAATAGCATGTATAAAAATAAAGTATATATTAAAAGGGTGTCTCTAAAAAGATGTAATTATGTGGTCACTTATTTTATCTCTTCAATCTCAACAACATAAAAGAATATGATACATTTCAAAATTAAACATGGCTTGAAATCCTTCAATAACACAAGGCAACAATTTTGAAAAAATTTTAGGGGCTTTGAAAACCACTATACAATTTTGATGTATTGTGGTCCCAGTAGTACAAATATGGTTCAATTTTGAAATTCTATGGAGAGGTTTTTTTTTTTTAAAATTTTTAAGTAAAATTATAAATTTTTTTAGACGTTTCTCCACATAATTAATGATAACTAAAAAAAAATTAGTCCGATATTATTCAAATAAACTTAGAAAAACTGAAATTTACATAGCCTTTAATCCGTTAATATATTGCGTTTCAATCGGCTCAGTAGTTTCGGAGTTATAATAAAAAATTTAAGGAAAAAATATTTTTTTTCGTGAAAATAGCAAATTTTTTTGTTTTAAAAAAATCATAAAAGATCGAAAACGGCAAAAATCGTTCAGATTTATTGCTTTATCGCAAAGCCACATGTAATAGGAACAAAATGAGATATCGATCATAAAAATCGATTGATTTTTTTCGAATTTATTCACAATTAAGTGAATTCGCTCATTTTCACCAAATTTTAGTTTTTTGTCTGATATACATAAAATTGAGTAGTAAATGTTCTTCTTTCGATTGATTGAATTTTGAAAACATTTTCCCCATGCTATATACAAATTTTCACATCAAAAATGCATTACATAGCAACATTCATGTATTTTTTGGCAAAACCCTACCTAGAATATACTGATTCTATTCTTCGGAAAGACATTTGTGTTGGATGAGCTTCAATGTAAATAAATAAATAAATTAAATAGTAGAAAATTTATATTTTATTATTCACATTTATTATAATAAATAAAACAAGAAAACAAATAAATATGTATTATAAACAACAAACTCTGAAATTTTCTTTTAGTCGATTTTCTACTATTGTTGAATAACGAAGTGTTACTCTGAATACTCCAGCAAAAATCAGCCATCATGTATGCATCCCAGCGACCCTGGTATCGTTCCTCCATTGTCCGGATATCTTGGTGGAATCGTTCGCCCTGTTCTTCACTCAAGTCTCCTAGATTTTCAGGAAAACGATCTAAGTGACTGTGCAGGTAGTGTACTTTGATGCTCATGTTGCATCCAAGATTCTGGTAGTGAGTTAACATCTCTTCAACGTGCGCAACGTAATCATCACCCTTGTTATTTCCTAAGAAATTTTGAATAACCCATACAAACGAATCCCATGCATTCTTCTCAATTTCTGACATTGAACTGCCAAATTCAGTATCGTTCACCAATTTGCGAATTTGTGGGCCATCAAATATGCCTGCTTTCAGCTTTTCCATACTTAGATTGGGAAACTTCCTTGAAATATACTGGAAACATTCACTATCTTTGTTAAGTGCTTTAACATATTGTTTCATCAGACCAAGTTTAATGTGAAGAGGGGGTAATATGATGCGATCTCGGGGCACTAGAGCCACATTTATAACATTTGGCGTACCTGGAACTAGTGTTTCCCTAGAAGGCCATTGTTATCTCTTCCAATGTTCTGTTTTAGCTCTGCTGTCCCATAAACATATAAAACAAGGATATTTTGTAAAGCCGCTTTGTTGGCCTAAGAGGAAATTTACCATCTTAAGATCAACACAAATTACCCACTTATGTTCATCATACTTTATCTTCTTCATGACCAATGCAATTACATAGTATTCTTCTTTTACTTTGGTTGAATGTGCGATCGGCAAGGAGTGAAATTTATTTCCATTATGCAAAAGGACACACTTCAAGCTGCGTTTTGATGAGTCGATAAATAAACGCCATTCGTTTGAATCATATCTCTGTAAGCCCATAGCAGTCATCAAACCAGAAATATCTGTGCAGTACACAAAGTCATCCTCTTCAGCAAAATAATGAAGTAAGTCTTTTTCTCGAGTACGGTAATACGAAACTTTAGTTTCTTTAGTTATGAGACCTGTTTCTTTCATCCGGGACGCAAGTAATTCAGAAGATCTTTTCGACAATCCAAGGTCTCTAATTACATCATTAAGCTGATCTTGATTCCATAGTCTCGGCGAGAAATGTTTGTGTGGGATGAACTCGTCATTTTCAGCTGTAGATGGTAGTGCTGGATCTGACATATCTGATTGGTAAGACGTACTTGAGGTTGAGTGTCCTGGTGAAGATGAAAGCACATGACTACAGCTTGCACCCCGATCTTGAGCATATTCTATTTCTTGTGAATGTAGAACTGCAAGTGTAAACCCATCAGTAGACCTCGTGGGGTAAGACCATCGCATATGTTTTCCAAAACCGCTTTTTGTACTTAAAAATAACACTCGGATGCGTGGTTCGCTGTTTCTCTCCATAGCATAGGCTTCAAAATTTCCAAGTGTCGTCTGTAAAATGAAAAAAAATTGAAATCAGGAATATGAAGAATTCAAATTTTAATTAAGAAATATTGTAATTATAAAATATTGCAAATCTATTAATTTATACTTACTTTACGTTAGAAGACTTTATAGATAAATTCAATCGACATGGAATGCATATAGTACTCGGTGTCCAATGCTGGTTCAAATTATGCGGATAGATATTAAAGCAATCTTGATATGACTTTTGCAATGAAGTTAAGAAGCACTTCCGTTTTTTCCCGGTGATATATTGGCCGCACACATAACAAAATAAATCTGGATCGTTTTTACATAAAAATGTTCTGGCTTTCTGGCTCATTTTTATTAATATTTGAAAATTGTTTTTAACTTCTAAGCTGTATGACTCAAATTTTTGTGTAGGTATTAAATGATGTTTGCGTTATCGCAAACACTTCTTGAATGAAATAAAAAGGGTCAAGGAGATCTTATAAATACTGATACTATAATTTGGGATAACCCTTTGTGTGGATACAGTTTGTGTGTGCTGCAAATTTTTTTCTATTCCTAAGAATCCTAAAAAACATTAAGGACTTTTATGAGAAAAAAAAATCATCCGTTACAGGTAGCTAACGGAAAATAAGAGCACTTCAGCGTACACGCACATTTATAAGCGTTTTATTACTATCCTACCGCAATCGTAAAAATTAAACAATCTTTTGTTTATTACTTATTTTTTTTTAATTATTAGAATCATAAAAATGTCATAGAGGTTTTTCCCAAAGGGGTTTTGCCAAAATGCGTGTCGTAAAATGCACCTGAGTTTTTATGTTCTGCATTTTCATTATATAGTAGGTACAATTTTCTACAGTGCTTGTAAATATGCGATACCTTCAATTAATTGTAAATAAAAATGTAAAGCATGCATCGATTTTTATGATCCATATCTAGTTTAATTTGCATGATATGTAGCTTTACTACAAAAAAATAAAAAGTAATATTTTTTGCAGTTTTCGATTTTTTCCAGATTTTTGTTTTTCAAATTTTTTTTTTTAGCATTTTTTTTTTTTTTTTGCTAACAATTTGTTTCATAACTTTGAAACTATTCATCGCATTAAAAAAATTTGTACACGTTATTTAAAGATATTGTAAACCTTAATTTTTGTAAATTTAATTCGACAAAATCGGACTAGTTGTTTTTGAGTTATGACAACATAAGTGGAGAAATGTCTCAAAATATTGTCAATTTTACTTAAAAAATTAAAAAAAAAATTATCCATAGAATTGAAAAATTTTACCATTTTTGTACTTAGGCAGCCATGATGCATCAAATCTATATAGTGGTTAGTAAAGCCTTTTTTTGCTGTTGACCTGTGCAATATTTAAAAAATTGATGAGATTAAACTTATTTTGTTTTGTGCAAAAGGTTCTTGTTTATTAGTTTGAGGATCTCGGAATGCAGAACATGATCAGAACCATGAAGTATTGAGGTTTGTAATTTATTTCAATAAAAGTTAACAATCGTATTGAAAACTTTTGTAAAATTAAGATTTAAAACAAATCATTTTTAAAGGAAGATAATTTAAATTTTTTTCTTAAATAAAACTCAACAATAAAATTTAAACACATTTTTTTTATAAAAATAAATAGTTTGCATCAGTCTTGTCTGTTTTGTGTGTTAAGCGAAAAGAGCGAAAAAGTCAATAAAATATTGTTCTTAATTTTATCTATGGCTTGAAGGCGAACTCTGTATGACAGTAAAGTAAAACACAAAACAACTTCCAAAAGTGTCATTTATGTGTGCACGTAGTTTTCAAATACAAAACGAAAATTTAATAATTTGCTTTGCAGCTTAAAGGTCTTCTAACATAGTTACTAACATAAAATCACGGCAAGCATTTACATTGCATTGGAGACTATATGTGCATCAGCAAAAAAGTTCTAATCAATGTTTTCTCGAAACCATGCCATTATTTCCTAAAACTACAATTTACAAGCTAAATATTACAAGTTATTCATTTTCAACTTGTATTAAAGGATGTTTTTTAAACATTTTAATGGGACTTGTAATGTTATTGCTCTTGTGTTAAAGCCGACATTGCATGTGGATACCACCAGTGGCCAAAGGAATATGTAGCAGCGTCCTAAGAGGAAGTTGCAAGAATCTTCAATTTATTTCTAATTATGCACACATACAACTCTTTGTATTAAATTTGTCATTTGTTTATAAAAATCATAATAAACTTGCTTATTTTGCTGTTACATTTGCTTATTCTACAGTGATGCTATAAATTTTGTAAACATTATTGTCTTCTTTTTCTTTCGATTCCGTTTCGATTCGAGTAAAGAACAAACATAACATAACATAACATAACATAACATAACATAACATAACAAAGACTAAATGACGTGATTATATTCAATATCTCTGTTAAAGAGAAAGCAAAAAGTGAAGAAATTAAGAATCAAGAATTGACAGACAAAAGGGCAAATGTGAAATATAAAAAATGATAGAGGTTAAAATATCCCAATAATTGAACAAACAATTCAATGCTATATTATAAAATGTTTGCTATATTTATAAAATTTATTATTTAAAACTTAATACCACAAATCATAACAAATTTGAAAACTTTTCTATTTGTTTAATTACAATTTCGTTGACTGTATAACAAACATTTAATGAAGAATTGATACTAAAATTTTCTATTAAATTCTTAAAATAAATAAAAAGGAAAACCCGCCAAGGTTTTTTTTTTTTTAAATTTATATTTTATTATTATTTTTTTAATAGTGTCCAGTCCAGTGCCAATTACAAGGCATATCAGTACACAACCTGTGTTGTTTTTAAGAGAACCGCTTTTTACGATTCTACGAAAAGGCCACCAGAAGGAATGTCAATGTTGTCATGTTATTTGTGCAGCCCTAACACATCGGTTCCAGTTACCGATGAACAGGAATAATTGATATAATAAAAGAGATACGCTTTTACGTACAGAACTCTAAAAAGTGAATTTAAATTTTTTTCTTTAAAAAATAAAATTTTCATTTTGAATGACTTATAAAACAACCCTCGCTTATTAGAAAATAATGTTTGTACCTGCATTCAAGTATTATATTGTTTATTGAGTTTATATTTTTAGCTTTTTTACACTTAAAAAAGTTGATTTGACGAAAATAGATTTGAAATCGTAACCTCTTTCAAAACAAAAAAATTTGTTAGACTCCACCACAATATCCCAGGGCAAACAATATTAATGCCTTTTAAAAGTTCAGGTTTTTTTTTTCTTTTCTTTTAGTTTTCAAACGGCGTAAAAACAGATGTCTAAGGATGATAAAACATCAAGGCATCTGCACAGTTTGGTTCACCTTCTTTTTCCACTGATTGTCTTAATGTTTTTTTCTTTCACCTTCTTGTTCGACCAACTAGAGTATATTTTAGTATTTTCGGATACTGATGCGTCTAATTTAATTTCGAAATAAAATAAATACGTTCAGCAATGTTATGAAACCTCAAATGATGTATTATGATCTAATAAATTCCATATAAAAATTATTAGCAAAAAAATTGTGCTGTCTGATGTGGTGTGATGTATAAGAAGACTCCATGGAGCATGAAATCGTTTTGGCAAAATGCATATTATCATGCCATCAGCCAGGTAATAATTTGTCCTCTTATTTCTTTGTTTGTTAAGGACTTTTTTTGTATCATTACACACATAAACTGAAAGTATTAAGAAAAAAATTTAATAGTTTATTTTATGTTGTTGTAATCAGGTTCGAACTAGTCCCTTTTAAATTTAAAATGTTTTTATATAGTTTTTCTACAACCCTAGTGGAAGGTCACACTTGTCCAGTCATCAGTCATCCTACTACTACTTTCGCTAAAGCTTATAAACTTTTAAGCAGAGTCTCGCCAAATGATATATAACCTCCATAAAGTCTCCATTTTATTTTTTATACACTTACTACCGGTGTAAAAAAGGTATAACGTAGTTTGTTATTACGTTTGTAATTTCTACAATATCCATTTTCAAGCCCATAAAGTACATATACATATTCTAAGTTGTCATGCATAACGAAGTCGATTGAGCGTGGTCCGTCTGTACATGTTTCCGTCAATGTTCGGGTTGCTCTCACTAGATGAGGTAAAGAAAATGTTGATACTGAAAATCAGCAAGATCGGTTGATGTCTTTTGAGTCAACGTCCAAAACACCACGACTGCCTCTAATCTTTTCATATCATTTGGAACAAATATAGTTTAGTGAAGTTACTCTTTTGAAAAAGACAATAATGTGGGGCGAGAGAGAAATAAAAAATAAAAAAACATCAAGTGAAGTAATTAGCGCTCGTCCATATTTCCGAGTTATGAAACTCTGAACTTTTCATAGAAAAATATCATTGTAAACCATATATTCTAACAAATTAATATGTGAGTAATTCAAAGGCTTTTGAAATGATCTTTTAGTAAATGCTAACATTTTAAAAAAGCTTAACCTATTAAGAGCCGATGACGTATTTAAAAAAATTAATATTAAAAATTTTTACCCCACAAAAATTTTTTTATATTGAAAACTTTCAAACTTATTATCTCAATAACTATAGGCCCTAGAGCTTAAATAAGCAAAATTTGTGATCATCTATAAAATGCATAAAAGTGGGTTTATAACAAAAAAGAAAAAATTTAAAATAAAATTGGGTTTTGACACCAAAAAATAAATTTTTATATTAAAACCTTTAAAACTTGATTATCTCGATAACTTATGATCTTAGAGATTAAACTGCATAGTTATAGAGATAATCAAGTTTTTAAGTTTTCAATATAAAAATTCATTTTTTGTGCTCAAAAATTTATTTCTAAAAAAATAGTATTAAAAGAACTAACAGATATACAGTTAAAAAGATAACAAATTTTTCTAAATAAAAAACATCCCATCTAGTTGCTTTTAAAAATTGTATTTAAATCAAATACATAACTAAATTTTCTTATAAGTTACGTTGTAAAAATATCATTCAAGCCTGTTATTCATTTCCCCCATAATAAACACAAAAAAAGTTATTATTATCTGTTGCCAAAAGTCATACTATTATTTTCCTTACGCTTTCCAAAATTATTCAAATGGAAAATTACAACTTTTTAATTAATTAGAAATATACATGTAGGAAAAACTTTATCCTTATAAAAATGCACACACACTCTTTATCTACTAATGCAAATAAATTTGTATTTAAATGATTTTCCTTTGACCTGTTTACAACAAAATACAATAATATTTTGTTGCTTTGAGTTGTCTGTTATTAATTTTCTATTTTATATCCGGTTTTACTTTTGTGTTGAATTTTTGCAAATTGGCAGAAACATTAATTATTTGGTCCAGACAGTTACACATATTCACACATTTTTACTTACATACATACCTTTTCCATTAATTAATGCTTCCATTGATTAAGCTGAATTTGCAAAATATTCGGAATTTTTAAGAAAACAACACACGTTTCATTATTTTTATTTAAAACAAATAATCAGACATTGTTTTTTGTCTACTTTCTCATTCCAGCTTTCGATTAATTGTATTACGAAATTTTTGTTTCTCATCATGCTTATTTTTTTAATCCATTTGAATTAATAGTGTAGAAATATTTGTCTATTGAAGCATTTAATATCAAAACCTGTAAAAAGGAGACTCATGAAATTTTCACAAAAATGCGCTACTTTTTACAGCCGCTACATGAACCAATACTAAAATTAAAGGGTGCTCCAAAAGCAATGTGACATTAATAAAAAAATGGCTAATTTTTGAACTACGAATTTACAAGGCGTCGTCAAAACGGTGAGCGTTAAAGAAACCAATACAAAAAAAAACTTTAAATTATAGGGTGCCTTAAATAAAGGAGACTTTAGTTTTTTTTTGCGAAATTAGGTAGACAATTAAAATTTACACATAAAGTATGTACAAATGTATCCGCTATAAAACTTAGTGTTAACTAATAATTTTAAAATAAAAAGGGGTTTCGATAGAGCTTAAGATTTTGGCGAGTATGGCCTTATCTATTAAATCCCTATAGGCAGACGACTGTTATTTTAGACCCGTGTCTGCCATAACAGAAAATATAAAAAAAGTTGTTAAAATTTTTGAAAACGTTTTTTACATAAAATTTTATCGATTCGTTTAACACAATTTTTCAGGCCACTGTGTGACTTTTGCAAGAATTATTGCACATAGAAATTATAAAATAACTGATACCACACTCTTTATAGAAAACATTACAATGGCAGCATCCAGTATTTCATTTTCAAAGCAGCTTTAATCGAACAATATATAATTTATGTAAATATGGATGAGAGTGTGCGCCTGTGTGTGTGAGTTCACTAAACATACAATCAAAATGGAGTGGCCACGATTCAAACAATATAAATTTATTATTGGTTACATCCAATGTCTCTAACCGCCAACAATATGAAAGTTTGCATGTGTTTATTTTTAAAGTTGGTATAAACACACAGATATGACCATCAACAGATATACGGGGATTAATTTGTAATTGTTTGATAATGATAAATTATAATAATTCTTGCAGAAGAAACCGACTTCAAAACAGACAAACTACTCCCTCTATCCCCCATCATACAACCTAATTTCCTAGTTCTGGCACAATGCATTGCATAAGTAGGGGTCATCCCCTGAGTGCTGGTTCTAATTAAAAAAAAACTAATAGAGAGACAGCCTTGTATTTCCAAATACAAATTTTATACTTGTTATATCAGACTCAGGTTCTTTTTAAATTTTAGCCGTCTTCCTAAAACCGTTCAAAAGTATGGCCACATACTATAATTAAATGAATATTCGGGCACCCTTTAAAATATAATTTTAAAAACTTATACTTGTAAATATAGAAGCTGTAGCAGTCGACATTCTGCCTAATTTTCAAGCGTTTGTCTAAAACGGTTAATGTATGTCACTGCCAGGACACTCTTTAATATTTAGATTAATTTTTTTACTACTCCTTGCTATTAGGTTCTACACTGATAGGCAGTTTACTAAATTTTTAAGTGGTGGCTTATACGTTTTATAATACACGTGAGAAACATGTATGTTGTATGGGGTCATCCTTTAATTTTTAAAACTGTGAACTGTGTTAACACTGGGACCGAACTGAAAAAATATTTCCAAACTCGGCTCAAAAATGACTGAGTTCTGCGAGCCCAAACATGAAAAGGCAACATTCCGACGATTAGATAACCTCCTTCTTTTTTAAGTCGGCTAAAAAAGCATTAATAATCCGCTGTTTACTTTGTTTAAATTCTCTAATTGCATTCCATCAGTCACTTCTCGGAGTTGAAAAACCTTCTTTTAATGTTAGTGTTGAAAGTAAATACTACCGACGAACTTTATTTTTTTTTTCATATTTTTCAACATTTTTTAAGTTTCCGAACTCAGTTTTGTGCCTACGCCCAATTTTTCGCTCAATGGCCATTTTTCACTAATATTTAGTAACGAGGTGGATTTTCATTCATAATTGTATATTTAAACACACATATGTGTGTAATTTTTCATATGTACTTAAGCATTTTTACTTAAAATATTTTCAAAGTTCTGTTGGTACCAAAAATGGCGTCTACTGTTCCATTTTCAATAATTAGGAAGAGACAATTAAAAAAAATTTAAGCTTAAAAATAAAAAAAAACAGCCATCAGAGGGCTTGGCACACACACTAAAAACCTTCTCTTTTATGGGTCATTCTTTAAATTTTAATTTTATTATTATTTTTTTTTTCAATATTATCAATATATTAAGTATCAAATCCAGTGCCAGTAACAAGGCATATCAGTACACAACCTGTATTATTTTTGAAAGATCCGTTTGATTCTACAAAAAATACCGATGAACAGGAATGGTTGATATAATAAAAGAGATACGCTTTTAACCTTCACGTACAAAACTCTAAAATATGAATCAAAATTGAGTATTTTACTTTAAAAAATACATTTTTTCATTTTGAATGACTGATAAAACAACCCTCGCATATTTGGAAATAATGTTTGTGCTTGCAAATAAGTATTGTTTATTGAGTTTATATTTTTATATTTTTTACGAAAATAGATTTAAAATTGTATCCTCTTTCAAAACAAAGCAAAAACAAAAAAATTTTCAGACTCCACCACAATATCAGAGTACAAGCAAAATTAATGCCTTTTTATAGATCAGGTTTAAATTCTTTTTTCTTTTCTTTTAGTTTTCGAAGGGCGTAAAAACAGATGCCTAAGGACGATTAAACCTCAAGGCATCAGCACAGTTTGTTCACTTTCTTTTTCCACCAATTCTCCAACCAAAGCATGTTTTGATATTTTAGGACACTGTTGCTCCCAATTTGTTTTCTGAATAAAATAAATACGTTCTTGAAACCTTAACTGATATAATAATTTCCATAAAAAAATAATTAGCAAAAACATTGTGGTGTCCGATATGGTGTGATGTATTAGAAAACACAATGACATGAAATCATTATGGCAACATATTTTTTTCAACCTGTTAGGGTACGAGTGCATATTATCATTCCATCAGCCAGATTTTTGTTTTTTCATGACTTCTTTATATCATATCATGGGTGAAATGTTTGTGTAATTTTCAAGCAAGTATTAAATTATTTTTATACCCTTCACCACAAAAATTCGCAGCTTGTCATTCCATTTGTAATTTCTACAATATCCATTTCTGACCCCATAAATTATACATATTCTGAAACCTCCGTCCATGTTAGTGTCAAAATCAACTTTTTCGAGACACTGGAAGAGCTAGAGAAAATTTGAACACGCCCATCGGTCAGACATAATTTCGAAAGATTTGCTATTGAAAATCAGTCTATGTCCTTCGAAACAGTAGGCAAAATACCACACCTGTCTCTGATTTCTTCCATTTTATTTGGAACAATAAAGTAACTTCAATCAATAAGAAATATATATGGAGCAATAAAGAATTTAAAAATAAGGATAAACATCAAGGAAAAAAGTTAACGCTTGTCTATTTATTCTGAGTTATAGGCCTCTGAAATTTTCATAAGAAAATTAATTGTCAAGATGGGTATCATTTAAAAGCTTTTGAAGAGGTCATTCAGGAAATAATTATTTTTATTCTTAACCCATTAAGAGCCGATGACATTTTTGTGTTTTTTTTTTCTTTTTAATTTTTTTACACTCTGTCACCTCGATATTTGTTTTTTGATTGGATTTACTTCACTGGTGAGGATACATAAGATAACGCATGGCCGAATACAGAACTCTTGTTTTAATTTCGATTTAGGTTGTATATATTGCTAAAGGTCTCCATTTTGTATTTGTTTTTTGTTTTTGTGGATTTTTTTGTCATTTTGGTAAAATATGAATTATTAATAGAAATTTGTTCCAAATATTAACTTTTATAATTTAGATTTTTGGCAATATCTGGATAAATCAAATTATCAATTTTATTATTTTAATCTGTATTTTTTTGGTTTTTGAGTTTTTTTCTGGCTTCTTACTTTGTTGGTTGAATATAGTTCTCATTAACTCAATTTGGCTTAAGATATGACACTTGAATTTTTTATACGAAATTCGGGTAGAACCATCTGGAGTGCTATATGAATGAGCAGTAGCGAAATGGCTTCAGTAATTATTTTTTTTTAGTTTTAAGTAATGATATTATTATAAGATATTTCATTTTTTTTATTTTTGAAGGAGTCAAGCACAATTAACGTAAATTAACTTATTTCTGCTAGTAAATTTCAAGTGCTCTCAAAACTGAATAACATATTTCAAAAAATTTTAACTTATTTAAGGAAAAAAAAATAATAATAATAACATGAGACATTTAGAAAAATATTTATCTTGTCACAGTCTTATAGGTTTTATAAATTAAAAGCTTAAAAATTATACAATAGTAAGTAGTAATTTACGTCTTGTTTTTTTTCATTTTAAAGACACGAATAAATTTTCGTAATACTTTATCTTATAAACTGAAAAAAATAAATATGTTTCATTTTAATATGTTCGATATTTCAAATGAAACTAACAAGAAAGTAATAGCTAATTAAACTATCTGTTTTACTCAATTATTCAAAAAATTGGCATTATGTTAACAGCTTATTTAGTAACGAAGCGTGAAAAGTCATAATAAAAATGTTTCTTTAATCGAAACAGTTTTATAAAATTATTTTTTTACGTAAACCATCTGTAGAACTTGTCAGAGAGTTTGTTGGAGGTCCATTGTACCATAATAACGCACATTTTTGGTTAAATGTATGACAGATAAAACTTCGTGTATGACAAAACTAAATCATCTCTATTGTGTTCAAATGATATTTTATCTCTTCTGCTAAAAATTTCCAAAACTCTGCCAGCAAGTCCTTTGAAATCTTAACAAATTCATAGGTAAAAGAAAAGTTAATTTTTAAAATTAATTTTTTCAACCCTAAAAACTCTAATTTGATAAAAAAAATTTCTACATACATATTTACATGATTTATGAATTTCATTATTAAAATCAAAGTGAATAAAACAATGAAAAAAATTTCACATTTGACGCTTAAGTTCATTTTTTTATTTCTAAAAGCCTTTTTTTAGAAAGAACAATTAATTCACAAATGTATGCGGACGTTTTCCAAAGAAAACAACAAAAAGTAGGCACTAGCAGTATGAAATGCAGTATTTTCTGGATCGCTACATCCTGTGTCGACTTCGCCAAACCAACTTATTATTAATATGAATATTCCTCGTATTCTTATTTACAAAATTAGTTGGTTAAATAGATGATGTTTACAATGTACACAATCTAACGTAGATAGGTACGAAGAATGCTGATAAAGGATGAAGCAATCCAGAAAATGCTGCATTCCCTTTTGCTAGTGTCTACTTTTTCTTGTTTTCTTTGGAAAACGTCCGCATGCATTTGTAAATTTATTTTTCTTTCCAAAAAAAGGGTTTATAGAAATTAAAAAATTAACTAAAACCAAAAAAAATTTCATAACAATTAAATTTAATAAATATTTTAAGAATTTAGAAAATTTTACAGTGGAAGAATACGTCAAATATTTCTAGATCGGATAGTGAGTTAATGTTTCCAACTTTGTCGAAGTTTGCAATAAATTTGATATGTCTCCCTTGTTCGTCTGCAAACGTTGAACCGATCTTTTCAAAAGTAAAAAGATAAAAAATTTTGAAGATTTTTTTTTCCCTAAATTAAGATTTTTTCGGTAAATAAAGTTTTTTATTATGAAAATTTCTGGACCAATAATTTAAAAAAGCTTATTATACGCGGGAAAGCGAGCTGAATTAGTAGGTACTGTATCAGCCGTAGAAAGGTAATGAAAGTTTCAATGATGATGTTGTTGTTTATGCGAGACAACATTTTACAATAAATGTAGTTAATATATTAGTAAATTAAATAATGTATGTCTTTTTAGGTATGTCTTTAAGTATGTCCTTTAAGTATGTCCTTTAAGTATGTCTTTTTAACGGACTTAAAAAAAGAAGCAGAAATAAGTTATTTTAAAATATTTTAAAAACGGCTTAGAAATGTTATACTTGCCGATTGGTTATATTTAAAAAAAAAAAAACAGTTCATGATCTTAAAAGTGAGGGGTCCACACACAACATAGATATTTTTTGCCACTTTTAACTTCAAAAAGATTGCGTAAATCTAAAAATTAAAAGAGACTGCTATAGTCAACAAGTCAGGTTGGCCAGGGTTCAACCCCTGCGGTAACCAAAAAGTAAAATGGCTATACTGTCACCACATGTCCTTTTCTCTCCTCTAACCCTTTCCTAAAGAATGTAGTACGGTTACACACTAATTAAATAGGCATTGTTGCCTGAAGTGCTACTTCTCTTTAAAACAAAAAAAAAGATGTCGCTAGATATTTGTCCGTTAAGGACAAACGATAAAAATTTAACTGAATGTCGAATACTATGACCGTTATAATAACAAGTATATAAATTCAAAATTATAAATTAAAGGATTTCCCAATAGTTTATTTAATTCATTAAATGGTTTCGTTCGAAACATTAAATAAACTTTTAATATTTCTCAAATTGTTAAACTTGAAACTCTCAACTATAAAATTGCAATTCTTAATCTTGTTTTTTTAATAAAATTCATGAGTTAAATTTTTATGTAAAATCATTTGCAACTGAGAATATCTTTTGCCCTTTTTGTTTTAAAAGATATTGAAACCATGAGACGAATATTAAATCATCAAAAAAAAAAAACAAGTTGCAATTATATATGATTGGATTTTGCTAATTAAATGATACTACTAACCAGGATTACTTCTGGGAATTAACCAAAAATGTCACAAAAGATCGTTTTATATAAATAAAGCTGGACAAAAAAGTGGTTTTATAAAATTAAATAAGTACTCGTAAATGTAAGAAGGCCGCTCTGTCTCTTCGTCTTGATTAACCCACTTACACTTGAATTCCCGTTCTGTAAAATAATAACGCAAAATTTAACGTTTCTTTGAAAAATATGTAGCAATGTTGCAATCGACTGTGGTCACAATTTAATAGTTTTATATTATATCAGATATTCAGCTTTGGTTTTGTTGATGAATTATTAAGAGAGAGCTGCCAAATTAAAGGATTATTTGGTTAAATTAAAATAACTTATTGCAAAAAAGCTTACACTTTATTTCTTAACAAAAACAAATTTTTTTGTTAAAGACAGTGTAGTTTTTCTTTAAATCAATATTGAAACAATAAAAGTATAAAATAGATGCAAAATAATAAATAAATCTAGATTGCTTTTTATATTATGACAATCCTGCCGGCCTTCTAGATCAATGTTAGTCTTCTATTAGAATACCCAAATTTGCAATGCGTCGGTAAAAAAACTTTGTTTGGAGGTAAGTCGCATCAAAGTCATAAAGTGACAAGATTATCTGAGTTTAAGAAAACTAACAAAAAGTAACAGACCGCCGAAAAAGCAACGCCAAAATTGCGACGAACGGAAAGGCTCCTTATAGCACCCAAAATTTCTGTGACGTTTAATAAGCAAAATTTTGTCTAAGTTCTAAAATTTTACAAAAAAAATTCATACTATCAAAGCGTGCTTCAGTAGACATGTATAAATGCATCCTAGTACCGCTAAAACTTATACAATTTCACTTTGTAATCAACATTTGTTATAGTGTAAAAAGTTTCAAATTAAGTATTTACAAACACCGTAACCCCTTTTTAGCAGATTTTTCTATTTGTCTTGAAACATCACATTGCTACAGTGAAGGTCATCCCGTGATTGCTGCTTCAATCATTAAAAAGAATAAACAAAACCTTTTATAATATTAAATTTAAACTGTTAAGAATAAAGAACAAATAAACGAAAAAAAAAATAATACCATCAACGGGATGCAATCACTGTTGGACATAATAAAATCGTATGGCACCCAGTGGTGCTATATTGTTGCTTTAAAGGAACAGAGATGTAACAGCTATCAACACTTTCTCAAAGCTAAAATGATAAAAAATTTCTTTAAAATATAAAGAATATGTCTTGAAAAATATTATAACAGGACGAGGTAAGTCAAAAAACTAAATTGACAAAAAAGCTTATAATTTTATTTTAAAATTAATATAAAAGAACCTTTTGAATTTTACATGCTTATAGTCTCTAATGATTTCCAAACACCTAAACTACATAATTTTAAAAGAAACCGCAAAATTTATTAACTAGCTAAATAAAATTGTGAAAGAAACTGCCATAAACTTGCCAGACATTTTCATATCAAAAAAATATTGACGGTTTTACACGCCTACAAATGAAAATCGCTCTTTTGAGCATTAAGAAAAACGTTAAAAGTTGTGTGTCCAAAGTAATTGTGATATAAAAGCGAATATTTGTTGGCGTGCTTACTTTTGCTAATAAAAGAACCCATTAGTAAAATTATAAATATAAAATTATACATATAAAACACAACCTTGCTGATGTAGTCATGGTAGTAAGCACGTTGACTATAAACCAGGTTGGACAGGGTTCAACCCCTGCGGCAACAAAATAAAATATAATTAGACTTGTGACATATAGTTCAATTTAGTGATCGCTCTTTGTAGTTCCAAGTTTCAGAAATGAACTAGTTCAAAATTTAATTCAAAGGACCTCTTTAGTTCAAAATTTCTCTTAGTTTAAATGTTCTGTTGACGTATTGTTCTTAAGTTCAACTTTTAGTTCAAACGCTTTCTTTAGTTCAAAAGCTTATTAAGTTCAAATGTTCTTTTTAAAATATGATGGCTGCAACACCGTAGCATTGCCGTAACGAATGTTAAATAAATACGTGGCAGCACTTATTTCGTGTTAGAAATAGTCAACAAGGAGACAAAAACATAGATTCTAGTTTATCTTGTCTGGTAGTTCGAAAACAAAGTATGTGTACTTAAGGCCAGGATTGACTATCATACTCAGTCGTACGATCTGTCAAAAATTGCATGTGTGCTAAAAAGTATGATAGTGTGGATTTAGAGTGTATGTGTGTGACAGACTTTTTGACAAATTCAAAAAATGATTTTTTCTATGATGAATAAGGAGCAACAACATAATAATAAAAGCATCTAATTTTTGTATCTTTTTTGTAAAATACTGTGGCACGTACGACGCCATTTTGAAACAGTTTTTAAAGTAGGACAGAATTCTCTGAGATTTTTGTTTGATTAAATCGTACGATTGTGTATGATAATGAATCCTGGCCTTTAATGAACAAGTTCATTTAGTTCAATCGATGGAATCATTTAAATAAACTAGTTCGTTTACGAAATACACAAGTCTAATTATAATAAGTTTTTTTCTGTTTAATGGTATAAATACATATTCAGAATTTAACAATAAAGCACGCAGCCCCGTTCGTCGATACTTCTTCATAGCACATTCGCCGGCAAAGTAAAATAACTAATAAAATAAATCATGGCTATCTTTCAATACCTGTTCTTTTCTCTCTTCTATCCCTTTGCTAAAGAATGTAGCACGGTAACACTAATTAAATGGGCATTGTTTTCTGAAGTGCTACTTCTTGCTACTTAAAAAAAAACTGCATACATTTTTACATTCTGCCCGTCTTCACTAAAATACTCTTCAGCAGAAAATTATTTCTACTCATATTTTTTAATTGACCCCAAAATGATTTACAAATGTTAATGAATAAAAGTGATTTTAAATACAATACAAAATTTGTTTCTTATTTTTATACTAAAGATCTTTCTAAAGCCATGAATTTTAATTACTGTTAGAATAAATTTCTTAATGCTTCCAAAGCAACAAAAACTTCTTTCACATTTAAATATTTTTTAAAACTCAAATATACCGTCAGAAAATCAACACCAAAATGGGATCGTTTATAAAAAAAATAATTTCCTACCACAATAAGATGACGCGATAAAATATATTTTTAATGCTATTAAATGTTGATGTTAAAAGAAAAGGTCAGTCAGTTTTAACAACAATAAAGATTTACGCTCAAATAATTTTGCACAAATGTTAAATGAAGATTTTTTATGTCTGTATATAAACATTCATTAATCCTCGTGCAATGTACACCTCCCCATGATTTGACCTAACTTGCTTTGCTTAATATTTGTTGCTCTAGCTGTTGCTGTTGCTGATGCTGCTGATGATGTTGATGCTGATGTTGTAGTTTAATTGTGTCAGAACCCCTTAAGATTTTTTATGAGTTTTCATTCTTTCTATAGCTTCGTTAAAGTCATTATTATTATTTGGTTAAAATTCCTGTATTTTCTCGTGAACATTAGTCCTATTGTAAAAATAAAATATGTAAAAATACAAGGATAAATTAATACGGTTTAACTAATTTATATAAGAAGCGCTTAAATTAAATTAAAACAAAGAAATAAAAAAATTGGAGTTTAATAAAGTCGAACTATTTTATTAAAATTATACTGGTCAACAAAAAAACAGTTTTTGTATGTAACATGAAAACTGTTGTTTAATTATGTTTCGAACAAGGATAAGGGTAATATAAATAAAATCAAAATGTTGCAAATACGAACAGTTTTTTGTAATTCAATTTTTAAATATTTTAGAAAATTTCAATATTTATCGACAAAGTGAAGTTATTTCTCTATATTGCAATAATAAAATCTCGTTGTAATATCCAACACAAAACCGCCAGCATACGTGGACTCCACTTGCCTTGATATCTTTTTTTTATAGTAGAAATATCTTGGTGGAACCTTTCACCGTGTTCATCGCTAACGGCGCCCAGATTTTCAGGAAAGAAGTCTAAATGTGAATGTAGAAAATGTATTTTCAACGACATATTACACCAGAAAGCCTTATATGCAGATAAAAGCTCTTCGACAATGCTTTCATAGTCATTCGATCGGTGGTTTCCAAGAAAATTTTTAAGGATTCCCAAGCTGATTTTTCCAAATCACTTAGTTTTTCTTTAAATATGGTATCTTTTATTAATTGCCTATTTGAGGACAAATAAATACGCCTTCTTTAATTTTTATTTCGCTTAGTTAAGGGAACTTTTCTTTCAAATATAAATAACCATCAGAATTCTTATCCATAGCTATAACAAAATTTTTCATGAGCCCAAGTTTAGTGTGTAAAGCTGGTAGAAATATAATATAGGCCAGTCTTTCTTAATAAAATGATTTTTTCGATCTCTGCTGTCCACTCACAAATAAAACAACAGTATTTTGTGTATCCTAGTAGTAATCCTAATATTAGAACAATTACCTTCAAATCTCCACAAACTTTGCAGTTGTGTTTGTTATATTGAATCTTTTGCAAGATACATTTAATAGATTCAAAAGACTCTTTTATATTAGAAGCCTCCCCCAGTGATATAGGCGGAAGTTCATTTCCGATGTGTAAGAGACCAACCTTTAAACTTACTTTTGATCCATCTATAAATAAACGCTATTATTCTGCTTTATATTCTATATCCAAAGTGATCATTAGGCCACAGACATTATTGCAATAAACCAACTGATCATCTTGTGAAAAATAAACTTTTAGCGCTTGCTCCCGATTACGAAAGTAAAATACTTTTGTTTTTGGTTGTAAAAAATTCCATTCTTTTAATCGAGAGCCCAAAAGTTCTGCCTGCTTTTGGACAAATTTAAGTCACGTACCAAATCGTTGTCTCCTTGAGATAGTAGATGTGGCTCATTTAATGATGAAGCTTCTTGGAAGTCAGGATCTAAAATTTCGGATTCGATTGTTTCCGGTGTAGCGGGCAGATCGTAACTTTTAGGTGATTCTGGTATTAGTAGTTCCTCACTGTAAGGGACTGGTCTTTTCGCAGATGACATGTTAGGATACTTAATTTCACTTTTTCTTTTAACTGTAATACACAACAGATATGTGGAACCCACGCTTTATCTTGTTGTTTGATAGCAAAGCCATAATACTGTTCATAATACTTGGTTACTAAAGGTGTCAAATTTCTTCACTGAGTTTTAAAACTAATGTCTCCACATATATAACAAAACTTGTCAGGTTCATTTATACACTTTCTTGATATTATATGAGAATCACTTAACTCAAAAAACAGTAAACAAAACAACATTCTTGGAATAGTTAATGCTCCATGTGAAAATAAAACTAAAGCATGCTTGTTCTTAGATTTTGTGAATAGTAGCTGTAACACAAAAACAAGACCTGATGGAATCAAAGTAAACATTGTTTTTATATAGGTAATTCAAAATTAGTAAGCACCTTTCTTGTTACAAAATTATATTGACCAGTGTTATTTAAATTTTATTTAAGAAAAAGAAAAATGTAGAGCAGCATCTTTTGAATCGCTTCAGTTGCCACCAGGCTTCTTTTTAATAGCTTTTAATAGCTTCTTTTTAATAGCTGGTGTACATTAAGAAACTAATTTTATAAATAAGAATACGAGAAATATTTATATTCATTCAACAATAATTTGGTTGGATAACGTACAAGAACAGCCCAAAGATTTTTTTTGGTGTTGTATTTTTATTAATCGTCAAATATATTTGTCTTGGGTCATGTTAGCAATGAATGTAATTAATTTATTTTATTACAATTTTTTCTTCTCAGCTGCAACACTGACTGAAAGTTCATATCAGGCGCTATACGCTCTAATGCTTTTTAAGTGGTTATCAAAAAAGTAGAATCTGTGTAATTGTGTGTGACAAGTTTAATCAACACAAAACGTAAAATGCTTGAAGGTCTAGCTGCAGTATGCATAAGCTCGCTTAAGCTAACTTAAGCAACTTTTCAAATCAAGTCAATCATAGTTAAATTAAGTCAGTCATAGTTAAGTTATCTTTTATCGTAATGAATTTAATAATTTATTTAAATTTTAATAACTATTTCAGTTTAAAAGGTAAAATAAAATTTCCAATGGCTTTTGTTTGTACCCAGCAAAAAATTTTCAGAAAAGGTAATCGAGCGTGGAATTAAGCATTTTGGGCTGAAGGACTTCCCAACTAAATCTAACCTTATGATTTTAACAAGGCGAAAGACTTTTTATAATCAATAACTAGAAATTTATTTGAATACCTGATCTCATACTAAATTTGTTTCAAAACTTTTTGTGAAGTGTTGCCAAATTTTCATTTACTAAAGCAGAGTGTAAAACTGATCGACCGTTTCTAAGGAAACAAATGTTTCTACACAGTGAACATACATACATACGAACAAAAAATAATTAATATTATTTTTAATAATAATAATTAATATTTTTTTATTATGTTTATATTTTTTAACAATTTATTAATTAAGTACCCTTCTTTATTAAATAAGAAAAAAAAAATGCGATTCTTTTAATTTTTCTAAAATTATATTTTAATTATAATTTTTTTTTAGGAATCAGAAGAAAAAAATAATTTATTGCAAAAATACGAATTTAAAAAAAAATCAGTTATGACTAAAAAGTTTGTAAGTTCACGTAACTACATTATGGTCACCAAAAATTCTTTTAAGATTTCTTAATCCTTTCAAATGGCTTTTCATCAAGCTTTGCTAGTAGCTATAATGCGGCCTTTAGACGCTTCCAATAAAAATAATTTTTTTTTTCGAATTTTGTAGACGCCACAAGAGCTAGGAAAAAATTAGCCGCTTAAAATAGACAAAGATGACAAATTATAAATAATTTTTAATGCTATCGGTAAATATATTTGTCTCCTAAATTTACTTTTTCTAACTGATGCTGTTTTTTAAAAACAGTTTTTAATAACAAAGTAAATGTTGCTTCTAACAACAAAATTCGCAGCTTAAACCTCGTCCGGATCAGGGATTTTTGTTCTGCAATTTTCTTAAATTTTCATTTAAAATTTCATTCAAATTTTGTTGTTGCAATTTCGGCTTTGATAGTTTAGATTTTGTTTTAAAATTAACTACGATGGACAAAACAAAACATAACAGCAAGTACCAGAAATAGGGTACCCGTTTCTATTTGTCTTTCCTCTCTCAACAACAAATTTAAGAGTTACGCATAAAAAGTTGCAAAGCGTGGACGGGGAGTTAGTTGCCGATAATTTTGGGTTATAAATCTCTTCTCTATTATGTTTATTCATTTTATAAATTTCATAAAAATACTTGAATAATTAAAAATATAAATAAATATAAAAGAGTTTATTTTAAAATGTGCATCTTCTTTGCGTTTTTTGTTAAAACCTTTTGACTTGGCCGCTCGTTTTAAATTGCAGCTAAGTAAAGTCAAGTTGTTATTTCTAGAAAAAAGGACATAAAACACAATCCCCAGTTTCAAAATAAAGACACATTTAATGAATGTAAAAGTTTGTGAAAAAAGTAAAAATAATAAAATTTACAACAACAACTATAACGTCATACTTTGTTCCATGCAATCAACCTGTAACCAACAAGCCAACAAACCACATGCATATTTACATAAAGTAATGTAAATATATGGAAAAAAAAAGATATCTTTATGTCTGTCTATTTATTATTTCTTATATTCGGAATATTTTCATCTGTTAAATAAATATTTATTTTTACTTATTTTCGTATGAATTTACAAGAACAACTGTGAATAAAGTAAATTTGCATCCTTAACTGTCGTGAGTTCGTTTATGTTTATTTTTTATTCAAAATGCTAGAAAACATGTTTCAAAAAATTACATTAATGCTCACATGGCAGAAAATTTTTTAAATATAAATTTTTTCATATAATTGTTTTTCTTTATTTTTTTTTTTTTGGAAAATCTCAATTTTCTGTATGCACTAGGCTTTGTTAATCGATGGGATCTTTTGATTTTTTATCATTTTCACAGTCTGTAACCCTGCTCTATCTCTCCAGAGATACAGACACGTGGTATACCAGGTGACTTTTGTAAGATAATTAAGTCCATATTTCCTCACCTTCTAAGACTTCCCATAGCTACACAATGAATTTAACAACTCCACTACCAGCTTAAACCAATTCTTTAAACTTCGCTACGACCAAAACCAGTCAAGTAACTATTTGTTAGTTGCAACATAAACAAGGGAACAACACATATTTAAAGAAAACCACAAAGGAAATTAAAATTTATCTAAACTTGTACATTTTGGATCTCTTAAAATTCTATTTGTTTTTAAATAAAAATTTTATTAATATTTTATTTGATTTAATTATTTTTTGTTTAATTAGAAAAATTAGAAAATTAATATATATACATAATTTTTTCCAAAATGTAATGTAGCATTTTCTGAACCGCCACGACCTCATCAGCATTCTTGACATCTATCTACATAGGTTGTGTATATTGTAAACATCATCCATTCAACCAATGCTGCATGTTATTTTACTGGCGTCTAATTTTTCTTCTTTTCTTTGGAAAACGTCCGCATACATTTGTAAGTAATTTGTCTTTATAAAATTTTTTTGAAATTAAATAAATAAATGAAAAAAAATGAAAAAAGGAAAAAATTAACAATTAGAATTTCTTTAAACTTTTTAGATTTAATTTGTCTGTCTATAGCGGTTCAAATCTATGGCATATTATATTCTATCTGCAGACTTTATGCTCGTTATAGCAGACTTAGCTCTACAGCTCCTTGTAAATTTCGACCGTGTGTATATAACGGTTTAACATTTTGGCAACATACGTGGATTTAAAGAACATCGTTACCAATGACCGTGATTTTCAAATCGCTATTCTTTTTAATAGTTACCGTGATCACCGTATAGTTTTTTTATTTAAGCATACATTTTTATTAAGGCGTACCTGTTTATATAGAAAGCATATAGTACATATATTAAATAATAAATTATGCAAACAATAACCATAATGCAAAAGGCAACTTGGCAACTCTACATTTAAAGCAGCGGTAATTAAATTCTGAGAGTAATATTAAATTCGGTAACACTGAATATAGGTTCCAATTAAGAATACAAAACATTATTTCTTTGTTACGTAGGTATGTATGTGTATGGTGAAGTTTGGAAAAAAGAATAGCTGTTGTTAATAAGAAGAACAAAGAAAAAGCTACACAGCAATGAAGTCGCTTGGATATATGAAAGAATTAAAGGGTCAAAAGAACTAATATTTCCCTCCAAATTAAAATCAAATGTGAGTTTGTATGTGTGCAAATGTAGAAAACCTTCTTTCGCAGAACTGTTACTTGATAAACTCAGTCACTGTAGTGATCAGTGATTTTTTTTAATCACAGTGATTTAATTACAGGTATTAACATATCGCTCATCTCTATAACAAACACTAAATTTCATCAACTATTGGGACAACCTTTAATAATTAAATCCAACTTTTGTACTTGTTATAACGGAGTTAGCTTAAACGCCTGTCTACAACTGTTTGAAAGTATAGCACCCTTTAGTTTATAATTTTAAATATCATACTTTTTATTATAAAGGTTACAGCAATCGACATTCTAGCCAAATTGCAAGCGTTTGTATATAACGATTCAAAAGCTAAGCCTATACGTCGCCTATGGGGACATCTTTAATTTTAGATTTATTTTTGTATAATATTTTACCATTGGAAGCTATAGCGATACTCTTCACCCTGAAATTTCTACTATATCCGTTTCAGACCTCACAAAGTGTACAGATATTCTTTGAGACCACAGCGAAGTCGATAAAGCGATGTCTGTCTTTCCGTCCGTGTTGTTGTTAAAATCATCTTTGCAAAGGCACAAGATGTCGATTAGACATACTCACGAAAATCTTGATATTGAAAATCAGCAAGATTGGTCTATGTCTTTTCAGGTAGTGGGCAAAACACCACGCCTGCCCCGCCTCTTATTTTCCCATATCATTTGGAACAATGATGATAGAGAATTAAAAAAATTAAAAAAATCATCCAGTAGAAAAATTGGCGCTCGCCCATTAAAAGCAGGTGACATTTTTGTGTTAAATAATGTATAATAATTATTTTTTATTTTCCAATTCTCTGGCTCCGCAATATTTGTCTGTGGGGCGATAGAGAATAAAAAAACAAGGAAAAAATTGGCGCTCGCCGGTATTTTCTGAACTCTTTTTAGAAAAGTACGATTGTACACCATATTTTTAAGAAATTAATATTGGTATCATTTAAAAGCTTTTAAAGAGATTTTTTAGGAAATGCTAAATTTATTAAAAAAGCTTAACCCTTAAAGAGCTGTTGACATTTTTATGTAAAATTTTATATATTTCTATTTTTCGTTATTTTTTAATTCTATGTTATCCCAATTATTGTTTTTTGATTTGAGTTACTTCAATATACTAGATTTACATAGACGGTGAAATAAATATTGCAGATCCCATTCGTGTATCATATTTGAGTTAATGCATATTCCGGACAGTGTCCTTTGTTTTTTATCTTTCATCTTGCGACATATGTTTTGCCTTCTTTTTGAATTGACCTTACTGAACTAGCAACATTTATAATTTTGGGAATCGCAGTAGTTTCTGTAAAGTTCATTAGGTTTGTCCACTTTAAAACCGATTGTATTGCAAGTCGAACAGTTTGTTGGTCTCAAGATAGCTGTGTTGACATTTGCTACAGAATCTACACAAAAGAAGGAAACAGTTAGAGAAATTAAGCCGTTCAACTAAACAAGATTCATTTTTCTATTTCTGTCACTTCAATTAAAGTGAAATTTATTTTATAATTACAAGTGAATAACTTGTGCTGTATAATTACATCCAGTTTTAATCTAAAAAAGTATCAAAATAAAAAATATGTTAATTTAAAAGAGAAAGACCAACAACAGAACAAGAGTTAATAAGTATCAACATAAACCTACAATGATTATAAAATACACAGTTGTGGACAAAACAAGCATATTTCCTCTTATTTTATTTCTTATTTTAGTTCGATGTGAAAACGTTAGAGTGAACTGCTAAATCGATTTTTGTGAAATTTTTCGATATTTATAATATGAGATTTTTTAATGATTAAAAATATTTCTTCTTTAATTGTAAACGAAGAACCCACCTATCACGAGTGCTGTATGTGCATTTTTGCAAAATATTCGTTACACTAACTAGTTTAGTGAAAAACCGTCGTGGAGCTGGTGGTCGTACGGTGCGTAGCGACGAAGTTGTGGCTGCTGTGGTGCAAAGTTTGCAACCCATGCCAGAAAGTCATTTTACCATTGATAACAACAAATCAGTAATGCATGCAACAACACGATTAGAAAAGGTCTAAATTATTGGTAAATAGTCACTCACTTCGTAACGGCTTCTCAGGTAAGACCTTACAGTATCGGAGCACACATTTTGGCCGGAAATCAAGTTTCTGGCGATGGAGCATTTTCATTTAGGAGGCTGTGCCAACTAGAAAAATAGAGCGTATGGGGATTAAAAAACCTAGATTTCATTGTCGATAAATCAATGTATCAATAGACAGCGACTGTTTGGTGTGGATTTTATTGGATATTTTTTTTGCGAAAATGCTCCGTTAGGAACTACATGGAATCAAAAAAGCAAAAAGACAATAAAAACTAAAAAAATTATTAAAAAAAAAAACAGTTATGGTAACTGTTTAACTAAAACTATTGTATTCGAAAGTTTCAATAAATTGAATTGTAAACGAAATTTCGGTAAAAACCACTAATGATCTTTGTGAGCAGTATTGAAATGGCCATATAAATATGCTCCCCGCAGTAATATATTTCATTTTGTAGTTTTGAATAATAAATATTTCATGACAATAACATGAAATATTTATATTTGAAGGAATCAAGCACAATCAAAGTAAATTTGTCATATTATACCCTTCACCACAAAATGTTGAAAAAGGTTAAAACTAATTTTGTCCTTCCGTTTGTAATTCCTTCAATAACCATTTCCGACCCCATAAAGTGTATATATTCTGACTTCTTATGCATAGCGAAGTCGATTGAGCGTGTGTAAGTGTTGAAATTAGCTCGGCACTAGGTGAGCTAGAGAAAATTTAAATACGCCAATCGATCAGATATAATGTCGAAAGAGGTGCTCTGGGAAATCAGCAAGATCAGTCCATGTCCTTTGACCTAGCGACCAAAACAGCACGCCTACCTCTGGTAACTCTTACCAAAAAAAAAAAAAAACATATACATAATATATGGGGCGATAGAGAATTAAGAAATAAAAAATAAGAAAAAAATATCAAGTGAAATAATTGGCCCCCGCCTATATGTTCCGAGTTACGGATCCCTGAAATTTATAAAACTTTTTAAATATGAAAATCGGTATCATTTCAAAGCTTTTGAAGAGATTTTTAAAAAAATAATAAATTTTTTAAAAATGCTTAACCTATTAAGAGCCGATAGCATTTCCATGTATTTTTTTTTTTTTTTATATTTTTTAATTCTCTGTCACCTCCATATTTGTGTTTTTCACAGGAGTTACTTTACTTAACTAGATTTAAATAAATGGTGAAGGGTATTTAAAGTTTGGCATTGCCGAATGTAGCACTCTTACTTGTTTTTATTTAAATTATTCTTTTGTTTTTGGTGAATCATTGATTTTTTATACACGAGCCCTCCGCTAAAAAAAAAATATAACCACCACGGATTCCATCACTTAATTATGAGTTTAAGTGACATTCCTTTCTTGAAGCCTGTTCTTTATCCCAAAAGTAAAATGATTGAATTTTCGCTTCTTTAAGCTAATTGGATTCTCTACTAAAGCCCATTTATACATAAAAAATTATGAAACAACATAGCCATCTAAAAAAGAACACAACATTAGCTGTCTTATGGGACCAATTAACCCCATTAGAATCCCTCCTAAAGTAAAATAATTTTTCTGATGGTAAGAAACTTGAACTTGTGAGTCGTTTATGTTGTCTTTGTCAACTTGGACACCTCGTTACTAAGGCATTTGGAGGTGTAAGCGGATATAAGGACTTGCGAAATCTAACCAGTGGCTGAACTGGTGGCAACATGACAGGTAGTAGCACGTAGAGACTAAGATCTTCATTCCGATTATTGGTGAGGCCCTTCAGTGAGAAACCTACTAGCTGTGATTTAAAATCAAATCACATAGACGACGGCTTTTCTAAGAGTGTAGTGGAAGCGCTCAAGTTCAGCTCTCAAGCAAGGAGTAAGGACACACCGATTTACGGCTTTGCTAACTAAGTTCTTGATATGCGTTCGAGCATTGCAGGCCCGAACATTGAAGTCACGAACAAAGTTGGCCTGCAAGGCACCGATTGTTGCTGGTTTATCATCATAAGCCAGTAACTTTGATGGCCTTAAAGTTAATAATAATCAAGATTTTTTAAATCGCACGACTTTGGAGGCCATGTGACAGCTCCATTTCTTATTGCCATATTTCAGTTTTAGTAAGTCAATATTTGCGTTCGCCTGTTGCACGTAGTGCCTTTTGTGACTAATCAAATTAATATCATACACATTTTCAAACAGAACGTCGATGATGATGGCGCGTTAACGATCTCCTATGATCGCCACGCGAGCTCCGGCTTTATTTTTAAAGAGCTAGGGTCCAATGTTGTTACCAGCGTCTTTGTAGGGTTTTTTTAAGGTTGGATTCACTCTATATGTGGCAATTTCATAATTTCGAAAAGTTCGTTTAAGAGAATATACAATATAAATATAAAACAACTATTTTCATCTCTAGTGTAGAAACTTTTAACACACACGACCAAATCCACTTGTTTTAGCTGTATAATTTTCTGAAGCACCCATAAAATAAAATGAAACATAATACACACATTCTGTTGTTGTGTGAAAATGTTCTAGAAAGCGTAATTAATTAAGCACAAATTAGGTTTTGTTGATGTTGTTGTTGTTGCTCTTCACACTTTATATAAAGTAAAGTGGCACGTTCAGATTAACATATTTATATATGAGTGTATTTAAATAAAAATTAAACTAATTAAAATCTAAATGAATAAAAATAAGACAAAAGCTTAAAGAAACATTTAATGAAAAAAGTGCATGATTTACGCGAGAACCGTAAAGGAGGGATTTTGTTTCCCGGAAGTTTGATTTACTAGCCGAGAATAAATAGTTTTTTTTTCTTTCATATTTATTTCGCTGGTGGGTGATGAACTCATGATCTTCTGTTGCAACAACTGTTTTTTTAAGAAGGCTCAACAGTTTTCAATCGGATTTAAATCCGAACTCTGCGTTGGCCACTGCATCACTTTAAATTGTCGGTGATTGATCCATTCTTAACTGATTTTCCCGGTATGTTAAGGGTCATTGTCATGTTGAAATATGTTCCCATAATCCCCCTTTTGTTCCATTGCAGTAGGTAGATTAATTCTAAGAACACGCAAATAGTCCTTTTTTGTTTTATTCAATTGATTTTAATCAAAGGCCCGACTCCGTCTGGGGTCAGACATCCCTAAACCGTTAAAGAACCACCTCCGTGCTTCACCGTAGATTGAACTTAGGATGGATTTAAGGAATCACTTTCCATTGACCAATACGAGTACCAGCCTCGTCCATCGGATTTGAACCTGTCGATTTTGTTGTCATCAGACCAAATTACCTATAAAATTAAAAATAAAATTTTATTCGTAAAACAGATATTCAATAGCAAGTTGTCCACGATTTATACGTTTTAAAAAAAATATCCATCTCTATTTTTTTTGCACACACTTCTTTTTCTACAAAAGGTTCAGCTCTTTAATGTCCCCTGAACCATCCATCGACTAACGCCATTGCCTTCAAGAGGAGCTGCTTCATTAGTACTTTGTATTCTATTTAAAACGCCTTCCATGACGTTTATCTTCAGTTAGGGTTATTTTTCTTAGCCTTCTTCTTCTTTTTGATGGTGGTACTTGCTTCTTTTTATTAGATTTCAACCCAGTTATAATTTTAATGACCGACCTTCGACCAATCCGCAATAAATTCGCAACTTCTCTACTAGATTTGCCTTCCTTGGCACGGGAAATCACTTCATTTTTGTTACGAATTAGACTTGTTTCTTATAGTTCAATTTAGTGACAGCAATATTAAGTTCAAAGTTTGAAAATGAACTAGCTCAAATTTTAGTACAAAGATGAGATGAGGCCCTATCTATGTTTTGAATTTCATTAAAATCGATTGGCCGAGACTTCCTTGAAATCAATTCCTCTCCTGGTTCATAGAGACAAATATCTACTCGTGTTTAAAAATTTCAATATAATCGGTTCAGCCGTTTAGCCATGATTAAAGCACCAACACATAAACAAGCAAATAAACAAACACATTTACAAAAAGAATTATGATACATTTTAGATTTTTACAACAATTATATAGTCAGAATTTGTTTGTAATTAAAGATATGTAGTTTGAAAAAATGTACAGAAAAAATGTTTATTTATTAAAGGTTTATTTGTTTTCGAATTGAAATTTAATTAAAGTTTTAATTTTCTCAATTATATTTTTAATTGAAAAATAAGTACAGAATTTTCTAGTTAAATAATTCATTGTATCAATTATATATTAAATTAAAATCAGGAAAATATTTTCAATTAAACAAAAAGTAGTTAAATCAAAAAAAAAAACTTTAATAAAATTTTTATTTGAAAACAAATAAAATTTTAAGAGCTCGAAAATGTGAAACGTGTGTGAAAATGTTCAAAAAAATTTTGATTCCCTTTGTAGTTTTATTAAATTATGTGTTCCCTTGTTTATGTTGCATTTAGCAAATAGTTACTTGGCTGGTTTTGGTCCTAGCGAAGGTAAAAGATTTGGTTTAAGCTGGTAGTGGAGTTACTAAATTTATTGAGTAGTTTAGGGATGTCTCAGAAGGTGTTGAAATATGGACTTAATTATCTTACAAAAGTCACCTGGTATACCACGTGTCTGCATCTCTAAAGAGATACAGCAGGGTATTCAAAGAGAGGGTTACAGACTGTAGAAAAGTAAAGCATTGAATCAATAAACGGAGCATAAGTGCAATCAGAAAATTGAGATTTTCAAAAAAAAAAAAAACTATATAAACAAATTTCCACTGAAAAGCCAAAATTTACCTAAAGAGAAAAATAAAATAACTACATAATTTAAATTAAGCATTTTTTCCTGCCCTTTGGAGCATTAATGTAATTTTTTGAAACATGTTTTCTAGTATTTTGTATCAAAAATAAACATTAAAGAAATCACGACAGTTAAAGATGCAAATTTACTTTGTTCACAGTTGTTCTTGTAAATTCATAAGAAAACAAGTCAAAATAAAAATATTTATTTAACAGATGAAAATATTCCGAACAAAAGAAATAATAAATAGACCGACATAAAGAGAGTTTTATATGAACATTTTTACATAACTTTATATATATTTATGTGGTTTGTTGGCTTGTTGGTTACAGGTTGATTGCATGCAACAAAGTATGACGTTATAGTTTTTTATTTTTACTTTCTTCACAAACTTTAACATTCATTAAATGTGTCTTTATTTTGAAACCAGGGATTATGTTTTATTTCCTTTTTTCTAGAAATGACATCTTGATTTCATTTAGTTGCAAATTTGACACGCTTTTTTTTTGTTAAAGTGTTGCATTGACTCTTTATTTGGTGGGAACATTATAGCTAGTGAAGTAACTCTAATCAAAAAGACAAAAATTGGGCTGACAGAAACAAATAGAAATAAAAAAAATTCTAAACAAAATTTTACATAAAGTTGTCATCGGCTCTTAATGGGTTAAGCATTTTTTTTAATTAAGTATTTTCGAAAGATCTCTTTTGAAGCTTTTATTGATGTCTTAGCAAATGTGGTGCACAATCGTACTTTTCTATGAAAAGTTTAGAGGCCCAAAACTCGGAAAATATGGCCACCAATGTGAGTGCCAATTTCTTCACTTGGTGTTTTTTTTTTCTTATTTTCAAATTCTCTATCGCTTTTTCTACATGTTTTTTTATTGGAGTTACCTTAATAAGAACCTTAAATAATTAAAAAATGTAACAGGTTTTCAAAAATCTCACAAATATAAGCAACTCTTATAATAACAATTCAGATTAAAATTTTTTTTGAAAACAAACACTTGATTTAATTTTGTTTTTCAATTTGTAACTTTGTACAAAAAATTGTATCTATAATAATTTCGTACAGTGCCAACGCTCCATTCTTGTTGTTCATATAACAAATGGTTATTACGGTTGCTATTTAAAATAACTCTACAGATGTAAGAGCCAATTTATACCCGGAAATTTTTCATGAAACTGGTTTTATGAAATTTTTGTTCATAGTGAAGCAAGCGGGTTAAGCAAAATAACATGGTTTGAATTTTGATTGGATGTTTTTACGCCGATTCATAAACATTTCAAAAATGAAATAACTTTAATTGGAACAAATTAGTAATCAGGTATAACTACAAGGTTTCTTGTTATCCTTTAATGTTTATTTTAATTATAATAATAACAAAACATAAACTTTTTTTTAACAAGCTCTTGTTTTTATAGAAATGGAAAAATTTTAGTTAATTTTTTTTTTAAATTTTCTAATATTTAACAATTTTGAAGGAGGTGTTAACTCCTGATTAAATAAATCCAAACTGTTTAGCAAATTTTGATATAATTTTAAACAAAATGTTTTGAAGAAAAAAAATTAAATTAAAAATAAACAAGAAAACTCAAAGAGGGTAAAAAAGAATTTTTTGTTAACCCATTTCTTGTTTGTTCTTTAATTTTAGATGAAATAATGTTTTGGTAGGTTTTAATCGCAGTTAACAACTATCCATTACTCTTCGTCTTTCTTATTTAACTCTTTTTAGCCTTTAACTTCAAGTTAAAACGTGATGAATAATAAAATATCAAAAACACTGCGATAATTTATTTCTATGCACGGAAACTTTTCAAATTATGAATTTTAATTAAACAACGGAAATTTTATATTAAATAAGTTCACTTTCAAAAAAATCTTTTTAATTTTTAATTTTTCCCAACTGGGATTTGAACCGTAGATATTATAAATGAAATAGAGTTTGACTTTTTCGGATTAAGGTTCATTTTTTTCTATTTACTTTCTAAACATTTTTTAGAAAAAAAAAATTATTCACAAATGTATGCGGACGTTTTCTTATTATTCTTGTTTTCTTTGGAAAACGTCCGCATACATTTGTGAATAATTTTTCTTTCTAAAAAATGTTTAAAAAAGTAAATTAGAAAAATGAATCTTAAGCCAAAAAAGTAGAATATAATTCATTTAAAAAACCTTTTTTTGTGCTATTTTCTGTTTCGATTTTATAATTAAATCATCGATACAATGGAGAAAGAAAAATAGAATCATTGTTAGTTATTGTTGTTTTTGCTTAAATTTTGATTTTGTTTTTACTTTATTATTTCGGCAAATATCTTAAATGTGTTTAAAATGTGCTTTCACTCTCAGTAACCAATATCAGTGATTTAATTATTAAATCGAGATAATAGAAAATTGCACAAAACAAATTTTTTTTTTTTTTGAAAGTTAACTAATAAATGACAATAATTGATGCGAACTCAAAAGATTTATCTCATTCTAAAATCACCTAATGCACCATTAGAAGCCATCATTTCAAAAACGTGATAACAAAAAAATAATTTTAAAATTATTTTGTAATTATGTATCATAAATTATTCATATATGATTTACATGCTGCAGACTCATAAAACAAAACAAAAAAATAAGTAAATAAAATTGAAATTAATACGAGCAAACATTTATGTTTTTTTTTTTTTAATATTATTTTAAATTTTTTGCCAAGGTCATTTTTATTAGATTTTAAAAATTTTACCGCTTATCAATTACATACAAAAGCAAAACACACGCTTATCAGCCTAAAACATTTTAGAATTCGTTTTAGTAAAAATCAATAACAAAGCGCGAATAGTATTTTGCGAAATTACAAAACATAAACATTGAAAACGCTTTAATTCGAAAGCATGAATTTCAATTCGAAATTAATATCGAAATGCTTAGTACTTAATAGCTGTGTGATTATGTTTTTAATTTTTAACTCGAACACGCTTGTGATTAATGTAGAGGCGAATGGACAGAATTTTACAATTATTTACCGCGATTATTTAAAAAATATGATGAAAAATATTGATCATGAAGTACAACCTTGTGCGAACTTTTTCCAACATACATGTGGTAATTTTGAAAACTTTCAAAACGATGGTGAATCGCCAGCAGATGCAAGTGAAGGGACGGATGCATTTTTCGATAGCAACCGAGATGTTACACCTTTCTTATACAACAAACAAGATTATTATAGTTTTTTTGAAACTCACAAAGTAGATTTTAATACAACGCCGGGAATTTTGGTGCGCAATGTTTACGATCTGTGCAAAAACTATCTTCAACATACAAGCGGAAAACGTAAAATATGGCTGCACATGATTAGTGACATTCAATTTTTAAAATACGATTATGATCTCTTGAGAAAATGGCCATTTCTGCAATACCAGTGGGATAAATACGAAACACAATTGAACTTGAGTTGGCCAGCCTTAGCAGCAGAGTTTAGTGCTCGTGGCCTAAACACAATTTTTGATATTTTCTTTGCTGAAAATACCATGTTCGTTGCTCCAAACGATGATCTGCAATGTCCGGATGTAAATGAACTAAGAGCGTATTTCTTACCTTTACTACGGAAACGTAACGCTCAAATAGCCGACATAATAAGTACAGAACTTTGGCTACTATGCCGCCAACTTAAAGGAGAAGTTGCCATATCGGATGATGTCGTGAAAATATCAAGCCTTGTTGTAGAGAAAGAATTTTTTCTGCGTTTAATTTTACGTTTAAATTTTAACGCTTTTGGCATTGAAAATATTCGTAAAATTAACGCGGAAAAATTAAGCGAAATATTGTCTATTCTCTGTGTTACAAATCCACGGATTGTTTATAATTTTATAGTTTGGCAGGCGTATCAAAAAATTATCAATATCGATGACTGTTTTCAGTTTGCCATTGAATTTGACAGTCTGCTGCAAGTGGAGTACTGGAATTGGTTTGCTTTCAAATCCCACTTTAGTCGAGATGTAGCCTTGGTTTCATATCTCTTTCACACAACACGATTTCAAAAACATTATCGACAATTCGTAATCAGTACATCGTGGGAACGTTTGTTTCAAAACCGCTCCGAGCGCAAAGATTTGAACATTGAAAGATCTATTAAAAATTATGCCAAACAATATTTAGATGCGGAAAGCTATTCTAACGCATTCGACGAATTAGAGTTGTTTTTACACGAGCACTCCACATTTTATTCATATCTCTTGGAACTAAGAAGACTAAAAATACGTTACACATTCCTTAATCCCTACGAGGATACAGAAGACTTACACTTTTTCAAAGAATTTATTAACTTTTCCGTTTTGCTACTCTATCGGCCGCTTCTACATTATTTTGCTTCCTATGATCGTGAAATGTGGCGAAATTCAAAAATGCTACAAAATTCTGATGGCTTTTATGCCGCCTTAGATTGTTTAACTCATCAAGCCGCTTTAAATCAAGAAGATTCGAATATTTATGAGGGTGAACTTAATATGGATCTGGTAAATGATATTTTCAACTTTTATACCGCCTTTATTGAGGCTTTATCGGATTATAATTTCTGGCTGGAGAGTGAAAACTTTGCTATAGCCGAGGATTTTATTTTGGAATATTTTAAGTTGGACTCTAAGCGGGTGATGTTCTATGCGGTTGCCCAGCAATTTTGTAACCGTAATGATTTTATCTATAAAACATTAATAAATCGTAGTTATATAAACATGCCGCAGTTCCAGGAGGCTTTTAAATGCTCGCCTGCTGATCAAATGAATCCCTTAACAAAGTGCATGGTAAATCAGTGTTTGTCGAATTAGACTTAAAAATTAATCAGAAATTAGATAAAAATATTTAAAAGTATCATAGCAAATAGAAACATGAAAGAGTGCTGCTTTATTTACAAAAGTGTTTTAATTTATAAACTTTTGGGTTCATATCCAATAGTTATCCAACAGTGATTTGATCCAATGGAGATGTATTTTTTTAAACATATGACCTTAATTTTGAAGGCAACATTAGACACAGAAATTAAATTTAGAAAGAGCATGTGTTATTAGGTCTGTTTCTTTACTCTACTTTAGGATTCAGTGGGATCCCAATTTGGACGAAAAGAGTTCCCGTACGTAAAAATCAGCAAATCAGAGCGTTTTTGAGAGAATAAAGTTCTTCTTCTTTTTCCTGCAGGAAACAGCTCAAACTTTTTCTTCGTGCAAGTTATTTATATTGTTACGTTTATCTCTTTTAGGATAAACGTACGGATTCTTCTAATTACAAATACCACTGTGGCACATTATAAATTCACTAGTTTCACAACTTCTTATGGCTCTATCTTGCCACATACTAGATCCTGATTCTACCCGTCTTTCGGATCCTATGGTGTCGTATTTACTAAACATGCGTTGTTACAAACGCAGCCATCAACGTTACACTACTAAGTTACTTCGGCGAGAAATGTACTACTCGGTGCCCTGTTTAGTAATCTAAACCATACATACAGATCTCTCTACCTTGCTTTACATCCAAGCCAGTCATCCTTATTAATCCAATAGCCACAACTTAACATCTGCCGTACACTGCAATCATTTTGTTACTTCCTTCAGCTAACAGCTAGGAGCTCATTCTCATTCTTACAAAGGTCGTCTTGACAACTACTTACTGTTGCTTTTTATTAAATAGACGTGTCTTCACTAATTTATCTAGCCAAGGCTTGACACAGTAGTTGTCTTTCTATTTCCAGAAGGTTTGTACTGCAGTTTCTTAATTGTACATTGCCTTATAAAATTATTATTCTTCCTTTGTACGCATGTCTGAAGATGGGCTCAAACTCACGATCTTCTGTTTTACAGCACGCACCTCTACCAACGCAACCATTGAGGTTGTTCAACTTGTTTTAGCTAATTGTTGTATTATTCTATACACACACCCAATGGTGGTGGAAGTAACTTTTTCACCTTCTGTTTTCTTACCGCGCACATACGGACAAAAACAACAGGCGTTGGCAGATCTTATGTTCGTAACAATATTTACGAAACAGCTGTAAAACATAAACAAAATAAAAAGAAATAAAAAAAGTCATTAGCAATATTTAAAAAAGGCTAAAATAATTATTCTAATATTAAAAACAATTTGTAATTGAAGACGAGTTAAAAAACATTGTTGCAGATTTGATAGAAAGTTCAAGTGATCCTAGTGATTTCGACGGCATCCTAGACCTTATTGAGCATGATTCCGGCTTAAAAGAATCACTTTTTTGAAATTTTTGAATGCCAGAGAGAGGAACAACATTTGTAATTATTTGAATGAAATTGTTTTATCATATACGGACAAAGAATTCGCACAACACTTCCGTATTTCGAGAGAATTATATATAAATTTAATCGTACTCGCAAAACTTGCAGAAAGTCCCACACATGCTTCGTTGCGAGCTGATAAACGCAACAAATTCTTACGACTCTTTGGGTTTTTTAATTTTGTGAAACTCTTTTTATTTATTGAAACAGTCAAAACATTTTGACTTTTTATTTTGTGTTTAAAATTCAAATTTTGTGTTCCCCTACTTTTAGACAATTTTGTCTCTTTATAAGAGAAAATTATACTTGTTCTCATTTTCACGAAATTCACCCAAAAAGTAAAGAAACAAACTTATAATATCCGCTACAAGAAATACAAAAATAAAATTAAGGATTTATCCATAATAACGACATTTTGATAAACTGATTGAGGCCAGGCGAATAAAGTCAACTTTTAAGTTCCTAAGATTCAATGTTGTCTGCATAGACGTTTGACCGAAAATGATGTTTCATCTTTAATTATGGTCGTAATTATTGTTGAGCAATCAGCTCTTCATATTCTCGTGATCACACACATTTTTCAAGTCTCAAAAGAAGCACTTGGCCTCGATTTTTTGAAACGATGTTAAAGATATTTTACTTTATCCTTTCTATTTATACGACGTATAACCGGCCAAAAGTGAAATACAACTTTCAAGTATTGATCTCTCAGGTTTTGAAGCTACAACGCAATGTAAAGGTCTCTCGCTATTTCATCGATACTACTGTATAATGTGTGATTGGGAAACTCGTTTCCATACATACTATTTGAATACAATACGCTTTTCATTCGGAACTAACACATTTGTGGTCAATTGACCAGTGAATTGCATCACAGAGAGCATTCGTGCCTTAGCCGAACAGTTCGTTTGTGGAATCAACTTCCCGCAGAGATTTTTCCTGTCACCTGCAATGAAGAAAGAATCAAATCGAATATCCAAAAACACTACTCTTTAAATCTTCCTTCCCGTAACCTAATTTTTTAGTTTTTATACGAAGCATTCCTTAAATAGAGGCCATAACCCGATTGCTGATTCGAGATTAAGAACAAAATAAGACACTTAAAATATATAGGGAGAAGATGTATTACTAGAGGCATAAGATCAACAAGCACTAAAAATTAAATTTAAAGGGAACCCCATACAAGAATATTTTGAAGTAAAAATGATCAGAATTAAAATTAGAAATAAGAAAGTGTTCCCATAGAGACTTGGTGTTGACAACTCCTGCTTTATCTTTTAAACCATAATATGCAGACTATTAATTGAAAAGAGTACATGTTTATACTTATGGTTGGTTAGAATTACAATATTCTTCTTCTTTATTTGCCTACTCGGTATTTGAATGTGTGCGATCATACAATTACATAAATTACATTTAAAAATAAGGCATTACATGCAGATCTCATTAGATAGATTAAAAGATTATTAAAAATTCTCTGAAATATATCTTTAACTCTTGCTGGATTCAAGAGGTTCGCGGTGTTGCGAAAATTTGTCCATTCTTCAATGTTTTCTTTACCAAGACGTCTCCTTTCTGCCTCTGGTACTACCGCTTCCTTCAATTTTTGTTTTCAACGTTATTAGCATTACTTTATATTTATCATTCCTCATGATATGTCCAGTTTTTCTTGTTCTCATTTTGTACGCCAATTCCCTTCCTTGATTTCAATGTATTTTCAATACTCGTCAGTAAATCCGCATCTCAAAACCTTCTATTTTCTTCATCTCAGCATTTTAACAGTCTATACTTTCACGGGATATAATAAAACTGAACATAAATAACATTTAATGAATCTTGCTTTTGTGTGAATGTTTATATCATGGTTGGTCAAAACTTTTTTATATTTACTAAAAGCATCTCTTGCTATTTCTATCCGACATATTGTTTCCTTCAAGGAGTCGTACTTGTCAGCCATTTGAACTCCGAGATATTTAAAACTCTGCACTCAGTCGTCATACGAGTTTTTAATATTTAGTGTTGTTTCGTTGTATATGTTTTTCTTCTGACCTTATTTTTCTCTACATAAACTAAGTTCATTTATTAGCTTTTGAAGTTTATATATGCTATCAGCGAATACAATACAAATTTCGAATATATATTATCTTTTCATCATCTATTCCGGTGGTCGCAAGTATTTCCATTAGTTTATCATGTTGTGCAGTGTCAAAGACTTTTCCATAATCAATGAAACATAAGAAAATGGTTCTTGTGCGCCTCTCGACATTATTGTATTAAGACTTGAAAGCAGAATATTTCTTCTCGTGTCCTCATGCCGCCTTTGAAGCCAAACTGATTTGTTCCTATAGCTTGCTCGCATTTTTAATATATTCTATTGTGTATTATCCTCAGAAATATTTTAAGGGCGTGCTCATCAGACAAATAAGTCGGTGATTGCTACACTGTTTAGCGTGATGTTTCTTATGAATGGTTATAAATCTTGATTTAAGCCATGCTTGTGGGTGGATGCCAGGTTTTACAATAAGGGGTGTCTATGGAAGAAGTGAAAATAGACAAACATTTAAAATTAAAAAAACTGAGAACTATCACGTCCCATAGAATAAGAAGTATAAAAAGTTAACCCCAAATCATAATTTTTGGTTAAATATTCGTAATAATAAATACTTTGGTAAAATTTAAATCGTATGTTTAATACAATTTTTTCTTTCTTTTTTCTGTATTTTCGATTTTTAATGAAGCTTATAATAGCAAAAACAATTTTTCGCAAAGTTTAATATTAAGTGAAATATTGAGATGAACATTGTTAGGACCGATTCGCTTTGAAATAAAAGCAACAATAAAGTAAATTAGTAAAATAATTTGATTAGCGAAGCGGATAACATGCATTTTTTAATATAATTAAAACAACAAACGCATAAAATAAATGTAAATAAAAATAAAAGGCAAAAAAATATATGTATGTTTAAATTTATTTGAAAATATTGATTTTTAATAAAATAATAATGAAACAATTTTTTTGATTACATAAGAATAAATGAATGTAGTAAAAGCAAATTTCTAATGTTTAAAATTAAAACTGAAGCTCTTACTACCCGCGCTTCAGACAATAAAATATCTATTCCTTAGATAAAGTTTCAAACAGCAGAGTTTAACAGGATTAAGCATAAAATATGTTAAAATGACATAAATTTAAATCGCTGATACGTAAAATAGATTTTCAAATCAACAATTTTTAAGGTACAAAACCAGATGAGATTTTCCTATTTTAATATGTGATATTAAATGTAGAATTGTGTCAAGAATAACAACAATTGTTACCGTTGTTTTATTTTGTAAAAAAAAATCTAAATGTAGCACGTACTCGTAGACAATGACAACCCCATCATGTGTTCGTCCTAGAGCCGATAACAAAAGCAACAAATATTTAAATGATGAACAGAAGTGAAAAGAAAAGAAAAGAAAAGAAAAGAAAAGAGAGAATATATAAAGACATGAGTTTTTAAATTTCACCACAAGAACAAACTCATTTGAATAGACACGTTGTTGCGGTACTTTTTAAACAGGCTTTACACCTTTAATTATTGACTAAAAAAATTTTTGAATATTTTGTGGTTTTTGGACACAAATCTTAATCAAGAATATCAAAATTATTATAAGGTATTAATTATTAAGATATTAGTTAAGCCACAATTTGAAGAATTTTAAACGTCAAATAGAATTAAATCACGTTTGTTTTATTTTATTTGAATATAACAGACCTTAACTCTAGTTTTTATTTAATTGAATGCGGCTAGGTTATGAACCCAGTCCCTCAAACAGCTTATTAGGCGACGTGCCAATTATCTAAGCAATGGCTTCCTTAATAAAAAAATTAAAAAAAAATGTTTTAAAATAACAGAGAGCTGCTACACCAGGTTGTGATTATCAAAAGAAACAATGGATAAAGAATGTGTCAATTAAAATTTTTCACTTTAGCGTTTTAAAATACGCTATGACGGGTTGAGTATCAGTCAAAGCAAAGACACTAAAAAGTTATAGCTGACTTCCAAAATGAATAATTACAAAATTTGTATTCAGTTTTGCTGCGATATTTAGATCTTGTGCATATACAAAGCTGCGAAACAAAGCATTAATTTAAAAACTGATGCGCTAGTTGCCTGATAGCAAAAATTGTTTTTATGAAAAATAAATTAGTGATAGCAAAATCTTTTAAAAGGATGACAATTTATTTATTTTATTCATAATGCTTCTTATAAGATTCTGGTATCACTAATTTATTTTTCATAAAAACATTTTTCCAATTGCAATTAGTAATTAAACAGTAAAAACAATTTTAATTAATAAAACCATTAGCATTATATTTTTTTACTGTCATAATTTAAAACCTTTAAAGGACTCAATAATTTTTGAATTTTAAGTCAGGTAGGTGTAAAACTTGATGTCTGCGATTTAAAGCTATCCACCACCTCTGCTGTACAAAATATGTTTTAATAGTGTTTAGTTTTTACTGAGCAACCTCCTTGTGTGCGTACTGCAAAACAGAGAATAATGAGTTCAAGCCCACTTTCAGACATGCGCCCAAAAAAAAAAAAAAAAAATAGTTAAATAAATAAATAATTATTATATGGGGCAATTAAAAATGGAAAAACAGCAGTACAAAGCTCCTGAAAAAGAAAAAGACACTTATTGTGTAAAGACAAGATAATAAACTGAGACGTCTACTTAAAATAACAGATAATTGTCAAGACGCCCTTTATAAGAATGAAAGAAGAGCTCCTAGCTGTTAGCGGAAAAAAGTAGCAACAAGATTACAGCGATAGATGTAAAGGGAAGTGGATAGGTCTGTGTATGGTTAAGGTTAGTAAACAAGGCATCGAGTAGTCCTTGTCTCGCCGGAGTAACACAGTAGTTAAACTTGCATGGCTGCGTTTCTGATAAAGCATGTTTAGTAAATACGAAACCTAAGATCCTTAAGACCGTAGTAAGATCAAGAAGTGTAGTCAGAAGTCATAGAATTTATAATGTACTACAGTGGTGTTTGCAATCAAAAGAATCCGTACGTTTGTCTAAAAGGGAAAAACCGTAACAGTATGTATAATACTTTCAGTATTTATTAAGTGTACAAAGATAAGGAGTGATGTTTAGGTTTTTACTGCTTTCAAAAAATTTAAACATTAGTTAATTGTAATGACTTTGTTGTTTACTAATTATCAATGAAGCATTTTCATTAACAAGTATCACCATTAGTAAAAATTAAAGCTGCAAAAAAAAATCATCACCTTTGTTAATCATTCAAAGCTTAAGAAATTGGCCATTAGTTAGTCAACTTAATTAATTACTGCCAGGCATGATGTCAGTTCTAAAATCTATTCATATTTTATTTAACATAGGAGGCACTGCAACAGTTAAAACAAATATAAGGTTCAACCGAAGAGCTGTTAATAATAGCCTTTTTATCTTCTATTCCTTTTTATTACACATCTTCTACACCATTTATTTTTACAAAGAGGCCAGCACGATCAATTACTAGACATTATTCTCTTTACTTCTCTGAAAAAATTAAAATATTTGATTTACGTTTTATTAAAGGTAGGTAATATATACAAAGCTATTACCGGTTTGCTAATTCTTAATAATGCGTTTGGCGTAATATTCGGGATCGCCTTAAAATTATCGAGAGTCCTTGTATCTTATAGGTAGTCAGACCCACTCCTATACACCATCTATTTAACTTAGTCAATTGATGTTCTTTACTATGAAAGAAAGAAAAAACGAAAACTTTGCAATTAGCAAATGCTTTTGCATTACTTTGAATATCCACTTTTTAACGGCCACACCCTGTTATTGTAATTTATTTTCATCGTAAAATTATTTGAGAGCTTAGGCATGCAATATTCCACTTACTAAATCACTTTCTTTGTTTAAAGATGAAATAACGCTTCTCTGGCTTTAATACACAGTTTCTTATTTCTGAAAAATAAAGGATTCAGGTGTGCAAGCTATTTTCATTTTCCATACGCACAAGTAATAAAAACTTTGTTTTACTGCCGACATTAACCATTCTTTTTATGGCCATGTGCATGCTGTATCTTGTCTGTTAAAACATTATGACTGGAATTTAAGTACAACAAAAAAGTACAAAATTCACGTACATAGTTTGTATATTTATTAGTCTCTATTGCCCTTTTTATTCAACTGTTGTAACATCATCTTTTAGTTGCAACAACAACTTTGTAATAAAATGTGTTTGTAATGTGGTAAATAATAGTTTCATTGCTGTTTTATTATTTTGATGCTGTTTTTTATTTTAGTATTTAATGGCGTTGCAATTAATTTTAATTCAGCTCACGTTTGTGAATCCATTAATTTCTCCTTAAAAATGAATTAAATGTGTATTTTAATTTAACAACTCTATTCAAAGGTTCTCTAGTTGATGGAAGCAAAACCAATTTAAAACAAATTTTTTCTAACTTATTCTGCAGAAAAGTTTTTAAAGAATAAATATAAAATTTTCCAGGACAAGTGTTGCCGAAGCTATAAAATTTTGTCTTCTTATTTGTTATTAAAGTACTTTTAATCGAAGTTTAAATAATTTTGCTCCCTTATATTGATTATAATATCGCCGCTTTGATGTACTGCTAGTACCGATTACTACAATCGCATTTGGCTTTCACTCAAAGTAAATAGTAAGAAGGTGCTATGTTCTCAGTAATATTAATTTACCCTTCGTCAAGCACAATTGGCTTCTCTCTATTCAGCCTTAAAATACAATTTTTGTATTTTTCTTTTAAATTAGTTTTTAAATCTTCTGATTAACATATTACTAACAAGTATTGCATATCATCGACTTTTAACACTTATGGTTGGTGCCTTGTATACCAATTAGGGCTTCCCCTTACAATTGAAACTTCTTGAAATTATGGTCGAGTTTTAATCATCTCTTATCAATTCAGTGCATACTTTCCAACGTATTATAAAATAACCAAATCTAAAATAATTTTTAGTTAGTTGCAATAAGGAGTATGAATTTATATGTTCTTAGGCAAGGATTCACTTAAAGGATTTTTTTGAAGACTTCTGCAATTATTATTGATTTTGAAGTGGTTTACTCGTCAAATTATTTTTTCAGTAAATTCCTCAACTCACGCAACTTTATTTTAAACTTTTCCCACTGGATCATATCAAAATATTTTATCGAAACATACGTTATTTTATTACATAACATTATACATTTTGTGCTGTTATTTATTTAATTCAAAAGCAAAAATCATACAAAAAAACGTATTTATGTGTCGCTATTAAAACTACGAAAGATGTAAAAATTGCAACATGGCAGCTTTAAATCCCCATCTTTATGGCAAATAAGAGTACAATATCAACACATGTATTTATATAAGTTGTATATGTGTATGAATGTGTTGATGTAAGTGTGTGTGTTTTAAGACATTATTGTATTGTGTGAAAATTTAATGCGATGTTGATATGTTGCATTTGTTGTGCTTGGATTAAGTACTTCTTACAATGTGGGCGTTTTAATTTAATATTTCATTTCGTATTAATAACAATATTTTACTCCGAAAAAAATATGTTTACACATTGAACATATAGAGTATTAGTAAGAGTATTCTTCAGATGTATTTTGTTCTATTTAAATTACTTTTTTTGTAAATCTGCATAAATATAATATTTTGTGTATCAGACATAATTTTGAAGCCATAAAAATTTATAGGGACGTCCGGAAATTTGTTTAAAGGTTTTGGGAATTTATTTGATTTTCAAACTACGAGTATCTGGTACATATTTTTAATAAAATGTATGTTAAATGTAAAGGCTTCACTAGTTTTTACTTTCTATTGCTGTTCTGTTCGTACCGTTCTGCTTTTATATTATTTTAGTTAGTTCTTCTGTAACAACATATCAGCTGTTTATAATAAACAAAAAAAAAAAAAAATTTTTTTTTAATTTATACAAGTTGTACCAAGAAATTAAATTGTTATACATTTTTTTATTATTATTTTATTACTTCAAATAAACACAAATTTCAATATAAAACACTTGGGTTGTTTACATTTTTGCAGTCACAATAAAAATTAAAAAAATTTTAAGTAACTTAAGCTGGATTCACCCATTTCGTCCGGACAAAATTTCTGCAGCACGGTTCACCCATTTCGAAATATTTGCCAGGAAAAACAAAGTTGTGATATGAATAAATAAGTAAACAAGTCAAATTAATTTTACCACGTGGCAACATAGCAGCAAGTCATTAAAAATAAATTGGCAGCGATTGGCATTTGCTTCTGTCAATAAATGTAACACAATTTAATAAATAAGACTGCAAGCCGTCAGTAATAGTTACCTACCTTCAGTTCCAATGGCTTTAGCTATTGTCGTCCAAATGCTTTGCTTAGGATGATTATTTTTACATAAGCTATTGCTCATGTCGTCATGCATTCTCTTCCGGGCTTTTTTATTTTATTATAAACTTGAGGGAAACTGCTTCACTGAACTCCATAAAAAAAAAATATTTTATTGAAAAACTGTTCTTTATTGATACTCAACACAAACAAAACAAATGAATTTGATACTATGCAAACACCATATGATGTGGCAACTCAATTTAGTTTTTTTTTTTTGGAACATTTTTTTAATGGCAACACAATTCAATTCTGTCCAGACAAAAATTAAAATTAAACGAAATCAAGCTGAGAGTTGTCTAAACAAAATCACTTTTTCACTCTCTGATAATAATGTCAAACTACAAAAATGGTGTCCAAATGTGTGAATCCAGCTTTAAGGTAGAATTACTCTTTAAGGCCGGGGCACATAGAATCCGTCATACGTTGTACTTTGACAAATTCAACTAAAGTTAAAGTAACGACGGATGAGGTTGGCACAATGAATACTTCGCTGACGGATGTTAAATAAAAGTTTGCTCTCTATTTTTATACACTTTTAAATTTAATTTGTATTTTATTCACTTGTTAATTTAATTAAATTTGTGTTTTTTTTTTGTTTGCCACCAAATTTGTTTTATTAAAATCACAAAACACAGCTAGAGTTAAAAGAAAACAGAGAAGGAGAAGAACTTGGTAGTTGCCAAAGTATTCAACATACGTCAAAAGTTAAAAGTTGAGCAACTTTCGTACTTTGCGTTCACGGACACGTATTGATTGTGACAACGCTCATAAGAAAACATGTATTTTAACTGACTTTTCAGTTGAGTTTGTCAAAGTTTAACGTATGACGGATTCTATGTGCCCCGGCCTTTACTTTCCGTTCCGTGACAAATCAGCTGTTCAGTTTCTATTAAATTAAAAATATGTATTTGTGGTTTATTATTACGGAATGACAAACTCACATATACCCTTTTATTATTACGGGGTGAGGAGTATAATAAATAAAAAGTGTGTGTGTGTGTCTGTGTCTCAGAGTTTTTGACAGATCCGTACAATTTTGAAATGTTTTGAAATAGTTCATAAAATGTTTTTCTCTACCCGATTAGAGTTGGTTTCGTTAAGATGGTGGAAAAACAACGAAGTTAAAAAACAATATGTTTTTTGCATCTTTCTGATATGGTAGTGTAGCACCTACGATATCGTGTTAAAACGATTTTTACAGCAGAACAAAATTGTATATGATAGTGAATCCTGGCTATTATTCTAACAACATTACTTCTAACAACTCCGCAATTACGCACGAGTTCATTTCTAAAACCTATTGCAGCGACTCTAGTGTTTAGTAGATAATTTAAAAAGACGCTGACAAAGTATTTTTTTTTACTTTTTTCTTATTTGTAGAAGACTTAGGGCAACGATTCTCAAATAGGGGTCCGTGGACCCCTGGCGGTTCGTAGCAACCATCCAAGGGGTCCGCATGAAGAACCGAAAAACCAGTGTTGGCAAAAATAATAAAAGTTTTATTTTGAACTTGGACTTCAGAGGGGTCCGCGAAAAAAAAATACTTTACTAGGGGTCCGTGAGCAGGAATTTGATGAGAACCCCTGACTTAGGGTATAATGATTAAAAAAATTGACGTACACTGAATTTCTGAGGATATTATATTTACGATTAGAATTTGAGATGGAAAACTGATTAGTAATAAACAATTAATCACAAGACTGATGTTCGATTTATTAATTTTTATCCATTATATGATCAATGAATCGACGACAGCATCAAGAAAAAATTTTTGGTCTGAGAGCAATATATTTTGTAGTCAAATTTTATTATAATTAAAGAAAAATATAGTCGTCGGGGCCATAGTGTTGTTAAATATAAGAACAATAATATGTAGATATAAACATAACAACAACAGCAACAACATTAACACACAAAAAAGAAAAGCTATTTAGAGAGTTAAATTGAAGATAAATTTATTGTTTATTTAGTTTTTTTGGAACTAAATTTTTCCAGTAATAAATTTAGAATTTTTCTTCGAAATTGTAATTTTTCAAGGATATCAAATTCATCAAAAATGGTAGTAAACTTTTAAAATACTGTAAGTCGAAATTGTTGTCTGTTTCTTCCACCTCCTTCTTAAGTATTTCAGTCCCTTACTTTTCCAATTAATAAAATTTTGCATTAACGTTCTTTCGCTTACTTATCTTTTTTAAATGAAAATAGATTGAAACAATTAGTAGAATTATTGCTAGTGCTAATATATTATCTTATTTTGTTTGTATAAGCTCTGGAGCCAGATGTTACATAATGATTTTTTTTAATTTTTCGGAATGTTTCTTTAAAATTTGCCATTTTGCTTTCGCTGTCTCTCCTAGAAATAAAAAATTAAATAAGAATATAATAAATAATAAGGTCGTACATGTATTATTTTAAACCGATATAAAAATAAATTTATGAATTAAATAAAATCTAACCTGTGCAGCCACAAGTTTTACCAAAACTACTCCGTAGTTTATCGGTTACATTTTTATTTTTTAAAATTTGGTAAATTCTCTTGCTATAAAAGTTGTTGGCTGTGATTAAATTTACTTTTGCCATGTTTATTCTTTGGCGCTTAGAAAATAATTAAAAAATTTGAACAGGTTAATCTTGAGTGGCGCGGCGAAGCTGCTTATTGCGTTGCCACTTGAGACGTATTTCATATGTTATTAACACTTGCTGCTCACTGCATGACCTCGGTTTTTTTTAACAGAAAACATAATATAGTTGTCGTAGAACAACCATGCTTTTTTCTGCATGCTGTTTTTGACGCCAAATCATCCTTTCATGTGGTTCTTGAAGAACTAAACTAAACTTCGGTAAAAAGAATAAGTAGCAATATGCTTTGAGACCCCCAAACTGAATCTCCGTACATAGTACGACCGATACGACGGCTATCTGCTAATTGATCATGTGATTGCTGAGTGTTCTGAATTGTGCTTTATTGTCCAACTTTTGAAAAACAGTCAATATATTTACGAATCTGAAGCTAACAATAAATAACACTTAACGTAAGGATAGTAGAAAAACGATGTCTAGCAATGACCACATTATAAAAGTTTGACTTTTTATAAGACAGGGTGTTATAAATTCAAAATTTCGAAAGTTTTATAAAGTTCAAATATAAATTTCAATTTTCAATTTAGTCTCACTAAAGACTATGAATCTAGACAGAAAGAAAAAATGTAAAAAAAAATAAATGAATTGATGTTCTTGTATTTGTTAACAAAATGAACCGCTACATTTAAAAATAAATTTGTGCTCTGATCTGTAGAAAATTATTGAATAAATTCACATTTTTCCTACAGCCCCAAAAATTAAAGTTTAAAAAGTGCATTCTTTTTTTATGCTAAAAAATAATAAATATATAAAATAAATAAAAATATATTATTTTAATCTTACCTTGCAGAAGGGTATAATTTTGAAATAGCTTTCAGCGTTTTTAATTTTTTAAAACAAGAGTAGTCGTTCTCAGGTTTCATAAAAAGTCAAAAGTTTGCGTTATAGATTCTAACAATTTAATGACTCAAAATAATAATTTTATATCAAAAATTTAACATTCAACATGGGGTGGAATATTAATAAAAAAAAGTTTATGTGCATGAGTGCGTATCAGCATTGAGGTGCAAAGAACTTTAAAATATTGCAAGAAAATATTTAAAAAGCAATTTTATTTATATTTTATTACTACGTTATTACTGAATTATTAAAATCCACCATAAGCATTAAATCAGCGCTTTTAATGTTAAAAGCATTTGACACAGCAGCAAAGAGAATAAAAACTAATAAACTTAACATAATGAACAACATGAAACAGTGTTGGTATGTAATAAAAATCTTAATTGTATAAACATTAAAAAATTTTTATTTTTGATAACAAATGAACTCAAGCATTTTATCCTTCCCTTTTCTTTAAACAAATTACCTTTCAGTGTCCCCTTTCTGTCATGACATTCTATTTGTTACCATTTTGATTTAATAAAATTTTTTTCTTTTCGTTATCATTTGTAGCTTCCAGGATAATGAAACATAAAACACAACCTGACTTGTTCACTTTTATTTTTTATATTCATTTCTTTGCTAGATTAAATTTAAAATTGCATAAAAACTTTAGAACTTTTGAAATGAAACAGGAAAATATGAAAAACTAAAAAACAGTAAAAGTCATATCAAGTGTAAAAGAAAAACTATTTGGCCAAATGTCACAATAAAATAGATCAGAAAAGAACGGAATAGAATAGAGTAGAATATAGTAGAATGAAACAAAAACTAATATAAAAATATTGGATAGAATAGAATAGAAAAGAAAAGAATAAAATAAAACAAAAAAGTAAAGACGAGAGAGTATCGAATAGAATAGAAAAGAATATTATCTTTACTTATTTATTAATTACTAGATCAGGTTTTAAAATAAAAATATTTTTTTTTTATTTTTTCAATATTTTGCCACACCGTTGGGTGGCATCTTCAGGAAACAGGAAATTATTTTATTTGCTTAATAAATAAGAAAATAAAATTAATTGTAAAGGTGAAAAAACATTTAAATTTAAAAGAAAATAATAAAATAGAAAAGAATTAAATATAATAGTATATAAAAGAAGAGAATACTATATAATTTAATAGAATTTAATAGATTTGAATTAAATGAAAAAGTAGAAAAAGTACACGATGGTTAATAAGGCCAGAAGATGACGGGCCACATCTTTACCTGCTCTTCTAAATATAAATTTTATAGAACATAACAGAAGAAAATAAAGTTGAATAAGTTCAATACCATAAAATAGAAAAGAACAGAACGGTAGTGCATAAAACAGAATATAAAAAAAGACTAAAATTCAACTGAATGGAATGGAAGAATATAGAAGAGTAGAGGTCAAAGTAGAATACGATAGTCAATAAAATCCAGAAATTAGTGCACCACATCTAAACCTGCTTTTCTGCATACAATCGTCAGTTATAGTGTTAGCAGATCCTTATCTTTTAATAAATTACCACTCTGCAAGAATAATATTTTGCGTAAAAGCCATATATTTTAGTTCCGAGGGCTTTGTTGAATGATATTTTCTGTTGTTGTTAATAAAAATATTGATTTATTTTCGGATTTAGTTTGATTTATATCCATAAAACGATTCGTATCCAATCATGAACTTAATGACTCCTTTTCTGGCCTTTCTAACTTTTAATTGCTATTCTTTCAACGTGTCCAAATTCCAGCCGAAAGTTTTTACATTCGTGCTGGCTCACCGTATGAATTTTATTCGGTATTTAAGATTAACTGCCTATTTCATGATATCGCAATCGTATAATAACGAGGGATTGCGATTTGTGATTTACATAAAAGAGCCTAGTCCGGATTTGTGTTCAGTGTTTGCTTACTGAAACGTACCAACTCAACAAGTTTTTTAAATCTAATTGAAGAAGTGTGATTTCACTACGTTTGTTTCTTTATCTGGATGTTAAGAAAATCTTTTATTTTAATAATTTTATTATTTTATAATCACAATCAAGGCGAATTAATTTTACCAGGTGGCATCGTTGCGGCAGCTGACAATTTTTTGTTTAATTTTGTAATGTGTAAAATAGCTGTCAAAAGTGGATCATTTTATATCACAAAATTTCTTTTTTTTATTATTCTTTAAAAAAGAATTGTAAGAAGAGTTTTAAATCAATTTAAAAAACGAATCTTAGTAAAAACGTTATTGAAAAGGGTAAGAAAAAAGTGTAGTAATTATTTGTGTTCTAAAGTTTTTCATACACTTAAGTGCCTGTTTTTCTTTTTATTGTTGTATTGTTGTAGCCGCGCTGCCACCTTATGTGAATTCGCCTTGATCATGCCCCTGTTGAGGTAGTAAGAGAGTAAAAGAAATGACGACACGACTGTGTCTCAAGGATATGTCCAGTGTGGTCTAGATAGAAGAGCAACCTGCTTCCTCTAGTAACTATAATGCGGTTACTAATGCTGGGCAATAAAATGACCAAAACACAATTCAAGCATTTTATTTGCAGTAGTTGCTGTCAGCTCAGGTTAAATGGAGCATTCGCATTGGAAAAGGAATTAATGCTTTGAATTTTGCGTTATTTGCATTTAGGTTTCGGAGCTAAAATTCTGCTTTCTCTACTTATTCATTGGGTCTAAAAATATCAAAAGGCGAATAATTGAGAAAACAAAAAGTATGCAAAATTAATCCTTTACAAATATAAAATTCATTGGTATCATGTGTGGGTGTTTTTCATTACCACAAAATTTAATTTTAATGACATTTAATGCAGCAAATTAACGAACTTAAAATTAATGATATCTTTATATTATTAAATTATTATTTTAATTAAACAAAAAATCACAGTAGCCCTTAAAGAAGATGTGTAAAATAAGCGAAACTTAACTTGAGATCAAATGGATTGTTTTCATTGGCTGATATGTTCAGTTAACAGCCTCGGTCGCTTAATGCTAATGAAATTGGCAATTAATTAACAGCCTCATAAATTGCTCTCATGTACAATTCGCTTAAAAAAATTTTCAAAATAAAACTAAAAATAAGACAATGAAACAAACCTTTTTTAAGTGTTGATTATCTAAGTATTTCTATTTGTTAATGCTTTAGCGTTGCTGTGTTGATAAAATATATGTTGCTGCAAATGCTAATGATAATTTTTGGATGCTTTGAAATGTTTAATTGTTTCCAGTTGAAAGAATATTGCTTAAAATTTTATAATTATTATTTTTTTTTTTTTTTTGAATATCACCCTCCTCTTTCTCGCTTTCTGCTACAACACCCAAATAATCAATTTATTATGTTTTTCAAATTATTTAGCTTCACAAGCTGATATGACCTAAAATGTTTTATGTAAATAAAAAACAAATTTTTATCACATATTTCCCCAACGTTTCGTGAATGTTATGTTCACTTCCTCAAGGGGTTGTCTATTTAATTAAAAAGAAGAAAAATTCAACAAAGTTACAATTAAAAACAATAAACAAAATTATACATAGAAATTTAATAAACTTACAATATGAACAAGTTGTTACATTACTAACAAAAAACAAAAAACAGGATTCTTATTATTAATAATATACATATATAAACATAAGGTTTCAAACACAAAACTTAAAAACTAATGCTGGTCAAATAATTGCGAGTTTATAACTGGCGCTTAAACTATCTGTGTCTTCTTTGATGTTCATAGTTTTGTTTATTTTTTGTTGTATTCTTAGACTTTCTATTGTATATCTCTTTCTTTCGTTGTTTTCTTTGTCCAGTATTTTTACATTGTCAAAATCGGCCTTATGTCTTGTTTGTGTTATATGTTGAGACAATGCTGTGCTTTCTCTCTTTTTGTTGACATCAGCTTTATGCTCATTTAATCTTGTCTCCAAGCTTCTCTTTGTGGTTCCAATGTAAATAAGATTACAGTTGTTATTTTCATCTCCTTTACATTGGATTTCATAAACTACATTGTTTTGTTGTAGTATCGTTATTGGTGTTTTTGTTTTCGTAAAAATTGCATTTAATGTTTTGTTTGGTTTATGCTTTTATTGTCAGTGAGGCCAGGTATGTATTTTACACTGTAAAATTGTCTATCTCTATTAGTGTTACCATTGTTGCTATTTTGTGTTGGTTTGTATAATGTTATTAGAGACTTGATTAATTTTAAGGGGAAGCTATTATTTATTAATATATTTGTAATATTTTTTATATTTTGTGGGTGGAATCTTTTATCGCTAATGTCAAGTACTCGTTGTATAAAGTTTTTGGCCGTATTAATTATTTGAGACTTAGGTTGAGTTGCATGGAAGTTGATGATTCTGCCCGATGATATTTCCTTTGCATACCAGTCAAATATTATTTTGTTTCCATTTTTGTGAAGCGTCGCATCAAGGTATGATATTTTATTGTTAGTCTCAACCTCCATGGTAAATTGAATTTTTGGGTGGTATTTATTCAATGTGTTAAGTATTTCTTCTTTGTCGTCAATATTGATTATGGCTAAAATATCATCTACGTATTTTGCTACGTACTTAAGGTGAATATTTTTGTCCTTTAATTCAGCTAATGCTACGTCCAGTAAATTATCTAATACGATGTCAGCAACGGTAGGTGAAAGTGGATTTCCCATGGGCATACCAAATACTTGATTGTATACTTTATTATCATATACAAAATAATTGTTGTCATACAGGCAAAATTTTAAAACGTCCAGAAATTTAGAGCGTGGAATTTTTGTTTTAGTTTTAATTGAGTTCCAGTTGTCCATTATGTTGTTGATAGCAGTGTGAATTGGAATATTTGTGAAAAGTGAGATAACGTCAAAAGACTCTATAGTGTCATTAGTATCAAGTTTTATATTTTCCAGCTGTTGTTTTACTTCAAAAGAGTTTTTTACGTTGTATTTGTCAGAAATTATGTTTTTAAGTATTGATCCTATGTATTTGCTGAGCTTGTAACACGGTACTTGAATTGACGACACTATGGGTCGGAGGGGCATGTTGGCTTTGTGTATTTTTGGTAGTCCGTAGATTCTCGGAGCTGTAGCGGCGGAACAAGTAAGTATATGCTTTTGCCAGTTGTCTATATATATTCTTTTTTGCGTAATTCACTTATGATGTTGTTATTGACTTTAATTAATTTTTGAGTAGGGTCTATTCCTGTGATTCGATATGTGTTCTTGTCCTCCAGTAATTGTTCCATCTTTTTATTGTAATCGTGTCTATACATTGCAACCGTTTTGTTACCTTTGTCTGCTTGTGTTAGAATTATGTCTTTATATTTGCGGAAAAATTTTTTAGTTTTATTAAAAACAGCTAATATAAATTTTTCTTTTTGGTTGTTGATTAACTTTCTTTTAAATTGTGAGATCCTATTAGCTAATTTTAATCTAGTCAGTTCTTTTTCCTCAACTCTGTTATCTTCGATCTGCTGGATACACTGCTCAACATCTGCTATTACACGTAGTGGTGAAAAACTTTGTCTATTCACGGGTAAAGCAAACTTTTTCCCTAGTGACAATAGCCATTTACATTCCCATGGTATTTCTATTTCAGTTTTGTTTTCAAAACAAAATTCATTAAAAATTAGTCCAAGTTTTTTAAATTGTTTTTCTTTAAGTGTATTAAATTTTTTAATTTGTTTTTCTTTGGTATTTGTTGTTATTTGTCTTGCTCTATCTGTTTGGTTTTTTATAAATGCTTCAAAGTCTTCTATTTCCACAAAATTTTTTATACCTGTTTTAAGGTGGTAGATTTTTCTTCTAATTCGCTTTAGATCAGTGTTTGTTTGCGAAAATTGTACTCAATTTTTGACAATTTACCTTTAATAGTCGCACACTCAAATAATTTTGTTACTTGTGTAGTTTTGTTTTTTGTATGATTGGGTACTAAACCATACGTCCTACATGATAGTAAAAATCGAAGTCTCTGTTGTTTTTGTGCCAGTCTTTTTATCTCGTTGCAGTATTCTTTCATAGATCTGCAAGTTTCACCATCATACTTAAAAGTTATGTGTCGGAAATAATTCTTCATGTTTATGTTTAGTGAAAGTAACAATGTTGAAAAACTAGATTCTAATTAAATAATTTGTCACTTCGGCAAGCTATCCGATAATTAGATATTAATGTTGTTGTTTTTGGCCAATTTATTATGTATTTTTATATCGTCCTGTTTATATAGATGAGGGTGAATAGAATATTAAACACACTGACACTTTTTTATTTGAGAAAAAAGAATAAAATATTAAACACACTGACACTTTATTTATTTGAGAAAGTATGTCAAAGAGCAGGCGGAAAAAATCTATTGGTGTTCGGAAATAGAAATATTAAAAATCAATGCTGATTTTTCTTGCTGGTGTTGAAATTGAAAAATAAATAATGATGTCGATTATTTTATATTTTATTGTCTGAAATTTTTTATATTTGCTGCTGTGTGGTATTAGATTACTAGAACACTCTTAAACTTGAAAATAAATTGATTTAAATTTTTGGTGATTACTTGATTTTATATTTGTATATATAAAAAATTAATAATATATTTTTAACGATTTTGCCGACGTTGCCAACTTTTGGTTATTGTTAATTTTAATTGTTGTGCAGTTAAAGGCAGTTAATAGTAATTTGCGTGTTAGTAAATTCCCTAAAAATAAGAAATCTGTTGCATACTTTTATGCGGTACTATTTTGTTTTATTTCCTATATGTTTAATAAAATTCCACACTGTTCCCACGGTTGCTGTTGACTTCTGGTGGCTCTTGTTTAATTTGTTTAAAACATAATTAAAACAAAATATAAATTTAAAATTATGTATTTTAATTTAAATCATTTAGCAATGGCAAAATCATTAATCATTAACACTCACACCAACAGATTGCGATTATTATTTTCTTATTTTCTTTTAGCATAAAGTAAAGCAAACAATGGTAACCATCATTAAAAGTCATTTGAAAAAAGGTTTTTTAATTACACAAATAAACATTAAAAGTCTTTTAAAATTCTTATATAAATAGTGTTCAATTCATTTCATTTCATTAACAAATTTTCTTTGTTTTTTTTTAACTGTATTGTGATCGAGGCGAATTCACATAAGGTGGCAGCGCGGCTACAACAATAAAAAGAAAAACAGGCACTTAAGTGTATGAAAAACTTTAGAACACAAATAATTACTACACTTTTTTCTTACCCTTTTCAATAACGTTTTTACTAAGATTCGTTTTTTAAATTGATTTAAAACTCTTCTTACAATTCTTTTTTAAAGAATAATAAAAAAAAGAAATTTTGTGATATAAAATGATCCACTTTTGACTGCTATTCTACACATTACAAAATTAAACAAAAAATTGTCAGCTGCCGCAACGATGCCACCTGGTAAAATTAATTCGCCTTGGGCATGATGCTAGATATTAAAAAAAAGGCAGCAGATGCATTTCAAACCAAATGAGTGAAGCACATTATTTTTGCATAAATATTTTCAACAAATGTTTTAAATGCAGTTTGTTTGCAAAGAATTTAAGTTTTATTTTGTATTAAAATAGTTTCAATGACGGCAAGCCGAAAGAAACTGTTGAAAAGAAATAAAAGTCTTGAAATATTTTCTTTTTTCTTTACAATGAAACGTCATTAATGCCATGAAATAAATTCGCATAGTTTAAGGAAAGATACGATTGGAATGAAAAATAAAAACTAAACTTTTGAAAAAGCGTAAATTGCACATAAAGTAAGGAATTTTTGTTTATTATTTATTACTATACTCTTAACCACAAAAAGTGGAAAAAAGGCATATCTATGTTAACATTCCACTGTTAATTTCTACAATACCCATTTTCGAGCCCATAAACAATATATATTCTGAGTCCTTTGGCTAAGCGAAGTCGATTAAGCTATGTCCGTCTGTCTGTCCGTGTTAGTTTTGAAATTAAGTTTGCCGAGGCACTAGATAAGCTAGAGAAATTTTAAATACGCCAAACGATCACATATAGTGTCGAAAGAGTTGCTATTGATAATCAGCAAGATCGGTCCATGTCCCTCGATTCAGTGGCCTTAAAACCACGTCTGCCTCAAATTTTTCTACATCATTTGGAACAATAAAGTAACTCTAATAATAAAAAAAAAAAACAAAAATATGGAGCGATTGAGAGTTAAAAATAAGAAAAAAATCGGTGCTCGCCAATATTTTCCGAGTTATGGAGCTCATAAAAAAGATGATGGTCAATATTGGTATCATTTAAAAGCTTTTGAAGAGGTCTTTGAGGAAATACTAAAAATTTTTAAATTAAGGAGCCAATGGCATTTTAATGTTAAATTGTTTATCGCACTTAATTTTTTCCTATTTTTCAAATCTCGGTCACCACAATATTTGTCTTTTTGATAGGTGCTACTTCACTAAACTTGATTTACATATATGTTGAAGCCGAATATAGCACTCTTTCTTGGTCATATTTTATTTCATTTCTATTTAAAAGAAATTTCTATACGAGATGGTTCGAACGATAACGATAAATTGAAAATATTTGCATTTAGATCGATAGACTATTTGAATACAACATGCAATTTCTTTGCATAATTTATTTATTCACAAAGCGGAAATTGTTAATAACACTGTTTTGGCCATTAGCTTTGAAAAATCTAAGGAACTATTTTCGAGAAAACGCAGCCATGAAAAATTTAAATTTTAAAATTTGGCTTTGATCCAAATATTTTAAGCATAAAAAAATCCCAGAGCAGGTTATGGATTTGATTATACTTACGTGGTAATTATGATAATAATAATTAGATATAATGATGTTTGCGATAAAAATTTCACTTATTTTAATGATGATTTAAGGACAGGAAAATATCGTTTGATATTTCTTTCTGCACATTTTTATACTGAAACCTAAGTTTTTAGTAAAACTGCATCCATTTTTATTTGAAACCCACTTGTTTTTTTGGTTATAACTAATAATAGTAATAATAATAATAGTATTCACTAAATGAACTGTGTTTTTACTTTCTTAAAATATACTTCTTGCTGGAAATTAAATATTGCTAGAAAAGAAGGACAGTAAATTATCTTGTAAATTTGTTTTTGCTGTTTGTATAAACCATCCTAATAAGAAAATTTAAGCTAGAGAAAAACAAATTTTAATTTAGTTAAAATATCCACGGTTCAAATCCTGATCAAGAAAAACCTTAAAAGTCAATAATTAATTTATAACAAATTTTAAGTAGATTGAATAATAATTAAAATTAAACATCCAACAAATAATTTTATATGTAAATTATTAGTTCTTCTTATAATAAATTTAAATTATTTATAATTTGAAATTGATTTTAACTCTCTATTTATTATGCAATTTACTTAAATTTTAAAAGCCACTTAATATAGTTTTTTTTTTAATTAAATATTTGGCCATAATCGAAATAACCACAAACGCAAACATTCAATTTGTTAAAAGATTAATATCTTAACAAAAATCGAGTTATAATTCAAGCTAAACAAACCACGTCAATTTGTGTAATTGACATTATTTATAACTCGTATATCTTGACACTTCTAATATAAAAACTGCAAACATTTGTAACAAGACCTTAGAGCGGGATAAGAGGGTCAGACGCATTTGTTGGCGTTTGACAATTGAAAATTGACGTTGACAAATTTTTAAATTTCTGATTTTGAAGTATGTACTTTTTAAATATTTGTAAATTTTTTTCTGTATTTTTCCTTTCTTATTTATTTATTATTTTAAAGGCCACACAAAGACTAAAGTTTTTTTTATTATTTACGAAAACAACATCAAAACACAATTTTTGCTAACAAATTTAGAGCCTAATGCGAATGCAAATAAAAAAATAAGTTACAAAATAAGGAATTTTTGTGATTTATTTTGTTAGATTCTTTGCCTGATACGATATGATTTTCTCTAATTGATAATAACTAGGCTAGGTTTGGTTTAAAATACAAAGTTTTTTATTTAATAATTTTTATGGGTGGGCTTCCGATGTTTCATTTTTTTTTTTTTTTTTTTTGTCAGAGTGAAACTTTATTGTGACATATTAAGAACGAGCACATTCATTTGCAACAAGCAACGCTATAAATTTTGGCTGCCCAAAATAGAAAAAATTTTTAAGTAATTTCAATAAAAAAAAAGTAAAATAAATAAAATAAAAAAGAAATATATGGGGAGAGAGAATTAAAAAATAAGAAAAAAACATGTAGTGAAAAAATTGGCGCTCACTCATATTTTCCGAGTTACGATCCTCTGAAATTTTAAAAATTTTTAATTTCAATATGGGTATCATTTTAAAGCTTTTGAAAACATTTTTAAGGAAATACTAAATTTAGATAAATTGCTCAACCCATTAAGAGCCGATGCCATTTTAATGTATTTTTTTATTTTTTTAAATCACTGTTACCTCTTTTATATTTTTTGCTTTTGTTTTATTGGATTTACTTCACTAAATTAGATTTAGATAGATGGTAAAGTATATATAAAGTTTGGCATATCCAAATATAATGCACTCCTACTTATATAATTGTATAATTGATTGGGCAAAGTCTAAACAAAAAATTTAATTTGTTTCACACCCACCCGAAATTTGCTTTTTAGTTTTTAGTCTGAGTTGTTTGCCAACAGCAGACCGAATCAAACAGCTTGCAAAACATTTTACAGAAGTCTAACGAAGTACTGTAGTTGAGGGAAACAACATTTATTTTAAATTAGTTACGTGGACAGTTAAAACAGTACCAGACTTTTCAAGCTGCCTCTATAAAGTATTTTCGAAAGTGATATAAAATACATTTTACTGAACTGTTGATAAGTATTAACCCACATTCATTTATCATATGCTCACAACATGATAAATGACGATGCACAAATAAACAGTTGTTTGTCAGACGGTCACGTTTGTCCTGTATTTGTAAAATCAAGTTTATTTTTTTCTACATTTTTTGTTGAAAACTTGAAAAATTACATTTTTAAGCATGAGCTGGTTTGGTAGTGACATGGCTGTAAAAGTTGCATTTTCTGGACAAAATAAAAAGCTAAAAATAAACCTTCCCATTTCCTTTACTTTCTTCCTTTCTCTTAAAAGTTAGCAGGGTCATGATACTAGATAATTTAAAAAAGAACTAGGAAGTGTATTTGAAACTAAATGAGTGATTTTTTGCTACTTTTCTTCTCATCAAAAGCACGTAATTTTTGCATCCGTATTGTCAACAAATGTTTTTAATGCGGTTTTTTTTTTGCAAGAAATTTTAGTTTTTTTTTCTTTAAATAGTTTCAATGATGACAAGCCGAAAAAAACTGTTAAATGAAAATAAAAGTCTTGAAATATTTCACTTTTTGCAATAAAACGTCATGGATACTGTTACATAAATTCAAATAAATTAAGGAAAGATCTAGTTGTAATGACGTATATACCTCAATGGAGCAAATTGCATTTAAAGAAGACAAATTTTTTTCCTTGCAAAGTGAATAAAAGTTTTTTAAGTGTAAGAAATATTTATACAAGATAATTTGAATGATAATGCTAAATTAAAAACATTTGCATTAAAATAGAAACAGATTATTTGGGTACAACATGCATTTGCGTAAATTATTTCATTTATAATTTATTTGTTCACGGAACAAAAATTGTTAATAGGAAGAAGCTCAAAATGACACCTTGAACAATATAAAGAATTTCTTTCAAGAAAGCGCACTGGCGAGAAATCTAATACTTCTTTCACTTGCTTTTATTTAATTCCGATCCTAATATTTCAAGCATAAAAAAGTTGCCAGAGCTGGCTATTGATATAATTAAACGTGATGATTATGGTGATAATAATAACGATATGTAATTAAGTCTTTGACAAAAATAACACTGATATTAATGACGAATACTAAGTACACAAAATGGTTTTTGATATTTTTATTTGCATTTTTTGTAATATAAAAAATTGGATTTTGGATTTATGAGCCTGTTAGAATATCAAATTTTTATTATATTTTCAAATTTAAAATCAGCGTTTTCCATCGACCGTAAAGGAGGATACGGCTTCGTTTTTAAAGAAATAAAATCCAACGATACAATGTTTTTGTAAACTCCTTCAAATGGTGAATTTTTCGGGATGAAGGGATGTCTGTAGTGCCTGTCGTGAACTGTTAAGCTAAATAGGAGACTAATCGCTTAGCATGATTTGGAAGTAACTTGATAAATTAAATTCCTGACTGATTTCTAAAGTAAATGTAGTGATGATTTGACAAGTAAACTGATCGTTAATGTTAAAAAGGTGAGTGCACTGCGATAGTTTGCTTGACAGATAACTTTTCGTAAGTTCTGTCGGGCTTAAAAAACACCCTTTACTTAAAAAGGGACCTGTGAAAACTAATAGATATAATGAGACTGAGTTCATGCACTAAAAAATGATGGTCGTATTTACCGCGAGTAATATCCTCTACACCATCTTTCATTTAAATTTAGAAAATTTTATCCGAAATTAAAAAAATTCTAAATGAAAATGAGAAATTCAATTTAAAATTTAGAAAATTCTAAATGAAATTACGAATTTTGTATTTTATATTAGAAAATTCCAAATAGAAAATTTAAAAAATTTAAAGACATACTTACTGTAAATTATTATAAAATATTTTTTAATTAATATAAACATACATTGGTGCATCATTTATTATTCAGCTGGATAGCTGTAGGGGTTCCTTCGAACCTGATGTCGCAAAAGAATGCGTCAAAAGGAAGGAAGAGTAAGGTAATTAATTATAAAAACGCTCCCTGCCCTGTCGTCTGGTACTTTGTTTTTACAACTCTTCAGCTAAGCTTTTACGATCGAGCTCTTCTTACCCATGCTTAACCCCATTCAACTTATTTGGTCAAATATAAAAAGTAAGGCAAAAAAAAGTTTCTTTTTTTGAAGAGGTGATCAACATTTTAAAGCATGTGTGAAACAGCTTGTTAATTGCAGTAGACCTATTCAACCAACTAGCTCGTGATTCGGTCAATAATTCACATACATTTGTATTTTTTTTTACCTGTTAACTATTTTAATAAATTTTATTTTGTTAATTTAATAAAAATAATGTTAATTTCTAATTAAATTTTTTCAATATAAAATTTAACTTCTCAATTTCATTTGGAATTTTTCTAATATAAAACGAAAATTTCAAATTGAAATTCCTAATTTCATTTGGAATTTTCTTAATTTCAAATGGATATTCTCAATTTTATTTGGAGTTTTCCCCATTTCAATGAAAAATGGTGTAGTTTTGTTTTTTGATTGTCTGATAGGTTCAAGCGTACATTTTTTTTAAATTCTGATCTTTAAAATAATTGAACCAACACAAAGAAAAAAGTTTTGGCACCTATTAATAGATTTACTAGTTTTCAGATGGATTCAATTATTTTTTGAAAGGGAAAATAATTGGGAAATAGTTTCCCTCTTTTTTAAATAATTTTTTAATTATTTATTTAACAATTAATTAGTCATTAATTATATAATAGAGTCAATTAAAATTTTATTTAAATTGATATTGAAAACCTACAAATCTATTAATAGTTTCAAGAAATTTTTTTCTGCAATAAGTTTTCAAGTCCTCGCGCAACTGTGATATTTAATTAAATCCAGCAAAAGCTAGACAAAAGATAAACACCCCTATTCTGCGTTTTGATTAAGTCTTCGCATTCAGTTCCGTTTCGATCGTAAATATGTATTCTATAGAAAAACGGAATCCAAAGAAAGAGAAGACGACAACAATGTTTACAAAATAATAGCATCACTGTGGAATGTGGAAATGAAATAGCTAAATAAGCAAGTTTGTTATCATTTTCATAAACAAATGTCAAATTTTATCGAAAAAGTTGTATTTTTACATATTTAAAAATAATTTCTTGAAGAATTTTATAAAAAAAAAATTGTTAAAAAATTAATAAAAATATAAAAACAAAATAAAAATTAGTTGTTCATGACAGCTTATTTTTGCGCTTGCATTTTTGCAACATTCTTGCAACTTCCTCTCAGAACGCTGCTACTTCTTTCTTTTTTCGCTGGTGGTATCAACATGTAATGTCTGCTTTAGATGCCATTACATCTACCAGTTGTTGGTTTTGACCCGTAATTCATAAAAAAGACACATCAGATTCGGGTACAAAAATTAACAATTTAAAACAAAAGAAAATTTATTTAATTAAATAAACTAAACAAAAATAAATGTAAGTGTTTTTTAACCGTTTCTGAACGTTTTATCTCATTTTCTACTTACATTTTTTCAATTTTTAACTTTTTAACTAAAAAAAACACAAATAAAGAAAAAAGGGGCTTAACAAAAAAACAACTGAGAAAAACGGAGATCCGATCGTTATGCATAACACATACAATCAGAAGAAACTGAGCGGAATCGGAACGCAGAATACCAAAGTTGTCAGACGGATTGGTTAGTATGCTGCGCGCTAGGGATTGGAATGTGTTGCAAGTTTTTTAAGTTGTATTATTTCATGTTACTCAGTTTCACCTTTTACCAATGGCTCTTATAAGTCATTGTGGTGGTTTGAAGTTTTTAAATACCAGTGCGCTGCATTGGCCATTTTTAAAATTTTATTTTGATACATTCGAGTTTTGCTAACTTTGAAGCCTAGGTTTGTACTTCATAATTAAATTCCCTAACATCCAACAGATTTTTATATTACACAATAAAGAAGAAGGTTTTAGTCTAGACTAAATGTCGAGTTTCTCTTAATGAGCAAGTTCGTTTTTTCTGCTTTGCTTCTATATGGCTTTTACAAGAAGAAAAAATAAATTAAATCAAATTTTTGTAACAAAAATTAAATTGTTTTAGCCGCAAAATAATTATGATACCCACAATATGTTGGAAGATAATAAATTAATATGTGTTTTGATTAAAGTTTTTATAATTTATTAAAACTTTCTCAGCGGACTAGACATAGACTCAACATTGCATGTTTCTCTAATTAAATATCTAAACAGAGAACTCAAAAAAATATAGAGTTTTTTGCAAACAGCAAAAAAGGGATTTAAAAAAAACTTCTAATTTGCATTTCATTGCCATGACTTATGGTTGTACCTCGTCAACTAGTTTTTCCATGTAAAAAAACCCCCAGTAAGTCAATAAAAATCATTGAAAAGAATTTATCTTTTTAAAATAATTTATTTTCAGTAACATTCTTCATTCAACTTTAATAAAAATTTCATTTGTTTTAAATTTCATGATGTGAGTGAGTATCGATAACTTTTTTGTCTATTTAAATGGCGAATTGTTTTACAATGTTCCCATTTATTCTTCAATATTTTTTTGTAATAAAAAACAAAACAAAAACAAAAAACGATGACACGTTTTGGTAATCCGGATTTTATTTTATAAAAAATCCATTAATAAGCTTTTCAAATATTTAAACGATAAAATAAATCACATTTAAATAAAATGGACTTACGTTAAAATGAAATGAATGATTTTTTCTTAAAGTCACTAATTGAATAGAGTTTGATTATTTTCAGTTTTTTAGTATTTGTCCGCGATTAGTTTTGTTAAATTTGCTGTTGTAAACATTCAAGATTTTGTTATGCGACATCTGGTTTTATTTTCTAAACAATTAAGTACTGTTAAAGTAATTAAAGTTAATTTGTTTAAATCCATGCAAATGTAATTTTTGTCTTTAAAATTATTCTAAGATTTTGTTTAAATAGGTTTATATATATATATTTTTGTTTATTATTCTAGTTGCAGGTGATTTAAGTCCCTGACAATCCTGTGTAATCACACAATTTATTTGTAAGAAAATTATTAAAAAAACTCTGTCTTAATCAGAAAAATCTAAAGAAAATGGTTCTTAAGTGCAGTGCAGTTATAAGAAAAGCGGCAACTAAATATGGAACACAGATCCAACAGAAACTACTTTAATATTTCGTTATATTTGCACTTCTTATGTCCACTATTATTCATTTTCAAAACACATAAAATTATTTTTCTAATGATCTAAATACCTGAACAGAAAGCGAGTCGTGGCACATTTCCTTTTATAATATTTCTATGGAACCTTCTTATAAAGAAATAACCCTATAGACCGATTATCCTTGTATTAAAAGTGTAAAAACTTAATATGTAAAAGAATTAACTAAATTCTGTTCTGAGTGAGAAAGAAAATATTAGAAAAAATCAATTTAGATTTACTAGGCAAAAAAGCATTAAAGAGGAAAAGCTGTCATGGTTAGCAAACTTTAACAAAATAAGCCCTGGAGGAGATTTTCCTTAAGGTTTATTATGCATTTGTTTTTTGTTTTTTTAAAAGTGCCATAAAAACTGTTTATCTGTTTAAAAGTTTATAAAGTGGCTTTTCGAAGCCACTATTGCAAGGTAGTATCTTGGGACCATGGAGAAATATAAAATACAGTTAAAAAGTAGTAAAAATATACAAATATAGTATTCAAAATTCGCAGAATATAATAAATATGGGCATTTTACTGATTAATTTCACTGTCTTTGCATCAAACTTAGAAAAAAATTCAGAAGACCCAAAATTACTTTTTTGAATAATTAAAATTGAAAATTTAAAATTTAACTGTGCTATTTTTAAAAGATGAAATTGTGAAGCAACAAAGACGTATCTAAGAAAACTTAAAATACTTTTCAACGTCCTGGGCAGCATTTTAATAGACTATCGAGGGTACAGTGGAACAAGAATAAAGGCATTGTCTCTTCGTCTAGCACTAGTTAATCGATTTGAGTATATTAGCTTTTTAAAGTGAGCGCACTTTTAAGCTCAGCTCATTAAAATTAACAAGTTCGTTCATTTAGTTTAATAGCTCACTTTATGAACTAAATACAATTGATCGAATACAGTTTGGCTCAATTGTTTTTAGCTCATAAAGTTTTCAGTGTTCTGGGAGCAAATTATAGCATTCGATATCGATCGATACGATTTACATTTAAATTCCATAAAAATATCGATCGATATCGAATGCTGTAATTAGCCCCGTTTTTAATTTAAACCAAATTAATTTTTTGTTTGTTTTCTTTCTGCAATAAATTAATCAGAAATTTAAAATTTATACATACATATATATTACTGAATAATTATGCAATTGAAAAACAATTTATCAGATGTTATTTTTTTAATAAATTTTGATTACAACAGGATATTTTGCTTAATTTGTACCAAAATAGTTGTCAAAATTTCAACCAAATTTAGTTTATATTTTTTTACAAATTATAAATTATAATGAAAATGTTTAGTAACTGAGCTAAATAAGCTCAGTCTATCATCGTTACATATAGTTGAACTCAGGGAAAAGTTCAATTTAACTAGGTCGTTTACGAACTACACAAAACTGTCTATGCCGATATAACAGCAAGTATTAAAAAAGTTAATATTTAAAGGGTGTCTCTAAAAAGACGTAATTATAAAATCAATTATTATATCTCTTCAATCTCAACAAAATAAAAGATAATGTTAAATTTCAAAATTAAAGGGTTGTCCAAACATGGCTTACAATCCTTCATTAATAAGTCAAGTAAAGTCATTTGTGAGGAATATTTGCTAATTATCAGGATAAAAATGTGGTATAAAGTTGACCCTCTAATTTGTGATCAATACTTTATGTATAGGTCGACCTTAAGCCCAACAAAATATATAAATTATTTATCAATTATCAGGATATTTACAACGAAAATTTTCAGGTCTCTCATGGGAACATGTACATAATAATGCAATAAATTTAAAACCCAAAAAATCTTTTTTATTACGCTTGAGATGCAACTTTGTTTGCTGTTGAAACAAGTAAGATTGATATATTTGGCTATGTTGAATCTTATTTATCCTTCACCATCTATGTAAATCAAGTTAAGTAAGCCAAAACTTTTATACAGTTCAACAAAAGAATTGTGTATTTGTTTTTTTTTGTTGTAGTTTTTTTTTTTCTTTTCTACCTCTTTTTTCTTTTATGCATATGAAAGGGCGTATATTGACCCCTTTTTTCCACACAAATCATCCTTTATATGCCTTTGTTATTTCGAATGAAATTTCATATTTTTTTATTGGAAGTACAATTTTTTCAAGAAATTGTAATTTTGGTATAACATCCGTGATAATAGATATTTTGATAAAACTTAAATCGTATAGTTTAAATCATTTTTTTTTTTTTGTATTTTCGATTTCTAATGAAATTTCTAATTGCAAAACAATTTTTTTTAGAAAGTTTAATATTTTTGGTGAAATGTTGGTGAATATAAAATATTTTGATAAAATTTAGATGGTTTAGTATTATTCCAGTTACCTGGTAATTTATAATTTTTTTTTCTGAAATTTCGGTTTTCAATACAACAAATAAAAAAAAATAACAATCACCGATCACAATATAAAAAAACGTAAGGAAATTAGAGCGTTCCCTTTTCTATTGTACATGCCTCCACCATTTATGGATCAGTTTGCTTAATTTCAGCAGCATCTCTTTCGAAACTATGTCTGACAAAATGTTGGTCATAAATTTGTTGTAGCTCATCTGGGAATGTGGCAAAATCTGATCACGGAACAATACACGGAAAGGATAAAGAATATAAGGAAATGCAAATTATTAAAGTTACAAACAGAATGAAAAACTATTGCGAACCCCTTCCAACTGTGGTGAAGGGTATACTAAGTGTAGCTTCGGCAATGATGTATTTTTATTTCGCACTAATTTTTTTTTTTGCTTTTGACAGCATTTTTTATAAAAACCGTGAAAAAATACGATGTTATAATTTTTACATTAAAAATAAAACAAAATTTACCTCATGTTTACATAAACTTTTTACCGAAAAAATATATTTTGAACTTACAGAAACGCTATTTTTAATGCGAATGTAAATTGATATAACAAAAGCTTTTAAATTATTTTAAAATAAAAACATACAAGAACTTAAATAAAATATAACAAATTATTTAACCAATTAAATCAATTTAAAGGAAAATTAATGACATATTTTGTGGTAAAAAATTCTATTTCTTATTTGCTTAAGAGTTATTTATTGCTACATTAAGCAAAAGAAAGAAACAAAGTTTTTTGCTTTTCTGCTCTGCGAGGTCAGCGTAATTATAAATAAAAAAAATTAAATTTTCCAAGTTAAACTGATTCAACATAGATTGCAACTACAAAAATAATTTATAAATTAAAAACCTTAACACTTGGCGGATAAATGATTAAAACTATAAAAAATGAACTGACCGTAAACTTTACCATCAAATTTAAATACCAAAATAAAAATAAAAAAAAAAAAAAATATATATATATATATTGTTTATAGTTGCATTTTGTTGGATAATTTATTTAAAATAAATATTTACATTTTTTATAATTTTTTGAAAGCATTGTCTTTTCAATATTTTTCTAATGCCTTCTCCAGAATTTAAAGATGTTTTGAATTTATCAGTTTATATGTTCTGTTATTATGTTGCATCCGTTATCGATTGAAAAAGATATATTTTTTGTGCCTTGTATTCATTGAGCCAAATTTTTTAACTGTCATAATTCGATAATTCTGCCAAAAACTTTTTCCAATAGTCATTACTTTATAGAAATTAAAAACGTAAAAATACTTACCAAGCAATTCATTATTGAAATTAATTCTTCTTTTGCCATTTTTTGCATTTTATCAAGAAATATTCTTGTGATTAATGTTTTTAAGCTTCTGTCTTGTACATTTACTTATTTCTGTTTCTAGTTATTTTTTTTAAGCAGTGAATTGAATTGATCATACCACAAAGAATTTATTTCTTCATAAGAGATTTCCTTCATGGAAATAACAAAAACAAAAAAATATTGCCAAGGAAAAAAAAATTCCTTTGAATGTAATATAAGAATTTTTTAACTCACCTTTCTTTCAACTCTTAATGATATTTTTTATTTATTTTTTCTTCTACCTAAAATCATTAGGCTAAAGCAAGGAATTAACCTACACAGATTTTACTTTCGTTATTTGCTACTAAAAAAATGAAATAATCCTCCCTTAACAAAGGAAATTTAATTAATAAACAGAGTTTTTTCAGAACATATTCCAAAATATGCTATTAAATTAATTTAAATATATTGGCCTCTTCAGAAAACACACATACATACGTACATACATACAATTAAAAAATCCAAGCCCTAATACAATACAAATAATTTTTTAGTATGATGTATTTTTAAAATTATTGCCTTTTTTATATAATTTTACATTTGTTACATAATTTGTTTTTGTTACTAAAAAAATCTATCATTTGCTGGCTATTTTTTTGTTTATATAAAGATTTTAACACTCTCACCATGCAAAAAAAACCCTTATATTGCGTGTAGGCACCACTTCAACATAAATTTAATTTTAAGCTTCCATAGTAAATGACGAAATAAAGAGTGTTCAAAATTACCACTTAAAATGAGTAAAAAAAAAACTTAAAATTTTTTTTTCTGACTAAGTATAAAATATTTAGAATGTGATATTGCACTCAATGACGAATTTTTTGATTACTGAGCTCAACTTCGGCTGTGATTATTCGAGAAAGGCAAAGTTGGTTGGTCATTCTGAAGGCCATCAAATTGATAACTGAGCACGTGCTTAAAGGAGGAAACATTTACTTTGAATGTCAACAGCCTAGCGGCGCGTAAGGTTTGAAAAGATACAGTATCGAATTAAGGCTGAAAAGCGAGAGCAAAAAGGCTCTTCTTATGATGATAGAATGCGTAAATCATTTTGAAAAGAGTGTAAGCGGGCATCACCGCTAATTTTTAACTACAACTTGCTTTTGTCTGACTGGAAAATAAAGAGAACTTTTTAGTCCTGCGAGACAAGGAAAGGCAGTAGGGTCCCATGAGCTATCTGGTCAATTAAGAATTTGGCAAAAACAAAACTGCTACTGGGCTTGGACAAAAAAAAGCTAAAGATAATTGTGACTTCCATAACTGGTTTTTCTGCTATTTAAACAAGAAGCAGAAGATAGGTCAATGTTTGATATGTTTTCTGTAGGATGTGCGAGGGCGAAAAGAACGAAGAAGAGTTAGAAACTTTTCAGAACATTAAATGTCTCTGCACGCTATTGCAAGGCTACAGGGTTAGATGGATAGAAGATAGATTTTACCTTAGTCCAAGCGACATCGGAAAGTTTAATCTCGAGAATGCTGTCGGCTTTGGCAATATAGTCAGGTGGCTAGGGGACGAGTTGTAGAGAGTTAGTGACTCTTGGGTAGGAAATCTGAAGGAAATCATAATGGATCTCTAGTACTCCGAAATGAGGTGCTTCCTTTTTATACACACGACCTTCCTAAACTTAAACTAACGTAACAATTAAAAACAGTTTTTCATACTTAGCCTGTGTTGAGTTTATTTTGTTAATGCAGGGCAGAATGGAAAATAGGTTATAACGACTCAACTTTGAGCATCAGTGAGAAAATTCTTCTTACTTACATGGTGCTTAAGAAATATCCCATAAGCAGCCATACTAACGACAAAAGAAACTGGCAATATGAAGATGTGATCAGAATCGCCTAAAACTAAAAGTATATACAAATGTATGCATCTGCTCATGTTTAATTGAATTTTATTTAGAATAAGAATACGCTGTTGAAATATTTTTAAATTTTAAACTTATGTCAGTCAAACCTTATAAATGCTTTGGAGATTCCATTAAAAATGCTTTCAATAATTCTACTCCATATTTCAGAAATTAAATGCTTTTTAAGTAAGCAAAACCTGTTTTCAACAAAAACGTACTACACGCTATACAAAACCTTCACAACACATTCTTTACTATATGAGACACTGTCTTGATTTGTGCTCATCCGTTCTGGCAACTAACCGATAGGGCATTTTATATATAACCCTATTCTAAGTACCTCTGAACTCAATAAAAATAATTATCAGTAAACGTAAAAATTGCGTACATTCTGCGACATTCTGAGAGTGACGCAATTTTCCGAACAGCAAAAAACATGCAGGGAGTGAAAATTTAAAGTCAAAGGAATAGTACTAGAAAATGTTCTCACAATTATGTAGTTTCTTTCAACATTGGTCGCGAATTTTGGCATCCGTGTGTGTTCTTAAGGGATTGTTATTTAAGTATAAAGTTTAAGCAAAATCTAAATAAGAACAGCTCTAGTGATTTGTTGATTTCACGTAGAATCTCTTTTAAGTTACATTAAAAACATTAGGGCGTATAATCAATATTAACTATATCTTTAATATAAGAACCACACGCAACTGCTTCTTGTTCAAATAAATAAATTTTATTTAATTTTAATATAGTTTCTCAAACATGTTTTAAACATAATTTAATATCTAATAAATAAATCCAGAGAACAATCAAAAAAGATTTTCCTTTAAATGAGTTTGTTATACATCTCTTTAATTTGGCGTTATTACAAAAAAAAAAAAAAATAGGAAAAATATTCAAACTTTTTTGTTCATAAGAAAAATATTATAAATTAACTCAACAATTGTTGTCATAAAAAAAAGCACAGACAAGATAATAAATTAAATTTGAAAACAGCGAAATATTTGTGCCATAAATACGAAGAAAACAATTGTTAAAGATATTCGAGCCAAAATATTCAAGATATTTATTTGCACACCTTTTCTTGCAAAAACAAAATTAAAAGCAACAGCAGCAGTGGCTGCGGCAGCGGCAGTGGCAGCAATTTAATTTATTTTTTTATATCTAACAATACACACCTTCTTTAACAGTCTTCACCCATCGTATTAATTCATCATTCTAAACAGCGAAAAGTCTTTAAAGGAAACCAACAAGCGAAATCACGATAAAACACAAAAAAAAAAATCCGTATCATTGCAATATTTATTTATTTAATTTCGTTTCTACCTTTTGTAGATCTTATTTACTTATTACTTCACTAAGTTAAGTCCATGATGTTTCGAGCAGTAAGCAATTTATGGTTTATCCAGTGACGTTGGCAGAATGAAATAAATTATAAGAACGATAAGCAGCGAAAAATAAAATGAAATTATAAAAACAACTTAACTGTTGGATAAACACAACAACACGACAGCCAAAATAAACAAACAAAAATATAAGTTGGCAAATAAATACAAAATAATAACAAAAAAATCTCTAAATTTTAGTGTTTGGCAATGTCGAACTTAAAATATCTCTAATATTATCAGAGAAATATAGTAAATTTTCAATCAAATCTATACACGATTTATATAAATAAAAGAAATTATTTTGTTAAAACTATTGATTAACAAAATCTATTAATTTAACCAATAAATAGTTAAGAAATTAAGAAGATTGTGTTAAAAAATTATCAAAAACTATAAGTAAAATAGCAGTAACACATCCTATGGAAAAATCGCAAGAAATTAATTAAACTGAAATCTTAAAATATTTAAAGTAAAAATTATTTTATATATTGATTTGACTAAATTTTCGCTTTTTTATTTAATGTTTTTATTTTATTAAAGAAATGTAGCCTTTGTATAACTATATTCGAAGATTTTAGTAAAATTGAATATGGTTTTTAAAATAAAAAAAAGGATTAATGATTTAATAAGGAAATTAGTTTTAAATTAAATATATAATTGATTGATTTAAATAACTGTATTCTCTCAAACTTAACAAAATTGCAGTCTGCAAACAAATAAAATGACTAAGGTCTACAAAAGCTTTTTACTTTAAGGAATATAAAAATTATTCCTTTTTTACTTTATTTTCTTTTTGTTGCAAAAATTTTATGAATAAAAGATTTTAAATTTGGACAGTAATTTAAATATTTGTAAAATTTTTTTGCCCTGTTATTCTAAATTTTGAAGACACAAATAAATGTTTTACAATACTTCAAATATTAACCACGATTTGCTTAAGCATAAGCGGAAAATAATATCAGTGAAATTAAAAGATAATAATCTTGTGTTTCGGATTTCTTTAAAGCTCCTAATATAATAAAGATGATTTTAATTCTTCATCGACCTTTTGTTGATTTATTCAATGTTTGTTCTTCATAGTTTCCTATAGTTAGGCTTTCAAGGTCAAGCTTAAATAAAACAGACTATTTATTTAACATATTATTTTCCGACGTTTCGTTGGCGGTTTTTTCCAACATCATCAGGGAAAATTTTTTATTAAATCTGGCAACATTATAAATACAAAAGAAAATCTTTATAAGTAACAACAATAATCTAAACGTTAAAATTTATTTACTTTAATTTAAATGAAACCTAAGTTAAGCTATTAGCAAATAAAACAAATCTTTTTTTTTTTTAATTCTCCTCAATATAAGACTACGAAGGTTTTCGTTGAATTTTTAACCGACTTCTAAAAAAAGGTTATCAACTTGTCTGAATGTTGCTTTTGTTTTTAATGTTTGTGCCTGCATAACCCAGTCGTTTCTGAACCGATGTTGGAATTTTTTTTTCTTATTTGATACGGATTGGTCTCGGTCTTAAAAATAGTTCATAATTTAAAAAAAGGGTCTCCCCATACGATGTACATGTCTTTCATGTTTATTATAAAATTATTCTTAACCGTTATAGACAAATGCTTTAAAATTATACAGAATGCCGACTACTACGATCGATATAACAAATATAATTATTAATAATTATATTAAAGGGTGTTCTAATAATTTATTTAATTTATTTAATTTAATGTAAACGGCCATAAATTTTAACCGATATAGACAGCCTGTTAAATTAACTAAGAACCTGCATTGATTAGTCCACTATGACATTAATTATAATATTTTGATTTGGAAATTAAAAAAAAACCTGTATTGCTATGTTCGCCATAACAACAGGTATACAATATGAATTAATAATTTGACCTATATGGACGTATGTCTTGAACTTTTATGTACAAAATTTCGAAAATAAAACAGTCCTTGCCAGCAATACAGGTTGAAATTAAAAAAACCTGTATTGCTAAGTCCGCTACAGCAGAAAGAATAAGATTTAGGTTTGGAAACTAAAAGGTGTACCTAATTGCTAATGTAATTTGATATGCATGGCAAACCTTCTTAACTATTATTTTAAGCAAAAAATCAATCACAGTTTTTACCATACCCCCGATCACAAAAGAGAAAGAAAGGTATAATTAAGTTTGTCGTTCCATTTGTACTTTCTACAATATCCATTTCCGACCCTATAAAGTAGATACATTCTGACTTCTTATGCAAAGCAAAGTTGATTGACCGATGTCCGTCTGTCCGTCCATGTTAGTGTTGTAATCAACTTTGCCAAGGCAGCAGATGAGCTAGAGAAAATATTTTGCTATTGAACAGGTAAATACAACCTCGGACACAATTTCTACACCACAAAAATTATTAAAACACTCTTAATAACGAAAAACACCCACAGATGTTTACACTTAACTATAAAGAAATAAAAGACGGAAATATTAAAACTATATACCTTCAAGAAACATCAGAGGTATCAAACAACCTACCTTTATAATTCCACATCCTACTTGGGCCCATTAATTTGTCCCTTTGCATAATAAATAGACATTACTCTAGCAGAAAAAATTAACTGAACCGACAACTATTTATACAACAAATCTATCTCTCCGGTACTAATTGAAACGTGGCTTGAAAATGACATTCTCAAATCGAAAGTGCTCGCCAAACGTACCAAACAAACAGCCAGTGACGACGGTCTTCACCGAAAAGTATGATAACGGAACTTGTTATTATATTACGCGCAAAGAAACAAAATTTTGTATTCGAAAGTATTTTATGTTAACACTTTAAAATTCGAACTCCAACTTTTCAATTTAGTTAAAAAATTATGATTTAGAAATGACACGATTATTTATTACTTCATTATATAAGAAGGATTGCAGGATCTCACGGGCATTTTTGGCCTAAAAAAGGGAACATTTTTATAGTGCAACTGTAAATGTTACTAAAATTATTTGTTCTCGAGTAGCATTTTGCTTTTTTTTGTGTAAATAATTATAATAAACCAACGTAAAATAGATTTATTTAAGAATTAAAATGGTTAACACCAAAAATATTTAGTTCTCAACAATAGATATGATAAACAAATTTTTCTGCTTATTTTAACAGTAATTTTGGCGCCATGGCCAAATTTTATTTAATTTAATTTTTTTAAATTACTAAAAGTCGTTTTGACAACTTGATTGTTAAAACGAGTTGATAAACTAATAATACCTAAAAAGAAACCAGTAGTTTTTTAATTATGGTGTTTTTTTAGACAACATTTTAATTAAATGTTAGTGTTATTTGTAAGGTATTTTATATTGCCCTCGTATAGTTCGAAAAATTAAGCGAATGTTGTAAGTTAAAGGTGCGTGAAAATCTAATTAAGGTAAAATAGAAACCTGACGGAATTTGGATACTTTTAAGCAACATTTAACGAATTTGTTTTTTATTTATGTATTTGTTTTGCTTCTCGTTAAAGAAATATTGTTAGTTGGCGTATATTCTTGTTATTTCGTTATCATTTTTTAGTCTGCTGAAAACCGTATATAAACTTTGCTTTCAGCGAGTGTTTGTGAAGTTTTATAGTTCTTATAAAGATTTTTTCTTGAAGAAGAATGGTTTTTACCTTAATAAAACTCCCTTTCACTAATCAGCGTAATATTTGCTATTTTTCCTTCCTTATTTTTCAGATTTCTTACAATGTAGACGTAAACTGTTGAAGAAGACATTTTTTTTTAATTTATTAAAATGCAAGACAAAGGAACTACATTTTGCTAAGTACCTTGTAAGCAAATTTTTATGCTGTTCAATATCTGATCTACTGTGCTTTATTAGGAAATAACAAAGTCATATCTTATCTGCAACAAGAAGTTAATCCATGCAAAAGCAGACAAAAAAAAAATAATGTGAGAAAAAGGGATGGCAGTTGGTAATCATGTTTCTAATGACCTTTAAAGGAAGATGCTAAATACTTAGAACTAAATTGTCTTTAGATATTTTTCCTAATTAGTTGTTGTATTCTTAGGTTCACATACATATTGGAAGATTCCATAAAATAACATTGAACATAAAGGCAAGAACAGCAGGAACAACTTGTTAAATTACGATAATTATTTATTTTTTTAGCTAATTGATCTGGTTTTGTTGAAACTGGCATAAGAAACGTTAAAAAAAAACTAAGCTAAAAGTAAATTTAATGAGCTTTAGATACCCTCTCTCCAAAGTTACAATTACAATAAAATTTTAGATTGACATAAAATATAAAACGGTTTTATTAATAATAAAATCTCTTCATTAGGATGCATTATAATTATTAAAAACAATACTAGTGATAATATAACATTCGCATTATTTATTATTCAATGCTAAGAAAATTGGCAATTAATACGTTCATCTATTTATTAACTTCTTACTTCTTACTTACTACTTAACCTGTGGATGTGTAGTTAGGGATAAGGACAGTCCAATAAGCAAAGCGGTGATTTTAATACAAATTAATTTTTATTGTAATAATTCATTAAATTTAATTATGATTTAAAAGATAAATGTAACTGAATACAATTAGGTAAAAGGTTTTAACAAATTGTGCAAATATAGATAGACTTAAGAGATTATTTACGTATTTAAGTTTACATTAATTCAATAATGTAGCTTTAACTTGTAGATTTTAATTAAAATGCAAGTTTGTTCTTACCCAGCAAAACTTTCAGGAAAGGTAATCGCGTGTGAAACTAAGCATTTTTGGTGGAAGGACTTCCCAACAAGATTTCCAACCTAATGATTTTAACAAGGCATGAGACTTTTATAATCAATTATTGAGAACTAATTACAACGGTTATTACAGGAAATAATATTAATTATAATTATCAGCGATTTTTTACAAAAATGAAGAAGTTTGACATATTTTAATAGTTTCAAATTGAAACTGAAGAAGGAAAAGTTCTATATGTTGCTGCACCGAATTTTATACACATTTCACTAAAAGGATTATCTGTAAAGACAGGGTTTTTTAGAAAACTTTTAATTTGCTAAAAGCTTTTAATTTTTAATGAAATTTTAAATTTCTTATTGCAAAAGCAATTTATTAGCAAAGTGGTCATACATATTCTGTAGTTCATCAGGCAACGTGGCAAAACTGAATTTAACCCGATTAGGGATAGACAGAGAAGTGAGCATCGACTCCCGATTGTACAAGGATCATAAAATATATGTGGTCGGAAATGAATATGGCAAAAATGACAAACGGAATGACAAACTTATAAGTTCATTTTCCGTCTGTGGTGATACCCTTCTCAAAGCACTTTTAATCGGTTTTACTACAAATACTTTTACTTACTTCCTTTACGAATTTTCAAAGCAAATATAAATATGATTATTTATGATACATTCTTAAGTATTTCCAACTCGTAATTAAAATTATTAAAAAAAACGTTAACGAAAAAAATGCTCCAAAATATGCTGTAAGACCCTAAAATCCAGAAACGATAATAAGAAATCAACAAAAACAAATAATTAATCCTTCTTTTAGCTAGGCAGTTTTAAATTAAAAAAATCACAACAACTTTAAATAAATTTAGAATTCTAGATCTGTCTATACTAGAACTCTTATTTTGTAATAAAAACTTGGGCGGCTATGGATCATGTATTACGTTACCACTAATAAAGAAAATTTAAATTTTCTCTTTATCGTTATTTTAATATTTTGTTTAAGAAACTTACACAACTATACTATTAACATCAGTTTTCACGTTGAGTGCATTATATTTATTACTATGTATTTGCATATAGCCTCCATAATTCTAAAACAGCTGTTCTACAAATGTAATAAATCGTAAAACAATCAGCTCAAGAAACTTAAATATAAAATAAATAAAGAAATAAAATTGATTTTGATGTAAAGTAAGAAGAAAAAAAGAAATTTAATAAAAAATACTGCTTTATTAAATAAGAATCATAAAAAATAAAATGAATAAAATATTAAGGATATAAAATTTTTGCTACTTTAACATCCTTCGTAAGGGAAAAAAACAATTACAGAGGTTGGGAAATGTTTGCACACTTTAGCCAACAGTTATATTTGTATACGTTTTTATGAGTAAGTTGTGATTATTTTCAAGACAGGAGAATGATAAAGCAGCGCAAAGAAAATTGTTAACTTTGCTGAAAATTGCTAACTTTATTTTTTTGCAGAAAAATTAAAAATTAGTAAAAAAAATGTATTAAAGAAGCTGTTTATTCACCGCATCACATTTATAATTATTTAATCAGCAATTTTTAAATGGCCCTGTAATACAAACATTGCATACTATCCCACTAGTTTAATTTAAATTATTAAATTAATAAAAAAAACACTTTATCAAAGCAAAATTCATTTGCAGAAGTTTTCATTTTTTGTCTCTTTTTATCAACTTTTAGTCCATTTATTTTGCGAAAGTCAAATTTGATCCACTTAAGTTGATTTTCTTTGTCTTCTGTTTTTTTATTGTTTGCTTTCAAAATTATTTTTAGGTTTTCTTTAGTTAGATAAATGTAAATATAATTGCGGCAGTGGCTTTGGTATTTCTTTCCTTTTTTTCTGTTAGATGGCTAAATGGATTGTTGGTTTTTATTCAAATTAACGATATTTTTATTAGGAAAAAAAAAAATAATAAATAAAAAACAACAGACTGATCAAGAAATGCTACGAACCCTCATTTAATAGAGAAATATATGCCAAATTGGGTGAAGTTATTTCACTTGTTAATAGTAGATGCCGAGTTAGAAATAATTTAAAAATAAACAAATTGAAGCAATTTACATAGCGCCTTTTATACCCTTCACCACAGGGACTGTCTAATGTTTATGACAAATGCTTCAATATATGTTTATTTAACGCTTTACACTCTGATATTTTTTATACCAGTTTCTAAAGCCTTTTTTGATAATAATACAGTTAGAATATTAAAAGTTTTTACGATTTCCCTGCCCATAAATTAGAATTTTATTTACCATTATTGGCATCCTGGATAGACTGCAAAAAAAAATTTTAAATTTCTCTAATTCCATAGTTAGAACCGCAGACGTTATAGGTAATAGTAAACCGAATTTTCTTAAAAGGTTTTCAGCAAGTCCTGTAATGTTTACCGTAAGTCGTATGTCAAAAGCTTACTCATTGTGAAATTAGACCATAGTGCAACGAAGAGTTGAACTTTTTTTTTGCTAAATAATACATAATAATTAATTAGATTTTTCCGATATTTTTATCTATACTTTAGGGAAAAAACTGGTTTGAGGTTACGGGAAATTGTTTTTTTTTTCTTTTGTTTTTAAAACTCTTCAAAGAAATTTATATCGAATTAATAATAAAAAACTAAGTGCCTTCCATACAAATTTTTCAGACAAATTGACTGTTTGTAATACAGAAACAACAGATTAATATCCCATTTTTTACTTAATATTAATGAAAAGTTTTATATTTACTATGTTACAAATCGTGATTTGTAATGATACGTGTCGGGAAATTGAATAAATATTTGCATTTGGTCAAGTTTTTGCTTAATCTAACTGCACCTTTATAAAATTATTCCTTCAGAAAAGAATTTTTGTTATGAATACCTGCATTTTTCAACATGTGTCAATATGAGAGTTAGATAGGGTGGCATGTCATAGTGTCCAAGGACATATGATCCACGGAATTTATGTTAACTTAAAAGTAACATAATGTCCCTGGACATTCGCTTTGAAAAACGTCCTAATGTCTGTGGATATTGTGTCGTTTTTAGTATGGACATAGAGTCACTTATGAATACATCCTAAGCTTGCTAGGCATTTCCTGCATAGTCAGCCTTCGTCCAGGTGCAAAGATTTTCTACTCTATGATATAATCAGCACCGGCTTTATTAACCAAAGGGTTTCTGCATAGCCTACATCGGCTGCTCGCAAGAATTTTTCATCTATGATATTTATAACATCGACTTCGCCTAGCAATCATTTTCTGCATAGCCGAACTTTGTTCAGACCCAGAGATTTTCTCCTCTATGGTATAACAAGCATTGGCTTTGCCTAGCAAAGATTTTCTGCATAGCAAAGGTTTTCTCCTCTTTGATATAAACAAAACCGGCTTCACTTACCAAATAGTTTTTGCAAACCAGTTTATAAAAACTTTGCATTTTTCTTATATAGAATACCATAAGATATGAACGTTATGAAAGTGACATAATGTCCATTAACTTTATGACACACTACTATTTAAATATCGCTCTGTGGCCCCATCTAGCTATACTTCTTGATCCTCTCTGTTTTACTAAATGGAGCCACACTATTTTGTTTCTTCGGCGAGACATGAACTTCCCAATACCTTGTTTAGCAAACAAGCCGTAATCCACAGACCACTTATGCTGTACATCTAAGCCAGTCATCCCCATTTATCAATAGCCACAACATACGTCTGCCATATGCTGTTGTTATGCTGTTAACTCCCTGAGCTAACATCTAAAGCTCTTTCTCTTATGATAAAGGCCGTTTTAACAATTATCTGCATTTCTTTCATAAAAACAGACTTCTTTCATAAAATATCTCCTATGGCATGTTATTTTCCTTCTTTTCTGGGAGGTTTGTAGCAGATATTCTCAATTTTTTATTGGATCATATACTACTGCCATTATTATTTTTCGTGTACAGGCGCGCATATCGTGATCTTCTGTTATATAACACGAACCTCTTTAAATGCAGCCAAACGAAATTGCTCAACTAGTCTTAGCTAATTGTCTTATTATTCTTTATACACAGCACTGGTGGAAGAAATTTTTTCATCCCTGTTTTTTGTCACGCACACACGGACAACAAAAACTTTGTTGTTTTTTAGATACCTTAAACTCCAGTAGATTGACTTAAAACTAAAAAAATTATGATGAATTTTAACGAAGGAAAATAAAATTATCAATTTTCGATTATTATCTTTTCAGCAATATTGAACAGCTCAACTCATGGCAAAAAAGAATCATCATTTATTGAACAGTAAAAAAATTGGATCAACATTTCATTTTCATTAACTGTGCCATCATTCAAAACGTCACGATACACAAATTTCTCAAAGAAACTCTCCGTATCATAAAAGCAATGTAATTTTTTCAGTTAAAAGTGAATTCCGTTTGTCTATCAATAACTAAAAAGCAAAAGAAAATAGTAGAAAAAAAGGAAACAAAAAAGAAACATAATATTGTTTTATGTAAAAAACAAAACATTTATTTGCACAAAAACAATTATTTCCAATTTAAATACAAATACCAACACAAACACACCAAAAATTCCACAAAACAACCAGGCTCTACACCAACTGAAATTTATTTCAAATACAAAAAGAATAACATAAAAATAATTACAAGCTGGCGTTCTTTCAAAATATAATGTGGAGCACTATTTCACCGACAAATTCGAAAAAACTATTAATTGGCAGCACACGCAGCGTTGACTATGTCGGTGATAATTCTACAACAAAATCTACAAAGATTTCAATCGCAATGGAAATTCATATACAAAATAAGTGCATTTCAGCATAGCGTATCACTCTGGAGGGCGGTGCAGAGCCCCCATGGCTACAGGGCCCCCTTAAAGCGGCATTTTTGGGGGCCACTGGCGTCGGCAAAACAAGTATTTTACAGGTGAGTTGTTTCAATCGTTGTTTACAAAGTGTAGTAAAATGATATTAATTTTTAATTAAAAAACACAATTTTAATTTAAGTAAAACTCATTGCTTTGAGTGGTAAAAAGAATTTTTTAAAACTTCATTCCATTAATAGTCAATTTAATACTTTGACCTACAAATACCTCTCTGTCAATTATAAACTCTGCTCTAAGACTTCTTTAACTTTTCAACACTTGCCGGCACACAAATGGCGACAAACAATTTTATGACAGCCTTCACTATTAAACAAACAAAGGAAAAATAATTTATAAATTTTATATTTAACCCACCCTCCATTTCTTTGGCAACTTATTTTTTTGATACTTTTCCAAGTCATTTCAATTAATTTGTAGGAAAGGGAAATATGTAAAATATTTTAAGAAATATGGAAACTCAAAAGCATCGTTCACTAGTTACGAATATTATTAAAAAAAAAAACGAAGACCAAATTTAAATAATAACAAATTTAGCCAAAAAGCAAACATTACTGTGTTAACGCATTTCGCAAAATATTTAAAAAAATAAAATTTAAATCAATATCTCTTTTTGTGCTTTCAATATACAGGGTGTTGTTTTTTAAGTCCAATAAAACTTATGAACCTACAAATCATTGTAAGTTGATTCACACTTTACTTTGAAAATCAATCTTCAATGCAAGCTACTTTTAGACAAAAAATTGTAAAAATATTGATGACATTGACCCGGTCGAGATGTAAAACAAAACGACGCTTGAAGTCATTGACGAACTAAAACAAAGTTTGGCGATAAACTGGCTTCCAAGGATGTGTGACCTGACACCTCTCAAGGGTTTGGAATTAACTGGGAAACGGGAAAAAATTAATCCCGGTATTCCCGGAAAAAAAATCAAACAAGTTTATTTAATGAAATGATAAAATGAAAAATGAAAATGATAAAATGAAAATGAAAAATTCATAGTTATATTAAAACATAAACAAACAATTAAGATAATTGTTAAATAATAATTTTAACAGTTTATAAAACTAAAAACAATTCTGGTACCAAAAATTACAGATCTAAATTTGTACTACATAACGAGAGGTAACAAAGATTAAAATACTGAATGAGTATTAAATTAATAATTTTTCGAATCATATGAATTTAAAACTACATTTAACAATTCACAAGACATAGTGTTGCTTGTTTGCGAAATTTCCACCAATAGAAAAAACCCTTTTACTTTCCTCTGAGGACTATAAAGATTATAAATGTTCGTGTTTCAAATGTTAGTGGCTTCGAATAATTTATATTCCTTTTTAAACAAATTATTAACTGTTTGTTCTGTTTTATAACTTACTAGCAGTGCCCACGACTTCTTCCGGGTTTCTATAAATAGTGTTAAAAATTTTCCATCTGCAAAAACTAAATGACTGACAACTGTTACAGTACCATTATATCGATAAAATTGGGTGTCTTCACATTAGTATCTCTAGTTTCTCTACAAAATAACATATTTTTATGAAAAATAGTATCCTTCATTTGAACCAAGATTCTAAGGGACCACCTCACAAAATTTTATTTAAGCCCATCTAGCAGTTTTTACGTGATGCGAACACAGCAGACGAACAGACAGACAGAAAAAATTTTCAAAAAATATTTTATGTACCGATGTGTAGATGTAGTAAAACTTAAACGAAACGAGATATTTGAAAATTATCAAATGTCACAACCAAAATATTTGAAAAACTTTCAGTGTATTTTTTACAGTGCTAAGGATATTATACTTTTCTCGTCCCGGAAGTTTAGACAAAATTTTTACGGGAAATTGTGGATAGTGTTTCCTAAACCCTACACCTGTCTGTTATTTCTTGTTGAGTCACTTCAAGTCACTGGGTTATGCTAAACAAATCAGCAACAATAGACGCCATATAGAATAACATTATTCGTATAAGTTTTGAGAATGCTCGCATAAGTAGCCCAACATTACACCCTCAGAACGGGCTTCGTCAAGACCTGAAGCGGTGTTCGTTTACCCATTTTTTTTTTAAATGAAATATTTTTCAACTAAACTTCATTTTCTTATTTATTTTTTCTTACTATTTTTTACAATTCGAAATTTATGTGCTGTTTCTGTATTACAGGCGATCAAGTCGTCTGGAAAATTTGTATGGAAATAAGTTAAAAAACTGAGTGCTTTTAATACAAGTTTTTCAGACGAGTTAATCGCCTGTAATACAGAAACAACACAATAATCGTGTTGAAAAAATACCGTCTACATATGCATAAAAATGATTTCTTTCATATATATAAAAGTAATTAGAAAATGTTACTTTGTTGACTTTATACAATGACAAATATTAAATTTCTATTTGTTGTGTTTTTTTTGTAACTTTCCATTTATTCTTATTTACAGCAATTTTTCTACCATGATTTTCCCAATACACATCAAACAACAACCAGACGAAAAGTATACAAAAGCTGCCTGGTATGTGATACATGCATACGAGAGCTGATGGTAATCGATGTTCCACCCCAGGTAAATAAATTTCTAAATAGTTTTGAAATGTCTGCATATAAGAAATGACTTTTTAGTAACGGTTAATTGAGATATAATTTGATTATTTACACAAAAGCTAATTAGCGTTTTTTTATTCTTCCAAATTTTTTTTACTATTGTTAGGATATTTATGGCAAATGTATGCGCTGTAGTGCAGTTAGTCACTTAAAAATATTTCAGATTGCACAAATAAAATTACTTATTAATTGATTCAAGGAAAGACACTGGCTCTTAAAATTATCAGAATGATCTAATCTGCTCCAGTAAAGCCATAATAACAAAATAGAGTTGACGATTAGAATAAAGGGAAAGCTCATTATACTTGATTTCACCCGCTTGTGTAAAAATACTATTTTTTATTGAAATGATTGTGCTGCCAGAACGGCATATGTATCTTCAAAAACAATACAATCGCTATGGAAAAATGAAATAAGATGGCTAAGAAATGATTATTAAAGCTTTGAAATTTTACTGTAAATAAATAAATTAATTAATAAATAAGTTAAAATTTACTTTTTTCGGCTTAGGTTCGTTTTTAAATTTAATTCATTTAACTCAACAACAGTTAATATGATACTGGAACAGCATCTATAATGTTGTAAGGAAACAAGCATGAATAATTAAAATCCAAAAATTGCATTTCATGGCCATACCGACGGTTGGTACAAAGCAAAAACAAATGTGCAAGACGAGTTGCAAAAAGAACAACAAAGAAATGCTTTGTGTTGTGTGTGGACTTCGTCTAACCAAATTAATATTGATACAAATATTACTCGTACTCTTAGTAACAAAACTAGTCAGTTAAAGAAATGGTTTTTACAATGTAAACAACTTAAGATAGATAGATGCAAAGAATGCTGAAGAAGGTTGTAGCGATCTAGAAAATGCTGCATTTCATTCTGCTAATGTCTAGTGTCTCTTGTTTACTTTGAAAAACGTCCGCATCCATTTGTAAATAATTTTTCTTTCTACAGATTTGAAGAAATTTAATGAAAAAATGAACATTAGCCGAAAAAAGTAAATTTAAATTCATTTAAAATATCCACTTTTAAAATCCTGATTGGGAAAAAATTAAAAAATAAAAATAAAATAAAAAAAAATAAAATAAAATAAAATAAATATATAAGCAAATAAATAAATAAGTAAAATTATGGGTTAATCAATAAATAAATAAAGAAGCTCTTAAAGAGGTTGGTTACATGAGGATGTACTTTTATCCTTAAAGTCTTTAACTCAACACTTTTATGTTTAATTATAGATTAAAAATTTATGATTAATATTAATAAAGCAAAAGTTTAATTTTTAGAAAATTAAGTTGGAATTTAAACAAACGATGTATTCATTTTTTTTAAGTTTCATAGACAGATCGATTATAGACCAAACAGAAGAATACTGATTTGGAGCACTTTTAGTTTGGGTTTCATTTCTCACTATTTGTTGATTATTAAAAGGTATTTTAGAATCTTCTTATTCATTACCGTGACCCGCGTAAGCTTTAAACATTAGGCGACGTGTACATGGATGACATATTTACAATATTAAAAAGAGATAAAGTAGAAGAAATAGTAATTATAGTTTAAATTTAATTTATTAATTTAAACTATTTCAACAGACAAATACAATTCACAGCTGAAAAATAAATAGAAAACAAAATATCGTATTTGGATACTCTAGTCAATAGACAACAAGACAGAATATTACTGAATTGGTATCAAAAACCAAAGGCATCTGGATGACTGATAAACTTTTGTTAAAAATATCCTAGAAAAATTATTATAAACACAGCCACAAATTTTGTCAGAAGAGTTTTAGACATAAGTAATACGGTTTTTTTACAAAGACAACAAAATCAAAATTATGGACACATTGAAATTAAATGACTTTCCGATAAGAGTTGTTAAAGAACTAATGAAACATGTAGAAGAAAAAAGTACAAAAAAGACAAACCGCTTATCATTTTTTAAGGAATAGCCTATCTATCTGGGCTATCAGAAAGATTAAAAGGCTTTGATATTTATAACGCCAAGAAGTACCAATTAGCCTTCAGGACGAATAACTCAATGTAATATGAAATCTAAAATAGACAAAGACAAAAGCAACGTTGTGTATAGTATTAATTGTAGCGGAGACGAATCCAGTAAGTGTTATATGATTTTTTTTGAGAAAACTAAAACAAAACTTGAAACTAAACTTGCATCACATAAGTGAGACTTAAAAGCTATGAACAAACCGGTAGGGCAAAAAACAGCAGTGCTACCCACTGTGCGCTGAAAAAACATACACCAAACTTTGACCATGTGAGAGTATTAAAAGAAGAGAAAATTAAAAGAAGAGAAAAACTATTGTAAAAATACACTCTAGAAATGTTAAACATAATTGACGTTCCATCAAATAAGAGATTAAATTAAAAACAAGACAGCGAGTAATTCGTTTAAATTTACAGGAAGTTTGTTAGTAAATAAAATAAAATAAATAAAATAGATAACTGGTTACTGTGCCCTTTATAATATCTGTATCGTTAATTTAATTTTGTTTAATAAAATGTAAATATTTTTTGATAGTTTTATTTGTTTTAATGTAACAGAGTTTTTTGTATTGTTTTGTATTTTTTGACAGTTTAGCCTGAGGATGAACTGGGAATAAAAATAAAAATTAAACAATATTTACTGTGTTTTAATTATAAACAACGACCTTAAGCCAAACTAAATATATAAATTATTTATCATATTTCTAATACTCATTAGTCCATATAGCAACTTCGCCTGCCCCCAGCTCAAGCTTAAAGGTCATCCGTTGTAGCATTAGATGTCTGAAACTTTTGTAAAAATTTAATAATTTTGTTAACTTAATCAAGAATAGTACAAAGTTTTTGGTACTCCTTTAGGTTCTCTAGTTACTTTGCGCATTTTTTTTCTGTGTACTAATTTATCAGCAATCCTTCTTGTTACTTCTAACTAGACTTAAAATAATTTTGAAATACTTAAAAGGTATAATTTAAATTTTCCAGCAATAATTACGCCCTCTTAAACCACAAATTAAATTAATTCTGCTATGTTGTTTAGTAACAAATTTGAATATAAAATATAACTTCAGACGTATATAAAAAATAATAAAAAAATAAAAATAATTATTACTTAAAAGCTGTTTTATTGTCACAAAACCACAAAAAGGGCTAAAGTATGCCGCTTAATTTAATACAAATATTTTACCCGGTTGTTTATTAAGCGACTTCACATTGGTAAGAGCACTCTTCTCGTTGGGATTTATGTTACTAGAAGTACTTGAAACGCCCTGTCACACTAATGTTTCAAGCTGCAAGGAGAACTATAAATTAAAAAATATACTTGTCCGTTTATCATGGCCACTGTTTAAAATGAGAAAAAAGTTTTTAAATATTTTATAATAAAACAAATTCACTGTAAAGCAAATTCATTTAAAAAGCAACGAAATAATTAAAACCCTTTTTAGTTCAACAAAAAAACAAACAATCATTTAAGTAAACCTTAACGAAAAATTAACAATCTACATTTACATTACACTACACGTATTGTAAAATCATTTTATTTAATTTCATTTTTTATTTATTTTTATTGGATCGACAATGAAATTCAAACTGAGCAAAAGAAGAATTAAAAAAAATTAAATTAAATGAAAATCATACTCCTCTTAATGCAACTCAATAACGTATGGTCAATTAAAACTTTTGTAATTTCCATTTATTTCTTTCAATTGTGTCAAACGTCAATAACAGAAACGATTTCCAGCTGATAATTTTGATGAATGGAACAATGGCCATCCGCTGGGGTTGAGAACAGTTCATGCGTATGTTTTGGTATTTGATATGGGCAATTTGGAAACATTTCGAGTAAGTTTTATTTATTCATAATAATCATTTGTAGTTGTTGTTGTTATCATAGGATAACTTAAGCAAAAATTGACTGACATAATATTAAAAAATATAAAAGAAAGTTAATAAAAAAGAATTTAAAAACCTGCCTGATGATTTGGCAATTATTTATTGAAATTTCTTTTACTCCTTTTTAATGGTGCAAATGTTTAAATAAACCTTTAAAGAGAAAACACGAAAAGAATTTATAATTTCAAACTAGTAAAAACTTGCTTGCATTATTTTTTAAGTATTTAATTATTGTTTAATATTAAATTTTAAATTCTACATATTAAAAAATTTATAATTTTCTCTCCTTTATCTTGTCTTCTTTTAACAGTATTGCAGGTCTATGAGAGATCAAATTTTAGATAGTTTTAGTCATCGTGATTTTAGTATAATTGTAGTTGGCAATAAATTTGATACAATAAATGAAGCACAAGCAAATTCACAGGTAAATACATTTTTTTAATTATTCATTTATTAGAATTAAAAAAGGGAACTTCAAATAGTTTTATTTTTGTAATAAATTTTAAAGTTTCGCTTCGTTTGTAGTTATTAAAATATTGTTTTAAAAATTTTTTTTAAATTCTTACTTTGAGGTTTTTACTATTTCAATTTACATTTGAATTTGATTGTCTGGAACAGCATCTATAATGTTGGGAGGAAACAAGTATGAATGAATAAAAATAAAAATTGCGTTTGTGGCCATACCGATGGTTAGTACAAAAGCAAAAACAAATGTTCAAGACAGGTTACAGTGAGAACAATAAGGAAATACTTTGAGTTATATGTTGACCTCGTCTAACCAAATTAATACTGATTAGTTGATAGATGCGAAGAATGCTGATAAAGGATGTAGTGATCCAGAAAATGCTGCATTTCATTTTGCTAGTGTCTAATTTTTCTTGTTTTCTTTGGAAAACGTCCGCATAAATTTGTAAATAATTTTTAATTCGAAAATTTTTAGAAATTACATTACAAAATGAATCTTAGCCGAAATTTTGATTCTTTAAAAAAGTATAAATCTCTTACAAAATCGTTTTGAAAAAAATTCTTTAATTAAGGGGGGTTGGTTATACAAAAAAGGAACACAATGTACATAATTTGAATGTATGATTCAAAGGTTTCCCATACAACCCATAAAAGTGCTCCCATAGGTGACATAGTTTAACCACTTGGACTGTGCCTTTTGAATTGTTATAAACAAACACTTGAAAATTACACAGAATATGTACTTCTATCTCTATAGTCCCATATGTTTTGTAATGTTGTCTGATGTATATGTCCTCGCCTATTAAACTTATTAATTTAACATTTAAGATCTAAAGTTAAAGGGTGTCCCTATTTTCACTTATTACAGACAGGCACTTGGAATTCAAGCAAAGTAAGTAATACACTCTTCAGTAGTACTATGTTTACAATTATATGTAAATTTAAGGGCGTTCTCATAGTTTGATTTATCAGGCCCTGTCTTTTGAATCGTTATGGTCAAACACCGTAAAATTACATAAAGTGCGCACTTCACTATCCGCTATTACAAGGAAAATAAAAATTTTAAATTAGAAATTAAAAGGTGTGTGCAAAGGTGATATTGTCTGATGTAGATGCCCTTGTCTCTTAGGCCTCTATAGACGGACAATTGATATTTAAATGAAGTGCGTATAAAAAATTTTTATTCATGCTCCATGACTTTCTGGCCGTCTGTCTGTTTCGAAGTCGAAGTGGGAATAAACCGAGAAGTAAAAATGCTACGAAATATGATCGATTTTTGCTTCTGGTCCATTATATTAGTCTAAATGAAGAGGCATTAAACAAAATAAAAGCAAATTCTTTCACTTTAGTAAATGGCAGTAAGATTTAACACAACCGATTGCGGAAGCATAAGAGCTTGCTAATAAAAAAAAACGGACTTTCAGTCGAGAGTCTTGAAAGAGCTGCCACAGAAGCAATGAGCATACTTTTTAATTAAGTTTCAAGATTCTTCTAAAATTATTCATTATACGTCTGACGACTTTGAAAACAGAATAATCTTTGGATGACAGGGTTAGTAGTTTTTTATCAAATGCAGTAAAAAACGTAATTCGTTTGTCGGAAATTTTTGTGAAAACAAAAATATATTTTGAACTGGAATTCAACAAAAAATCTTTTATAGTAGATCGCCCGATGATCTGACAAAAGCAATCAGCGAAAGACTATTCAATTTTAATTTTGGTATTAAAAATTTTTAATTTTGCCTTAATTTTTGAAGACTAAAAGAAAATTTATTTTATTTCATTTGCATTTAAACTATTATTTCATAGGAACGGGTGGTCCAAAAGCAAGTATCCATATGGGTAATTTTAACAGCGAAAGTCATTATCATGCAGTCGCAGACTAAAATGATTCGCTTCAAGCCTGCTGAAAGTCAAGAAATATTGCTGTACTCACACTATAAATATAAGAATATAAAGCTTTATTACAGTAGTCTTATTTTTCCGATCCCAGCTTTGGGATTTTAGAACACATAGGCAAAAAAAAAAAAAAAATCGACTGAGCATCTGAAGGATCTCCATCTTCTACAGGCCTGATAATTTTCATACGAAATTTTGTGTAAACGTTCACATATTTAGTTAAATTAAAGCTAAAAATCAATTATAAATTCATAAAGAAAATTTTTTTTCTATCAATGATAAAAAATTGATGGCCCTTTTTAAAAGTACTATATTTGGATATGCCAAATCGTATACCCCCTTCGCAATTTATCTAAATCTTGTTTAGTGAAGTAAACCATCGGTTCTTAGTAATTTTAGTTTTTCCTTAAAGATCTCTTCAAAAGCTTTTAATTGATACCCATATTGATATTTAAAAATTTTGAAAATTTCAGTGGCCCGTAACCCGGAAAATATTGGCGTGAGCAAATTCTTCTACGTGATATAGATATATTTTTTTTGATTGCAGATGGTATAGAAAAATTAGAGGTAGGCGTGGTATTTTGCACGCCGCATCGAAGGACGTAGACCGATCTTGCTGATTTACAACAGCATCTTTTTCGACACTATGTCTGATCGATTGGCGCATTAAAATTTTTTCTAGCTAATGAAGTGCCTCGGCAAACTTGATTTCAACAGTTACACGGACAGACAGACGGATATCGCTCAATCGACGCAATAATTTTGAACTTTTTAAATTGAACATTTTCTAGTTATTTAGTCGGAAAAGACATGGTTTTCAAAATAATTTTGTCTCATACTTACAATAAAAAATTCCAAAAAAAATGCTGAAAATTGTGCCCAACATATTGAAAAAACTGCACCAGAGTATCGAAAGATCAAAAATGTTTATTTTAAAATGCTCATAGTTCAATCATTTTAAAGCATAATTTGCAGATTTAAGCTCCATTTTGTATGTATAAAATAGACCTTTAAATCGTGTATAATTTTTGAAATTAAAAAAAGGCCAAGCATCAGAAAAATTTGCAAGTATGAGATAACCAAATTTGAAACCACATAGCGCCAACTCTACAAATTTAATGGTACCCAGCCTTAAAACTTGAGCTCAGGTAGTCCTCTACCTTGTCCATGTAAATCTTTTGGATCAATCCGCCTTGCCTTTTACAAATGGCTAAGTTTTTCCAAAATATTTTGATTTTGCCTCACTGTGCACAATTCATCAAATCGATCTCATAAATATGAACTTTTGTAATCATGTTAACAGCCGTCTCTTAGACTTTTTCTTGTGGGGGCCTTTAATTATCGTTGCTATACAAATAAATTAGCAACGATTTATACGCTTCTAATATTATCCAAGTTTTGGAAAGTGGGATTACTGTGGAGCCAACTGATGCAATTGCGTGAATGAAATTGTATTTCATAAATAATAGAAATATTTTTAAGGCCGTAATAAACCCAAAGAAATTAAGTTTAGTTTAATTTATAAGACTTTAAAAACATAGTAGTATTTCGATATCCCTTTATTGTGATTGTTGCGGACTTATTTCATTGGGAACTATATCATTGGAGTTATTACATTTGAAAGTTAACGCGTAGTAATAACATATTAATGGCCATAAGATAAACTTTTTGCTATTTTTGTAAAAAAGTCACCACAGTTTCTAATATTTCGACCATGACTGTAGAAAGTACATATTTTTTAGCTATAATTTTCCCTTCTTTCTTTTTTAGGAATTAAAAGACATTTCAACTTTAGTACGAAAGCACTGGCGTTGTGGTTACGTGGAGTGTTCAGCGCAGTAAGTATTTTTATTGTTTTCAAATCAATATAATTTTATTTATAGTTTTATAATTTTGATTTATTATTTGCTAATAAAACTAATAAACAAAAAATCATTTTTTCTTTGTTCTTGTCACACCGTATTCACACACAATCAGATACAATTATAAAATTGGTGATGTTTTTCGTGAATTAATGGGTTGTACCAGTAGTGGCGGTGTCATTGGCACTGAATTTTTACAATCAACTAGAAACAAAGGACGTTGTACAATACTTTAGCAATTTCTGCATAAGTTTTTTTAAGTGTAAAACAAAAATTTTACAAAAAAAAAAAAAAAAAAAACAATAACAATAAAAATTTGTATGAAAGCAAAGTAAAAAATAAAAATTAGAAAAAGCAAAAACAAAAACAAAAAAAAAGATAATAGAAGCATATAAAAAAATTGATTATTTAAATACAAATTAAAAACATTCCAATAGCAGTTGTTTCAATAAATTTCAGAGAGAACAACAAAGATTGCAAAAACTAGAATAAATTTTAAATAGAAAATAGGAAAACACAAATAATAAACTAAAAGTAGTTTTAAGACAAATTTGTAATAGATGCAACAAAATATTTATTATGAAAAATAGTAAAAACAATAATAAATTATAATTATAAAAATAATTAATTAATAATAATTACAAACATTTAAAGTTTATTAAATAATGAAATAAACTAAAACATATGAATGCAATTAAATTAACGGTTGAACACATTTCTGTAAACATTTTATTAGGTGAAATATGTTAACAAACATATAATTGGTTTCAAATTATTTGAAACAGAAAAATCAAAATAATATACTTTATTTGTTTCTAAATTTATTTACACATTTGCTAGACAGTTGAAATGGCCTTTATGTTTGTAACTGTAAAAACCACAATCCGGCTACTAATTGGCGTAAAAGCTATTCAACCCTGAAATGGCTTTTAAATAACAATTTATAACGAACGCTAGCAGTAATTAAAAATGAGTGGTGAAAAGCAATAAAAACATTTTCATTCTAACCTCAAAAACTAAATTTTTAAATAAATATTCTTCATTATTTTTCAAAAAATAATTATAATTGTTTATAAAACACTTGACAATTATTTATTTGATTCCCTTAAGCTAGTAATCTGATTTTAATAGAATTAAATCAAAACGGTAGGGGATTTCTAAAACTGTATTTTCGAATCACTCTTTTCTGTTTTGTAGGGTCGATGGAAGCATTTTTCAATAACATTAATTGATTGTGTTCTTATCTGTATTTCCACGGAAATTTCGTTCTTAATGAATTAAGATATATTTCTGATAATAAGCAACGACGCGTCGCAACGACTGCAGGCTATCACAGCTATTCACCTAAATAGCCACTGCTACTGGCCAACATCTACTTTTGGAAGAGACAATGAACAGATTTAGCGCGTCAATTACACAAAAAATTTCTGAAGGAAAAGAGTTAATTAATTTTTTATTATAAAAAAAACAGAACACTACAAAATTAAAATATTACAACAGGGGTATGAAAGTAAACAAAACGAAAAGTTTTCTTACGTTTGCTTTAATTTTCTTCTAGGGGGAAAATAAAAATTAAACAATTAAAAACACTAAAAAAGTTTATCTTTGTATTGGTCGTTTGCGAAACATTCATAGGGTTCCGTACATTAAGTATAAAAACTTTACCTTATTATTATCATCACAATGTCTGCCCGTCTGTCGCTCTACCACAGCCCTTAATCCCTTTAACAGTTGTAGGTAGACTCTTGAAATTTTCCCAGAAGATATATTAATAAAATACTAAATATTTAGTTTTCTAAAAATAAAGGGTCTTCTGAAGGTGACGTGATATTCATAAAAATATTGTTTAACCATAATAGGCTGAGGCCGGGTAGGTATTTATAAGCCGCTATAAAAGCAAGCGTAAAAAATTATTATAAGGTGCCAAATAGTATCATCATTTTTACATGGCCTTTTATCCAAAGTCCGCTGTGGACATAGTAAAACATATAAAAAATAAATTTATAAACTAAAAGTGATCCAAGGTGATTGTTTTACTTACACTGATCGTTAATAAATTCATATTCAACAGATATTAAATAAATAAATTTACTTCTTTTTGCACTTTTACTTGATACAAGTCTAACTTTAATACGTGACTTTATACTTGAAATTTGAATGGTCAAAAAATCAAACCATTGCTACTTAAGTCATGTAGTTGTGTAGCTGCAGTCGTCTTTCTGTTTTATAAAAAATGCTACACGAAGATCTACAATTTGGTAAAAAAAGACGTCATGTGCAAGAATATTCTCATATTAAGAAAATGTGCACTGCTGAATCAGAGCAGATTCTATGGCGGAAAAACATTCAGATTTTTTTAAGTGTTAAACTAATGATTCAATGGCTTAAAGCTGCTCTTTTCTACGACCATCTTTTACATATATATTTGATCCTTTTACTGCTGCAAGGAGCATAAGGCCACTATAAAAACATCTAATTAGTCATCAAATATATCTTTAAAGATAACAACTCAAAACAATAGCGTCCTTCAGCGCGATTCATAAAAAAGTTTTACATAAATAAGAGAATGTTACTAGCGCACAAGGAATAATAAGTTTTGAAGACGCCAGACTCTACCAGGACTCTGCTGTCCTGTCTCACTTTACTTGCACCGAAATGGATAATGTAGCGTTACGTTCATCGCTTAATATTTTAAATTGTGTCGATAAATGTCAAATGGGAGGCAATTTGAGGGCCTTTGTTCCCTCTTAAATTTTAAGTAATATTGAAAGATAAGCTTATATACAGGAGAACAACCAAAAGCAGCATATTTAAGCACGGGAAACTTTTATTTTCTAACGGTGATCCCACTTTATTATTAAATAATTATTCTGAAAAACAGGCGGGATTAAAAGTTTTAATATCCTCTTCTAACGAATAATCCAAACTTGTTTTGCCCCAAGGATCAGTCTTAAGCACGACTGTTTTGCTATCTTAAGGTTTTTCGCAATATAATAATTAGGCAGACGAACATATTACTTTTTCTTCGTAGTATAGACTTGTACAATTTAATAGAAATTTGCTTTTAAGGGATGAGAATTTTTATTTCAAGTGAAATTATATTTTAATATTTGTGTGCCATTTTTAGCTACGACGAAAAATTACTAATTAAACTAAACTCGTCGCCACAATTTCTTTCGCAATTTTATTTAAAGCATTTCGTAGCTTCTTACGATCAGTGATCTTTTAAAACATTTAATATTAATATAAAAAGTTATTAATTTTTTAATTTAAAATCCTCTTTAATTTTACAGGATTTCGTAGTTGAATATAAAACAAAAAATGGAAGAAACAAAAAATTAATCCCACCATTTTTTACAATATTTCCAAAAACATTTTGTGGTTCTTTTTAAATTAACAAAAAAAAAAAAAATATTAAAAATATTAAAAATAAAAGAATAATAGAGCATATAAAATTTAGGATAATAGTAAAAAAATATTCTAGTTTAACAATAAAAAACATAGTTTATAAAACGTAACTAAAAAAAACTCAACAAAATGCATGTTCATGAATAAATAAAAATAAACGGATATAAAAAAGTTTAATTATAAGACAGATAATAATTTAATAATTATGACAAACTTCTATATTAAGTGCTGGTTTGAAAATTTATCAGTGTAGGATTAAGGAGAGAAACAAAGAGATAGCGAAATCAAAGCGGTGTATCAATGTAAGGATGAATTACTTTCGTTTTAATGTAAAGCGAGTGCCTTTGTTATATTGGTTTCCTATTCAAATGAAAAACTATTTAAAATCTTTAGAGCATATCAGCACTTATGTTTATTAGAGGAAGACAAAAATATATTTTTTTTTAATAATTGATTCAAAATAAATAAATACTGAAGAGTTTACTGCAAAATAAAATTTGCTTTTTCAAAAACATATTCAAATAAAAAGAATGTTACTTTGCTGAAATTAAGCCCAAAATACATACCATAATTTGCCTTCTTATACGCTGCACCACAAAAAGTGGAAAAAGGGTATAAATAATTTTATCATTCCGTTTGTAATTTCTACAATATCCATTTTTGACCCCATAAAGAATATATGTTCTGACTTCCTATGCATAGTGAAGTCGATTAAGCGATGTCCATCTGTACATCCTTGTTAGTGTTGAAATCAAGTTTGCCAAGGCCCTAGATCAACCAGAAAACATTCAAATACGCAAATCGATCAGACATGGTCCCGAAAAAGGTGCTATTGGAAATCTGCAAAATCGGTCTATGTTCTTTGGCGCAGCGGGCATAACACCATCCCTACTTCTAATTTTTCGGTATTATTTGGAACTATAAAGTAACTCCAAAAAGAAAAAAAAAAACAAAAATAAGAAAGAACATGACGTGAAAAAAAGGCGCTTGTTTACATTTTCTGAGTTACGGGCCTCTGAAGTTTTTAAACTTTAAAAAATTTCAATATGGGAATTCATTCAAAGTTTTTAAAGAGATCACTGTTACCGCGATATTTGATTTTTTGATAGGTAAATGGTGAATGGTAAATAAGATTCGGCATAGCCGAATATAGCATTCTTACTTGCTTATGTTAGCATAATGAATAAAACAGTGGATTCAAATTAATTAAGTTCAATTCGAAAATAAATTATATTAATTATACGCAGAGAAAACAAAGTTGTATTATGCAACCATAATATGTTTTCTATAACAACATATGGTTGCGTTGAACAAATTACAGTTGTTTCTAAAAATTTTTTAGTCATAATAAACAAAGTTCTAAAAGCTTAATTTTTTTCGATCTTAGCTGTATATTTTCTATCAGTTTACGATTTGATTTTAAGCTATCATCTCAATTTAAAACCTCAAATGTTCAACAAAAAAAAAAAAAAAAGAGAGTAAAAGCTAATAGTCAAACGATAGTTATGATTTTTTTTTTTAATTTTTTGGGTTAATTTAATAAATTTTTTCAATTGAATTAATTTTTGTTTTTGAAAAACAATTAATTTTTAATAATTTTGTATCCGGTTTCCTGAAGATGCCACCCAACGGTATGGCGAAATTTGGAAAGAAAAAAAAACTAATAAACAATATTTTTATTTTAAAACTGCCCTAGTGCTTGTTTAATAAGAAAATAAAATTAATTAAAATCCATTTAAATATCGCTTACCAGTTCTTAAATATTATATTAACTACTTTCATACAAATGAATTTGTTAACTGTTTGCGTAGGCAAACTGCCAAAAGGCTGCTGTAGTCAAAGTGGTAAACAGGTTGACTACAAACCTGGTTGTTTCAGGGTTCAAATCCTGCGGCAATCAAAATACAAAAAATGTTTTTTTCTATTTAATGGTATCAATGCATATTCAGAATGAAAAAAAAAAACGTGCAGTCTCCTTCGTCGGTACTTTCTCATAGCAGATTCGCCGGCGAATTCAAATAACTATCTATCTTTCTCCTTTCTCCACCTGTCTTATCACTCATCTATCCCTTTCTTAAGGAATGTAGCACGGTTGTGAAAAGTAAATAAATAGGTTTTAATGCCTAAAGCGCTACTTCTCTTTAAAAAAAAGTGCTATTTTGAAATTTTTTTACTAAAAAAAACCAAACTTTCCTTGATACACCAACTCGCTTTCGCTCTCCTTGTGTTTATATCTAAACGAAAATAAAATTGAGGTTAAATATAATTTGTTTAAGAGTTTAAATGTTGTTTTTTTTTAACCTAAAATTTTGTTTTGATAAATACATTGAAAATAACTTTTCCGTTGAAAGGCCAGTTCAAAACGGCATTTCGATCATGGCTTAAGTCAACTTAAGAAAATATTTTTTAAGAGTTGTAAGAAAGTCGAAATATCATGAAAAATCAGGAATAAAAAATTAAATTAATTGAACACAAAAACTTGGATAAATTATTTTTGTTTTAAGCACGGGCTCGTGCAAATTAACAATTAAAATTAAATAGTTAAAAAGAGATATTTTTACAACAGCATTGTGGGTTACCATTTTTCGCATTTGTAGTGTCTGATTTAGCATATTTTCTGTCTTATAGAATTTTTACAACTTCTAGCAAACCTGATCGTCACCTGTGCGTTAAAAAGGTTTCAAATTGCATGAAATAAGGGAAATTCCCTATGATTTTTATTACGTTTTTTCTTAATGTATTTCTTTGTTATTTCTTTATAATAATTAAAAACATTTCTTAAAGTAAATAAAATAAGTAAAAAAGTATGAATGCATTTATTAAAAAAAGTTTTTTTTTTGCTTTGTTTTGAGTATTTTTTTTAGTGCATTTATACAGTAAAAGATTATTCGATTTGCGTCGCGTTTTTCCGGTCCCCATTAACGACACAAATCAGGGCTCTAATGTACGAACCAAATTTTCTCTTCGTTTCAAGGCTGAAGTCCCCCCACAGCGTACCTAGTTATGACCGTTACTTGAAAAAATGTTGGAGGTAAATTTTATATTAAAAAAATATGTGTTCACAAGTGCTTCAAAAGTCGGGACATTTACTTACATTTTTCACTAATTTAGATTTTGCCTGCAGCACACTCAGGCCACAAACACGTTCCATGTTTTAATGTTGTAATCATTATAAAAAAAATTTAATGCCTCAGAAGACAGTCTTGAATATTTGCTGCAACAACACTAAAAATTTTGATGACTTTTTATGTAAAATTTGAAGATATTTTACAGTTTCAACTGGCAACTATGGCAAAGGGTTTTCTAATAAACTGGCATAAACAATGAGTGATATAATTAAAGTGAATAACAAGTAGTTTATTTTAAAGACATTTTTACACCTAACAGCAAGAAATTCTCATGCAATATTATTAATTTAAAAAACATAGAATTATTATAATCAAAAATTACAAAATATTTACTGAGTCATAAGAAGTCTTAATTAACGCACAAAGTAACGTGTTATTTAAACACAACAAAGAAATAAAAGTAGAAATTAATTAAATATTAAAAAAAACTGAAATTAAAATTAACTTGATTGTGTTAATAAGAAAAGAAAACAATATGAAATGAATTTATAATATTTTAAACAAAACAAGTGAAACAAATTGATCACTTCAAATTAAAAAAAAAAATGATTGATAAAATTAAATGGAAATGTACTCACAAAAATATTAATATTATCAGACTTAATGCATTACACTAATAAATAAATATACTAATTTTAATTGGTTTATAATTTTTAAGACGTTTAATTTAGCAGAACATTAGTTAAAATAATATTTTTATAATAACTATCAATAGTTTGTTAAAGTAATTAATTTTCAAGCTGGGCTGCCTGCAAAAAATAAGGAAGCTACACAGACGATACTCGATGCAAAATCAAGAACTTTCATTTATGTCATGCTGGATGTCAAACTGTTTAATTTTAACAAGATTTTAAGTGTGCGGTTGTTAAAAATGTCGGAAGAAAGCACAGTATAGTGTCCATAATTTAAAAAAAGAACAAATTGCCATTCATTAGATTGCTGCAAAAAACTTCCGGAGGGAAACATCAATATAAAAAAAATGCAAGTGCTGCAAACGAATTTAAAGAGAGTTTAAAATGTAAAACAACACTTTTACCTCTTTTTAATATATAATAGATTTTTCCACTACTTTTAATTTCCTTTTTTTTGTAAATCGTTTGTATCTAAGTAAAATGTTTTTTGCTGGTATAGCTTTTGCAAGACTGAAAGCGCGATGTTGACAACACAAAATAAAACTAACTGCGAACGCTTAATGGGTCATCCAGCATGTGGCCGTCAAAGCATACAGTACTCGTACATGACTTTGACATCCAGCTTTTAGATCATGTATAGACCGATTTCGTATTTGAAATTTAAATTAGGTTAACATTTAAAAAATTTGTTATGCTGTTTAGACGTTTCAAAATGAAAAGTTTCCCTTTATTAGATCCCACAACATTATGCTGGACTTAGAATCGAATAACAAGATATTTATTCATAATCTGAGAAGGTTTGAAATTTCTTAAGTTACTTTGACATTCTTCTTACACTACAAGTGTTTTAACAAAGAAAAATTTACTGGAATTTTTCTACTGGTGCATGCTAAAAATTAATTCTGTTTTATCAGAAACCACTCACTTATCTTAATAATATAAGAGAATATGCATGTGAGAGAATAATATTATGCCTTCTTTATAAAATTGAATCGTCTAAGGAAGTCCCCTTGGCTGTACTCTGCTAGCTCATACACGTCTAGTGTTGGCAGTTATATCGATTTCTTGCCGAACGTGGCGGTATATACTAAAATGGTAAAATGGTGAGAGGAGAGATACCTGGTGGTTTTTGAAACACTTTTTGGCTGTTTTTATTGATTTTCTCTACAATAAAATTGCATTAAAAAAAATTTAAAAAACTTAAAATTTTTTTATATATTTAAAGTTGACTAAAAGTGTGTGTGACAGCTAATTAACTAAATTCGTTTTTACTTCTATATTTAAACGTACCTTTTTATCCGCCGAATATATATTAAAAGGATATAAAATGCAAAAATCAAAATTGTTCAAATTTAATGAGAAATGGCATCGGCAATATAAAAAGTAATAAAAAAGGAAACAGCATTGAATAAATAAACATTCATTTGGCAAAGGGTATCAAACTGATTTGAACAAAACTGTTTTAAATGTAACTAATACGTTGATTTTACAAGAATTTTTTTCTTTATATTTTAAACAGCTGCAAATAGAAATGTTTGATCGGCTTCCAGATAACATTTATACTTTCGAAGTTTATTGTCAGTTTTCAATTTTAAATTTTAAATTTTGTAACTCTGTGTATTAAATTAAATTTTTTAAAAGATTTGGTACTTCTGAAACGCAGTTTTTATAATTATAATCACATATTTTTATATATTTGCGATATTTGGCGATATTCAACAAGCCATTTGGAGAAAAAGCTCGAATCAAAACTGGCAACACTGTACACGTCCTATGTATCCACCAGCTGCGGCAATGATAATTATAAGGAATTCCTAGCCTACTAGTGTTTATGCTGATCATCCAGTAACCCGTCGACACCTCCAGCAGCTTAAATATGGCGCTCCTTCTTATATTTATAAGTTAAATCGAATGCTTGCTATTGTAGTACGGCATAATTTTCATAACAACCTTACAATTGGGCAACTAGATCATCAAACCCAAGCTCCCTGAAGGTAGTTTCCAAGCGGCAAAGCGAATGGTATCATATATGATCCAACAAGTATCCAGCGCTGCTTCAACAATTCACTTTTTCATTTCAAAAGAAGTCGCTGCGTGCAGGTATTTAAACAAAGTAGACGCCTGTTTTCCTCCCAGTTGCCACCTGATTAACAATAAAAAAACTAACAACGTCTCTAATATTCCTGTTAAAAAGAATACCATAACTTCGTTTGATATTTATAGTTTCAGCTGAAAAATGCTTGCCCTACCATAAGGCGGTATAAGAGTAAGGTAAGCCAGGTCCTCCGAAAAAATCCCATGCACATTCCATGCAGCTTTCAAAGTTCAGTCAGAGTAACATTTCCTAGATCCTAAAAATTTTTCGAGCTGCAGCCTTCACATTTGCTAAAATCACCATAAGTTATCAAAAAAGCTTCAGAGGGTGTGAATTAAACTAAAGTTCTATTTTATTATTAATTATTTTAATTACTTGGAAATCGTCGTCGCAAACTTTTAAGCAATTTATTAACTTATGGATAGGTCCTTCTCGTATTCTATACTTCGCCGAAAGTGGTTTTGCTATTAAGGCGTGATTGAGTAACAAATATACAAACACATTTACACTAATAATGATTTCATAAAATTTGTTGTAATAATCTATTCAATAGGAAATAGCCCGCCTAAGAAAGCAATCAACCAGTCAGTATGTTTAAGATGTTTAAACTAAATAAAACGATTTTTTTAATGTCATTTTATAAGATCCGAATAGATTTTAAAGTTTTGCAAAGAGCTGCAAAAATGTCTTTTTAATTTTTTTGAATTTTTAGAGATAAAAATAAAAGTTAATAAGTTGTTTTAATGAAACAATAAAAAAATATATAAATTATAAAATAATTAAAGATAAAAATATTAATAAAATAAGGCTGACTTTGTATGTAAAAAATCTACTTTAAGAGAAAATAAGAAAAAAAAAACTTTCTAGAGGAACTTATTCGTTAATAGAGGAGAAAATAAAAAATAAAAATTGCTCCTGAAAATAAAAATTAAAAAACAAAATTAAATGCAGTAATAATAAATAACAAGAACAGCAATTTTAATTGAAAAAACAATACATACATTTAAGTTAAACATGCAAACAAAAAGGTTTTCCAAAGAAAAATGGACAAAAAAATAGTATTTAGTACATTTTATAGAAATTACTTTTAGCTATAAAAAAAAATAAAAATAATTTGTTAAGAAATAAAAAAGCTAAAGACAAAATGCTGAAATCATTTGCAAATTTTTTTATTTTAAAAAAGGCTTTAAAGCTTTATTTCAAAATTATTTTTAAATTTAAAAAAGAGAAGAAAATGAAACGTAACAAAAAATGCTTCCCTTTTTCAAAATTGGTAAATATTTAAATAGTTTTAAGTAAATTATAAAATAAAAACACATTTGTGACTTTTTTGCATTAATTTTGTATATTTTGCCCTGTTAAATTTGTTACTAAAAAAGATTAAAGATTTAAAATATTTATTTTTAAGGATTTAATTAAATAAATGTCTTTATTATTATTATTGATATTGGTAAGAAAACAAAACAAGCAAAATAAAAAACAAATCTTTTTTTGAATTGTTATTATCATTATTAAAATTGTATTAATAATTTTGTGTTAAACCATTTGAAAATTCGTCAAAATGGCTGTTAATTTAAATTTAATGAAAAATGTACGAATACTTAAGCAAATGCAAAAGAAAAATTTTTAAATTTTATCATGCTTAAAATGACATAAACTGCATTAAGCTTTTTTATAAGCAAACAAAAAAAAAAAAAACATTAAATTGTTGTTAAGTAATTGAATTAAATAAAAATAAATCTAAAATCATTTAAACAAAAATCCATATCAGCTTTTTTATTTAAACTTTTAAACAATGCCGAATGGGAGACTTTAAAAAAATGCATATAAAGTTGCAGTTCCAAATTGGTAAAGCTGACATTTTGTATCAGTGGTTGTTATTCCGAGCATAATCAGCCAAAATTCCCAGTAATAATTTCCGCAATAGGTGTTTCAGAATCACGATTTCCGTTTCTGAAGGTACACGTATCGTTATTTTAAATTTCGTACATTGGATTTTTGGGTTTTTTTATGATATAACATTTTTATGATACAACAAGACCCGGGGTGAAATCGTTACATCCGTGAACGAACAACACGTATCGTAAAAATACATTTTTTTTGGACTATGACAAACCTTAGCTGATGATAATATTGAGTTGATAAGGTATTGAAAAATTAGAAGAAAAAAAAATTGCAAAAATGTCATCGGTTCCTAATGGGCTAAGCATTTATTTATAAAAAATAGTCTTAAAATATATGACGCAAAATCGTACTTTTTTATGAAAAATTCAGAGGCCAAATTGTTCACTTGACTTTTTTTAATTTTTTAATTCTCTCTCGTTCCATATATGCGTTTATTCTTTTTTTATTGGTGTTACCTCATTGTTCAAAATGAAATAGAAAAATTAAAATCAGACGTAGTGTATTGCCCGCTGCTTCAAAAGACAAGACTGATTTAGCTGATTTTTAAAAACAAAATTTTCGAAACTATTTCTGATCGTTTGGTGTATTTTAATATTCTCTAGCTCATCTAGTGCCTTGGCAAAGTTGATTTTAACACAAAGACGGTCAGACAGACGGACATCGCTTATTCGACTTCGCTATGCATAAAAAGTCAGAATATAAACTCTTTATGGGTTCGGAAAAGGATATTGTAGAAATTACAAACGGAATGGCACACACAGTTTTTACCTTTTTCCACTTTTTGTGGTAAAGGGTATAAAAAAAGCTGTGCAATTTTTTTCCTACTGTCAGGAGGAGTGAAAAAGTAAGAAAGGTAAGTAAAATTATACGACATAAATTTTCAGGAATTTTTAAGACTTGCTTTGTTAAACTTTCGTTCAAAGTTGTATTCTGCACAACGAATTCCCTATTCCAGAAGAAATCTCAAGAAAATAGAAACGATTGCATTAAAAATTTCAACATAAAAACATACGAGGAAATACGTAAATTAAGTCTTAGATACAGTTTACACAATACAATTTTCCATTCCATGGAATTTTTTTTGACGATAAAACATGTAGAGATATCAGTGGTGTAAATAAAATTGCACTACTTGGGCTTTCAGCGGACTTCTTAAGCTTTTTTTATCATTTTGAGGAATACTATATTGTTAAGATTATCATACACTACGAGATTTAATCGTTAACTCTGTCAAAAAAGACATAAAAGTTTATAATTTCATAATCTAAGCTTGCTCCCATGCAACACACATGATTTTTGCATGTCTATTGAATCGTAACGGACACTTATAGGAAATTGAAACATACCTACATACATACATACATACGTTAAGTCGTCTATAGCAAGAATATAAGTTAACATTAGAAATTGAAGCGAGTTTCTAAAGGTGGTTTTATTAAATTTTTATAGCCATATATTTTTAATCGTTTAAAACTGAAATTTAAATGAAGTGTTCATTGCTATATCAACAACCACAAGTAAAATAATTCTTGAAGAAAAACCGATTTCAAAACAGACAAACTTAAGATCATATTTCTTTAGAACAAAATGTGAACGTTGATTAAACAAGAAAATTCAGCAGTTATGCGATCACCCTTTATTTTTTACCCTTTTTATTACTGACACTGTAAAACAAATTTTTTTAATTCTAAGCGTTAGTCTATAAGTGTTCAAATGGTTCTTATTTTCAAGCGTTTGTCTGTGACGGATTCAGAGTTTTAGCCTTATTGGTCAAACTACATCAGTTATTGGTACACCCTTTAATTTCTTATTTCAAGTTTGCTACTTGTTATAGCAGACTAAGAAATAAAGGTTCTGTGCAAATTTCAATCAACTGTCTACACCTGTTCAACAGTTTGGTCATATACATCAAATAACGGCAACTACTGTAATACCATATATTTTTTAAATTTTAAACATTTTTACTTCTGAATATACCAGACAAGTGGATGATCTTTTTAATTTTTTTTTTTGTTTGCATATAACAGTTCAAACGATAGGGCCATATATGTGGCTCAACTTACTTCAAATATGGGAACACCCTTTAATTTTTAGTTAAATTTTTTTACTTGTTGTTAAGCGGATTTAGCAATACAGGTTCTTTGTAAATTTCAGCTATCTGGCTATAACGGTTCAAAAGTTTGGCCACATACAAAAAATTACATTAACTATTGGGTCACCCGTTAATTTATAATTTTGAATGTTTATACTTGTTAGTAAAACGGTCATTGTAATCGACGTCCTGTCCACTTTTCAAGCGTTCATCTATATCAGTTCGAAATATAGACGCATCTTAGTCAATTTACGTCTCCTATGTGGACACCCTTTAATTTTTAGATTTATTTTGTATTACTTTTTGCTATTGTGAGTTATAATAAGACGCATTTTGTTAATTTTAAAGAAGTGCTCTTTACGGTTTATAATACACTTTAAATGCATGTATGTTGTATGGGAACACCCTTAAATTTTTAAGACTATGAACTGTTTTTAAAATGGGACCAATCTAAAAGCATAATCTATCAAAATACAATAATTTTTAAAATAGGTTCAAAAATGACTGATTTCTGTAGGCACAAATATAAAAAAGCAACATTCACTCGAATTGATAACCTCATTCTTTTTTTGCGGGGTATCCTCATTTTAAAATTTTCTTCGAGTAAAAATTTAAAATTAGAATATAAAGGATGAACCAATAGATGATTATATATAAATTATATGGCTCTATTCCTTGAACTGTTATAGACAGGAAATTTAAATTTACACGGACTTTGTATTTCTATGTCTGCGAACAATAAGAACATTTAAATAGAAAAAGAAGATCTACAATTGAAGGCTGTTAAAAGTAAAGTCTGTCTAAAGGTAACTTTGGTTGACTATATGACCTTGTCTTTAAAGCGATTTTAGAACGGTTGAATTTTAAATGTTCATAGTAAATGGATTGCCATATACACTATATACCAACAACTATACAAGAAATGGATGTAGTTTTATGAAAATAAAATTATATTTTTATTCGTTATAGATAAACAATGACAATTTTTATTTTATATTCGTGTGTTTGTTTTGAAGTTGTTTTCTTTTTAAGGATTATTGTTATTGTTGTCTGACCACTGTGTCATTGTGTAATTAGTACAAGATTTTTGTTTTTTATAATTAAAATATAATAAAATTGTATAACCACTGATGAAATTAAAATTGAAGTGAACATAAAAAATGCTGTGATGTAAACTTTTTTATTCTCGTATATTTTTTACTTACCCATAATATGTTTAACAAAATTAATAAACAACAATATCAACCTATTAATCCTTGAATACGTAATGAGCTTTAAAAATTTTATTTATTATTTGAGAAAGAAATGATAATGAAGAAAATTAATTAAATTTTTTTTTTATTTATTTTTAAGCATGTGTAAATCTAGTTAAATTGTAGCTCCTATTGTTGCAAGGGAGATAAATTTTTTATTTATTACTATCTAAAAAGTTGGGAATTTTTTTAAACTACGATCCTTATGATTCACAATGTTGAAAAAAGTAATTGAGACAGTGACTGCCATCGTGTTGGATCGAATAAAAAAGCGCACTTGTATTATAGTGGCGTCAGGATCCCTGTAGTTAATTAACATGTGCTAACGACTTCATCCGCGTATCATTTCTAATTTTCTTAAATTTCAAATTTAGAAAATGTGCTTTTAAATATTTATTGTAGAGATCTGAACACAGTATTAAAAAGTTTCCATCTATAGGAATAATATGTACTGACAATTGCTTTAGTACCATTATACTGATAAAATTGAGTGACTTCACATTTGTATCTATATTTTCTCTACGAAATAACTTATTTTTATCGAACAAAACTGTTCTATATCCAAACCAAGGTTTTGAGGGACTTCTTTACAACATTCACTAGTTTTTACGTGATACGAACACAGACAGATAGACGAACAGGCAGACAGACAAAGATTCTAAAAATTAATGTTTTGTATTTCATATCGATTACATAATACACCAACATCTAAAATTAAAAAAAAAATATTTTATGTACAGAAATGACCCATCACTGCTTTATTGTCTGTATAGATTTAAGGTCTATCAGGCTCGCTAGCCAGCCTTGTAATCTTATAAATTTCAAAAAGGCTCTTAATCTGGAAAATTACTTAATTAAAAATATAAAAAAATTTAAGCAAAAATAAAGTGACTATTGTTTATTGGTATTTTGTAAGTTTTTGTAATCATGTTTATTATTTTTTTATCCATCTCTCAGCTGGTAAAAAATAATTTTTAAATATAATAAGCAGCTTTAACTTATCTTAAATATGGTAAAAGGTTCTCTGATGAGTTGAGATGAGCAATCACAGAAATGGCCATAGAAACTAGCTCTACCCCTAATAATCAATAGTAGCGATTTTATTTTTATTCATGTTTTTTTAGTGCGTTATGAACCGTAAAGAGCACTTTTTAAGATAAAACCGTTATGGATAAACGCTTGCAAATTGGACAGGATGTCGCTTACTAGACCTTTATAATAAGGAGTATAAGCATTAAAAATTATAAATTAAGGGGTGCCCAATATTTAATGTAAATTGATGTATGTAGCCAAACATTGCTAAGTCCGTTATAATAAGTAGCAAACTTGAAATTAGAAATTAAAGGGTGTCCCTATAATTGGTGTTATTTAAATTATAAGGCTCTATCTTTGAAACCGTTACAAACTCTTGAAAATTAGAATGTCCATTTCTATATCAAGTATAATAACAAGAGTAAATATTTAAAATTAGAAATTAAAGGGTTCTAATGTTTGTATTTCAATGTAACACTAATCATTTGAGCAGTTATTGACTAAAGCTTAGAATTTAAACAAATTTTGTTTGCAAAATTATTTTGGGAATTTTTATATTATTTATTATATTATGCTTATATCCCATAATTTATTTATTGGAAATGCAGCTATCTATACGTATTTCGCCGGTTGCTTAATTAAGCCAACTCATCAGCAAACCCTTATGCAAATTTTTAGAAAACACAAAAACATTTTTCCTTAAGTATAGAAACTTCAAAAACAACATGAGAGTTATTTTAGAATCCCATACAAAAATGTTAAGGCTTTAACAAAAAACACCAATAAGCAAACCACGTTTTTATTTTTCTCAATTCCCTTCTGCGTCAGGTTGGTTATATGCCGACTCTTAATGCAGACTTAAGCCGTATTGAAAATAAGAACAACACAGTTGTTTTTTAATTTGTCAAGAAAAACGCAGAAATTATAGACAGAAATAAGGACATGAAATATTTTACTCCACATAAAATTATAGAAGCAAACAGTCATAAAATCAAAAATCAACAGCACTAAACAAACAAAATCCTTAACGCTGATTTATGGTTAAATTAAATATTAAATTTACACAGGGTTTAACTTAAAATTGAATAAACAATTTAAATAAATTTTACCTTTCATTTGTATGTTTGAAAATGTTTTCAAAAGGCAGAAATAAGGTCTTCTATGTTTGTGTGTTTGCATATTTTGAAGGACAAATTTTATAATAAATTTTATTTAAGAGAAAAATATATATTATTTATATGTTCATTTGTATAAATAAATTTGTTTAAAGGCAAAAAACATAAAATAAATACACGCACAAAAACACATGAACGTACAACAGGATATAAATATAAAGTCTGTTTGGGTGAGTAAATGTATGAGAGTGAAACCGAAATGCACGCACATCTGCACAAATAACTTATAGATGTTCACATTATTTACATGCGATGACTTGCAGAGTATTAAACTACAAATTAAAGAATCTGAGGCATATGCTTTTTATAATGTCAGTGTCTAAATTAATTAAAATAAAAAAACCATATGCCTTTACAAAAGATTTTAAAAGCTCTTAATAGCGCGGCGTCAACGCTTTTCAGATGAAAAACTTGGTTTTGACAGCGCTTTTAAAGTTGTGTAAAAAAATCGAAATTTAACATAAAATGAAATTTAAAATCGGTAAGCATATATTTGAAAGAAGATAAAAATTTTTGGTTTTAAACACGAACACTTGTATGTCAAATTCAATCATTTGGTGGGGACACCCTTTATTTTTAGTTTTTGTATAGAAATAAAGTCATATACATTATGAAAAACCACATTTAGATTCGTGAAAACCGTGTGTTATATGGGTACACCCTTTTTTATATTACTAGGAATAAATGCGAATTTCAACTTAGTTTTTTTTAGTCGGAAAAGTTTTTATTTTTGTCGATAATTAAGTTATTTTGTAGTCAACCTGGTGATTTAGTTTTTATTTTTTACCGACTTCAAAAAGAGAGGTAGGCCCTCAATTCGTTTGAATGTTACTTTTTATGGTTGCCCTACAGAATTCAGTAATTTGTGAACCGATATTGAAAAGTGTTTTCTTATGTAAAAGGCTAAATATGCTTATGATCCTGTTTTAAAAATTATTCATAATATTAAAGGGTGTCCCAATACAATAAACTTTTTTAACTCTTACTAAAGGCACTTTAAAATTTAAGAAATCCGCTTATAACCATAGCTCCCAATAGAAAAAAGTAATAGAAAAGTAAATCTAAACATAAAAAGGTGTCCCCATAAGTGACAAAAATTGACCCTTAAGGGTCTATATTTTGAATCGTAATAAGCAGACGCTTGAAAATTGGCTAGAATGTCGATAACTATGAGCGTTATAATAACAAGTATAAATACTTAAAATTATAAATTAAAAGGCGCCCCAACAGTATATTCAATTTTATATGTATGACCATAATTTTGAACTGTTGTAAGCAGATGGTTGAGACTTACAAAGAGCCTGTCTTGCTAAGTCTGCAACAACATCAAGTAAATAATTTGAATTTAAAAATTACAGAGTATGTAACATTTCCTTTTCAAATAATATTTCTAGGAAAAATAAAATTCTAAAGATGAAATAAAAAAAAAACAAGAAAAACAATACTTGGAAACATTTCAATAGGCAAAGAAATGCATGTTAAAGACATTAACAAAAAATTCCGAACTTCAAAGTTTGTCTTATAACTATAGTTTGAGATTTTCCAGAACTTTTCATTTCAAGGGAAACGTGAAAAAAATTATCGCATTCCCGGGAATACCAGGAATAACGTAAATAATATTAAAAAATTCATAGTTTTATTTAAACATAAACAAACAATAAAAATAATTGTTAAATAATCGTTTTAACAGTTTCTAAAACTTAAAGATAATTGAGGTAACAAGACCTAAATTTGTATATTTGTTCTACATAACGAGAGATAGCAAAGATAAAAATACTGAAAAAGTATTTTATTAATAAATTTTTTTGAAATACATGATTTTAGCTTGTTTGCAAAATTTCCAACAATAAAAAAAAACTTTCAGCTTTCACTGTGGTAGGTTTTGTTGTCAACAATTCATTATAAAGATTATTCATGTTCGTGTTTCAAATGTTACTGGCTTTGAATTACTTAAAATTCCTTTTAAACAAATTTGTAACCTTTTGTTCTGTTTTATATCTTGCTAGCAGTGCCTACGACTAACTCCGCGTACCATTTCAGATTTTTTTTAATAAAAATTTAAAAAATGTGTTTTGAAATATTTGTTGTAGAGTTCTGTAAACAGTGTTAAAAATTTTCGATCTACAAAAATTAAATGTACTGACAACTATTCCAGTACCATTATACCGATTAAATTAGGTGACTTCAATTTGGTATCTTTAGTTTCTCTACAAGATGACATATTTTTATGAAGAAAAAAGTGTTCTATATTCGAAGCAAGACTCTAAGCGACATCCTGACATAATTTTATTCAAATCCATGCAGCAGTTTTTATGTGATACGAACAGAGACAGATAGACGGACAAAAAAAAATTTTTAAAACTAGGTATTTTGTATTCCATATCGATTACTTTATACACCAAAATAAAATTTTCGAAAAATATTTCATGTTTAGATGTGGAGATGTTCTACTACATTCATACGAAACGCGATATTTAAAAATTTTTAGATGTCAGCACCAAAATATTTGAAAAACAATCAGTGTATTTTTTTAAAGTGCTAATGATTTTCAACTTCCCGTTTCCCGGGAATTTGGCAAAAATTATGAATAGCTCTTCCCGGAAATTCCCGAGAGGGAGTTCATAGCACTCAACAAAAATATCTGAATGCAGAATCTGCAGACTTCATTATACAACGCCAATATTAAAGCGTGAACTTAGGCCATTCATTATTCTTGCGAAGTGGTAAAAGTTTGCTTTCCACCGAATTGCCCTGAACATATTTTAATCAAGAAATTTTTAGCAGATAAGGTTATTCAAACAACTTACAAAAATCGTTCCAAAAAACGGTTGAATTTTCTAAAGAGGAAGATAGGCACCTTTTGCGCTTCACTTCTAGAATTATAATTTTCTTACTAATTTTGGAAACCTTGTAGTATTAAATTAATTTATTTTGTAAAACTAAATTCGTTATTCTTATTTTGATTTAAAAAAAGTGTTTCCTTTTTAGTACACACGAGGCAACCACATAAGAAACGAAACACTATAAAAAAAGATATTAGTATCCAAAAATCGTAAAACAACCTGCATATCATGACCAGTTAAAAACATATATCAAAAGAAGAACTTTTAATTTCAAAAAAGACGTAGAAACATTGTTTAAGGAAATATGAGGCATTGACAAACTTTAATATATTATGCATCATTAAATAGTAAATTCGGACAAAAATGTTGATACACACAAGGAAACATTAAGTGGAACATGCTCATGTTACCTTTCGTACTTATTCGTGTGTATCTAGCACTAGAGATTCCTTTTAGAGCTGTATAATTTTAAAGATTAATAATTGGAAGCATTTCCCTATTACTTGAAGAGCTTTTGAAAATAAGTTAAGCTACAACTTGTACACATTTTAAAGCAACAAGGGAATTCCCCTAGAAATGGACTCTTCTTGAGATAGTTTTTTTCAGGTTGTTATGTTTTCTGCGGCATTAAAACACGCCCAGAAACTCCTACTAAAAGATTGGCTAACAAATACAAAGGGGTCTGGCTAAGAAGAACTATTACTATTGCTGGCAAGTCTTTATATTTCATCCTGGCGGATGTTTTAAATCTAGACAAGAATTAAACAAGGGCTTCTAAAAGAGCCATAGGCTAGTATTAATTATCGGGGATGGTAAAGGAGATAAAATGATAGTTGTTGTGTTAACTGAACATTCAATTCAAAACTAATCTCCAGGCGGAAGACAAAGTCGCCACTATACAAGAGGAACATTCCTTATCTTTAATATAGATTCTTATTTGTTTAAATAGAAATTAAATTTTTAATGTCCCGAGTCCTCGTGCGGTTCCCATTTGTATCAGTCAGGCATTTTAACTCTAATCCCGTTATATTCTTAATATTTTAATCAATATTATTTTTCATAATTAGTCAAAAAATACCTGGTAGATTAAAAATTTTAACAACACCATCTTTAACTCAGGTAAAATATTTCCCTTAGGAATCATGCCTCGTCTTATTTCAAAACATGTTCCAAATGTGTTTTCTCTAGTAACTTTCAAACATCAATACAGATAATATTGGTAGTTCTAGGACCGCCCTTATGTTCATGTGTATAGTTTAAGCATTTCAAACGAAAAAGCAAAAAAAAAAAAATTGGATATTAAATAATGAGAACAATAATGCAAATATTTAAAGTTAACAATATAAAATTAAAATAATAATAAAAACATTTTTTTAAAAATGCTCCATTTCAAATTTAATTTCTAAAAATTTTTTAGCAAGAAAAATTAAAATCATTTTTTTTTAATTGAAATAAGTGTAATAAAACAAAAAAATTCATTCAATTTAAATTCAGTAAAAATAACTTTATTATATTTTTCTAGTTAAAAATATTGCCCTCTTGAAATGTATATATTTTTTTTTGCCCTCGTATGTTGTTCTGTATTTTACGTTAATAAATAATAATTTCTTAAATAAATAAAATATGAAATTTTAAAATAAAAAAAAATGTTAACTTATTTTAGATCTGCTCTGGTTGGCATTAAGTTAATTGGATTTTTTTACCAGTAAATATTATACTGTTGTCATACTTTTCGATAAAGACCGTCCTCACTGGCTGTTTGTTTGGTGACCGCTTTCAATGTGAGAGAATATTTTTAAGCCACAAATAGTGGTGGGTTCAGGTTATTTTTTTTCGCTAGAGTAATGTCTATTGAAATGGTGTTAAATAGATAGATTGCTTGAAATCTGTGGTGTTTATTGAAGGTTTATAATCTTAATATTTTCGTCTTTAATTATTGGACAAGTAAGTGTGATCATCTGTGGGTTTTTTTCGTTTGTAAGAGTATTTTTATTATTCTAGTGGTGTAAAAATTGCGTCAGGGGTTGCATTTACCTGTTCGTTGATAATATCTCCGTTTAAAGTTTATGTTTTCCATCTTTTCAAGAATGTCTAGTCTTCGTATTGTTTTTTACTAGGATTTAGTAATGTTATACATTCATCTATTCATTCATCTATTTATTTAGGCTATAGTGAAGTTGGAGATTTCTCTTTTCCGTTTGTATGATCATATTTGTTCTGTGAACCTTGTTTTTAATTTTCGTTCAGTTCGTCCTGTGTCCAACAGATGCAAGTAACTCTGTATGCTCCGCTGGTACTAAATTTATTGTTTGTTTCTGTTGGTGTTTTAAAATTGTTCCGTAGTGTGTTGCTCGTTTTCAGTGTTGTCTGTAAACCTTCTTTCTGAAAAAGGTTAGTTAATCTATATATTTCTGGTCCTGCGTATGTAAAAATATTTTATCGTGTTGTATCGATTGTCTCTTAGCCTTCTTTCTTCTTGTTATTGGTATTGTACTGTCTGAGTAGTTTGTCGATAGTAGCGCAGTTGTAACCGTTATTTTTGGCTGTAGTGTACATTTTGTCGAAATATTTTTTATATTTATCTGGAGCAAATGGGACTATCTTAAGTCTGTGAATCGTATGTCTAAATGTTGTGAGTTTATGTTGGGTAGAATGGTTTGAGGAATTGTGGATAGTTGTGTCTGTCGTGGTTGGCTTTCTATAAATGGCGAATTTTAAGATATAGTTTCCTTTTGTTTCTGTTATGAAAAGATAATGTAAAGTTCTGTCTTGCTCCTTTTCTATTAAGTTTGTGATTTTGTTATCGATTGTGTTTAGATCTATTAGAACTTTTTCGACGTTGTCTTTTTCTAGGATGCATCTAAGTATCTGTAATAATAAGATAATTTATTTTTTTATTGTTGTTTTAACGTGAAGTTGTTCTAAATGTTATATGAAAAAGTTTGGTTTTAATATCGTCCATTATTTCGTTGTTGTATTGATTGTCGTATAAGTTAGAAATTATGTTACGTATGATAATTAAAGTTTCTTGCGTGGGTATTGATGAATATATATTCTGTATGTCGAAGGAAACGAGTCTCGTACTTTCGGTGATTTTGATGTCGTTAAGTTTGTTGATGAGATTTTGTGTATTCCGTAACATGTGTGTTTTCTGCAAATTTATTTTCTCTTTTAAAAGTGTGGTAAGCTATTTGGCCAAGTTTTATGAAGGTGCAGGTTTGTAATTTGCTATAGGTTTAACGGGTATATTTTCTTTATAAATTTTAGGTTGTGCTATGAGTTTAGGTGGTCCTGGATTCATATTCATGTATATGTATTATTTTCCGTCACTAAACGTTTTGCAGCGTTTTAGTAGGCTGCGTAATTCTCTTTCGAATGAATCGGTTGGGTCATTTTTATTCTTGCTGTATGAATTGCTATGTTTTGTCTTTCATATACATTATTACAATTGTATTTCCTTTGTCTGCTTTAGTATTTTAGAACACTTGATACCCTGTCAATATACACGGGACATATAGGGCGTCGCTTTTAGACCTTGCAAAAGAGCAAGATTCCCTTTTTTAAAATAAATTTTAAAAGTTAAATTCACGAGTTTCTAAACACTATTTTTAAATTATAGCTGCTTTTTTTAACTTACTGAAAAATGAGTTTAAATTTTGTTTGAAGGATAAATTCAGTATTCGTTTTTTTGGTCGAGCATAACCACGATGGCTTAGCATGTTGTGAACTAAGGACTGGATTGTGTTTCGCGCATTCTTATATGCGTTCTTGCATGTTAAATATTTTCAGTTTTAACCAATGGATCGCTTTGGCACGATTTTTTACGTACCAGGAAGGTGCAGTAACAATAAGCTGCGTTAGAAGTTTTTCTAAGTTTTTAACGGAGATAGGGGTTTATGACTTTATCGTTTGCAAAAGTGGATATGAATGATAGTTGATATGTCAGTTATATATAACACGTATAGCATTGGTGACAGTAAACATACCTATAGAATGCCAGTTTCATTTGGCTGTGTCAAACTTAGAAAATTTTCTTCCATAAGGCTTAAAGTACGACCACTTAAGTAGCTTTCTGACAGGGAAGTTTTCGTTTTAATTTGAACGATAAGCCCTGATGGTATGTCTTGTCAAAGCCTAGGAATACATTGCCTTCAATTAGACTTAGCTTCAAAAGGGTTATTTTGCCTGTATGACTCTGCCTTTGTGTAATCTGTTTCTAGTTTATTTAATCATAGTTATCAATAAAATCATCCGTTCTGCAGAAAATACTCAAGGTGAAGTACAGTATTTAGGTAAAAAGAATTACTTTGCAACTATATAGGCATTTTATTACTCGCTTTGTCAATACTAGAGAATTTATTAGAGTTGAGTTTAGCAGTTGCTTTTAAACATCTCGGAAAGTAAGCCTAAGCTGGACTGCTGATATATCGTTTACACTTGGTAAATCTACTGGGTCGTACGATTCACTTAATTAGTTTTAATGGTTTGACAAACATAATTTTAGTATTAATACCTTTCTTTGTATCTTATCTTGTCCACTCTCCATAAGAGGCTTACATAGGGGGCCTACATGCTGATGGTTCTTAAAGGTTTCTGCTTGCCCGTCATAGTGATTAATTCGATAACAGAGTTCTATCAAGATCTTCTTGGTTCTCTCAGCCGCATCATTCACTCCTTCAGATGACTTCTAAGTTGAGAAAGGAAAACTGTTTACTACCCATGGGCTTCAAAATGTTCTTACAAATGAAGATAAGTCGGATTAGAATCGATATGGTTGCTGAGATTTCGGCTTCAGGTTTTATCGTCGTTCAATATTAAAATCAATAACATCAGTTATTTTTTGCAGGTTAATGGACCAGTAGGTTAAATATCTACTCGATTTCACGTTTAATCCCGTTTTGGTAATTCTGCCTAACCTGATTGTCTGTAAGTGAGCCTGTAAATGCTTGCTTTTTAACTTTTTTGGTCGGTCAACGTCAAGTCACTGTTATATACTGATAAACCAGCAATAAATGAGGTCCTGCTGGCCAACATTGTTTGTTTCATTTGTAACAACACTTTATCGAATCTTTTGAATAAAAAACAGTTTGTTTAAAAAGCAAATTAATTAAAATTTTCAATGTTATTTTTAATCATTTAAATTTTATACGGAATTAAAAAGCACCCATATTAATTTCTCATTGTCTAAGTTGACAACAACCCTTTATATCTGTTAAAAGACACAAATTTCTAGCTGATCAAAAATATATACCTCACTTATCTATAACTGATGTAATGTGCGGTTATATCTGGATCTACTTGACTATTTATGCATCGCAAAAGTCCACAAAAACCAACAAACTTATGCCCCTCTAGTAATATTCGTTAAACGAAGATTTTTTATTAGGACAAGAACTCACGCAACGCGTTTTAACAGCACTAAAAAATTAGGTTTTGGAAAGTATGAAAGCAGAAGTTCTGTTTGTGGACACTCGATTTGGATCCTTGCATATTGAAAGTGACAGTTCTGCTAAAAAACAAATTTTCTTTGCAATGTATAGTGCGATTCACTGGCCAATTAACCACAAACTGATAAACTCTTGATGAAGAGCGTATTACATATACGAAATTATTTTTTCAAGAGCAAATTTCCTGATTTCATCAGAGCACATCCTACCGATGAGTTTATTCTATCTCTCCTGTACGCAGTCGGATAACTCTAAAATAGTCTTTGAGGCAGAGGCTCATATACGAGAATTGTATTTAATTTTAAGATAAGAGTGGCATATATATTAAGGGGATTAGCAGAGTGAATTAGCCCTTGCACCGTTTCAGAAATATAAGGAACTTTATTAGTTTTTTTGTCACTTAAGTAAATTGCTTGTTCCAGCGAACATCGCATTGAATTTTCATGCCAAGAATATCGACAGGAATCAGACCTTTATATCTATGTCAGCCAGATAAGGTGGCTTACCCAACCGTGCGCCTTTGCTAAAGTATACAGCACAGGATTTCCCAAGCGTTAAATTAAACCCTGTTCGCAAAACCCCTTTCGAAAATTGCTACAAGATCGTGAAAATAACATCCATATAGCTTTCCATAGTCCCAATTGATAAAAGGCTTAGCCTTTTGCAAAACGAATATGAATATCATTAGAATAAATAGGTTTGAAGGCTGCAGCAAATTATACAGCATTATACAGTAAGTTACTTGGTGTCGCATAATAGAGATTTTGTTTTTTCGTTTTATGAAAAGACAAAATATTTTCTCTTTAAACATTCAATAAAGATTACATTTAGTAAAACTTCCCCACTGAGCCATTTACAAAGCCCTATAGAATGCATTATTGCCACTTCATTGAAAAAATTTGCAAAGTTGAAGGTTTCTTACTGACAGTTCATGCTTCAATGTTTATAAAAGATTTCATTTTTTGTTTTTTTTTTATTCCATACAAATCTCTAAATCGAAAACAAAGATTCTTTACATTTAAAAAGGATTTATTTGTCCCTATAAATTTTCTTTTGAAAAATCTTACAAATAGAAATACATTGTGTAAGACTTAAAGTGCATACATATGTATGTTTGTGTGTGTGGGTATACATGTAGAATCTTTGCATGTTCTTGTCTTTGTTGTAATAACATGCATGAGGATGGGATTGTTATGTGATTTTTGTTTGTTTATTTACATTTGTTGTGGCTACACTGTCAACATTTTTAAATGTGCTTCCTACGTACATACAAACAAACTTTACTGTTACACATACTTTTATGTGTAAACAACTACATTAACAAAGAAACACAGCTACTGGCCTTTGGGAATAAATTGCTTTCTTGGATGTTGTATTTTTTTAAAGCACGAGTTGGCTAGACCAACAGTAACAACAACAAAAACAACCAATCAATGCTCTTAGTTTCAACGACAACAGCTGTTTGTCGTTAAAAACCAACAAATAAAATCTTGGTTTCATTTAACACATTTTTCAAGGATACAAATACTGTTCACTTTTGTTTTCCTTTTTTTGTTTGTTGTCCTTATTTTTCAAGCATTGATAGGCACAAAGAGATAATTCTTTAAGTATGAACATTCTATTAAATCATATTTTATGTATTTCATAGACAATTTTACTTTGTATGCTAGTAGGCGATTGTCATCAATGGCTAAAAGTGCTTTAAACAGTTCAAAATATTTTGCAAAAAATATTTTATATCTCTATCATAAATCTGATGATTAGCAGTCTATAGTATTGTTCAGTTTGTCTCTTGGGTAACGAAAAGGTCAAAGAACAAGTCATTTTACAACTGGTGGTTTATGTAGTTAATTTAACATATCGATTTGAAGAGTCAAGTAGCTTTAATTTTAGTATTGCAACGTTTTGTTCACTCTTGAAATAAAGGGTCTCCATTGATTGTTAATATCCAGTACCTTTAGAGGAGATTTACGTAATAACTAAGAAGGAAAAAATTTTTGCTTTTTTGTTTTCCAAAAATTTTACTAGAAATTTTAATTTTTCCAAAAATATGTATTTGCAACAAAAATTAAGATTTCAATTCCAAATCGAAAATCCACAAAAAAATATATTATAATTATTTAATTTGATTCACTCTTTGGTATGAAAGGTACTGCCTCATTTTTACTCACAATGACTTGTTTGGAAGAAGGGAATAGATATCAAGCACTAACGGTGTTAATTGTTTCGTGCTTTTATGAAGAGAGCCGTGGGAACTTAGGTGACCTCTTGTGGGTGCAGACCAGATCCCAATGAGACCAATAAACATTTTAAATTTACCTGCAAATATCATCATTATAGCAAAGATTTAGAAATTCCCGAAAAATATTTTATTTTTGGAAGATAAACACACAGTTATTTAGAGAAGAATTGTCACAACCGAAATTATCACACTTATTTGTCATTAAGATTGAAACAAATTTCTTTACTTACTTTACTTTACTTTACTTTACTTTACTTTAATTGTGCTTGATTCCTTCAAATATGAATATTTCATGATATTCTCATGAAATATTTATTATTTCAAACTAAAAAATTAAATGTATTACTGCAGGAAAAGCATATCCATATGGCCATTTCACTACTGCTTATATAGCCCATCAGTGGATTTTACCCAAATTTTGTAAAGAAACCTCAGAGTCTTATACCAAAAGGCAACCCTCATGAAACAATTATATTTGAAGGAATCAAGCACAATTAAAGTAAATTAATATAATAAAGACTCCAAATAATAATTTTTTTTGTCAAATTTCTTTAAACTACAAACTACAAACCAAAAATTAAAAATTTTTTTAAGTTTTCAAACTTTTAAAAGCTGGAATTTAGCGTGATATGAATTTCTAAAATAATTTACTTATTATTCATTCGCCAAAATAAATAGTAAATGTTATGACTTTTTCAAGTGCTTCGATACTTAATTAACTGATTTTACAAAAAGTGGAAATAACGGCTGTGTGTCCGGAATGGCTAAGATAATGGCACGTCACAGTTTAAATAGCCAGAACGTAAAAGCATAAAAAAATAAAATGCTGATTTTTTTATTTGTAGCAAAAATAAATGCCAAAAGCATCAAAATATATTTACACACACATGTCTGTATTTGTTGAGTCCTTACGTGTTTGCACTTTAGGATATTTAACGACGGCGACAGTTGTTTCTGGTTAATAATGAATGTACAACGCAAGTTTTAATGTTATTGCTTTCCTACTTTCTGGTGAAATATTGTTTTAACCATACTTGCCTTTTTTTAAGCACTTTAAGTATATTCGTATTTCGTTAATATTTTTCATTTTATAACACATATAATAAATAAAAGATTTTAGATAAAAAATAAAACAGGATAAGAATTTCATAATTGAAGGTAAGAAGAGTCTATTAAATGTGAGACATATCTTTAAGAAATATGAAAAAATTATTTATTTTAAAATTTTTTTGCTTGAAACTAAATATAAGTTCAACTATACTCCGCTCTTAATTCACATATATTGTAATTTATACACTTGTGATTAAAGAAAAATTATTTTTACAAATTTTTGCCAAAATGCTGCACTACATTTTCTGGGTCCCTACATACACCCACCTTAGATTGTGTACATTTAAACATCACCTATTTAACCAACTAGTTTAATTCATAAGAAAAAGAGGAGTATTTTATTCAATCAACACACAGCTCAAGGCTTTTTTCATTCTCCTTATTAAGCGCCACTTAATTTAGCTGTTGTTTTTTTCTAACCATCGGCTTGGCAACGATTGCTTTTTTATTTTTTGCTATTTACACTTTTCTTCTTTTCTTATTGAATTTATACACAACCTAAAGTTTTTTTTCGTTTTCCTTATTAAGCGTCCCATTACAGCAGATGTTGTTTATACTGATCGCTGTAAAGGAAGTATTTCTTCAAAGCTAATTATTTTTCAAAGGAATAAATATTAGTCCAGCTTATGTTCGCGTATATTTTTATTTCAAAATTTCTTTGCAACGAAAAATTATTTTTTTAATTATTTCGTGCTGATATTTGCCTTAATTCGTTACTTAAATTTTCCAACAATAAAATCCTTTTTTACATTTTCATAATCGGCCCTGTTCAGTAAACCGAATTGGATTAAATTTTTCAATTTCAAAATTTATTTACTTTTTGGTGTTCGGCGTGCCCAAATCCCTTAATTTGGGAAATAACTCAGCCATGTGTAAACGGCATGGCCGTTTGTAGGCTAAGGTTTATGAAAATAAAATAGTTTTGGAATTTTTAGTAGAAAATCTTATAACATTTAAGTCAAGAAAAGATGTAGTATTCGATTTTTTTCCAAAATATTTTAAATTTTGCTTGCTAAAAAAGTTCAAAGCAAAAAATTACAGGGACAGGGTATCAAAAAATTTAATCTTAAAATGCACTACTTTGGTCTTGTATAAAAATAAAGTGGAAATTAAAGAAATGCCAAGCATCAGAAAAATTTGCAAGTGCAAGACATCAACCTTGAGACAACATAGTGTTATCCCTGGATAATGCCCAGAATCGAAAGCAAGGCTTAAACACTCCTCTGCTATACTCATTTGAAGCTTTAAAAATTGCAAATGGCGGACTTTTTACCAAAATAGTTTGATTCTGTCTCACAGTGCAATTCATCAAGGTGCATTATCTACTACAAGAAATAATTCAGTCAGCAAAATTTAAAGTTTTTTCTCAAAACATATTAATTTTGCTCTCGTTGTTTCAATTGCGTACGTCTAATTTTATATACATTTGTGCTCAAGAGCTCAATACAAAACAAAATGTCACAATACTTCTCATTATTTTGGTGTTATTTTTATTTTCTCACTAAAAAGAAAACAGAAGGAAGGTAAACTAAAGTAAGAAGAAATGAAGTGAAATAAAATGAAACGTCCTAAAGGTTAACGTTTCGTTTTCTTTATTTTCGTACCCTGGCTTCTTAACGGCTACGCAAATGAATTTAATTTTTAATTTAAAATTTAAAATGCTTCGCTAGAATGCCGTAGTTACATGAACAACTTAAGCAGTTTAAAAACTGTTTCATTAAGCGAATTTTTAAACTAAAAAAAATCTTACTTCAATAGAATTTGCACTTAATTTCTTAACATAACACCTGAGTCAATTCAACAATAAGATTTCTTAAGGACCTTAAAGTGGGAGTTTCTTGCTACTACTACCTCTACTAACAAGCCATTTCTTTTAGTTTACAAACAGGAAATAGACACGAGAAGCTAAATTTGGAGAGTATTCTGGATAAATAAATATCGTAAGGATTATTACTATAAGGGTGTATCAATGCAATATCTAGTAGTATGGTAAAACTAAGCAGCTAAGAGAAGAAGAGAAAGTCACTAAGAGTTCACAAAATTATCATGGGATTCGTCGTGCAAATCTTTGAGTGGAAAGACAAACTCAAATCTATTTTTATCTTCCTCGCTATATAAGTAAAAGGACTTCATCCGGTATTGCAGCTTTTATTTTATAAATTTCAGCTGTATAGTTTATCACGATTCACTTTTACTAGTGATAGCATACGAAATAAAAACATTTTTCTTCTTAGTGTAAAAATATTTCTAGAAGTGTTTGTGGTGTTGTATTTATTTAACTATTTTTTTTCTGAAATAGCTGACTTTGAAAGTAAAACTGGGGTTTTTTTCAAGAAACATTATCATTTAAATGTTTAATGAGTCACAATGGAAAATTGTTCTGTTTTAAACTGTTAAGATTTTTTTCCTTTTTGTGTTTTCCCAACTGCAAGTAGTGGTTTCTTCAATTATTCATGTACATAAACATGTGACTTTAATAGGCTTGAATGTACTAGAAATGCTACTTTCAAATGCTTTACATAAGCAACTACTTTCTTAAGAATTCTTATTTAAAGTCTTGCAGCTGTGTTGTATGAAATATTACGTACGAGTACATGACTTAAATGGTATTTGTGCAACATTTGTTACAAAAGTGTAATTATTTTTTAAATATATGTATAAAAGTTTCTCACATAAATTATTGTGACATTGACCAATTTTACTGAGGCTTAAATATTAAAAGGAAAGAAATTGTTCTTAAGTGACTTTTGTTATCTTAAAGCATTTGTGATGTAAATGTGCGTAACCACAAGGAAATTAAAGCTTACAGTGGAAAAGTTGATCACCAAATAGAAAAATTTTCTGCATACTCAAAGCAGCTGTCCCAATTATAGTTAAACCTCACACAGTGCTAAATAAGATATCGCCGCTATGCAAACTATTTCATTATTTACTTATTTATTTTCAGTAAAATATGGTATTAAACTTAAACAATACAATCAACACTGTCTGGTAGTAAGTGGAAATTAAAACCATTTTAATTGAAACAAAACTGCCGTTGTCGGTTGTTACTAGGGCTTGAGAGACGGGAAAGCTATCCACAATTTCCCGGGAAAATTTAGTCTAAATTCTAGGGAAACGGGAAATATAAAATCATTAGCACTTTAAAAAAATACACAGACTGTTTTTCCTATATTTTGGTTGTGACATTTAAACATTTTCAAATATCCCTTTTCGTGTAAATTCTACTAAATCTGAACACGAACTATTTCTTGAAAATTTTGATGTTGGTGCAGATAGTAATCGATATGGAAAACAAAACACCTGTTTTTAGAATTTTTTTCTGTTTGTCTGTCCAACAACTGCTCGATGAATTTTAATAAAATTTTGTGAGGAGGTCGCTTAGAATTTTGGTTCAAATATAGAATACTCTTCATTTCATAAAATATGTCATTTCGTAGAGAAACTAAAGATGTGAAGACTCTCATTTTTATCGGTATAATGGTACTAAGACAGTCGTCAGTACATTTTATTTTTGTAGATGGAATGTTTTTGCTTACAGAACCCTACAACAAATGTTTAAAAACATATTTTTCAAAATTTTAATCTTAAGAAAATGAGAAATGAAACGCGAACGAATTCGTGGGCACTGCTAAATGGATATAAAACAGAACAAAAGCTTGCAAATTTGTTTAAAAGGGAATTTGAGTTATTCGAAGCCATTTAAACATTTAAAACACGAATATAGATAATCTTTATAGCGCTCAGTGGAAAGTGAATGGGTTTTTTCTATTGTTGGAAATTATGCAACGAAAACAAGCAACAGTACGTTAAGTGAATTATTTAATGAAATACTAAAATCATATAATTTAAAAATTATTTGTATCTTTGTTATCCCTCGTTACCTTTGTTGTGTCGTATAAATGTTCATATGTAGGTCTTGTCGCCTGAATTGTTTTTAAGTTTTATAAACTTTTTTTATTGTTTTTTATAATTTAATAAATCTATGAATTTGTCAATATTGTTTTATTAAATAAACATGTTTTCCTTAAAAACTGCTTTTCCTGGAAATACCGGGAAATCCCGGGAATGCGATTACCTTTGTTCCCGTCTCCCGGGAAATCTCAAACCTTAGTTGCTACGCATCAATGGCTCGAAATTTTTTGTTATAGATTTATTTGTTGGAGAAAGCGTTTTTGTTATTAAATTTTATATATTTTTAAACTTCAAAACAGAGAAGAAAGACTAAAGCGTTATTTTAAAAAATTTTTTGGGAAAGCGTGAAAGATGATAGAATTTTAATATTTTCATGAAGAAAGCCAGAGTACTGCTTAGCCTAGCTAAATAAAAAAAATTTAAAATAAGGTAGATAGATGCGGAAGATCTGATGAAAGATTTAGCGATCCAAAAAATGCGACACTACGCTCTGTTTGTGTCTATTTTTTTTTTTTTTTTTTTTTTTTTTGAAAAACGATCGCATACATTTGTAAATAATTTTTCTTTATAAAAATGATTAGAAATTAAATTAATAAATGAATCTTAGCCGAAAAAAGTAAATATTAATTTATTTATAATATCCACGGTTCAATTACTGGTTTACGAAAACATTAAAAACTAAAAAGAAAATTTTTTTGGTCTTTTGCTTCATTTACCATAAAACAAGTTGGGGTATAAAATCCAAGAAGCAAATTAGGACACAGTCCTTTCATTCTCTTGAAGAAACTCTGGCTTAAATTTGATTTTTTGATTTTTTTTAATACTTTACAGGAAAGCAGTTTTTTTTTCAGTATAAACACTTCATACCTTCGGATTAAACTTATAAAAAGGAAATACTAAACTTTTTCGCTATTTTTTTTTTTTATTCTCGAAATATTTGTTTTCGCGTAAAATAATATTTTTAATTATAAAAGCCTTATATCTCCTAAAGTAATAAGGCAATCTGTATGCTTAGAAATATTTTTTAGAGCTCAACAAGATGAATCGCCATTATTTTTGCATTTGAGATAAAATAAGAATTTGACACGGTGTTAGTTTTTCATACAACCGATATCAGCTATTTTAAATTCCTCCTCCTAAATATCTTAGGTTTCAAATTTATACTTTTAGAATTTATAGAATAATTATCATTTTTTATTTTTAATCACAGCCTCCACTGTGTTGTGGTTGAGTTCTTCATTAAGACGCCCAACTCTCTAGTGTTCAGCTTGATATAAGTTGCTTGTTAAAGTTTAAAATGGTTTTATCCTTTCTATTTAGAGCTCTTATCAACCAGCTTTAAATCTGCATTTTGACAGGCAAAATAACAATGCAGCTGAGATAAGCAGTACATTATCAATCGATTTTAATAGTAGTCAGAAAGAGCACCATCTAGTAAATATGCCAAGTAGTGTAGCACCTTCTACTTCACAGCTTCCAAGTATATTTTAGCCGTTTATGCAGTATGCATTTTCTCCCTGAAGCATTATTTTCTTGAGCGGCGAAAACCGCTTATATTTAGACTTAAAGAGCGCATGAAAACGCGGAAGGAGGCACTAAAATTTAGAAGAAATATATCTATAAAAAAATGACTATAAGACTTCAAAAGGAAGCCATAAAAGGCCTGTTCACTCTTGCATACATTATCTGAAATATTATAAATAATATTTGATTATTTATTATTTGTTACCATTTTTTTTTCTATTAATCTAGGAATGGAAATTTCTTTAGATTAAAAGGCGGTTGCTAATTTATTCTATATCAAGATTCCTGGCATCAAACTAAGAAATATTCTTTGAGGTTCCTGTAAAAATAATTTTATGCCATCTGAATCCTTGTTCTTGAAAAATGTTACTGGTCACCATGACAACTTAACCTAGAGACGACTACAGACAGAACCACTGAGTTTTATAGAATAAAGCTTAAATAACATTATTATTCAACTTTTTCTAAAAGCAAAATTTTTCGTACGATTATTCAAATATATTTTTTAATAATCCTAAAACTCAAAGAATATGTTTTTATTTTATTTGTTTATTTTTTTAATTGTTTTAACAGATATTTAAATAATTAAAAACTAAAAACACGGGAAATTAAATTAAATTAATTATTTTTTATAAATATAGTGCTAATTTCCCGAGTTAATTTTTTTAATCAGCGATAATGACTATTGGATGTAAAAGTACGTCTCGACGGCCATATCGCTACCGCTTGCTTAGCCCTTCAGGAAAGTTCTCACAATTATTTTAAATGAACTGAAGATTTCTGTCTAAACAATAAAGACAAAAATCAAAGTTCAAGCAAAAACAACAATAATCGACTTTGATTTTACTTTTCATTATTCCCTGTATACTGCTGACTTTTTATGCCCTTTTTTATATAGCTTAATTATGATGAAAAATTATGCAAAATTTGCATATAAATATTATTAACTTTATACAAAATTTTTATTAAAAAGCTTTATATAATATAACGTAAGAATCTGTCGATCATTTTTAATAAAAAAAATTTATAATTTCTCCAATATTCTTATTCAGTAACGTTTGAAAAAAAAGGACATAGCGATCGAAACAGAGGAATTTGTTTTGCTCTTATCTAAGTTTTGCCGTTTTCTTTAAAATTAAAAAAATGGTAAATTGAAGACCCACGACGACTTAATAATGTTTTTATTAAGAGCAAAAAATATATATACAAAAAAAACTGTTTGAATACTTGCAGAATTACAATACAATTTCTACTTCTGTGTAACAATTTTTTTCTTCATCTAAATACTACCTACGCTCTCTGATGTTTAGCTCACCTACCGAAAAACGTTTAAAAAATACCTGCAAACTGTCATTAGAGCCATAATTTTTTATTAAGCTTTTATCCTTAAATATTTTGCGTTGTTTATTGTACTATTTTTGTACATAAAACAATTAATGATTTGGATAATTGGTATGAAATTCACGCAGTATATGAAAAACTGCTATACAAATGTCGAGACGAATTGTTCGCCTGGAATACAGAAGCAGTACAACTTACTCTTAAACACAAACAAACCTGTTAACCGCCTTGGAGTATACATGTCATGACTAAATAATTAATTTTACTCATACGTTGGCTTTAAAGAAATGCCATAAAACTTTATATCAAAAATAAAATAAAGTTCCACAATTTTATGCAATTTTCGCTGACAAACATTTGTACGTATAAAAATCATTGCATTCCAAAATATTTGTAAAACTATTTGCTACAAAATTTGTCTGTAACCATCCATTACTGCAAGATGGAAACAACTGAAAGCTTTTTATATCTGAATTAAGCATTAAAAAATTTCTTTCCGAGAAAAACCTCTGTATCAGCAAAGAATTTATCCTCAAATGTATGACTTCCGCAAATACAAGTGTCTTCTTAGACTCTAAAGTTTCAACTTAAAATGCATTTATCTCAGTTAAGTTTAAACTTTCTTCTTGTCTTGCCTCTCTTGCAAATTATACGTTTTATTAGGTTTCTGTACACAAGTTGTAAAAACTTAACTGTATTGTTTTCATTACAATGTCTGTCCGTCGGTCGGACATTCTTGGATTTTTTACAGCAAGTGCATAATTATAGCCGCCAGCTACAACAAAAAAAAAATATATTCCGAGAGTGACGTTATATTCAAAATAATATTCTTATCTTTTAAACTGTGTGTGCTATAGCAACCAGTAGAAAAACTAAAACTTAATATTAAGGGGTGACCCAAAAGTGACGCGATAATAAATATAAATAAGACTGATACATAAAGGATGTTGCTACAGTGACGTGAATTTCGTTTTTTAACGTAGTAGACAGACATTGAATATTTAAAAAAATATATATCCGCTATAAAAATAAGGGTGGGCAGTTAATTTAAAAGTGTGTTTTCAAATCTGTTATAAGGACAATTAAAATACTATTTAATAAAGGGTCTACCAATAGTAACATGATTTTCATATTTATGATCTAATTTTTTAAAATTAATTGTATTTATTTAAACTTAAATTGTATTGCTTTTTTTTAAGATCTTGGGCTTTTCAAAGGAAAATTTTCTCTAATAAGAGCTTTCTTTCGCTAAATTTGAATTTTTAAAAGTTTTACGTGTCAGCAGTTGTTGGTTGTCATTTTTTTTCTTTTATAAAAATAGTAATGAAGGTGGTTTGAGTTTTGATATAAAGAAAAAATTGAACAAGAAATAGTTATTGATTTTAACAAGTTAGAGAGCTATATTTTATATATTCTTCACCACACATGTAAATCCAGTTTGGTGAAGTAATTCTAATCAAAAACAAATATTGGGGTGACAGAGTTTTACAAATAAGAAAACATTTTTTTCTTAAAAATCTCATTGGCTCCTTATAAAATAAGCACTTCTTTAAAAATTTACAAATTTCCTAAAAGATTTCTTCAAAAGTTTTTTAGTGGTACCCAAATTGATATCTGAAAAAATATGTGGCACAATCGTATTTTTCTACTTATTATTTTTTTTTAATTCTTAATTCTATATTGCTTTTTATATTTGTTTTTTTTTTTTTTATTGAAATTGGTTCACTAAACTAGACTCGTTCCAAATGATATGAAAATTAGAGGCTGGCATTGTGTTTTGCCTGCTGCCTCTCGAAGAACATGGATTGATCTTGCTTATTTTCAATAGCGACAATTTCGAAACTATGTGTGATCAACTGACATGCCGAAATATTTTCTAGCTTATCTTGTGCCTTGTCGAAGTTGATTTCATTACGAATACGGAGGGGCAGACGGAGATCGGAAATGGATATGAAGAAATTATAAACGGAATGAAAAACTGAGATGTACGTTTTTTCTATCTGTAGTGAAGGATATAAAATCATAGTTGATATGGTAACTTTAATGCTTCTAATTACTTATAAGAAATTAGAGTTAACCAATTAACTGAAGCCTCGGTTTGGACCACATGGCAACACGGAACCTGAGAATAAGGTGCCTGTAGAAGAAAAGTATAAATGGTTTTCTCTTTGATTTAATTAGCAGCTTGTGCCACATAACATTATGTTGGAAATTGACTGGAAAACACTATTTAGTAAAGCAGGCGATTTGTGGTCAAGTGTTTAAATCTTAAATTGATGCTGATGTTGATTCTTTTAGCCAGTATTAATCGCGATTGATTTCCTCAAAATATTTATTTTTAATAAAAATCAATTGCGTGGTATTCCTTCATTTTTTTCTTTTAGAATTTAATAACAAAAACAAGCAGGTATTTTCTCAGAAACTTCTGCCCTGTTCTTTTAAAGAATAAAAAACGCTCCAAAATTTAACTCCTTGCTAGACTATTTATTTTATCTCCATCAATATTAAATTTATGTTGCCAATACACTAGACATGTTCAGTGCTCAAATTTTTAATTGTAAACTGAGTTAAAATCGAACCAAGTAAACTTGTGTAGGGTGTATTTAACTCGCAGCTTTTGAAGTATTGAAAACGAAAAATGGACAGAAAATTTGGACAGATTTCTTAAAATTATTCGTAAAATTGTTTCTATACATTTTTTTCCACCCTGTGTTTTTGCCATTCATGTACCACTTTTTATATCAAAAGCATCTTTTTTTCTTTGTTTTCTTTTTATTGCTATAAGAACCAATAATATAATGTCCTACTAGCACGTTTTGTCTTCTTTTTTTTATAACGTTTAAAACAAATTTGTAGTGTTTGTGACAAGTTTCTATTATGTAGTGGCAGACTTGAGCACTAAAGTTGTGGAATGTGTGGCCAACATTTCTTTTTTTTAAGTGATACTACTTCACCTGGACTGAAATAGTATTCTTGTCCTGTGACTCTTAATCTTAAAAAATAAAACACGTAAATATATACGTTTGTCGGTGTATAAAAAAGAAAATTTCTTAAGAACAATTAAATACCGTTCAAATTGAAAAAATTCTTTAAATGTTTTGCACACGCAACAGTTATTCAGAGCCAAAACCATTTCGCATTTTTTTATTTATTCTCTCAAAGATAATCAATACAAAAAGCTATAAACAGACATATACTTTACTGCTTAAATTGAAAAACTTTGTTCTCTTTCTTTGCGCAAATTTATTTAATTCAGCGATGGATAGAGAATAAATTAAATTTATTTACATTTCAGTCAGATTAAAAGACATTCGCAAAAGTTAAAATAAATTTTATTAGCAAAATCTAAAAGGACTTTAAGCATTAAAATAAAAAGAAAACTTTAGACTGACCAAATGCGTCCAGTACAACAATATGTCGTATGTATCACAACATGACTTTTGTTAAAACATTTTTGTTTTCATATTTATTTCTTCTTCTTAGCTTTATACGGTCGACAGCGTTTGAACAAAAATTGCCTTTAGGACTTTTTTTTTAAGTAAAAATATAAATTAATGAAACATTCAATAAGAAAAATCGTAACGCTTAAATATTAATTGTCAGTCTGCGCGATTAAGCAAGAAAACTTAATGCTTCATCTCATTTTTGATAATAAAAATATCCATTAAATATTCGGCGTTAGTTGCGATGTTTTAAGTGTAACACGACTAACACCTTTGATTAAATCTGTGTCCTCGTGATATTTGAATTACAAGCTGTTTTTTTATAACTTGTAGTTGCAAAGGATTTAAAAGTGATCTTTTTTTAATGCACACAAAGCGTTCTTATTATTACCCAGCAAAAAATTAGATATTACCTTAAAAAGTACCTGCCATATAATGACTTACTCTTGTGATTGCCAAATTTTGTTATTCGCTTACAAAACACATTGCATTAGCTCGCAAAAAAAGGGAGTAGTAATTGAACTACTTCTTAAAGTAAAAAAAATAATAATTTTCCATAATTTATTATCAAAGTCTTATTAGGTTAGTAATCCAGTTAAAAAATCCTTCCACAAAGAATGCTTAGCTCCACACTCGATTACCTTTTTAAATTTTTTTACTGGGAAGTTTTAAAAAACAGAGAACAAGTTTCATTTTAACTTGTATTCTAGGCTGGCGACGAACAATAAAAGTGTGTTATAATTATTAGAATTATGGCAGTCATTATATTTTTAAAGAAATTGTGTGCACATATTAAAAGTTTTATTTAAAAGAGGTTATTCAAATACTTAACTGCTATTTCTCCACTGAAAGTTTTTTTTTAATAAAAGGCCTGATAGTAAAAAATATTTTAAGTTTAGGACAATCAAATTTAAAATTGCATTTTGTTATTAAAATCTAATCCAAATTTTCCAACAAAATTTATTTTTTTTTGTAAGATCAAATGTTGTTTTATATTGAAGAAATTTTTTTTTTTGCGCTCAAACGCAGGCAGAGTAAATATAAAATATACTATTATTAAATTTTTAAAAGAAATATTTTCGTTTCCAAGAATTTTGAGAATTTTATTAATTTTTAATATAAAAAAAGGTACGGTCACATTTGGCAAACATTTGCCTCAAATTTGTTTGCTCTTGTTTGCCCTAAATTTTTTTAAAACAATACAAAATTTGTTTTGTGGTCACACTACGCACATTTATTTGCCTATTTTTGTTTGTTCAAACAGTTATAAAATAATGACAAATAAAATATGGGCAAACATGTTTGATGTGCGGTCACATTTAAATAAATATTTGCCTTAACAATATATTTGATCAAACTGTAAAAAAACATAAATTTATTTGCCTTGAAACTATTACAGATGGGATGTCTTCATTGGCATTTCATTTCTTCAGCATTATTACGAAATAATTGCAAAGAAAATATTTAAAATATTATTGAATTTTTAAAAAACTAATAGCAAATGGTAAAAAATGATTGCTCCTATTAAGTTTTTATGTTCAGTACAATATAAGTTAAAAACAAACAAACAAACAATAACCACTTGAGATGGGAAAAAAAATAAACAACTGAAGGAAAATCTATCTTATCTAGGCAAACTTTATGCGCTTCCTTTTTAAAGTAGCAAATTAAGCTTTGATTCTTTACCTATACTATACACGAAAAGTTAAATTCCAGATTTTGATATAAAAAGAAAATATCCATCGCTGATGGCAATAAACTATAAAAATTAGTCAAGTAATGGAGGCTGACATTATATTTATATACACACATATATAATGTATATAGCAATGTTAGAAGAAAATTTATAATGAATAACTCCCACGTATGAAAGTCACAAGTAAACAAAGTCATGAAAAAATGTGAAATTTTTCATCTTTCATGCTAAAAAGAAGCACTAACATTGTTCTCAGGGAAGTGAACAATAAAAGGAAAAACCTAAATACGAATTAGATTCCACTTCTAAATAAAAAAAATTGTAATATGCATTCATTATATCTTTTTAGTTAAAATTTCTACAAATTTTTATTTAATTTAATATGATTTTCAATCTACAGCTGTTGATTTTTTTATTTTATATGCATAAGTGTACACAAATAATATTTTTTAAGTCGTTTAAATAAAAAGCCAATTTGACGAAGAATCAAACTGTAACTGCCGTGTTCATTAAATACTAAAATAGTTTTAAAATGTATTTTATGACAAATTTGCAATATTTTTTTATGAATATGGCAGTATATATACAACATTTTAATTGGGCCAATTTCCAATTTCAGATGATAGAAGAAAAACACTTGAATCTCACCGGGGTTTTTAAAAACTGTTGCGTAATTCAGTTTACATTCAGATGTAAAACAAGTGTTCAGCTTAGAACTTATGGAACACATCTCTTTTTATTGCAAATCGAAAGATTTTGAAGAATAATTTAGGTGTTTAAAATGGATTATCACTAAAGTTATTAAGCACTGTTAAGAGTGTCGTGGACTAGGCTACGGATTCTTAGCTTTGTTCTCAAGCTTCGGGTGATGCTTGGTTTTGTTCTGCATACAGCCGACTTTTTTCGACTCGTTATGCAGTTTAAATCATTTGTAAATTTAATTTAAAGTTGAACTATTGGTATGTATAATTTAGGTTAGTTAAATTTAAGCGTTATGTTATGTAAACTAATCGATATTGATTAATAATGTCAAAGCACGTGGCTGGTCTTATTTAATCTCATTATTAAGAATTTTAAAACAACATTAATACATTTCACTATAATCAAAGCTTTGTGTTCAGAAATATAACAACATATAGTTTATAACTACAAATCTCTTTAATTTCCGAACTGATAGCTTCTAACAGGATTACTTGTTATCGGTAGAAGTAAGGAAAATTTTGTTTAAGTCTAGTCTAGCATAGCGTTTCAAAATAAAAACAAGAGTTACTTTTGGAACTCTTATTTTCGAGTAATATATCACAAAAATTTTATATATTATACATAATAAAGGATATTATATCAAGCGTAATATATGTTTCGAAAAAAAGTTATCTATTGTCGACGAGGAAATTTTTGTTATAAAAAAAACTTTTTTTTAAATGTTAATGTAATTTGCAGGGTCTCTATTTAAAACCAATATTTATCAAAAAAATTTATAAAAGAAAATTTGTTACAAAGCACATCTCAAAATTATTTTAATTTTTTTTTATGAATATAGCGAAATTTAAATTGGGACATAAAGTCCTCCAGTTTTTAAAAAACTAATTTTTTTTAATATTATATTTCCGATTTCGGAAGGTAAAAAATAAACTGTTTGTATTTTACCGAGGTTTAAAAAACTATAACGTGGTCCATTCTAAAGCGAAAATGTCAAAATAAACCAAATTTGATATAAAAACTTCAGTTATATATAACTAGAAAAATATGCGTTTCCTTTAAGTTTTCATTTACATTTTCTTTTAAAAATTGGATTTCATTATAACTATTATTTTAATTTTACGCGATTTTTCCCGAAACTTTATTATTTAGTTTAAATACTTAGCAACATTGATGATACAGCTGTTGTTTGCCTGTATTTTTTCTTGCATATATTTTGTAAGAACAAATATTTTTTTGCCTAAAAATGAGTCAAATATTTGCCGTCGAGCGGTCACACTATGTTCACATTAAAAGCATTTTTGTTTGCTGGAAAATAATTTTATTTGCCTAAAATCAGCTGTGGTGTTGTTTGCTCCTAATAAATATTTTGTGGTCAGACTACGCCAAGCAAATATTTGACGATTTCGGGCAAATGTTTGTCAAGTGTGACCGTACCTTATGTAACAGTGCTTTATTTGGCTATGCCAAATCTTATATATCCTTCACCATTTATCTTAATCTAGCTTAGTGAAGTTACTTCATTAAAAAAACATAAATAGAGGTGACAGAGAACTAAAAAATAAAAACATAAAAACTTACATAAAAATTCCATCGGCTTTAATATGTTAAGCATTTAAAAAAAATAGTATTTTCTTGTGGCGTATACCTTAACATAAAATACTTTATTGAAAATTAAAAATTTTTAGTTTGTCAATGGAAGTTTGTTAAAATAAAGGAACACAATTTTATTTGTTTTTTTATACAATCTTTAAAATTAACGTAATGTGCTTGAGAAACTTACATTCTTTAAAATCTCTTCAAAAGCTTTAAAATGATACCCATATTGATATTTTAAATTTTTAAAATTTCAAAAGCCTTTAACTTGATGTTTTTTTTTCTTATTTTTTAATACCCTATATATGTACATATATTTGTTTTTTTATTTAATTTACATAATTGTTCAAAATGATATAGAAAAATAAGAGGTGTTTTGGTGTTTTGGCATGGTGTTTTGCCCGCTGTTGCGAAGGACATGGACCAATTTTGCTGTTTTCCAATAGCGCCTCTTTCGACACTATATCTAATCTTATTTAAATTTTTTCTAGCTGATCTAATGCCGCGGCAAACTTGATTTCAACACTAATACGCACGGTCCGACAGACTTTATGGGGTCGGAAATAAATAGTGTGACAAAATAAGTTATACCCTTTTTCCGCTTTTTGTGTTGAAGGATATAAACATTAAGCAAAAAAATTTGCGCTCGCTTATATTTCGCGAGTTATGCGCCTCCGAACTGTTTATAAAAAAAAAGGGTTATGCGTCATATTTTTTAGGATATCAATACGGGTATCATTTAAAAGCTTTTGAAGAGATCTTTCAAAAATACTTTAATTTTAATAAAATGCTTAATCCATTAGGAGCCGATGACATTTTTATGTAAATATTTTTTATTTTTAATTCTATAATTCTCTGTTCTTTGTTTATTTTATATTTGTTTTTTTTTTTTTTTTTTTTTTTTTTTTTTTTGATTGGAATAACTTACTAGGGTTACATACATCGTGAAGGTTATATAAGATTAAGCATAGCCATAGGCTTCTTTTAATATTGAAACCCCTTCCTGAATAAAAGGCTCTGTTCTCTTCCACTAATGTAATAAAATCTGACTACATGTAAAAAAAGCGGTTTAATGTTGTTGTTATTATTTTATAGTTTTAAGAGTATAATCTCAAGAAAGTGTGTTTCAGATGACAGTAAAGTTTCACAGGTCGATAAAAATTTTAAAACGATGTATCTTAAAGAAACATAAAATTACGGGTTCTAATCATTTGGTCCAGTGAGTATTGGCGTTTCTAATTTACACTTTCCCTATCTTAAAATATTTTTTATAATATCAAGATACAGAACAAAAAATTTCTTATCTATTTAAGGTTTGGTTTATCCACTTTTCTACGCTGGGCTTATCTCGCCTCTTGTAGAATACGTTCCCATCTCGGCATTGCCTTTGCATCACTTTGGGTTAGAGCTTTTTTAATACTCATCTGCCTTCTCTTTATTTTATCTTTTCGTTCAGTATCTAACCATTGCGTTAATGTCCTGTCACAGTGATAGAAAATTGAAAATCGTTCTTAAATTCCTAATACCCGAATAATCTTAATAAGGAAACTTTTCTATTCAATATGATTCCTTGAGGCAAATATTTAAAATTTTATGATGATTTAGTTTAAAGTGTTTTTGAGTAACTGTAATGCAAAAAATTTATATATTTAAGCAATAAGAAAGTAAGTAAATATTTATAAACTAAAATACATTAAAAATTAAATAATCCCTAATACAAGTTTTAGTAATTTATTTTCTTCAATCTTCTGCCATGACAAACTTTTTGTAGCAAAACCATTTTGTAGATTCAGCCTGTTGACACAGCGGGAAAATACTTTCGTTAAGAAAGAAAATTAGTTTCTAGTTGCCAGAAGACGAAATGAATAAAAACACCTTTTCAGCTGCCAGAACATTAAGCCTCATTAAGTTGGCCACTAATACATAAAAAGAAACTAAAAGTAAACTAAGTTTTCTTTAAAAACAAAAAAAAAAAAAAAACGTATTGAGTCCTTCTACTTTTCGCTATGGATTTTAGGCTTAGAATGGAAAACGAACTTTATTTTGCGCCACTTTATTTGTTTTGCCAGACAAAAGAAGAGTTTTTTTTTCATTTCGATTCATTAATTCTTTTTACAAATACAAGTTTTGTCTTCATTCTGTTTCTAAAATTCGTTAGAAATATATTTTTGAAAATTTTTTATTTACCGTATTAAATTTTCTATTTTCGTACTCGTATTTTTACTGTTATAAGGTCTTATCCAAAAATAAAAAAGGACTTCTTAACATAAGCTGGATCTAACAGATTTATGTGTTTAGTTCTCTTGGAATCGTCACATCCATGCATTTTCGTGCTTTAAAATATAAAATGTAACAAAATTAAATATTAAAACATAAGAAAATAAATTAAAGTTTAAATTTAAACTGCTTTTATTAGAAAAATCAATTTATGACGTTCAGATATGAAAACGTTTTTTGGCTGTTCTTAAACGTGCGCACTCTGGACGTCTAATTGAGGAATCCTGGTCATATGTTACGAATAAGACGAAAAATGTTGTTTTCCAAGTCTTATTTTTATGCTGGCATATTAACAAAAGCTAGCGATTTTACGTGGCTCGTTAGGAAGTGATTGATAATGTTCAAATCGCATGACCTTAGAAGCCAACTAACAAGTTCATATCTTGATATCAAATTTGCAAATTTTGGCACATAGTCATTATAGTTTGCCATTTACAGTTTTAAACAAAAAATCATCGTTCATGGTGTGATAGTGATCCCCATTAACCGCAATGTGAGCTTTAGTTTTATAAAAAAGAGGTCCGATGATGCCACCAGCGTATAAAAAAAACCAAACACGAGTAAAAGTGCTGAATATAACAAAAGAATTGTGTATTTAATAAGAAACAAACACAATATGAATGCAAATCTCCTAAATTAATGTAAACAAACACAGTTCAAAGAAACATACGCATATATTTTTTTACAAATCAATTATGTTTGTTTCTAAATTTTGTATGTTGTCGAACACACTTAAGGTACGGTCACACTTGACAAACATTTGCCCCAAATCGTCAAATATTTGCTTGCCGTAGTCTGACCACAAAATATTTATTAGGAGCAAACAACACCACAGCTGATTTCGGGCAAATAAAATTATTTTCCAGCAAACAAAAATGCTTTTAATGTGAACATAGTGTGACCGCTCGACAGCAAATATTTGACTCATTTTTAGGCAAACAAATATTTGTTCTTACAAGATATTTGTAAGAAAAAACACGAGCAAACAACAGCTGTATCATCAATGTTGCTAAGTATTTAAACTAAATAATTAAGTTTCGGGAAATATCGCGCAAAATTACAAATAATAGTAATAATGAAATGCAATTTTTAAAAGAAAAGGTAAATGAAAACTTAAAGGAAACGTATATTTTTCTAGTTATATATAACTGAAGTTTTTATATAAAATTTGGTTTATTTTGACATTTTCGCTTTAGAATGGAAAACGGTTTCAAAATTTTACGTACAAAAAAATTGTTCCATTTCACGTTATAGTTTTTAAAAACCCCAGTGAGATACAAACAGTTTATTTTTTATCTTCCGAAATCGGAAATACATATATTATTAAAAAAAATAGATTTTAAAAAACTGGAGGACTTTATGTCCCAATTTAAATTTTGCCATATTCATAAAAAAATTAATATAACTTTGAAAAATATTTTGTAACAAATTATCTTTTATAAAATTTTTGATAAATATTGGTTCCTGCATATTACATTAACATTTAAAAAAAAAGTTTATTTTACAACAAAAATTTCCTATTGCCTGCGGAAAGTGAAAAAATTTCGGGAAAAAAAGTAGGTATTATGAAAGAGAAATTATATGTAAAAAAGCAAAATAGCTCCCTTCAAATTTTTTGTTCCCAGGGAATTTATAATTGGAGGAATTTTATCTCGAGAAAATGTTTTCCCGTGAGAAAGAAATTCCGTGAGAACATTCATGTTTGGGCTGTGTATGTTGTTATACTTCTGAACACAAAGCTCTGATTATAGATAAATGTATTTATGTTGTTTTAAAATTCTTATTAATGAGATTAAATAAGACCAGCCACGTGCTTTGACGTTAATGAATAATATCGATTAGTTTACATTGCATAACCTAGAATTTAACACGCTTAAATTTAACTAGCCTAAATTATACATTCCAATAATTCAACTTTAAATTAATTTTACAAATCTTTTAAACTGCATAAAGAGCCAAAAAAAGTCGGCTGTATGCAGAACAAAAACAAGTATCACTCGATGCGTGGGAACAAAACTAAGAATCCATACCCTAGTCCACAACACTCTTAACAGTGCTAAATAACTTTAGTGATAATCCATTTTAAACACCTAAATTACTCTTCCAAAATTTTCGATTTGCAATAAAAAGAGATGTGTTCCATAAGTCTTAGGACTTGTTTTACATCTGAATGTGAACTGAATTTTTTATTAGTATATATAAATGCGTTTAATTGTAAGTAATTACGCAACAGTTTTTAAAAACCCCGGTGAGATTCAAGTGTTTTTCTTCTATCTTCAGAAATTGGAAATTGTCCCAATTAAAATGTTGTATATATACTGCCATATTCATAAAAAAACATTGCAAATTTGTCATAAAATACATTTTAAAACTATTTTAGTATTTAATGAACACGGCAGTTACAGTTTGATTCTTCGTCAAATTGTCTTTTTATTTAAGCGACTTAAAAAATATTATTTGTCTACTCTTATATAAAATAAACAAATCAACAGCTGTGGATTGAAAATTATATTAAATTAAATAAAAATTTGTAGAAATTTTAACTAAAAAGATGTAATGAATGCATAATACAAATTTTTATTTAGAAGTGGAATCTAATTCCTATTTAGGTTTTTCCTTTTATTGTTCTCTTCCCTGAGAACAACTATTAGTGCTTCTTTATATAGCATAAAAGATGAAAAATTTCACATTTTTGCATGGCTTTGTTTACTTGTGACTTTCATACGTGGGAGTTATTCATTATAAATTTTCTTCTAATATTGCCATTATGTACAATAATTATTTTGATTGTAATCTGTATACATTATATATGTGTGTATATAAATATAATGTCAGCCTCCATTACTTGACTAATTTTTATAGTTTATTGCCATCAGCGATGGATATTTTCTTTTTATATCAAAATCTGGAAATTTACTTTTCGTGTATAGTATAGGTAAAGAATCAAAGCTTAATTTGCTACTTTAAAAAGGAAGCGCATAAAGTTTGCCTAGATAAGATAGATTTTCCTTCAGTTGTTTATTTTTTTTCCCATCTCAAGTGGTTATTGTTTGTTTGTTTGTTTTTAACTTATATTGTACTGAACATAAAAACTTAATAGGAGCAATCATTTTTTACCATTTGCTATTAGTTTTTTAAAAATTCAATAATATTTTAAATATTTTCTTTGCAATTATTTCGTAATAATGCTGAAGAAATGAAATGCCAATGAAGACATCCCATCTGTAATAGTTTCAAGGCAAATAAATTTATGTTTTTTTACAGTTTGATCAAATATATTGTTAAGGCAAATATTTATTTAAATGTGACCGCACATCAAACATGTTTGCCCATATTTTATTTGTCATTATTTTTTAACTGTTTGAACAAACAAAAATAGGCAAATAAATGTGCGTAGTGTGACCACAAAACAAATTTTGTATTGTTTTCAAAAAATTTAGGGCAAACAAGAAAAAACAAATTTGAGGCAAATGTTTGCCAAATGTGACCGTACCTTTATAGGTTTGTGTTGTTTTTTAATATTTGTTAGGCCAAAAAAACATGTGTCGTGTATGAAAAAAGATAACTTAAATATATATTTGGACTTCGTGTAGATGTATTGAACACACAATTGTTCGTCAACGGCCATTACGGCAATGTATGTATGTAGAAGGGCAACTAGCAAAATTGAATTTTTTAAGCGGAGGTCAGTTCGATTGTTTTTATGGAGCTCTTGTATGGTGGAAAGCATTGGACAATGTGGGAATGTCTCTATCCTGGCGAAGGTGCTGCGCTTGCATACACAGATGGCTGCAAAATAAGGACGAAAGTTGGGGATGAAGTATTGAGTATTTTGGGATGAGAAACATTTTCAGACTCCCCAATGACTGCAGTATTTTACAGGCTAAAATATCTGATATTAAAAGGGCGGCGAACATTGGTTGAGGTTCATAGAACGAGCGGCCAAAAATAGAAGAACTTGTCGAAGGACAATAAAACCTGTCATATAGGCATTTTTTGTTTGAATCAAGAAAAAAACGGAAAAATTAAAATAATCCGCCCACTCTAACGCCCATCTCAGAATCACCTTGAATTTTGGAAAATATGCGCCTACTTTTACGCCCACTTTCCATACAACTTGTATTGAGAAGTGGCATAACTCCCCTGATTTTTAATGCATCGACTCAATTTTCATAAAAAATATATAGTATTATTGCAGAATGGGCTCCTGAAAATATATACCTGATCCGCCCACTTTAACATCCATCTCCCATAGAAAAAAAAAACATGAATAAGTAATTTAAGCATAGTCTTTTAATAATTTTTATACATCATTATCGAGCTCCAGTTTTTTTATTTGAAGCTTTATAGTCTTCATTCCTCGCTTTCTAAGCTTCCTCGGACATCATTCTGATACAAATAATCAATAAAAATGTAAAAAATAAAAATAAAATCATTGAATATAGGCCTATAGTTATAGACTTAACTATTAACAGAATAGCTTCTGCTATAGTTTTGCTACCATTCAGCATAATCTTATGCTCAGTGCCTATACCTTGCTTCACTGCGTCCACATTTATGTCCAGTGTCAACTTTAATCTCTTATGAAGTTCAGTTATTGCCTTGTATGTATATTTCATTATGTTATAATTTTAAACAGTAAAGAATTATGGCAACAACAACATGCATAAACAAAAATTCATGTCTTGTATAGTTTTTACTGTTTTTTTTTTTTGTTTTTGTGGAAGGAGCAGGCAGGAGAATTCGATTTTTTTTTTTAAATTTTAACTGAGATTTCAAGCTGTAATTTAACATCTTTCGTTAAACAGCGTTCCATAGCGCTGAAAAGTTTCAGTCCTTTGAAGTTAATGAACATTGAAATTTTTATGTTGTTTATATTTTGTTCTACGCTGTCACTTTTTCCAACTTTTTTTAATGCAAGTCTCATCTATGACAATTGCTCTTTATGAAAATATACAACAAAGTCAAATAATAAGTTTAATGTGATTGTGCCGAAAGGTTGAATATGTAGTTAATTTACATGCCGTTTTAAAGAAGCAAACATACAAAAGTGTCTGTCCAAACAAATAATTAATAAATCAGCCTAATATTACGAAATCATAATATCAAAAAAATTATCTAAATTGGCAAATACGAAAAAAGAAGAAACTCGGCCACTCTTCAACCCGTTTGCGGCGTGCTGGTTAAGGTACTATAACATATTCAATAAAGATATCTTTTTCTTAAAGGTGTGCCTACCACATCTTAACTTCTCTATAAATGCCGGGCATCCAGTTAGCCTAAAATGGTTAACGGGATATAGGACCGACTTGGGCAACCATGTAGCCGATGAATTAGCAAAGAAGGGGACAATGCTTGAAGATAGTGCCATTGACACCTTTTACGGCATACCCCTTTGTGCATGCGGATAGCGTATCGACGCTGCTCTCTTCAAGCCCGAGACAGATGGTGTAACGAGTCGACATGCTGGACAGCTAGGACAATCTGGCTCTCTTTGGAACGGAGAAGGGCGGCTGCGCTACTACAGTTACCGAGGAGTTGATTGCGCAACTTAGTGACGTTACTTGGCACTGCTTATTTGGAGCCGATGATATAAGAATGGGTCTCCCGCTTAATGACTTTTGTAGAAGTCGTCAGGATGAGGAAGAGGAGGAAACTTTAGAACACCTCCTCTGTATTTGCTCTAAGCTAGGGTATATACGGCTGAGATATCGCGGTCAGCGGTACTATGGGTGCCTATCTGGTATATCATCAATGAGTCCAGGTAGGATCAGTTCCTTTCTGAGCTGCAGTGAATTGTTTACTGTCCCACTGCAGGACATTGCGACTCAGTTAATGGGATGAGCGCACTCTTTGGCCAGGTGGCCCTACCCAACGGGGTCTTTCTCTGTATTTTTCGGATCTTCTCTGCGGTTCTTTCTTTTTCTTATTTTTCATTTATTTTTCTATGTCCTGCCTCACTTTACTTTTTTCTCTATGTTTCTTTTTCTCTTGCTCTTTATTTTTATTTATTGATTTATTTATTTTATTTATTTATTTGTATTGTTTCACACACAAGACTGTATGTCTTATTTTGCAGAGTAGATCTGATTATATATCATATATATTTTACGTTAACATATTTGACGTAAAAAAAATACAAAATAATTATTAATAATTAAATATAATAATACTATAGTATGTGTATTAAAAAAATATAAAAAAGACGATAAAAGTATTTTAATAAACTATTTTAGTAAAAATTCTAACATGAATCAAGGACATAGTACATATGTATATAAGAAAATAAACATAAACATGTGAACATATTCATGTAAACACATACTTTTATACATACAAGTTAAGCCACTGTTATCCACGAGCCACTAAAATATTGCGGACTATAATTTTATCGTTTGTATGTCGCAATAAGCGAATAATAGGTTTAAGAAGTTCAGTAACCTTATTTTATTGTTGTATGCAAAAATACCTTTTAAAAAATAATTTAATTAAATAAAGCTTACTATTTAAAATAGCAGTTAAACTAAGTAAGCAGTTCAATAACAAAATTAGGCAATTATTATTGCAAAATACCTTTTAGTAAATAATTAAATAAAATAAGCTTACTATTCAAATTATCATTTAAGCTAAGTAGTCATATGTAAAGTATAAAAATGTTATCAATAAAATAATAAGTTCAGTTGATGTTGTGACTAGAAGTGTTGTGTTTCATTTTAAATTTTTTTTTTTTTTGGCTCTCTGGTAAAGAGATCCATAACTTACATATGTACATATAAAAAACTAAATAAAATTGTAAAACATGAAAAAAATTATTTCTATTAATACTATGATAAAAACAAAGTAATTATTCTAAAAACAGTTTTATTAGATTTACCTTAAATTGTCTTCTGATAGTTTTTAACACAAAGGGAAAAATTTGTGGATCCAAGTGGCCTGTGGCAACACGGCGGTCTGCTTACCTAACCTACGTTGAAGGGTATATACGATTTGCATAGCCCAATATAGCATTCTGGCAATCTGATAATGACTTTCATTCTAATATGCTTTTAAAGTTACAATTATGTAAGCTAAGTCATTTCTGCATAAGAGCAAAGATGTAATAAATCAAATAGAGTGTGTCATCAGCTAAAATGAAAACCATGTTACTAACAAAAAATTCCATATCAATTTTTCTGTTCAATTTAACACAAAAATAAAATTTCTTTTGGTTATTTTTTCTTTTTAGCTAACGATATTTATACAATGACCAAAAATTTTTTCTTTCAATATAATGTTTTCATATTTTACAGGTTTTCAAATTGTTGTTTATTGAATATTAAACCATTCTCATCAACATCTTGTTTTACTAAAAAAAGTTGTTGGTGTGTTCTTTTTGGGAGCATTTCAATATTATTAATTGAGCCGTTTGCTTTGAAAGTGTTTTAAGTACATTTTTCATATATTGAGATATTTAAGTTTGAAATATTCCAAAAATACTGCTATTAAGTATTAGGATGTTTTTATGTGTTAAGATGAGATCAAGCACCAAACAGTATATTTTTCGCCGTATATTGGTGTCTATGAACCTTTTTGAGACTAGCTTCACTCTATGTTATTAAACCTGTTAGGTTTTAAAGTAAAATTAGATAATTTGAGAGCATTGTTCAACCGACAATCAATTCACATTATTTTGCCCGAGGATACTGACCAAATTTTTAAAAAAGTGAGCGCAATATTACAGTTCGTTTGTTCTATCGGGCTTCCAAAAAACAAAAAAAAAAAAACATAATATATAAACGATATTATCACACACTACTCTGTATAAAGGTACTTATGACTGTTTCTAAACAAAGTTATATTTTAAATAAGTCATTGTTACTGAATGAAGTTCTCTAAATAAATGTGTGTTGGCTTTAAAAATAAATTGATTTTAATTGCTTTAAAAACAGATTCCATACATTTCTTGTTTAATCTATTTTTTCAAGTTTAAATTTAATTCATTATTTATTCTGTGTTTGTTTTTTCTATTTACTTTATTGGAAATATTCCAAATTCAATTAAGTAAATTGAAACACAAACAGCAACTATTTGAAGATTACTGCATGTCTTCAATAATTTATGTATTTAATAAATGTTTAATAAACAATTTTTTTTTTTGTAATTTAAAAATCTTTTTTTATTAAATCATATTTATACTTTAATATTTATATGTTTAAAGGGTTAGTGTATAGTGAATACAAAAACGAAAAAAGCCGGAACAAATTAATATTAAAAGAACTGCATGATTCAGTGTAACCATAATACCAGGAACATTATATAGTTAAGTGAGTAGTAATGCTTTAGTGCAATCATAATATAATCAATTATAACCATATCGCACATTTTGGCGTTTACATATCCCATATTGTGGCGGCCAAAAAAAGAAGTTTTTGTAAAAAAATGAATTTTGTTTAACCTGTTTTAAATGAAGAAAGAACATCAAATTTAAAATTTTGAAAATTTGAATGCAACGATTTGTATTCTTTGCATAAAGTATAATGGCATAAAACCTAGAAGAAATAAATTTATGATTTCTTGAATTTTTTTATAATCGCTGAATCTAATGCATTTAAAGATTAGGCAAATTTGATACGAGTAGGAAAAAGTTTAACTTCCCGTTGAATATACATTCGAAAATTCTTTTCCTGCTTATAAAATAATAAAATATTCTATATAAAAAATAAAATTAGAAATGCACCTTTGCTTATACGTAAATACATCTACATATCAATGGAATTCTAACAAAACGTCTTCTATCGAAATTAAAGAATTTTCTAAGATTTTTATAGTAAATATAAAATTTTCTTGTCCCTCTTTTGCTCTAATCGCCGTATTCCTACGATCTTAGGAACGCAAGATGTGGAGTCGACAAATCGACTTCTTTCAGATTTTCACCTAATTTCAAGTTAAAAAAACGACATATTTCAAAGAATTAAGAATATTTTGAAAACTCATAAGAAAAAATCGATAACAGTAATTTGATAAAACAATTTGTCTCCAATAAGTTTTACCGCGTTTTTACCAATTCATTCTTACAAACAACTACTTTCGAAAGAAGTCGTTTTGTGCAAATCATACTTTGAAAAACTGCCCTGTTGGCCGCCGAAATTCTGTGCAAAAAAAGTCTTTTATTAAAAAAAGTTTATTTTAAAACAGTGTTTAAAAGTTAAGTCTTATCCCAACACAAATGTTTTTCTAAAGCTCTAGTAAATTAACAAAGTTAAAAAAGGCTGAGAGCTCGGAAAATGTTCAAAGTGATAAAGACGTTTTTCAAGAAACTGATTTCGATTATTCTGATTACATTCCATCAGAAGATTAGCATCTGAATACAACATCGGAGAGTATTAGAGATATGGCTGTTATACTGGAATCCGATGCCACAATGTAGCAAAAAACTACGTGCTGTTGTGCCTACACCATCAAAAAGCGTGAATAAATTTAATAAAAATTTAGGAAAAGAATTCTAGACATATCGGAATAAAAAAGTACCCGAAAAGACATTTAATCCAATAGGGCAGTGCGAATAAATGTGTTACAACAAAATTAATTCTCAGCAACAAGAAGAGACATTTAAAAGATACTGGAATCTGGGTGATAATAATAAGCGTCGTCATTACACTTCCAACATGATCAACATTCAAACGAAGAAATTCGACAATTTAGTGAAAGCATATGTTTATTTGCATCACCCCGAGATAGATGGACACAGAAATCGTGTGCATGAAAGTTGTTTTTAAGAACATTTGAAAAAACGGATTTGAACATTGAAACCGTAAATACGCATAAAATAAATTAACTATTTGGTAGGCTTGTACCGGATGACCTACTTATCCGATACGAGCCGGACTGTGATGGTGCGACGAAGAAGGCTCAATATTATGTTGAATGAAACTATTGCAAAACGTGAAGCAAATGATATTGGGTCTTGTCTTTTTTAATGCTTGTTGAGTTTACCTGATAAAATTCGTCACGTCATTTTGTAAAGCGACTACTGTCTAGGACAAAATGGTAACTCAAATCTAATATCGGCTACAATAATAAATAAATTACTCACAAAATAAGCCAAAAGGCTTTCTTTGATTTTAAAGTTCTAATGAAAAATAAATGCATATGGAGAATATGCAACATTTCAGGTATTTCTTATGATAATTTTAATTATTAAATTAATAATGTTAACTTTTTCTGCATATTTATATCTTTTTCAGGTAAAAAATTTGCATGAAAAGAGGTTCGTTAATACAACCGAAATGTTTTTTTTTCCAGATAAAATTCTTTCAAACATTTTTCACAGTCAATTTTATCAAAACAACTTGTCTTGACTTAAGCGAATAAGATCATTTTCTAATTTAATTAAAACAATTTTGACAAAATGACTTGTATGGCAAAAGCTATTTTTTTAAATCTATTAGAGAAAAAGTTCTTCAATTATTTTTTGTCGTTTAAAAACAAACTATATTGTTTATTATTTTGTAAGCAGTAACTTCCGTTAGTCTTTTTAACTGTTTTTTCCCTCTACTGAAAGATTGTTGATTTAGAAAGAAGACGTTTTGTGAAATGTCCACAGATATATATAGAGCACAAAATGTGTTTCTTTATTCGAAAGCTGTAGCTGCCTACACTAGTAGGCTAACCTTTGTGGAATTTTCACAGTTTGTTATCAGATAGGCGTTTAACCAAAGAGGGTAATTGTTGCTTGTTGCTGTTACTGCAATAGGTAGCACTTTGAAACTTTGTACAACTCTGGTATTATTATGAACAATTTATCCAAAAACGGGCTTGGTTAGAACAGTATAAAGTAATATTTTATTATAGTGTAGCTGGAGAACTATAACAGGTAGACTTTTAAAGCTTTGCACCAATAACCCCCGTATCAAAATGCTTAGCTTAGCGAAACACAGACTAGATTGAAATTATTATCGTGTATCTAGTGAACAACAATAGGTAGAATTTTTAAAATTTTGCACAAGTAACTCTGCTATTAATGAGCGCAGCTGGAGTAAAAAATATCTGAATTGAGTCAGTAGGCGTGGTACCTCCCATACAAAGTTAAAAATTATCATTGTGAATCTAGAAAGTTGTAACTTGTAGAGCTAGGAGTTCTTGTAATAAAAGCTTCCTTATTAATTTAAATATTTATCCAGTATGGATTGGGACAGTGAGCGTTATACTTCCTATAAAGAGTAAAAAAATGTTTTCGTTTATCTAGAGAACGATTAATAAAATTTCGTACAAGTAATATCAATATTAGTGTGCATAGTGAAATGAAAAACTTATTGGATTGGAGGAGTGATGGAGAAACGATTATTAGCAAGAGATTAGCGAAGAGCACCGGCAATAATTAGTGGTTTATATTTTTCTTATATTGGCTGTACAGTCTGAGTGTTAAAGAGATAAAAAGAAACCTAAGAAGTCCTACTAAGTCTACGTACAAAATATGTGGGTAAACTCAACAGAAAAATCACAATATTTCATTTAAATTAAATACAATCCTTAATTCAAACAAATAATTTTTTTTTTTATTCTGTCCAACAAAAAAAGCTAACAAAACAATTAAAAGTACTGTTTTTTCATTTTTAATTATTTCAACTCACAAAAATAATTATTTAAATAATTTTATTTGATTCAAATTAAAATTCAATTCGGCCAGATATGTAAATCTAGTCAACAAATATTGAGGGTAACAGAGAATTAAAAAAAAAAGAAAAAAGTCAAGTACTGTGGGTTAAAAAATGTTAGCATTAACTAAAAGAACTCTACATACGCTTTAAAATCATATTCATATTGATATCTTCAAAAATATAGTGGACAATCGTACCTTTTTATGATAAGTTCAGAGCTCCATTATTTTGAAAATATGGACAACATTTGTTGTTTTATATTTAACCGACTTCAAAAAAATAAGGACGTTATCATGGAGGTTCGATTATGCTTACAGATTGTTCCCGCTTTTAAAACAGTTCATAATCTTAAAAATTAAAGGGTGTCCCCATACAGCACACATGTTTTTTAAGTGTATTATGAACCGTAAAGCGCACTTCTTTCAAATTAAAAAAATGTGTCATACTATAGCTCACAATAGCAAAAATTAATACAGAAATAAACCTAAAAATTAAAGGGTGTTTCCATAGATGACGTAAATTAACTTATATGCGCCTATCTTTTGAACCGTTATTGACAAACGCTTCAACATTGAACAGGATGTCGATAACTATGACCGTTATAATAACAAGTATAAACATTCAAAATTATAAAATAAAGGGTGTCCCAATAGTTAATGTAAGTTGATTTATGTAGCCAAAATTTTGAACTGTTATATCCAGATTGTTGAAATTTACAAAGTATAACAAATAAAAATTTTGTATTTGGAAATTAACGGGTGTCCCAATAGTTCATGTTACTTGATGTATGTGGTCAAACTTTTGAACTGTTATGGCCAGATGGTTAAAATTTACGAAGAACCTATAATGCTTAGTCCGCTTTAACAACAAGTATTAAAGGGTGCTCCCATATTTGAAGTAAATTGACCTGTATGGTCCTATCGTTTGAACCGTTTATACAAACACTTAAAAATTTAACAGAATGTCCACTAAGAAGTATAAATATTTAAAATTATACATTATAAGGTGTTACAACAGTTACTGATGTTTGATGTATATGACCAAACTGTTGAACAGTTGTGGACAGAGAATTAAAATTTGCACAGAACCTTTATTGATAAGTGCGCTATAACCAGTAGCAAACTTAATTTAAAAATTAAAGGGTATCCCTTTAACTGATGTTATTTGATCTGTATGGTTCTATCTTAGAAACCGTTACAGACAAACTTTTAAAAATTAGACAGAATGTCCATTACTATATCAAGTATAATAACAAGTGTAAATATTAAAAATAAGAAATTAAAGAGTGCCCTAATGTTTGTAATTAATTTGACGTATGTGGTTAATCTTTTGAACAGTTATAGACTAACGCTTAGAATTAAAACAAAATTTTGCTTTACTGTGTCAGCAATAAAAAGTGTAAAAAATAAAAGGTGACAAATGCTTAATTTTCTTGCTTAAACTGCATTCATATTTTGTTCTACTACATATAAAAAATCCTAACGTAATCTTTCTCGAATGTAAAATAAATAATGTATAAGTACCGTCTTAAAGAAAAATTATTTATAGTTTGCCTTTTTTGAAGTCAGTTTTTTTTTGCAAGATATTTTTTTTTTTTTTTTTTGTTAATTAATAAAAAAGTGAGTGACTGAAAGGTTCTTAGGCAGCTATCGATACGCTTTTGCGCTTGGATTTAAGCTGCTGTGTGCTGTTACGTAACCATTTTAACCACGGCATAGCTAATCTTTAATGTTGCTAAATATCTTTCATGAATTTTGTCCCACTTATCTTCAATCTCTTCTCATGTCATGAAACTCACTTATTTTTTTCCAACTATATTTTACATAATTTGCTTTTTAGAAGTAGGAAATAATAAAATCCTTCTTCTAAAATTCTCAGGTTTGTTTGTATGATTTAATAAAGGCATATTGATCTTTCATTTCTATTTCTCTATTACCTAAGTAAGTTCTATTTAAAAATACAAATTTTTTGTTCAACTCTTTTCAATTTTTCATTCAAACATCAAAAGTAGAAAAGAACAGCATTAAACTGTTTAAAAATGTTCAATTCATTTTATTGTTTGAGCCACTTATGCACACACACACATAGGTTTTAAAAACTTTTTGCTTGTGTACACTTTCAAAAGTAGTTGGATATAAAACAGAAAAAAAACAAAAAAACTGAAAACTAAGAAAAAGAAAAAGAACAACAATATAAGCAAGTGCTTAGCTGATGCTAAGTATTTAAGAAAAAAGTTTAACAACACTTGTTTTGCATGTTGTTTGTCTACTGATTTTAGAATATAAAATTTTAGTTGTATTTGTTGTATTTTCCCCTCCCCCTCTCCGTCTTCCTGAGTTAATGATATTAAGAAAAAGTTTTCATTAATAGTTTTTAGTTTTCATTAGGGAGTTTTTTAATTCAGCTAAATATTTATTTTCTTCCAAAAAAAAGTTCTGGAATATTAGATATATATCTTTATTTAACACTTTTGCCACTGGCTTTTATTTTGTATCTTTTTGAACAGGATTCACAGATTATTGAAAGATGATAAGAATTAGATGTGAGTTAATTCTTTTTTGCACTTATTGAACTTTTTAAAATTTCAATGTAAAAAAACAAATAGTGCCAACGAATACACACAAAAAGTATACACATACTTACACACTTTTGCCTACAATTACACTAATGCCTTGAAACAGTATCAATGTTTCCACTTAGCTTTTCTTATGTTTGGCTTTAGCTGCATCGATTATTCGATTTAAAATAGGCTTAGAAGAGTTAAGCCTTTAATTTCCTTATATTTTAAACTACATCTCTCTGTCTTTACTATTCAATATGAATATCTTTAAATAGCTATGCAGTGGATTCCCCAAATTGAAAGTCCTTGTTCTCGAAAATTCCCCGGAAGACGTTTCTTAACCTTGAAAATATTTCCCCCCAAAATATTATAAATAAATAATAAATAAATAAATTTCAAGATAAACGTTTTAAAATCATTTAAAGTCAAAAAAGTCAAAATTTTTTATTCCAAATCTTTTTTGTTGTTGCTTAAATCCTGTATTAAATTCGTATCTTTGGCGCTAAAAAGTGTAACCATTTCTGGAATTGGATTTAACGTTTCACAGCAAATGAAGGATGCTTTTTAAAGCCGGTAAAACTTACAAAAGATTTAACTGTGAAACAAATTGTCACTCAGCATTAACTTTTTTATATTTATGAATACAATACTCTCGCAAATAATTTTAAATGGATTGAAGCTTAAATAAAACTTTTAATTTATCCAAAATTATTTTGAAAGCCAGTCTTTAAGCAAATGTTTCTGATTATTTTCGACTTGTTAATTAACAAATCCAAGAAGCAAATCCATAATAAACGCATAAGACCCTATTTAAATCCTAAAAATTATCCGGTTAGAGTGCCTTTTTATGGCACCCGTACTATTGACTTATTGAAATCAAACTTTGGCGAAAAGTTTGTTTTTGAGAAATAAAACTGTCAATTGGCCTTCAGTGTGGTGGGATTTACCACCTCTCCATTATTTTCTGTCGCGTGGTTTGAAGTTTCTGCTATATGCTGATAAACCAGAATCAACTGTTGAGGCAATGCTCGTAAAAGTGGTATAAAATTGGACGTCCAGACTCCGCTTCATCAAAGCTTAAAAGTTCTGTCGAGCTTAAGAAAAAGTCTTCAAAGAATTATTTTGAAAGTCCGTTATAATTATTATTTTGTTACTTATTTAGTTTTTACTTGAATTCATTGCCGAAAAGGCTCTCTTGATCCAGATTTACACATCTAATAGCAGAATTACTTCGTGTTCTCACATTTTGCATAATTTCTTAAACCAACATAACTGTGCTATTGAACTGGAAAGTGAAAACCATCCCTGGGTTCTACATATGTATTTGCTGGTCAATCGATACCAGCAGAAAATATAAGAAATGCTATAGGCAATTTTTTATGTTGAAGGAATTCCTTAACAAAACTAGAATACATCAATTTTTAAGGAAAAATTTAATTAATTTTTATTGAACATCTTACAAAGTCGTTGAGGTTGATTTTAAGTTTAGCCTTTTATAATTCTTATGGAAAGATGTCAACATCTTCAAAAGTTGATGACAACTCTTAGATGTTGACCGGTTTTACTCATTTCTCCCTTAAAACTTTTCTCTGTTTTCATTTAATTATTATTATGCTCGGATTGAACCGTCTTTATCTCATTTAAATCGGTGCACTATTGAAGATATACATGAAAAATGTGGATATCTGACAGAGATGCAGACTAAGGATGACCATCGGTATTGATATTAAAAAAAGTGGACTTCGTTAATTGTTAAATCCTTAACCCAAAATCCCAGAAATTTTATTATTCGCAACAAAAAATTTAAAAATACAAAAAACCCAAAAGGAAATTTAAAAAAGTCGTCTTTTGGGCAAAAATCTCAATTTTTGACAGTTAGTTTGAAATGTGTTTTATGACGAAATTTCCATACAAATTTGTCCCAAAAGAAATTTCAAATCTATTTTATTATTTTATGAATATGACAGTTAAAGTTTTGTCAACAGTGTTTGAAATTTTCCACCTGCAAAAATGAAATGTGCGGACAATTGTTTTAGTACCATCACACTGCTGAAATTTGGTGCTTTCACGATTGTATCTCTATTTTCTCTACGAAATGACATATTTTTATGAAGAAAAAAGTAATCTATATTCAAACCGAGTTTCTAAGGGACCTCTTCACATATATTAATTAAAATCCATTTAGCAGTTTTTACGTGATGCGAACACAAACAGAGAGACAAAGATTCCAAAAATATATGTTTTTTATTCTCGATTAAAATCTACACCAATGCCAAAATTTTCCCAAAATATTTTATGTACAGAAATGAATCCGTTTCTTTTTAATTTTATATGTATATAGATATATGATCTATATAAGTTCTAAGTGTCTGTATCTTGCGGTTTTAAAAATAAGCCTATAAACGTCACTGTCGCGCCTTAAGTTTTGATTTTATGTTTGAAATTATTTTTAATGGAGCTGCCATAGTAGCGTATCTTATTATATATTTTAGGTGCCTATTTATTATGCCTATTATTAAAATCACATCCCTAAAGGAAGTTTTTTTAGTTTTAAGTCTTTTATTATAAAAAAAAATTTTTGAAGTCAGTAAAAATTAGAATTTTTTTTAACTTTTCTAATATTTTCAAGATTTATATAAAGCCTTTTCTAGCTTCTGCCAACACTCTACTTAACATATATTTGGACACTTTGAGTTCACTTGACAAATAGCTTAGTTTATGCAATTATTTCAAGAATTAAGTAACAATGACAAACAAAATATGTTGCAAGAGGTTAACTTTTTCTCCACTCCTTGATAAATATTTAGTTTATATTTGTTAAGCAACAGCTTAAAAGAGTTATAGGGATTTCACAAATGACATAATAAAAAATGTTAAAATTTGTCGAAGTAACTCTCACTTTTTGCTTTTCGTACACAAAAATTAAGTTTTTTGAAGATAAATATGGAGAAAAGACAAACACATTCAGTGTGAAATTTGTCCTTGGCTGTAAATGAAATGTAACAAAAGCAAAAGATTAAAAAAGTTACAGAAACTAACTCGCGCAGTGGAGCAAAAAAATTAAATTAGATTTTATTTTGCCTTTTCTACAGCAAACTATTTTGATTTTTAATTAGAAAAGGCTTTTTAAACTCTATACACGGCTAGACGAATTTGCTGACCACTCAAAAGTTTCGATAGTTAGAAGGCTCCTTGAAGACGCGTATCTTCAGTTTTTGTCCAATAATTAACTTTGACTTAGTGATATCGCTAAATAATAAAGCTAAGGATCCGTTGAACAATTAATATTGTATTAATATTAATTTTGTAAAAATTAACGAAATAAGTTTTAATCCAAAAATTTTATTATTTGAAGATTAAGATTTTGGGTACATGACCCACGCCCCTATTTTTGACAGAGCTTATTCACGACGACGTACCTTGGGCCAATTTTCGAGGGATGTAAGTCGTATGTTACGTTCCTTCTTCACTTAGTTCACGTGGCCCTACAAGCAATTATCGTAAAACGTCAAATTTTATGTCCCTGTCGGCTATTTGACAGGTTCATTTCTCGGAAATACCTTATCGCCATTTTGATTTTGAAATAATTGATTATGGCGGACGCTGTATGGCAAATAGCACCATCCTGTTGAAACCCTATATAACTTGGATCAAAGTCATCGACCGTCAAGTAGTTTTGTGAATATAATGGTGCCTGTAGGTTCTGTTTTGGAGTGCCCTTACTCCCTCCTAGCGGAAATTTTTTAATTAAAAAACCCTATGAAGACAATTTTGCGAGTTAACATTTGATCAATTTCCAATATTAAATTCTTTCACCCCATAGATCTTGTACAAATATAGACCTAAATAAAAAAAGCAAAGTTTTCCATGACCGACCGAGACCCAACTCCTTAAACACTTTCAGTAACAGTGACGATATTCTTTTTCGGTGAGTTGGCAGCTAACAATATTTTGTCGATTAGCATTTTTTAATAAAAGTCTTTCAACCTTGCTCATGTAGAAATAACCAGTTTTTACTAAAGTAAAACGTATATCTGCAACAGATCACAGAACGTCGTGAGATGCATGAAGACTTCGGTCCTTTCCTGGCCCGGCCGACTTTAAGTTGTTACCATTAAACCATCTTCTTTGCAGTTGTCTCCATGCTCATCTATTTTTTGTACGATTTGAAACATAAATTCCTGCAAATTTTTTTATTTTCGTAGACATTCACATCATCTACTGAAAACGACTGAGAAGAATAAAAATTCTTTGAGTCTACCTAAAGTAGACAACTTTGATCGTTTGTCTTGTGAACACTTTTCTTGAACAATTGTCTTTTAATCATTTAAGATCAGAAATACATTATTGCGAAAACATAAATCACGGTTCCAATTAACTTTTACAAAAATACAAAACTACAAAAACACAAAATACAAAAACAAAAATTTAGTTTTTTTTAATGCTTTCAAATTTTGATAACAATAAATCCACCATTATAATCTACTAATAGATGAATTAATAAATCACACTCAAGGGAGAACAGAAACAACCATAAACACTTTTGAATTTTATTAACTTCTTTTACGTTTTGGCTTTTCAACCTTTTCTAGTGATTTTAACTAATAGAAAAAATACACGAAATTTCATGTCAAAACATTGAAACAACTCCATGACTTATTTGTTGCGAAGTAGATATTCATGCTGTTTTGGTTGTGTCTTTTGTAAAAAAAGACTCAAAGTATTTTCCTTTTAAATTCCCATGATAAAATATAAAAAAAACTTGTTTTGGGAAGTAAAATACAGCTTACAGATTTTCGTTTTTTACCTAAATATACAATTTTAATTGACATTAAAAGCTTAATAGGACACAATTATATACTGAACCAAAAGTTCACCTAAACTGTGAAAAATGGGGTATAGAAATGAAAAAATAAATTTTAGAAAGAAATCTAATGAGAATAGTTGTGATTATCAAAAAATCCAACGTAACATTACATTTTGTTTCTACACTATCAAACAGTAATATGCTCTCCGAAAACCTTTAGAAAAAAGGATTTTTTCTACTAAACTGTTTTAGGTTAATTTATTTAAAAAAATACGTTTTTTGATATTTTTTCTCTAAAAGAGCTCTTAAATTTATAGCACCGAAGATACACATATTTGAGTGTCACGTAGAAGTCATGTCGTAAACCATTTCAAGGCATGCTCAGATATAGCTTCTTAGTTGGGTTCTACTAAGAGTCTTTTTTCGGAGTGCAAATTAAAAGGTTGACTGGGTTATGAGCAGCAAAACAACCCTGATAAAATGAAAAATCGTAGGGTTTGGAAAAATTTCTAAAAAAGAATTTGTATAATGGAATATCAAATTCCTTTTCGTATTGTTTAACATATACATTATATTTGCTTTCACACTATCAAACTTTTTCATAACAGATAGGTATTTGACAAATCTTAATACTCAGTATAATAGTGTGAAACAGGCGTCATTGTTTTATATCAAACGTATTTATTTAAACTTCAATGTATATTCTAAATGTCTGCCTTCTACGGTAGAAAAACTAAAGCCATTATACGTTAAACTCACGTCGCTATAAAAACGCCCTTTATATATTTTGGTTTCATTTTTTAATTTTTATGAACTTACAGTATCTGCCTATTGCGGCTTAAAATAGAGAAACGTACTTGTTGCAATAGCGGGTGTCTGTAATTTACAAATAAAAATTTTTTCTATAAATATCACGTTTATTTCGGGGCACACGTTAATTTTTAGTATTTATTGTGATGGCGGATATTGTAATATACCCTCTGTGAAAATTCAAGAGTCTATTACGGTTACAGAGATAGAGGTCTGTGACAGATGAATAGACGCACAAACAAATATATTGATGCTTCTTTAGCCCCTCTCGCACTATAATACTGAATATTAAGATTTTCATTGAATTATGTAAGAAGGAAATCAAATGAGAATTGTTGTGATTGTCAAGAAATCTAACGTAACATTACATTTTGTTTTCACACTATCACACTTTAAATAAATTGAAAATTACTTAGCTGGTATAAAATTTAAGCAACGGCGATTAAATAAATCTTATTATGAACAAGAAAAAGTTTAACTAAATTAATAATACATCATTCTTTATTTTAAATATTTAAATAAAAGCACTTATCATACAAATTTCTCCATAAAATTAAATATTTAACTTTTTTTCAACGTTTCGAAATTGCCCGGTTTAACTTCTGTGGACAGTCCGCTGTTTCATTTCTTTCTACTTTGATTCTATTTGCACTAATAGTCTAAAAGTAAATCAGATTTACAACCGATTATTACTCTCATTTTTTAGATACAAGCTAATTTCATTCTACTTTTGCTTCTAAAAAATCAAATCAAAAGTATAATAGTCTAAACGTACCTTTAGAAAAATTTCTAAAAATTAATCGGGGTTGTGGGATGTCATATTTCTTTCCGTATTTCTTCATACTTTGATAACATATTGCTTTCGCATCATCACACTTTCTCATAGGATTTCTGTTTTTGACAAGTCTTAGCACTTAGTATTATAGTGTGAAAGAGGCTTTAATAGAACACACTGTGACTAAGAAAATCACAAAGAGAACTAAATAAGAAAATAATTTTTTTCCCAAATTTATAAGGTTTCAGAGTTGCACTTTGTTCACAAGATCAATATTTTTTATTAAATTTACATAAACTTTAAGGGATTAAAAGTAGGTTACATTGATTTATGTAAGAAAAAATGTGTACTAAATTATTTAATCTAATTAGATATAACCCTTTATCTGGCCATGTAACAGTAATGTCACACACCCTTAAATTGGGTATAAATTGCTGTGTTTTATCAATATATGTACTTTGGGCATTGAAACATTATTAGTCCAACCGTGGACAATAAAAAAGAAATAAAATATAACGGGACATTATTATTATCACATATTTTTCTGCGCCAAAAGTTTATTGTTGGAAAAAGTTTTAAACCGTAACAACTGTTTAAGTTTTTAGTGCGAAAATCAGATTGTGATTTTCATAAAAAAGTGATTTTCAACAAATTCAACTGAAAGCAAACCATATTCTACTCGTATTTGGTTAATCTCGGTTGGTTACATTTATGTCACATTGCACTGTAATGTGTTTTTTTGTTTTTGGGTTGCCTAGATATAAATATGTCATTGACGAATGCGAAAATTTTAGAAATTCTTGAGGAAAGTGAGGATGTACTTGACTTTGACGATGATAGTGTGGCTGATCCTGAATATTCTGTAGATGTACAACACTCCATTTTCGAAGATATTGCGCCAGTTATTGACGGTATAATAGAATGTGTAGAAAATGTTAGCACAGAATCTCCAACCTCAGTTGTTCTACCAGAACAAGCAGCAGAAAATAGGCAGTACCAATAGAAGCATTATGCGAACATTCTTTGGAAAAAGAAAAACCTTATTCTTAATGAGCAACATCTGCTATTCAAAGGGCATACATTATTGCCGGAAGAGATAAAAAGCCTTAGCGCTCCAATACAATACTTTTTTTTGTTTCCTTTCAAAAGAAATGTTGGAATATATCGCTGATGAAACAAATTTGTATATTCCACAAAAAGACATCAGTGATACATTTCGCGTAGCTCAAATAGATATTCAACAATTTATTGGCGTTGTGTACATGATGTCGTTGGTACAGCTTCCTAATGCAGCCAGTCACTGGAGCAACAGCATTGGGACTACTATAATACGAGAAGTGATGCCTTTAAAAAAATTTTAAAAAATTAGACGTGTAATTCACTTCAATGATAACATAAAAAATCTAGCTTCAACCGACAAAAACTATGGTATAATGTTTAAAGTCCGGCCAGTCATAGACGAATTAAATAAAAATTTTGGTAAATTTCCTCTTGAACCACATCTTTGTGTCGATGAACTGGTGTGTTCTACCAAAGCCAGAAACTACCTAAAGCGTTACATACGCAATAAACACCATAAATGGGGTTATAAAATATATGTATTATGTGGTTCTTCGGGATTCGCTTATAATATTGAGCCAGAAACTGGAAAAGAAAATGTCGTTAAAAGTAATGAACCTGAACTAGGCGCGTCTTCAAATGTTGTCGTGAGAATGGCGCGAATCATTCCCAGAAATCAAAATTTTCAACTTTATTTCGACAACTATTTTACTTCTTTGCCTCTATTTGCCTGTTTAGCTTAAGAAGGAATTTTTAGCGTAGGAACGATAAGAAGAAACCGAATTCAAGGCTGTAAACTTCCGGCCGAAATGGAAATGATAAAGAACAATAGAGGATCTTCTGTAGAGTTCGTTTGTAGCGTCGAAGGAATTGATATTGCGACAGTCTCATGGAAAGATAACAAAATTGTAAATCTGGCTTCTACTTTTATTGGTGAAATCCCAAAAGGCCCAGTAAAGAGGTACGACAAAGCGCAAAAAAAGTACATTGAAATAGAACGTCCATCCATTGTTTTCCATTATAATGGGAGGTGTATATCTCATTGACGCTGTTATGGGAAGATACAAAATTCAGCTTCGCAATAAAAGGTAGGTAGTTCGGTTATTTTACCACTTTTTAGATTTAGTAATGAAGAACTCATGGCTATTGTACAATAAAAACTGTGCAGCTAATAACACAGAAAAAATTGTCACCTTCTGCGGAATTTTGTCTGAAGATTGCTGAGATGATTTTAAAGCTCGATACCAAGTCTAATATAAAAAGAACAAAAGAACCTGATTTAGAAGCAAAAAAGTTCAAAGGAATGGCTCAACATGCTCCACCACAAGCTGAACGTCAAGACCAGGTCATTGGCCAGTATGGGCGGAAAAAAGAACAAGGTGCAAAATGCCAAATTGCCAAGGTGTGTCAGAAACGTTATGCGAAAAAAGTGGCGTTGCATTGTGCTAAAACTAAAATAATAACTGCTTCCGTAGGTTCCATCTATCATAAAATATTCATAACTTTTTAGGCAATGTAACACTTCTTTAACACACCAGTTTTTTTAAATTAACAAGTTAAAAATATTTTTTAAACATTTTTGAATAAATATGTGTTTTTATTTTAGAAATAGTAATAGAATAATAACTATTTGCATTTAAAATGACATGTTGCCCGATAAAGGAATAAATTTTAGATATTAATAAATGATGTAAAAGAAAAACAATAACAAAACTGACAAATTTTTTCTGCAAACTCACAATTTTTTACAGAAACTTAATAAATGTCTAAGTATATTACGAATAATAATAAATAATAATTTAATTACTACACATACATACATATAGTAAAAAAGTACTATTAAGTGCGCCTAGCATAGCTCTTGATTTAATCAAATATTTGAAAGTAAATTTCACGACTGGTTCTAAAAGAAATTATTATTGTTTGAAACAGAACGTTCTATAGTTGGTTTTCCATTATAAATTTTTTTAAAGTTGGTATTGTTTTTAACAAAATCAAAGAATTTTTTGTTTTATTTATATAAATGACGCCCAATTAAAATTTTTTTAATTTAAAGACAAAGGAAAAGGTTTTTTAATGTGTTTTTTATTAAATATAGGAGCCCAATACAAGCAAAGCGTGAAGTTGACTGGTGATATCATGTAAGGGAGTTCCTGATAGACACAAAATAAGAAAGTTATTAGAATGAATTTTATCAACCCACCTTGCAATTAACTGATATTATTTTTACACTCTTTTTGAATTTTTTTAATAATAGCTTTGTGTTGCTAGAAGCCAAACATTTTAGTGTACAAAATTTTATAAAAAGCAAAAATTTTCATGAAAATCAATTTTTTTAAACTCCGGTAAGAAAGGATGCAAATCCTTGCATCGAAATTTGGTAATTTTTTTTTACTTTTTTTTCTTTATTTTTATTAATTTTCTTTTTATTCTCCACAAAACAATTATTTCACGACATTAAAAATGTTTCCACTTGCCTTTTTATTATCACCTTTAATTCACGAAGTAATCCAACATATTTTTTTCTATAAATTATTAAAACTTTAGTAATATAATTTAGTAGTTTATTAAAAATAAAAATAAACAAATCATAACAAAGGGAATAATATTTAGTTACATTACTTGTTTAGGCTAGACCCAAGCAACTTCTGCGGCTTCTTTCAAATCTTAAGTTTACCTTGGTGCGTTACAAAATAAAAATTTCAACAAATCACTAAAAAGAAAACCTTAAAAACCATCGAAACACTTACGAAAAAAGTTCAAAAATTCTAGTCGACTGGTTCAGAGTGCACAGAAACAAAGTATCTCACAAAAAAAGGTATTTTGTTATTTGCACACGAATTTAGCCTTCATTAAAATTGCACATTGAATTCAGATTTAAAGAACCCTTAATTCAATAAATACTGGTGCTTTAGATATATACATATACAAGCATACAAATGAATGTAGACACATACATACATTCATACATTATTGAAAATTATTTCTTATGTGAAATGGAACAATTTGTTATTGTGAATCAATGACTTGAATGACGTTCGCTTTATACATTAAAAAATTAACTGGAAACATTATCTATACATAAATGTAAGCCATGGCAATCAATACTTTAATTTCATATTCCTCATAAAGGAAAAGGTATTTCACAAAATATTTCAAAATTATGTCAAATTTAATAACGACTTGAATATTTTATTATTACAAAAACAATGTTTAACTAACCTTAAATTGTTGTTGCTATCTCATCTAGGTTTTTTTTCAGTAATATTACTTACCAAGGATATAAAATAGCAAAATGCACATAAGGACAATTTTTTATTTTGTTACATTTAACTACTATTGCACTTATATCAGTAGATAATCAACCTAGTATTTTTAATCCATCACATTAGTCTGCGTGTGCGCGCAAAGTATTATAATCTGATACACGCACTTATTTCTGCCAGCTTTTATTGTTGCTACATTCAACAATTTTTCGTACATTTACAGTTTAAAATTATTCAAAATATTTTTAAGCATCAGATCTCCAATTTAAATTGGAGTTATTTTTAAAATAACAATTATATGTAGCGTAGATATATTTTATTCTTTTTATTATGAAATAATGAAATAAATTCTTTAGCTGGAGCTGTAAAAAGTTTCAAATTCCAATTGAACATATTGACAATCAAACTTTTTTATTAAAAACTTCAGAGGATCATAACTCGGTAAATACGTGCGAGTGCTAATTTTTTCACTTGTTGTGTTTTTCTTAATTTTTAATTTTCCATCGCTCCATATTTTTTTTTTATTGGAGTTACTTGGAGACAGGCGTGGTATTAAGCCCACTGCCTCGAGGGGCATGGACCTAACTTGCTGATATTCAAAAGCACCTCTTTCGATACTACGCTTGATCGATTGGAGTATTTGAATTTTTTCTAGCTCATCTAGTGCCCTGGCAAGGTTGATTTCAACACTAACATGGACGGACAGAAGAAAATATTTGTGTGCAACACTGATGTATACTTAAGTTGCTTTGAAAAAGTTCAAAAAGGGGAAGCTAGATTTTTAATCGAGTGCAGTCTTTTCACGAAATACTTTTGTGTTTACTCAGATCTCTGTTTTAAAGAAGATGAAAATAATGCGAAATAAGTTTTAGTTTTAGCGAATTCCGCCACATTCTTAAAATTTTCGAATTTTCAAAAACTAATATCAGATTTGTAATAAGCGACACAGTGTTGTTTAAAAATTATTGAATCTTGTCGCACTTAATTTTTAATTTGTCACTTTGGCGATTTTGTACTTATTTGGCGTAAATGTTTTTTTTAATTTTTAGCTATTTTGATATAAGACTTAATGAGCAGGAAAGTATTGTAATCCGGCAAATTTTCAGTATAAACTTTTACTGTGTTATTAAAGCATAGTGAATGATTCACAAGCATGTCTATCAGAAAAAGGTTAAATTGGTACATTTTTATTATTTTTTTTGTACATTTTGAATATTAAAAATTTAAATAATACATCAATGGCACATTTGGTACAGTTTAAAAAGTTTTCCAGTTCTTAATTTTGTTTGACTGTTAAGTTTTTTTTTTTTTTTGCAAATAATACTTAACACTTAATTCAATATTCCATTTTACTACGAGGTTGCAGGTAGTCTAAATATAAGAACTGAGACTACATTAGTTGTTTGACGTTACCTATAGAAAAAAAAAACAAGAAAATCTGAGCAAATATAAAAAAGCTATTGTGGATGATTATAAAGAACATTTTTTACATTCCGTAACCCTCTATCGCCAATGTTTTTACGAAACGCCTTTTAAAGTCGCAAAACGCTATGTTTATTGGAGCAAGTTCTTAAGGGTTTTAGCCTTAAAGTGTGATTATACTAAATCGTCCGTCTGTCCGTCCGTGTTGGGGTTGAAATTAACTTTGCCGAGGCACTAGATCAGCTAGAGAAAATTTAAATACGCCAATCGATCCGACATAATGTAGAAAGAGTACTATTGGAAATCAGAATGATCGGTCCATGTCCTTTAACGCAGCATTAAGAGCCAATGGTATTTTTATGTAAAATTTTATATGTGTTGTACTACTTATTTTTATTTTTCTTATTTTTTAATTCTCTGTCAGCCCAATATTTGCGTCTTTGATTGGAGTTATTTCACTAAAGTAAATTTACATAGATGGTGAAGGGTAAATTAGATTCGGAATAGAAGAAAGCACTCTTACTTGTTTAATTAATATTTAAGTTCAGTCAATAAATCTGTGTTTTTTCTTATCAAAAGCTTTCACTTTAATACTTTTGTATTGCTCGGTTTTAACATATTTTAAAAGGAATTTTATTCTGCAACTCTGCAAATCGCCATGACCTTATTATAAATTATTCAATATTTCAAGTCAGAATTTTATTTCAGTGATCAGGTATTGAATAAATCCAGATCATATTGTTTAATTCAGTTTAGTTTAGATTTTATTTGTTGCCAACTTGTATATTTTCATAAATCTTCTGGTTATAAAATGCTGTATGTTTTATTATTCGAAACAACAATGTTAGTGACCAATGCAATATTTTAATTGCCATTTAAGTTACATAACATGAAAGTGACTTTTATTTTCTAGAGACATCACAGTCATTTTTGCCTGAAACATTTTAAAGTTTTATTGGAAAGGAAGAGAGACCGGTTTTTAAAAACAAACATATAGAATATGCTACCTTCTACATAAATATCTAATAATGTTAAAAATTTAGTTTTTATTTTATTTTATTAAGATCAGTACAGCCGCAAGTACCGGTTTTTCGCCTTTTCTCCCATCTAGGTTCTAGCTATTGAAACAGACACTTATTGGACTGTATAGATGAATTTCATTCAAATTGATTAATCGAAACTACGTTAAAATTGATTCACACGCAAATTTTTGCTTCCCCCTTTTCTCTTGGTCCGCTTTTTAAAAATATAAAAAAAATAACAAACATAAAAATAAATTAAAAAACAAACTTCATTTAAATCGGCTTAGCCGTTTAACCAAGCTTGGCTTACTAATAAACAAATAAATAAACAAAATTACAAACAGATCTATAATATATGTTAGTTTAGATTAACCAGATCTCAATTTATTCTACCTTTTATTACTTTAAGTAAATTTTGTACATTTTTTGGTTCATTATTAAAAAAAATTTTCCAGTTTTAACAAATATAAATATTTCTGTTTGAAAAAAAACTAGCAAAAAAATAATAACTGATTTTGGAAGTTTTTGAAATTGATTATGAAAAATTCGGTGAAAAAAGTATGACAACCCTGATACTTATGAGAACACAATATTTGTGCAATCATATGTGTCTATAGAATTTCAATTTTGCTTTTCATATGTACTTTCACACATACATGTGTATGTGAGTCAAAATAAGCATCTTTCATAAGGGTTCCATATGTTTAATATCAAACGTAAATATGTATGTTTGTTATGTCGATATGACATAAGCTCTTGCCAATACTAAAGATGCTATTGTCACATTAAAATAGAACATGCTCTCATCAAAAGTGCACACATGAAAAGTACTCTTGCTACGAGATTAAATTAATAAGTACTTACAAAAATGAAGAAAAACAAGTGTTTTTGGGTTGAACCTTTTCTTATAATTAAAAAAAGGATTTCTACTTTTAGCTGGTTACATTTAAATTAAAAATTCTAAGTCTCTTAAAGCCCTTTGCAAGGAATAATTATGCAATTTCCTAAAATAGTTTTTGCGACAGCACTTTAAATAAATAATATATTTTTGTTATGTTTACATGTTAGGGGGCTAGTGGGAATTAATTTTAAAAAATTTCCTTATTTGGAATTTCTTACGTTGAGAAATTTTTAGGGTTCTCGAAACCTTGAAATCTCGGAATTTAGAGGTTTTTTTGTTATTTTCGAATATTTCAATTGTTTTGTGAACAATATTTTTGACTTCTGGAAAATTAATTTCAATGAATACTTTATTGTTTATTATTCTACATATCAGTTAATTTAGAGTCTTTAATTAAAATAAAAACTTTCCAACAATTCTATACCTACCATACATAATCACAGTTATTGTGGAGAATTTTTTCGAATAATAGAATTTTTGTTTTTAAATTTTTAACATGTGATATCGATGTTTACAATGTAGACAACAAGTAAGATAGACGCAATTAATGCTGATGATGTTGCGTACCAGAAAATGCTACATTAAATTCGGTAAAACAACATAAGTTAAAATAAAAGTGAACTTAGGCCGAAATAATTAATTCACTTGATATAATATGAAACAGTTCCACTAATATTTTTAACAAATGTTTAACTTTATAATAAATTTTCAATTGTTATTGTTGTACATACATACATCCATAATTATAATACTTTCTGTTATAATTTTTATTTTAATCAACAAAATTATTATTTTTTATTTTTTAATTGGTATCTGTTTTGAACGACACGTCAGCGTAGTTAACTTCAAATAGAATTTCAATTTTTATAATATTGTTTTTGTAAATATTCACTTAGTAAATACGTATCTCTAAACGGACACCATAAAAATTTTGTGTGATAAATTATTTGGTATATTTTTGATGATGATCTAAAATACAAATATACAATATTGACCTCCAGTATCGTCATTAATTGTTTATATTATTATTATTTTTAAAAAATTTTCCTAATTAAATCTTGCAAAAAAATAAAAAATTTTAAACAGACAAACTTAAAGTCATATTTCATTAGGACGGTAATAATACATTTAGTATATTAAAATATATTCGAGAAAGATTGCGTCAGGTTTTTTTATATGTCGTAGAACAAGACATGAATGCAAATTAAACAAGAATATTCAGCAGTCATTTGATCATCCTTTATTTTTTATTGCTGACACAGTAAAACAAAATTTGTTTGAATTTAACTGTCTAAAACTGTTCACTAGTTAGGTCATATAATAGCAACTATTGTAATACCCTATAATTTAGAATATTAAATATTTATTCGTTTATCCCAATTAAGTTATAACTTTTGAACTCATGTAAAACTCGTGAAAATTCATGAAAAAAGAAATTATAAAAAACAAAATTTAATGAAAAAACGTTTCCAAATCATCGTATTTTCACTGGTTATAAGCATTCATTTAAATGCCAAGCTATGTGATCCCATGCTCGCATATAACAACCTAATGTTAAAATCATGCGTTTTTCCTTAAATTGTACCAGTTCGTTTTACGTAGAACCCATGAACTTCCTACTTCTTTTGCATATGTTTTTTTTGCTGGGAGACATTCTGCTTATTTCTCAAGTGTTTTTATATAACAGTACAACCGATAGAGTCATATAGCTAAACTTACTTCAAATATGGGAACACCCTTTAATATCTAAATTAAAATTTTATACTTGTTATTATAAAGGACCTAGCGATACAGGTTCTTTGTAAACTTCAGCTGTCAGTTTATAACGGTTCAAAAGTTTGGCCAAATACATCGAACAAGAGTAACTATTGGGAAATCCTTTAATTTATAATTTTGAATGCTTATACTTGTTATTATAATGGTCATAGTAATCGACATTCTGTCCAATTTTAAAGCGTTTGTCTATAATAGGCTAAATTTTACGTAACCTATGGGGACACCCTTTAATATTTAGATATATTTTTGTATTACTTTTTGCTATTGGCTATAGTAAGACACATTTTTTTTTCTTATTTTGAAGAAGTGCGCTTTACGTTTCATAATACACTTAAAAAACAGAAATGTTGTATAGGGACACCATCTAATTCTTATGATTATGAACTTTTTTTAAAACGTGAACAATCTGTAAGCATAATCCATCAAATTTTCAAAATTGGTTAAGAAATGACTGAGTTCTGCAGTCACAAACATTTAAAAACAACATTCAGTCGAATTAATAACCTCCTTCTTTTTTGAAGTCGGTTAAAAATGTCACATAAGCAAACTCCTTTCAGTTGACAACTCAAATATTACGCTTGAGTTCACCTCGATTATTACATTTACTTTCTATGGACTTAGTCGAACAGGTAGTCCTTATTAAACATCTGGATACTCACTGCCATAATCATAAAAATAAAATAAATTTAAAATGTGTTTTATGACAAATTTTCCATACAAATTTGTCCTGAAATACATTCAAAATCTATTTTAATTTTTATGAATATGGCAGTTAGCAATCAATTTGTTGCTCTCTAATTCATTATAAGTTCTTAATAGTTTCTTATTTTACTCTCATGATTTAATAATAATAAAATAAAAACACTTCGATTGTTTTATTTTTCTGTCACTTGCATAAGAAAATATCGTATAATTTAACTACAAAAAAAAAGAACAATCTAAAATTTTAATTCTTTTGAGATTTCTAAACATCATTATTTAGGTCTTCATAGACTTCATAGTGAATCCACCTAAAAACATTTTTTAATTCTACTATACGCACAAAAAGTTGGCAAAAGGACAATAAAGGCTGTCCACGAAAACAATTTACTGGTTTACAAAAAAATTTTATTTTAGTACAAGCTTTATCGCAAGCTTCTCCAAAGTATATTTTATCTTTGTTTTTTATAAGATGACTGGTTCTTATTAAAATTTGAAATCTTATTAAAATAAATAAAAACTGCAATATTTTGATACCCTTCATTACCGGTGGAGAGGAATTTTTTTAAGCTCGAGTTAAATCCCTGTTTAGACCATAAAACTTTGAAAATAAAATAAGGTTATTACTTATTCTTCTAAAACCCATAAAAATTGACGGTTGTTTAATTTTTGATTTTTGACATTATAAATGAATATAAAAACCATGAGAGTAAAAACTGAAAAACCATGACGTTGGAAACATAGCAGCGTAAGGCAAAGTATCTCTTCACTATGTCAACCATTTCTGAACATTTATTTTTTCTTGTAATTTCTCGAAAACTTAAAACGCTTTCTATATCGAGTAACATTTTTCGACTTTCAATTAAGAAATTAATGTAAATACCAGTCTCTATTTTGCGCTTCTGGCGGAGAAAAATTAAAGAACCAAGACACACTTTCTTTCTCTAAATCAAAACAAAGAATTGTGGATATATATTGGAAATAATAAGATTTTCACATATCTAAGACCTCTTAAATTCCAAAGAACAATTATTAAAAATTAAAAAAAAAATTTCCTTGTTCCGAACACGTAGTTTAGATTGTTCCATTAAATTATAGATTATCTTGCAATAAAGTAAATTTAATGTGAATTTAAAAATGCATCTCTGTTTAATTCCAGTTCTAAACGTCTTTACATAAAAACACCTTTTATATTCTCTAATACCGCTTTTTGTGACCTCGATGTTGATTAACATCTGAAACTCACAAGTTTAAAAAAAGGGTCATTCTGCCTTAAACTTCAATATAGCGGACAATCTCTATATTGAGTGTTATTTTTAAAAGTCCACTTCGCTTCTTTGCACACAGTGCATATAATCTTCTAAGCATCATATTTCGACCGTCGGTACGAAAAGATGGAACTCACTGGCAACTATCAGCTGACATCCAATTGTATCATGAAATAATTCTTAGCACTTTTTCATATCGGCGATTATAATCGCCACTGAGATTGTTATACCAATAACTGAATCTGCTTCTACGCAAATAACCAGCGCTGACAGAGGTTAATAAAGCAGCCACGAACATGGAACACTTCGACAAAGAAATGATATATGACATGAATTAAAAAAACTTAATTCGTATGCAGACTTTATAATGTCTGTTACCTTAAAACAATTTTCCATAAACTATGGGAAAAACTGGATAAAAGTCTGTACTTACGGACAGTCTCTCTTATTGAAAATTCTACAGACACCCAGTTTAATTTTTTTTTATCCTCTAGATGTTTAAGTGTTTGTTGATATTTTTTGTTAATGCATTTTGGGTTCATATTTAAAGTGTTTCATTGTTTAAGATTCCATTGATGCAAGATGGGGAAACCGTTAGGAATTATATTGTAGTTTTTGTGGCAAAACATTGTGAAAAACGTGACCTCATATGACACATGCAAAGAATTTGTATTCAGTTTTCTTTTTAATTTTCTGTTCCCTTTTTATCTTTATCTTTTTATTTCTATCTTGCTTTCCACTTCTAAACATAAAACATTATCATTGTGAATCATTAATTGTTAAACCTTACATTTGTAGATATAAAATCTTTCATTTATAACTTTTACAAATGATTTTCAAGATAAAAATTACACATTGAATTTAAATGCAATAAGAAAAAAAATTGAAATAAAAAAAAAATTATTAAAATGCCACAAAATTAATGATCGTCTCAAGTACAACAGTTGCTGACTAATTTTTTTGTGAAACAGATTAAATCACGAGCTGTGTAGTAATATTTTTAAATCTCACATATTTAATTTTAATTGATTGTTTCTGATTTTTTATTAATCTTTATAATGTCCACCTTTGCGCCTTAATATAAACGTGGGATGAACCGATTAAAAGTTATTGATATTTGTTATGTCAGCAAATAAAATAGTGTCGTCACACCCGTCTATTTGTTGGGTACATTGGAAGAGCTTGCTATCCTTAAGCTGTTATGGGAGATACGATGGTCAAGGTGCCTGCTTATTTGGTAAACAAAAATAAAATATTGAGTTCAAATCCCAACGAGACTTAGAAGAATTAAATTTTTATTATATTAACTCGGTGTGTGAGTGATTTATCACACATTTGTATTAAAAAAGTTTTCTTATTAAGAAGAAAAAAGAAGGTGTTGGGTGTCGGCGGTAGAGTAGTGGAGATAAATTATCAAAACCTTTCTTATTGTCAAGTAAAAAATTAGGATACAATTCTTGCTGGAACATAAGATGAGAAAGTAATAAGGCAACAACATTGTGTAGCAGTTGAATCTGATTAAGTTAATGTGCCTGTTTGGTAAACGTTAGGTCCTGAGTTCAAATCTCAACACAGGCTTGGCGGCTGTGGCTGAGTTGTTTAAGACGAATGTTTAATATAATAAGAAAACATATTTTCCGAGAAAAAAAAATGATCGTGAGTACAAATCACCACAAAACAAAAAGAAAACCTTTGTAATGAGAAAAATTCATAGAAAGTTGAAGCGTAGCAATTTGGACTGCTACTTAATAAAACAGTTATACTTTACGACTTCTTTTAAAAGAAAATAGAGATGTGCCCTTTATGGAAAACAAGATTTCTGAAAGATCCTAAAAGATGACAACAGAAATGGCTTACCTTGCAAATGTACAAATCGGTAACTCATTGGGAGTCTACAACGAGTGTCGCAGATTAATTAAGCCAATTTGCAATGAATGAGTGATTTGTGGAGACACGAAAAAAAGCATTTACTTTACAAAATAATTTCAGTATTGGGTTATTGATCTGTTATGGGCCTGTAGAGAGATGAAAGCATATTAATATTAGACACATATATTCTTCTTCTGCATATTAGTTACGACCAAACTTCTCATAGAACGTAGGGTGGAGGGTAAGAAATTGTACAATGGATTGAGTTTGAACGTCAGTTTAAAATAATAACTGCAAATGCTAATTAATAAATTACACACCATTTGCCGTGCGAACTTAATTACAATTCCAATAAATAAGTTATTATTTATTTTTTAAACTGCAATAAATTACTTTCGATATTGATTAAACAAATATATTAATAAGTCATAAGCACAATTATTTAAATATCACTAAAATAGATTTTGGTATAGAAAGTTTTGAGGAATCGCAGTTGTTGTCACTTTCAGACTAAATTAATTTTAAAGAATTTTTTATAACCCTTATGGGCAATTTTTGAATTCATATTTAAATACACATTTAGTTAATTTGCATTTAAATTGAATTTAATTGCATTTAAGTTTCATTTAAATACTGTTTCAGTTTTTGTTAGTCATCTGTAGTCATTAAATAATAATGCTATGACAACAGACATTTCAAAGAAAAGGGAGCATTGCGAGATGACTCGAGGAAAGTCAAGTACACGAGAAACCACCCGATAGGCTCGGATCGGGGATTGGAAGAGAGGGGATTGGAAGAGAAGGGTACTTGCCGTTATTGCTTAGTGAGGTTATTTTATTCATGAATCTTGTTTCCAATGTGGATTGTTACAAAATAATAAAGAGCTAACAAATCTGAGTATGATGCGGCCACTGCCGGGCGTCTGGCTTAGCTAAGATTTCTGGAACAATTGAATTCAATATAAAAAACAATTCAATATATAAAAATTTATTATTTTTGTATACTTAAATTTTATAATCTTTCTGCTGAAATCGAATACTATCGAATTACTTCTTTAGCAAAAGTTTGTTGATTTGTTGTGAGCTTTAATTTTCTCTTATAAGGACGGTACATTAGAGTGGTGGGAACAGATCTTTGGTGAATAAATACTAGAAATGAATACTTGGCAACACTAATGCTTACATCAAAATATTGATCTTTGCGAAACAAAAACATTGATGTACCACACTTTGAGATCCGCCTGTAATTGCCAAAGATATAGCGAAAAATATAAAAAGGCAACCCCTACGTAACGCATAAAATTATATTTTTTAATTTTTTATTGAAACTGCCTAACAAAAATACTTCATATTAGGGGGTTTACGGCACACTTTTTTTTCATGTAAGGTAATTTATGCACTTATAACGGTCCAAGAACCTTTGGACATGTATGCGTGCATATAGTAATAAAATATAGAAAAACCAAAGCCGGCAATACCTTACAAGTGAATTCTAATACAATTTATTTTACTTACTTCTTTTTTTGTTTCGCTTGAACTGTCATTCTTATTTAACTATAATAAAAATATCGCAGCATTACGAAATATTTAAAAATATCTCTCAATAGTTTATGAGAAACAGATGCTAGCAAACACAATGAAATGAAAATTTTGTTAAAAATATTAAAAATATATTAAAAAAATGTTTGCGATACCCATGCACTTTCACCTCCTAAACTATTTTAATTAAGAAATGTATGAAAAACATAAAGTTCTGTTCTATCAATGGCTAGAAGGTTTATTTACTTTTGTTTTATTTTGCGAAGCAACACCAAAAATAAATTAAAAGTGCCATAACCATATGCGAAAACTGTACTATTTACATGGACTTTAAATTCACAAGATGGGTCATTGAAGTTTCATTTAAATGTGCGTTGAAAAACTTAATTTTGTTTCTAAATAGAACTTACGTATAAATGGAATTTAAAAAACTAGCTTTTAACCTTTAACCTTGCAAAAGAAATGCTTACAAGATTCCCCAAAAATATGAAATACTTCGAACTCTTTAAAATTTAACAGTTTAAAAAAACTAAAAAGCAGAATAAATTTGATTTCGTGTATGGAATTTTATTAACCCTTATACGATTTTTGGGTGAAATTTCACTCATTTTAGTCTTTGATCGTTCTCTATCGACTGCCTTTATTTCAATCCTTCTGGTTTACATGTTTTCTTATATTCTATTTAGGTCTCTTTTACATACATTTGCTTATCTCTATGATGTATGTTTATCCTTGTCCTGTTCATTATAATATAAGAATAGTGAAATTAATCTATGTTTAAACTTAGCAAAATAAATAGTAATTTCATTTTATTAAAAGACTTACAACTAATATGTATATAATTTTTAAATTAATGATGCCTAACTTAATAACTAACTAAATAACTATGAGCCCACACCATTTTGAATTTTATCTGATACAAATGAAACATTTTGTAATTTTCTTAGTTGAAATACTTTTCTTACATAGTCGGCATTGCGTAAATATTTGAGTGAAATTTAACCCGTTAAGAAAAACGTATGAGTACGAAATGAGATGAAGAACCTAGGAAAAATAAGGCAATGAGTAATTTTGGATTTTATCAAAGATTTCATAGAGCGAAATATTATGTGTGACTATTTTTAAACGTCATACAATCTTGCGCTTAACTGCTAGAAAGAAATAATACTATTGTGGGACCGTTCGGTACAATAAATCATTTTTGCCGGTATCAACCAAACAAGAGCTTCGTAAGCATTCAGTTCTCCAGCGAGTTCTTTTTTAACGATAAAATTTTATGCTGCAAAACATTTAAAAAAAAGTACAAAATTGTTAATGTCCTTAATATTTTCAACATGACAAAACGGTATATCAATTTATAACAAAACTAAAGCACGTGTAGACAGATTAACTGGTAAGTACTTTTACGGTAAAAAGAAAATTTTATTGCTGGCCCCATACATTGCTTTATAATGTTATTGGCATATCAGGAGTTGATGCTTGCGTCTTATGGCAACAATGAAGAAAGGAAAACTGTGCAAAGAAAGCTATTTTGCCACAAAATAAAAAAAAAACATTAGTAAAGCTAGAAATTCAACAGCGATCTTGTTAAGCAAGGTCAGGTGGTGCAATAAATTTGTTATACACCATACATCAGCCAAGCAAACAGCCTTCTACGTCATCATTGGTCTAACTTTGCCCAAAAAATTATGGAAAAGTTTATTCGACTTGTGCATCTTGCAAAAAAATCTATTTGCGGACAGCATTAAGTTGCATATGTTGCATGTGAAAATTACAATAAAAAGAGTTAGTTTTTGTTATTTTCATTATTAATGAAAGCAAGTTATGCTAAGAGCATTTATTCGATTGAATTATTGTATGACTTAAGTTGTTATTGTTTTTCTATTAATTTTTTGTTGAACTCTGCTGGATAAAAGTACCTGAAATAAAACAAATAAATTGTATTTTTATTAGAAAATCAACATGGGTATATTTTCATCCGAAGAATTTCAACACAACTTTTTTTGAAGAACGTATGAGGGTTAACATCTATGGAGTTAAAGCTTGCATTAAGCATTTACTAAAGCACATAATGATTGGGAGAGGTACACAAAAAATGCTACACAAAAAAACATTTTTGGACAATAGTTTACGAATACGTGGATAATGTTGGAAATTATTTCTTTTGTGGAATCGCTGCTTCTGTGATCAATAACTAATAACTAATGGATTTGTAGAAAAAAAATGTATGCATGAATAATAGGAAAACCAAAGTAAGGAACATATAATAAAACCAAAACAGGATCACCTCTGTATATAAAATATTGTTTTAAACATTTTATTGTTGGTACTAATCCATTGGAATATCGTTTTTTTTTTCAAATCTTACCTGTCTATCCATCTGCCTATTTGTGTTCGCATCACGTTAAAACTGCTTCATGGATTTAAATAAAATTTTACGAGAAGATCCCTTAGAATCTTGCTTCAAATATAGATAACCTTTTTTTGTAAACCAAGTCATTTTGTAAAAAAAATAAAGATACAAATGTGAAACCATTCAATTTTATCGGTATAATAGAACTAAAGCAGTTGTAAGCAATTTTAATTTTTGTAGATGGAAAATGTTTAACACTGATTACAGAACTCTCCAAAAATAATTAAAAAAAAACAAATTTTTCTAAAATAAAATTTTACGAAAAGTAAAACTGACACATCGGTGAAGTCGTGGGCACCGCTTGTCATTCATAAGATAAGTATCCCATTTAATTATTTATAAAATCTGCTTTTGTAAATTTGATTTTACCGGAGCAATGATAAAAAGTTTTAAATCAGAAAATATGTTTTGGTAACAACTTTTTCGCAAAAAACAAAATATTACAAAAAAAATCACTTTATTTAAATTTAAAAATTTTTTTTTTTGTTGAGATTTTGAACTTGAAAAAAATTATAAAAATATAAGCAAGAATCTAGAAAAAGCGTAGAACAAAAATAAGACTTTTAATTTTGAAGGATAAATGTTACCTAGACTGTAAAATTATGCTCATGTTTGTGTGTTTGTTCAGAAATCATTAAGATTTAAAATGTTGAAATTAAAGCCAAAAAAGCATTAGGCAAAAGTTTTAATTTTACATACTTCCGAAATGTGCTACCTTAAAGCAACGCAGCGCTGTATCTCTACGCACTGTAAGGTTCACAAACTTAAATCCTTAGAAACCACAGAAATGTTTCCGTTTATTTTTAACAAATCGCCTACTGCGCATTGTTAGAACTTTGTGTTTTTATGAAACGAAAATTCTTCAAACTTACTACAAAGAAGTTGGACAAAAAAAGATTACAAAAACTTGTTAAGCAAATACAAAAAAGAGGTTATAAAAAATTCTTCAATAAAAAATTTAGCAAAACGTTCTACATTTTGTTTAACTTCAAGAAGAAATTTCAATATTCAAGCATGAGTTAAAAAAAATGTTTAATATTTATTTCTGAAAATACATACATATGTATGTATCTTGGTGATTGTTTAAAAAGTCTAAGTATTCGGGTCAAAATAATATTTAAAATTAACAAACTTTTCAGATAAAATGACAACTCGTGCTTATCGTAAAACATAAAACATACGTACATACATACATACATATGTGTTTAAATTGTTATTTGTTGTTTTTTCTAATGTTTTATACTATTCAACACATTCCATTCAATGTCATAGAAAAATAACAACAACAAAACATTAAACAAATAAGTTTTCCTCTCATTAAAATTCAGCAAACACAAAAAGTTATAATAAAAACAATAACAACAAACAAAAATACATAATACATGTGTGTTTATATACTTGTGTATGTATATACTTCAACAAATGCATGTGTTTTAATATTTGTAGTGTTTAATTGTGAATAAAAATAAAATTAGAAAAAAAAACTTGTAGAGTAGAAGGGAAAAGGTATAAAAATCGAAAAAGGAAACTCATATTTACTAACCGTTGCAACACTGTCACTAGTTATTTCTCTAGACATTAATACCCAGCACTAGTTACCGTTCAATCTACTTCCCACGTCTTTGACTGGTGAATTTAACATGAAGTTGTCATAAGAGGGGTACAATTGTCTACCTTCTGCATTAACTTTCTCAGGTTATTTCACTAGTCAAAGCGACCATATGATTCAATGGTACTTTTTAGCCAACTAAATAACTATTGAAATTGGGCTGGTAATTTATTCGACGTTAAATAGTCCACTAGATTACTAGAATCAATTCACTACCACTTTTTATAGAGATAGATAGTTTGTGTAATACCTAGTTATGAATAGTTTATGAACTAAAAGAAATGAACATGTTTTATCATATAATTAATTTTATCATTCATATAGATTATTTATTATTTATTTCATATTTAGGTACATAGTATATATTTATATTAAGAAAAGTAAATAATTTTAAGTTTATAAACAGTAATTAAAAACCAAAACAAAAGTGAAATTTTTGCAAAAGTTAAAAGCTTCGAAAAAAAGGTAATGGTTCGAATCAGTGTTTGCCGTTATCGTAACGCTTTTATTTTTAAATTGGCGTTTTTTCTGCCTCTGCATTGCTTTCCTTATTTGTTCCTCAGCGGGTCCCTTGTAACCTGTCAGTGATGAAACAGTTTCTAAAACGTTAAGTTTGAATATACAGTGACTCAAACAACCGTCTCAATGGTATGCTAGTGTTAACATATATAAGTACAACAACAAAACTACAGTCCCAATTTTTTTGATATTTTCTCCATTTGCTTATTGCTCTTTTATTTATAATTACAATTCAATATATTTGTTGTAATATTTACCGTTATCTAAAAATAAGCAAAACAAGTTTAATAAGTCATTGGGATGGTTTTTTGACTTTAATTACTTGAGGAAGCTACACGTGTTTTTTCGTAAATAAAAATTTTAAATTTTAGGAATTTATTTTTCTTGGCTGAATAGTATAATAATTAAATAAGTAAGACAAACATAAGTTTATTGCTTTATTCTTTTTTAACAAATTTTGAGGTTTAATATGGTTCGTCCATTGCTGTCCTCAAAAGTCAACGAAATTTACCATTTTTTCCGTCAAGGTAAAAGTTGTAGTGAAATTTTGTTGCTTCTTAATATCTCCAAATCCAGCGTGGGTAGAGTACGGAAGCCGTTGCCAAATTTACCACTTCCATCATGAGGAGGCAGAAAAAAGATTTTACCCCAGACTACAGAACGGCGTATTTTAGGAGATTTTCGGCAGCAAAAAGTTGAAAATGCAGTTCAAATCCAAAAGCAACAAGCAGAAAATGAAAATATTCATGTATCGGTTGAAACAGTTAGAAATATTTTGCGAGCAGCTGGCTTGAAAGGACGTGCCAAAGTGAAAAAGTCAATGCTCACAAAAAGGCATCAAAAAATCCGTTAGGATCTTGCAAAAAAAATATGCTTCGTGGACAGCAGAGGACTGGGAAAATGTTATTTGGTCAGATGAGACCAAAATTAATCGGCTTAGGTCAGATGGTAAGGAATGGTGTTGGCGAAAGTCAGGACAAACTTTGCAAGCGAAAGATGTCAGACCGACATTAATGTTTGGCGCTGGATCCGTGATGGTATGGGGTTGCATGACAGCTGAGGGTATTGGAACAGTCCACAGAATAGTTGGTACGATGACTTCTCAAACCTACGTAAATATTTTAAGCACTAACTTACTTACAGCTGCAGAAAAATTCGGATCACAGAAGGAGGATATCGTTTTCCAACAGGATAATGACCCGAAACATACCGCAAAACTTACAAAAAAATGGCTCAGTGACAACCGCTATAATGTTCTCGATTGGCCGCCCCAGTCACCCGATCTTAACCCCATCGAACATCTCTGGGGTGTTCTCAAAAGAGGTGTTGTCGGTACGCCTGGAAATCTGGAAGAATTGTGGGCACATGTGCGAGAAGCGTGGATTGGTACTGACGCAAACATTTGCAAAAATTTAGTCGATAGTATGCCTTGCCGAATTGATGCTGTTATTAAAGCCAAAGGGGGCTATACAAAATACTAAGCCTTTATAAATTCAAAAAATTAGTTAAATAAAGTAAACTCAAAAAACCATCCCAATGACTTATTCAACTTGTCTTGCTTACTTTTAGATAACGGTACATATTACAACAAATATATTGAATTGTAATTATAAATAAAAGAGCAATAAGCAAATGGAGAAAATATCAAAAAGATTGAGACTGTAGTTTTGTTGTTGTACTTATATATGTTAACACTAGCATACCATTGAGACGGTTGTTTGAGTCACTGTATGTACATATAAGAAATGAATTATGTGCAAAAATTATTTAAACCCCTACCTAGCAGAGCATTATAAAAATTGCCAAAGTCTTTTAAGCTTTTCTTTCCATGTACACCATCGACATTAAAGCCCTTAGTTACATGGTCAACAATACTGTACTTAAAGTTTTTTAATACACCTCCAGTGTCCAGCAGGGAAGCCATTGCTTTAACCTTTGTAAAAATAGGATAAATCATATATCCTTATTAGGCCGTGTATGCTTGATAATCCATTCTTTGAGTTTTTCACTGATATTAGACTGCCGGACTTTTTTTAAGTTGTCACTGTCACCGACTTCTTTACTAACTTCTGCCCTTTCAAAACCATTACAAATACTTCCTCTAGGAATAAATTCTCCCAAAAACTGTTCTTCCACTTCATTAAATTTCTCTAAATACAATGTCTTTTGCTCATTATTATCACCTTATTTATAAAACACTTGAATACACTTTAATAACTTAAGTTAAATTGAGCAGACACACGTATTTTTGTTTAAAAGTCCAGCAAATTTTAAATTCTATTATCTGTTCATCCATTTAACTGTCTACTGGTAATGCAGAGGTTGGACAATTATCGCACTTATGCATTGCTATTAGAATAGTGAAATACCTAGTGTGGTTTTCGCTGGTTATATAACTATGTATCAAACGACAATTGATATTTGTCGAACAAGCGGGACTATTTAAATCTGTGCATGTAAATGTGTCTGCATTTGTATTGTGTTATTCTCTAAAGATACACTGACACTCACACATGCATTCCAAAAAAAAAAATTTGTTATTATAAACAATAATTTCAACAATGTAAAACCAACACTAACAATAAGGAGATTTTAATTACTGTACTGTGCGCACTCACGAGAAGCAGATTAAAATAAATTAAAATTTTATAACTTTTTTTTCTGTATTAAAATCGTTTGTGAATTAAAAACTATTTAATTTCATATTAATTGTCAACGAATTTGAGTGACCAAAAAATTGGGAAATATTTGTGGTAAGTTTCAGATAAAATTAAATTATTTTCTGTTTCGTCAAGCAAATACATTTAAAAAAATTGGGATCATTTCAAAAGTTTTATAAAAATATAGAGAGCGCAGAGGTCTAGTTGCCGCTATTGGGATATTTAGTCATTTTTTTTAGATATTTTTCTTTGGGGTTACGGTATTTGATATCGTTCAAAAAAGAACAGAAATTGATGGGAAAGATTTCGGTAGCGATCATGGTCGTGAAAAAATTAAATTTTCGAGCCTGACTTATGTAACTTTTCACTAAACTTACTAGAACTTCCGTCGATGGGTTCCTGCATTCCTGATAGATATTTTCTTGAGGAGTTAGGGTCTGAGGTCTGTTGCAGAAACACTACAAAAAGAAGCGATAAAATCTGCTAATTTATGAAATTACCAAAACGATAGATTAGACAACCTAAAAATGCAGCTTTCAAAATTTCGATAGATATTCTCTTGAGAAGCTCGAGTCAGAGGTCTGTTGCTAGATACTCGTAACTTCGAGAAACACTACAAAAAGAAGTCGAGAGCGATTAAATCGGGAGACCTTGCAACCCAGTAAAATCACGAATACGGTAGATTAGACAACCTGAAAATGCAGCCCTCAAAATTTCGGTTGTGGGTCATACAGTATGCGCCGTTGCTCCATCCTTTTCGAACCTTATATTTTCAGTTCCAATTCTTCTAATTGAGATAGCAGATATTCTTTAAGCATGGCGCTGTAGATCGCACCGCTTACTAGTCGTTTGACCCGAAATGTTTTCAAAAAACAAGCACCGATGACTCTCTCAGAATGAACACCACAACTAACAGTAGCAGTAGTCGTTTAATTCGAGGCCTTTTCCAAGAAATAAGGCCCGATGACGTAAATGTAAACGCCACATCACACAACAATATTAACCAGTTTAATGGTTCTACCTGTATTAAACGCGTATTAAAGGTGATCCAGAAGCTTAATCACAAAGCTACAGAAATGGAAGTAGGCCTCATTGCTCATGATGATTTTCTATGAAAAGTTTCCATCCTTGTGATCGAGATTCAAAATGGGCTGAGCGTAGGTTAGATGCGCTTGGCGGTTCACGGCAAGCAGGTCATGCACTGTCTGCACTCTCTTAGGAACATCTTCTAGTCGTTCATCAAATATTTTGTAAAGGTGCCTAATTGCTTATTACGTTTTCTTTTTGATAATCTGGCATATACGATATCGAAGCAGACCGCTTACCAAAAAAGTCCCTTATCGACTTCCTTACTTCTTAAATAATTAAAGATATCCGATTCCGATAATTTACGGCATCCCTACCCTCATTGAGTCACGTTCAGCCTTTACTAGCACATTCAGCAAGTTTCTGCTTGTAGTTCTTAGTGTTATGCCAGACACAATCTGCAAGTATTATCTTCTATGAATCATATCTTGACCAGATGATACTTGAAATTTCTATGACATATCACTGATGCAGTTATCTAGCTTAAGGAACTGCTATTATATTAAAATACCTTAGCGTCCTTTCCGCCAAGGGGCTCTTTGTGTACCATTAGAGCCTGTCTAGACGTAGTAGCCTTCCTCCTTCTTTTTGGGTTAAGTGAGTTCAGCCACTGCAGCAGCTTTGCTTGCATTAGACCATCTCCAGTGATACTCTATTGCCTTATCGTCAGTCGGTTGCTGTCAGTAGATATTAAATCCCTGATTAATTCAGTCCGTTCTTTAGGTGTATTCTATTCCAGAAAATCGTTGTATCAACATATTATTTTGGCAAACAAATTATGGTAGTTTTAAACATATCTTTTGTCCAAAAAAATGTGGTTAATATATAACAGTTAAATCGTTGCAAAACGCAATAAATACTATAAAATCTTTTAAATAAAAATAATATACTAAATTAATGTGAGAGTTATTTTAAAAATAGAAATTAAATTTGGCAACACTTAACAAAAAAACTTTGCCAACACATACTGAACAGCCGCATTGGTAGAGGCCGAGGTTCTGCTTGCTGTATCAAAGAATATAACGAGTCATGAGTTAAAGTCCCATCAGCGCACTGAACATAGAGAAAAATTATTGTATTGACCATGTTGCTTAAAAACGAACATATTAAAAATACTGTTTCAAATTTTCTAAAATCTCGCTAAGAAAAAGAAAAACAATTCTTGTGTAGCAGATAAGTGGATAAGATAGACAAGTGTATGGTAAAATAAGGAAATTGGAAAAAGTGAAACAATTAATTTGCATTAGAAAAAGTGAAACAATTAATTTGCATTATTTTTGTGAAGGCGCCTATACATCAGAAAATCGATTGGAAAGGTTAAGATATCTCAATAGTGAGGCGAGAAGACCTTAACGGAGCATTTGTTAGTGAGGAAAGCATAAGTGTGTACCTGCCGTGGCTGAGCATTCTGAAGGGACTGTGGTATAATAGAAAGGATATCGTCAGTTCGAGCTTAGACGGAGCCATAGCGTATTGCAGTGTGGATGCTTATGCAAAGTAAAGGTACACATTTGTTTAACAAGACATCAAATAGTGCGAGTCTCTCTGAAACATTAAGATTAAAAAAAGTATTATAAGCTTAAGTTGTCAGTAAGTTATCGTTTCATGTGTGTTCACTTGATGAAAAAATTTTTTGTCTTAGTTAACAACAGGTAACAAAAAACTAATGTATAAAAGTATAAAGGCTTGATGAGAAAGAGAGTATAAATATCAAAAAATTTCGAAATCCATCAATAGCCGGTAAAAAAACAAGAATTTTACCCATTTGAACGAGGGTGGCAGCACGTTATCAATCTTTTCTCATATGCTAAGTTTAACCGTCTTCGCTTAGTGACCGAATTATTTTTAAGTAAAAACAAGTAAGAGTGCTATATTCGGCTATGCCGAATCTTATATACCATTTACCATGTTTTTAAATCTAGTTTAGTAAAGTACCTCCAATAAAAAAAACAAATGTTGGGATGACAAAGAATTAACAAAAAAATAAATAAATAAATAAATAAATAAATAAGTATAAAAAAATATAATTTTACCTAAAAATGACATCGGCTCTTACTGGGTAAAGCATTATTAAAAAATTTTAAAATTTTCTGAAATATCTCTTCAAAAGCTTTCAAATGATACCTATGTTGATGTCTTTAAAATATGGTGCACAATCCTGCTTTTCTATGAAAAGTTCAAGGCCCCACTGTTTTCCTTAAGGCAAGTTGCTTTACAGTATTACAAGGCAATTTATTTCTAAGCACAACAAATAAAATTTTGATTATTTATTTTGTTTTCTGGTACCTGAATATTATTTTGAATGCGCAGAAACGAACTGCGTATATAAAAAATGTTTCACGAAAAACATATAGATATTACTACTGTAAAGGGCTTTTTAACAAGAACTTTGTGTTTTAATTGTGGCAAAACCAACAACATGGTGGTTTTGACTTTTAGCTTTACATTCATTGGTAATTGTTTGAAAGTCGCATTAAAAGAATTAAAATCGACTATGAAAATTTATTCAGGAACAATCCGCTGGTTTTCAAAGACAAAATCATTTTTTCAAACCAAGCTAATTTTCAATTTTTTAAAAATCCTAAAGCGATTATTGAGAAGCCTTTGCATTCTCAACGTATCACTGTATGGTGTGCGAAATGATCTGGAGTCGTTATTGGGAGGTTTTTTTCAAAGATGAGAATGGAAATGACATCTGTCAGCGTGGTCGTGGTGGACATTTGCCAGACATCATTTTTCATTCATAATTGGCGAACTTTTTTCTTTGCAATACAATAAACTTTTTAATAACTTTCACCTAAATTTTTTTACATTGTTTTAAATCACAAAGTTGCTGTTGAAAATCCCGATATAAATACCTTGTAAGCAACCCCTATATATATGAAAAAAAAACAGTGCCATTATAGTTATCCATAGTGAAAACGATAGTGAATAAGGTCACTTCTAACAAAGTTGTGTATTAAGAATAAGACGACAATTACCTAACACAAAGGGGAGCACGGTGTCTGTGTTGACAGAGGTGTATGCTTGCTGCAGAACAGAAGTTCGCAAGGTTCAAGAGTTCGTCGATGCCACCATCGGACATGCGCGCAAAGAAAAAATAATAATTGCAGGTGAAGGCAAATAAATGGGAAACAGAAGTTCTAAGCTTCCGGAGTCTAAATTCAATAACCATGGCAGATAAGTTGGTGAAGGCATTTTGAGTAAAACTAAAAGCACTAGCTGTTAGCGTGGAAATTAAGAGCATAATAACGTATGGCAGATATGTTAAAAATGAGATAAAAGGGGAGACTGGATTAGATGCAAACGAGAAAAAGGAAGTTATGAGTTGAAGTTTCTGCCGGAGCAACAGTGGATTGCCTTATTTTTTAAAATGAGGCATAGAGCAGTTCCTGTCGCGTCGGAGTAACACAGTGGAAGTTGCGTGGATGGCTGCGTTAATTGCGTTTATTGCGTTTATTGCGTTTTATTATGACAAAAATAATTTAGAAAATTACCTTCAATTTAACAGAAGAGAATTGGATTAGTAAATTATACGACTGTCAGTTAATAATAAAATTTAATAAGATTTTATTATGAGGACATGTTTCCCTTGTTATTTTGTCAGGGTTCTTTTATATATTATTTCAAGGTTTGTCTTAGTTGTAATGTTAAAATTAAAAAAATATCTCATTGTCATGATCATATGTTTCCCTTAAAATTCTTCACTGTTCCTCTTCGTTTGCTTTAGCTTGTCGGGAAACTCATTCATCATGTTTACTTTAATCTATTTTTTTAGAATATTAATACTATTAATAATTTGTTTTAATTCAAGTGTAGAGTGGCATGCAGAGTTCCATAGATTTTATAGCAAAAAAGAAAATGTTTTATATTTTCCAAAACATCTAAAAAAGTTTTAATTTTTAGCGAATTTAGTCAATGGCAATGGGATTATATAAGCTTCTTAAGCCCCGGCCAGAAGTTGCATATTGTCTAGTGTCTCCTTATTTATAATAATGTTCTTAATTTGTTGCTAAAAATGTTATTTACATATTTATTTAAATTCAACAATTTTTGCAAAAACTTATTCTTTATATTTCAAGGAGGGAAGTAAAAATTTCATGAAAAGTTCATGTCATGAAAATACTATAGGAACATAATTTTTTACAATTTATTTATAACACGAGTGATAATTTTTCATGAAAGTAGTATGTTTCAAACGCAATTCTTAAGTTTAAAATTAATATGTTGTTCTTAGATAATGATACCTCAACTGTGGTTTTTCGTGAAAGAAAAAAAAATTTCCAGAAAACATCAATATAATAAGAATTTATAAAAACATTCTACAGTTCATTAAAAAAAATTTAATTCTATTCAAATCTAAAAATCCGCAAAATTTTTAAATTTAAATGAATTGTTTTATTAAAAGAAATTTCCTCAAAAATTAGTTCAAAATTCACGTATATTCATTTGTTATAAAAGTAAATTAGTTTGACTAATAACTTCAAATGGTAACATTTAAAAATCTAAATTAAAAAAAAACAATTTACAAAATTTAACGATTTTTCTTATATTCAAAGAACCTACAGATCTACAAGTATAAGTAAAAAATAACTTATTAAAATGAAAACATTCCAAAACCAACAAAAAAAAAACATACTGAAAATTATCTTTTTAGCACTTTTAAGTATCTGTTGAAATTTGTTTTTAAAGGTGAAGTCAGATTAATCAAATATTTGACCAAAAAAGCGTAGCAACTATTTTTACAAATGTTTATTCAATATTTTCTACGTATCTACACGTATCATTACGAAGTATTTAAAAAAAAACAAATTTTTTCCATAAATTTTTATTAACGTCATTTTCAAATATTTGGCTAATCTGACCTTAAATCAGATACATAATTAAATTTTCGTATAATTTATGTTAAAAAAAATATCATTAAGTTCGTTATTTATTTCCCCCTAAATAAAAAGAAAATGCAAAAAAAATTCATTAATATCTGTTGGAAAAAAATTAAAACTATTTTATTTTCTCTAAGAAGTCATACATGTATTTTTCTTAGGCTTTTAAAAATTATTTAAATGGAAAATTACATTTTTCTATTTAAATGAATATCCAAGTATCTATAGATACGTATACGTATTAGAAAAACACATGAAGGAAAGACTTTGTCCTTATTGAAAAACACACACACTTTTTATTTACTAAAGCAAATAAATTTGTATTTAAATGATCTTCCTTTGACCTGTTTACAACAAAGTACAATATTTTGTTGCTTTGAGATGTCTGTTATTAATTTTCTATATTATATCCGGTTTTATTTTTTTATACCATTTATTGCGTTGAATTTTTGCAAATTAGCAAAAACATTAATTATTTGGTCCAGACAGTCACACATATTCATACATTTTTACGTGCATACATACTTTTTCCATTAATTTATGCTCCCATTGATTTATTACAAACACTTAGCTGAATTTGCTAAACATTCTGAACTTGTAAGAAAAATCTCACGTTTCATTATTTTTATTTCAAAGAAATAATCTGACATATTTTTATTTGTCTAACTTTTCATTCCAGTTTTATTTGATAAATAGTTTTCGACTAACTGCATTACGAAATTTTTGTTTCTCATCATGTTTTTTTATCCATTTTAATTTATAGGGTGCCGTATGAAAAGTTTAAAAACGTTTGTCTTTTACAGCCTTTAATCTCAGAAAATTTGACTTGAAATTTTTACAAAAAATGTACAAGTTTCTACAGCCGCTACAAGAACAAATACTAAAATTAAATGGTGTTCCAAAAGCGATGTGACATTTATAAAAATTTTGTTATTTTTTTGAATTGTAAATTTACACAGCGTCGTTAAAACTATGGGCGCTAAAAAAACAAACGCAAAAAATTAAACTTCAAATTATAGGGTGCCCAAATAATGACGTGATGTAGACTTACGTGGCTTTGCTTTTCAATCACCGTAGGCAGAAATTTAAAGTTTAAATATTTTTAACAGCAAGTAATGGATGATTCAAGAAGAGATACTTTCTTCAGTAGCATTTTATTGACAGATCACGTGGGAGTCGTGTCATGCTGTTATATTATTTTTGTTTAGTATTGTTTGTCCTTTCATAATGGAGGGACTTACGCCTGAAAAAGGTTTACAAATCGGTAAACTTTATTACGAAAATTCACGTTCTGTGAGAAATGTGTTTCGTACATTTCGCTCAACTTATCGTCAACATAATCGGCCTACTGAGCGTACTTTTCGCAACACCATCAACCATTTTGAGATCCAGCATTAATTATTGGATAATATTCGACCAAATAGACCACGTCAAGCTGTGAAGAAAATATAGCGGTCGTAGCTGAGTGTGTACACGAAGACCGTGGATAGTCGATTTGTCGCCGTTCGCAGCAACTCAGACTGACGTATGACTTGGCGCATTTTACGTCAAGATCATAAATTAAAAGCGTACAAAATACAGGTTGTGCAACAACCGGAGTCGCTCTATGGCTCCTGAAAAGTTCCAAGAAGATCCGACGTGTTCGAGGCAAATTTTGTTCAGCGATGAGGCCTACTCCTGGCTCAATGGATATGTAAACAAAAAAAATTCAGCATTTGGGACGAAGAGCAACCTGAAGAGATTAAAGAACTGCCCCTTCATCGGTCCAGATTTCTTTAAAAATTATGCCGGTGCAAACGTAACTGTCAATGGCGACCGTTATCGTGGCGTGATAACTGATTATTTGATGCCTGAAATTGAAGCTTGTGATCTTCCCACATATCGCATCAATCAATGGATTTATTTAGAGAACACTTCAGTGAGCACATAATTTCACGTTTTAGGCCGGTCGGTTGGCCACCAAGATCGTGTGATATCACGCTCTTAGACCTTTTCTAAATTTATGCGGGCAAACCCGCTACGATTCAGGCATTGGAGAAATACATAACGCGTGTCATTCGCCAGTTACCAGTCGAAATACACGAAAATTGAACTCAACGGATGGACCATCAGCGACATAGCAACGGCCAATATTTGATAGACATAATCTTCAAAAAATAACTACTAAAGAATGTTCTTTCAAATGATAATAAACATTTCCCATTAAATATGAAGTTTCTGTTTTTTTTTTTTTTCTTTAAAAAGTAAGTAAATGGATAACGAGATACAAAAAATTATAAATATATCTTTAAATTAAAGGCCGTTCCATTAGTGGCGTGATTTTTATGTATGTGACTTTAGTTTTTTAACCGAAGTAGGTAAAGATTTAAAATTTACACACAAATATGTACAAATATGTCCGTTACAAAAATCAGTGTAAGCAGTAAACTTAAAAACTAAAAGGTGTTAAAAATTTCTTTAAGAAATTTTTTTAATTACATTTTATCAATTCGTTTTACGCAATTCTCAGGCAAATGTGCGCCATATACAAGAATTGTTGCACAGTTAGATTATGAAATAACTGATACCAAACTCTTTATACAAGACACAATAAAACAAGAGTAAATATGCAAATTTTGCAGGTGTTCAGCAGAAAAAAAATAATAATAAAATACACATCATTGATAGTATCCAGTATTCAGTATTTCATTTAAAAAGCATCTTTAATCGAACAACATTCTCATAACATGTTCCCTATAATTTATGTAAATATGGATGTGTGAATGTAATAAAAAATAAAGTGGGCCACAATTCATTCCCAGTAAAAAAAGTGTGGAAAAAAATTTAATAAAAACGCGGCATCAACAACTGACGAAGTGGTGCAAATTCGGGTGAATTTTACATAGGCATGTCATTGAAAGCATGCCATTGGTTTTATAAAGCATTTGTATCTATTTCTGACGAAGCTTTTCGCTTAAGTTCGCGGGTCTTGAAACCATATAGTGACATAAAACCAGAGCGAAACAAAATATTTAATTACAGATTACCCAGGGCTCACCGCGTTGTGGAAAATTCGTTCGGAGTTATTTCCAATAGGTTTAAAATTTTCTAAAAACAAATAAACCTATTACCAGAAAAAGCAGAAATTAATACATTGGCTTCCTGTGCCGTACACAACTTTCTTTGGTCACCGATTGTGACCAAACAATTCAATGACAATGGCATCAGCATACATATGTACCGAAACTGTTATTATAACTATTATTTTTTTAAATATTTCAAAAGATTATAAAATCCTACAAATCTGTGAAAAAGTCTGTCACACACATACAATTTTAATCCACACTGTCATACTTTTTAAGCACACATGCAATTTATGACAGTTCGTACGACTGAGTATGACAGTGAATCCTGGCCCTAAGTGAATTATTCATATAATCCTTATCATAATCATCACCAAAAAATATCATCAATTGGCGTAACCATCATAATTATTGTTAAAACATCATCATAATCATCTTTAGAAAAACCATCATTATCAACAATATACAAATTAGCAACTTATCCCAATGACGTGCGATTGCTGCCTTTGTCGCAAGGAAGGTGCTAACCAGCAAGAAATCAGGTATTAAAGAACTCGTTTATTAATTGCTAATAACTTTATACTAATTTATACAAGCCCTGTAAAGTAAAACAAAAAAATCGGATTTATCATTTGTTATTCATTTATTCCTACACAGAATATTTGTTGTTAAAATCGCCAACAGAATTGTTCTCTTAACATCCGTTCTCTTTTTTGGTAGTTCGTTTGCCTGGAATACATAAAATAATATTTTATTATTCAATTGAATACCACTTACCTTTTGCTCAATATAACTCTCCCGTGGATTAATCAATTATTTTTAATTCTATTTCATTTCACACTTTTTGGAAATCAAGTCTGACGAGGGATGCGGATTTTATTTTCATATCATAGTGTTACGAACATATGATCTGGCAATCCCTGTTGTTGCTGTTATTGTCCGTATGTGCGTGGTACAAACAGAAGGTGAATAATTTACTTCCACCACCACACAAGTTGAGAAACCTGAATAGCTGCGTTAATAGAGGTGGGTGCTGTAAAACAGTAGAACGTGAATTCGGGCCTATCTTCTACAAAAGAAAACAATAATTATATAAGACAAATAATATTAAGAAACTGAAGTACAAACCTCCCGCAAAAGATTAAGAGAATTATTGTGTGAAGCAATGGGCAGATAAATAAATGAAGACGTCTATTTAATACAAGAGTAGATTATAATTGTCAAGACGCCCTTTTAAAAGAAAAAACGAGCGCTAGCTGTTAGCGTAAGTAACTATCAAAATGATAACAATGTACGGCAGATGTTAAGTCGTGGCTATTGGATTAATAGGGAAGATTGTAACAGGGTTGGATGTTAAGCAAGGTGGAAAGATCTGTGTATGGTTTAGGTAACTAAACAAGGCATCGAGAGTAGTTCATGTCCCACCGGAGTAACACAGTAATATAGCGTGGATGTCTGCATTTGTAGTAACGCATGGTTAGTATATACGAGATTATATGATCCTAAAGACGGACCTGTAGCCAGATAGAGCCAAAATAAGTGTTAAGAAAATAGCGAATTTATAATGCGCCACAGTAGTATTTGCAATCAAAAGAACCCGTACGTTTATCCAAAAAAGGAAAAAATATTACAATATTATTTGTCCATTAATTTTTGGTTTCTTTTTATTAAAAACTAATTTTAATTCTATACAATAACAAACACCCCTATTTTGCGTTTCGATTCGAATTGAAATTTTCCCCGTCTGGAAACTTTGGTATTCTGCGTTTCGATTCCGCTCAGGGGTTTTTTTTATTTGAGTTTTTAGTTAAAAATTAAAAAAAAGAGTAGGTAGAAAATGAGATTAAATGTTCAGAAAAACACTTGAATTTATTTTTGTTTAATTTATTTTATAAAATTATTATTATTATTTTTTTTTGTTGTTTGTTTTAAATTTTTGTACCCGAATCTGATGTGTTTTTTATCTATTACAGGACAAAAACAACAACACTACAGCAGTATGAAAAACTAGGAAATTTAATGGCATCTAAAGCCGACATTGCATGTGGATACCACCAGCGTTCAAATTTTGTAAACATTGTTGTCTTCTTCGTTTTCTTTCGATTCCGTTTTTTTTTAGAATACCAATTTTCGATCGCAATTGAACTGGATGCGGTCCAGTTATATGATTTTTTCTAAAAGTAGTCAATATTTTAAAAACGGATGAGATTAAAATTGTTTTATTCTATGCAAAAGTTTCTCGTTTATTAGTTTGAGGATCTCAGAATATAGAACATTATCAGAACCATAAGGCATTGATGTTTGTAATTTATTTCAATAAAAGTTAACAATCGTGCTAAAAACTTTTTTCTTAAAAAAAATTCAACTATAAAACTTAAACACATTTTTTATAAAAATAAATACTTTGCATCAGTCTTGGCTGTTTTGTGTGTTAAGCGAAAAGGGCAAAAATAAAAAAATTGAAAATTATTGTTTTTAATCTTATCTCTGCTTTGAAGGCGAATTCTGTATGACAGTAAACTAAAACACAAAATAAGTTTAAAAAGTGTTATTTTTTTGTGCACGTAGTTTTCAACTACAATACAACAATTTAATACTTTGCTTTGCATATCAACTAAAGGTCTTCTAACATAGTTACTAATATAAAATCACGACAAGCATTTACATACATTGCATTAGAGACTCAATGTGCATCAACAAAAAGGTTGTGATCAATATTTTCTCGAAACCATGGCATTATTTCCTAAAACTACAATTTACAAATTTACAAGCTACAAATTAGAAGTTATTTATTTACAACTAGTATTAAAGGATGTTTTTTAAACATTTTAATGGGACTTGTAATGTTATTGCTCTTATGTTAACATTTGAAGATGTAAGTTTGATAATTTAAAGTCTATCATTGCAACTTTAAAGGATTTAGTCGCACCTACAAATGAATTATTATTATTTTTACACTTTTCATTCAATATGTGAGACTCATATTCTTACAGTAAATGAAATTCGGGAAAACAATGTGGGCATGCCTTAAGTTTTTCACTCATATGTGCTGCTTTAATGTGAACACGTAAAACACTTTTTGAATTAAATATTTTGCCGCAGATAATGCAATTAAGAATTTTTACTTGGACTCAAGTTTCGCTATTAGAGCCATTTCCCTCCCGTTCATCAGGAGTTATATTCATTAGAGGTTCTTTGCATAAAGATGCAGACCTTTTTTTACGCTTGGCTAGCGAAGGACCAGCATTATCGGTTGAGTTTATATACGTTTCGATGCTTTTATAGTTTCATTTGTTCTTAAACGGTACACAGCCTTTCGTAATTTGTCAATAACCACATCAACTAAATGGTACACGACTGACATATGAGTACATTGCCTGCTTTCTGCATGTCTAGCTGTTAGTGATACCATAAAATTAATTATCCAATCCAATAAAATTAATTATCCAACACTTTTATTTTACTCACCTCTACACCACATGGTTTCGTAATAAGGTCAGGTATCATTTTGCCAAAAAAAAACTCTATAAATATCGGTTCAAGCACTGCGCAAAACTTACATCTTTTGGAGAAAACTATAATTGAAAAATTAAAAACGCAAAAACTCTAAAAAATTATGACAATTACAATGTTTCTTGTTGAATAACGAGAATATTTCCTTATTTTTTAAAGGTGAAGGTCCATACCATGCGTTCATGCGTAGATGCATATGATACTTTTTGTGTATTTTATGCGTGCCTAAATTCAAATTACATGATACGCGTTTTATGCGCCAAATATTTTTTTTTTTGATCAGCTGTTGTATTGATACTGTTATCAAATAAAAACAATTTTATCAAAATGGAAAATGAAATTTATATTTTAAAAGAATTTATGGAGTTCATTGAGTCTGCATTTATTATCTATTGTGCTAGAAAGGCCTACGAAAAGCTTAAAAAAACCCAGAGAAGATTTTGAGTGCGTTCCTTGTAGTTGGAACGGAGAGAGAACAGTTTTTTGCAGTGACTTTCCAAAAACTAAAAACGTATGACCATGAGCAATTTGGTGTAGCGACTAGCATTTCGTCAAAAATTTTCGACTGTTTAGTATTCTTAGGGAAAACCTTGAGAAAAACACAGCAAGAGCCATTCCAGCAGAGCGTACTTAAGTTCAAAATTGAGTTTTTACCATATTGAACCAAGCAAAAGTTCTTGTCATACAGCTACGTAACGCATGACACTAGTAGGCAGTATTTCTCACTTTCTTTTAAAATATCGGTCACCGTTTTAGGCGGATAATTTTGGAGACGTGTGTGGCAAAATGGAAGTAGCATTTATTTGTCTTTGCCAAACACGTATAAATGGAAACAAATAGCAGAGGATTTTAAGAATATGTGGGATTTGCCGAATCGTGTCGGAGCCATTGACGGAAAGCATGTTACAATTACACGCCCTCCTCATTCGGGCTCAAACTACTACATTTAAAAGGTATATTGAAAAAAATATGGATTTTTAGCTTAATCTTTTCAACAACTTTTTAGGTACATACAGCATTGTACTGATGAGTCTTTGCGATGGTAACTACACATTTACCTTAGTTGATAAAGGTGCTTATGGTAGTCAAAGCGATGGCGGCGTACTAAGCCATTCTGAATGTAGAAGATGCTTAAATTCAGGAAATTTTAATTTACCAGCAGCCAGTATATTGCCAAATAGTGACGTCATGTTCCCTCACTGTTTGGTTGCCGATGCTGCTTTTCTTCTGAAACCATTTCTTATGAGGCCATACTCTAGACTGCTGTTAAGTGAAAAGAAGCAAAACTTCAATAAAAGGTTATCTAGAGCACTCAGAACTATAGGTTACTATAATTACAGCACGTTGGATTCCGCAGAAAAAGTTGCTTGCTCCACAGTTTTATTTCACAATTTCTTAAAAATGCTCGATGGAAGTTATCGCCAAACAGAATTTGTAGATCAAGAACAAAACGGTTCTGTTGTAGAAGGATTATGGGGGCGAGAAAAACAGCCACAACAAAATTCTACATCCTCTACTTCATCACTTGTCATCTTTCCGAAAATATCGCTAACCATTGCATAAAACCTAACATGCGCGTCACTTTCTTTTTGGATAGCAAATCAATTTTCAGCAATTTTTACAGTTTAAAAAAAATCTCTGAAAGCTTCATTATTAAACTCTCGCCTTGGCCTTTTTCTGCTACTATTTAAAACTTCAAACGGAAGGGAGTTGGACCAGCTCTTCAAGGTAAGTATGGAAACTGATGGTAGTTCTTGACTGCACTCCACTTCAGAAAACGACGCCTGTACATTTAAATGTTACAATTAGTAAGCCAGTAATTAAACATAAACATTGTCAAGTAAAATGCAATATAACGACACATCTTTTTTTGATGGAACGTTATTATGCATTTTAGCATCTTCTTACCTCTATTAAACTCTCAAAACTTTGGCTAAGGTTATTTTTAAATAGTTCAGCAGACGATGCTTCCACACTGTTTTCATCTTAATCCTTCGAAAAGGTTAAACTTGTCACCGTCCGGCAATGGCATAATAAATAGATAAATGTCTAATGATTTTGTGCACAAGAATATCTTACTTTCTTGGTTTGACATGCTCGCGCAGAAAGTCAATTTGCTCTTGATATTACCATTTACTTCCTCGTATATCGGCCTCACTGCCAGAATCATGAAGACTTTCAGCGAGTTTTTTTACGAATTTATCCCGTAAATTTCTCCACCGAGCCTGGCTAGCTTCCTCTACAACACAAAATACAAAGGATGTATGTACATACATACATGTGTATATTTTCTACAAAAGCACCTACCTGATAAATTTAATTATTTGCTTATTGCATCCAAAGCAGCTGCTCGCTTAAACTTATTCCTATACAGAAGTGAGCTTTTGTTATATAAAAATTTTTATTTTTTACTAATTCAATAAGCTTCTCCTCCATTGTATTTTTTCTTTTAAAAATAATAAACACAACAGTGATGACACTCAGTACTTACAAGTAATCGATAAATAGAAAGCAATTTTTTCCATGAAAAATTTATTTAAAATTAATTTTTAAGTATTTTTTTCTTGGAAGTTATTGGAACCTTTATTACGAAAGCTTTTTATTTATTTAGAAACTTTTTTAATGCAAAAAGTCGTAACACAAACAAATTTATCGATAACATTAAAAATAAAATATGATTTGTCATCTATATCGTTCCAAAACAGCTGACATTTTTTACCGCTCATGCGACGCACAGAAAAGTAGAAAGTAAACCTACTTTAATGCGTTGGTACGTGTATGCGTTCTACGCATTTTGCTGTGTAACTTTCCACATACAATTACAAGGATTCTAATTTTTATGAGATGCATAAAAAGGAATGACGCATAAACACATGGTGAGGACCTTCAGCTTATAATTCACATTATTTTAAAAGCAAATGTATAGTTGTTAAATTTAATTTTTTTTAAATAAGTTTTGTAATGCAAAATAGTTGCTACATATACATTTACAGATATTTTAGTATCTTCTTCTTTTAAGACAATTTTGATGTGTTCCGATGAATCTTTATATATCTCATCACTAAACATAAATAGTAGTTTTAGTCTATCGTAGATATGACCGTGCTGCATTCTTTTATATATAAAGTAAAAACATTGTTTGATCTTTTTGAAACGGGATAAGGACCATTATATGGCTATTGAAGAGGTTTTTTAACTGTGTTCTTACGAACAAAAATATGGCAACAAATTTCTAAGTCTCTTTGCAGAAAAATAGACTTATAAGGTTTATTTCTAATATCAACAGCCTTTAACATATGTATATATAACATAACATATAACATATATATAAATTGCCCTAAGAGAAGTTGGGTATCTCAAAAGAAAAAAAACATTTGTTTTTGTGTTATTCATAATATAAAAATAATTAAAAAATCAAGCATTTCATTTCAAATTTTCTTTATAGTGTTATGAATAATTAAGGTTAAAAGCAGCACAATATTTTTCAGTTACAAACATTTTTGAAAAATTAAGTAGATAATTAACGACTCTATAAAAGAGGCCATTTTAAAAAAATAAATAAATAAAAATTCAGCATCAACTTAATACTGACCAAGAAAAAAAGATTTTAATTTTCCGTTATTGCATTTAAATTTTTTCCAATGCAAAATTGGTTTAAAAAGCGTTTTTTTCTGACTAAATAAAAGAGCACAAGAATGTGTCGGCTTTAGCTAGCATAATTCTGCTATGTATGGAAATCAATGATTTTTCTGTTAATGTACATCTTAAACTTACACTTGCAGAAAGCTTCTAATTTTCAATTGAAAAGTTAGCAACTAAAAAGGTCTTTAGCTACCTGCTGGTGTTAAATTCTAGTTGCAATGCAAGCATAAATTTGTTAACAAAAGAAAATCTTTCAAGTCAAATAGATTAAGAAACGTTTCTTTTAATAATGATTACGACTTCGCGACAAATACTTACTAGAGATCTGCATGAGTGTATTCAAAACACCTTTTGAATTATTTTTTTTTATGTCACGATTTGTTTTGTGCCGAAGTTTTCGAAACGAATGAAACAAATCACGCATTACAAAAATGAGTCACGAATCAAATCAAAACATAACATGAATCAAATGAATCAGATTTACAGAATCAGTTTTACACTAAACAGCAACAAATCATTTTTAATTCTATGAGTTGATTTTAATCAGCTTAAAAAGAACAATGCAATATTACCATTTTTTAATTTTTATACTATTGCGTTTTGGTTAGAAAATTATTAGTAACTACATTAAAATATGTTTTTTAAGCTTTTGTAAAGATCTAGACCTTTATTGCATTTAATAAATTATAGATTTTAATTTTTGTTTATGTATAGGTATGTACATTAATACGCAAATCCGCAAATAGAATTTATATTTAAAATATTTTTATTTAAAAAGTCCTAGGCCATATGGTCCTAACATCCAATAGAAATTTCACATAACGATAATTAAACTGGATACAAGGACAGTTACGTAAGTTACTTTTCAACTACTTTTGATTGACCGACGCATGAAAACTTACACATCTGTTCAGTTTATGTAATATTAAATAATAATCTATCTTAAAGTCTACGAGGTCAGATGTGTAAGGGCTTTTTTGTAATTATTTTATATAACCGATTCTTGCGAAACTTCGTACGTGTGTTGTGTTCCCGTAACACTGAGACATTACGATATTTTCACGGCAGTTGCATAGGTTACTATTCAATTATTTGTATTAAAGTCTGGTCGGGGATAAATACATAACAGTATAAATAAAGACAGGTATATGCACATATGTATGTACATATGTTGCCATATCAAAAACAATCTGAACAAGTAACAATCGGAATTCTGAGGAAAATATTGTTTAAAAATTAAAATCTTAGTAAACATTTTAACAAAAGAAACAAATTTTTTTTAATTATGTTATTTATAATTGATATTTTTCGATATTAGTGTTATTTGTATAAATACATGTACATTCAAATATAAAAAATAAAAACTAAATATAAAGTTTTATGTATGTATATTTATGTAAATATAAGTTTTTAAACTACTTTTTGGAACTTTATTTTTACAATAAAAAAAATAATAATACAAAATAGTCATTCAAAAACTTCATATTAATTTTTTATTTACCCAGCAAACATTTAGTGAAGAATCGATACTTAAATTTTCGATTAAATTCTTAAAATAAATAAAAAGGAAAAACCGCCATGCGCTATTCTCTAAATTTTAATTTTATTATTTTTTTAATATTTGTTATTAAAAATATCAAGTGTATAGCCAAGTGTCAGTAACAAGACATATCAGTACACAACCTGTATTGTTTTTAAAAGAACCACTTTTTACGTTTATGTTACGTTTACGAAAAAGCCAACAAAGGAAAAATCAATGTTGTCATGTTTTTTGTACAGCTCTAACACATCGGTTCCAGTTGCCGATGGAAAGGAATGGTTGATATAATAAGAGAGATACGCTTTTACCCTTTACGTACAGAACTTTAAAAAATTATTCAAATTATCGATTTTTTTAATTAAAAAGTAAATTTTTCCATTTTGAATGACTGAGACAACAACCCTCAGATATTAGGAAATAATGTTTATGACAGCATTCGGGTATGATATTGTTTATTGAGTTAGTATTTTTAAACTTTTTACGCTTAAATAAACTGATTTGAAGAAAATAGATTTAAAATTGTATCCTCTTTCAAAACAAAGAAAAAACAAAAAAATTGTCAGACTCCACCACAATATCCCAGTGCAAACAATATTAATGCCTCTTAATAGTTCAGGTTTTTTTTTTTTCTTTTAGTTTTCGAAGGGCGTAAAAACAGATGTCTAGGGAGGATAAAACCTCAAGGCATCTGCACAGTTTGTTGACTTTCCTTTTCCACTGATTCTCTTAATGTTTTTCTCATTCATTTTCTTGTTCGACCAACCAGAGCATATTTTAATATTTTGGGATACTGATGCGCCCAGTTGAATTTCTGAATAAAATAAATACGTTCAGGAATGTTATGACGCCTTAGCTGATGTACTATGATCTAATAAATGCCTTATAAAAATTATTAGCAAACAAATTGCGGTGCCTGATGTGGTGTGTTGTATAAGAAGACCCCATGTAGCATAAAATCGTTTTGGCAAAATGCATATTATCATGCCATCAGCCAGATAATAATTTGCCCTCTTATTTCTATGTTTGTTTAGGACTTTTTTGTATCATCTCACGTACTGGGAGAAATGTTAGTGTAATATTCAAGCAAAAATTAAATTGTTGTTTTGTTGTTGTTTATTTTTTTGTTGGAATAATCTAATAGCATTAAAAAAAGATTTAGTAGTTTATTTTGTGTTGCTGTTATCAAGTTCGAACTAAGAATTTTTTATTTAGTTTTTCTACAGCCCTAGTGGTAGTTCACACTTGTCCAGTCATCAGTCATCCAGCAATAAAATTTTAAGCAGAGTCTCGCCAAATGTTATATAACCTCCACCAAAGGCTCTTTTTTATTTTTTGTACACTTCCTCAGGTGTAAAAAGGGTATAACTAAGTTTGTTATTCCATTTGCAATTTCTACAATATCCATTTCCAAGCCCATAAACATAATACATGTTCTAAGTTGTCATGCATAACGAAGTCAATTGAGCGATGTCCGTCTGTCCGTGTTTCCGTCAGCGTGCAAAACACCACGCCTCCTTCTAATATTATTATATCACTTCGAACAAATCTAGTTAAGTGAAGTAACTCTTTTCAAAAAGAAAATTATGTGGGGAGATAGAGAATCGAAAAATAAGAAGAAGAAAAAAACATTAAGTGAAACTATTGGCGCTCGCCTATATTTTCCGAGCTATGGGGCTCTGAACTTTTCATAGAAAAATACGATTGTGCAACGTACATTGTAAATAATATGTATGTCACTTAAAGGCTTTTGAAAAGATCTTTTAGAAAATGCTAATGTTTTTAAAAAAGCTTAACTTAATAAGAGCCGATGACGTGTTAAACAAAAATTAATTTTTATAATTTGGACCCCACAAAAATTATTTTTATATTGAAAACTATAAAACTTATTATCTCGATAACTCTAGGTCCTAGAGCTTAAGTAAGCAAAATTTGTGATCACCTATAAAATGTATAGAAGTGGGTATATAAACGAAAAAGAAACTTTAAAAAAAATAAACTTTGACCCCAAAATAATGAGTTTTTATATTGAAAACTTAAAAATTTAATTATCTCGAAAACTTTAGGTCCTAGACCTTAAATAAGCACTATCTGTGATCATCTATAAAATGTATAAAAGTGGGTTTATAACAAAAAAGAAAAAATAAAAAAATAACCCAAAAATGAACTTTTATATTAAAAACTTTAAAATTTAATTGTCTCGATAACTTTAGATTCTAGATATTAAACTTCATACTTATAGAAGTAATCAAGTTTTTAATATTTAAATAAAAAAATTATTTTTTGTATATAAACCCACTTTTATATTTCTTTAAAGTGGGATACAGAAATACAGGTAAAAAGGTAACTAATTCTTCTAAACAAAAAAAAAAAAAAAAAAAAAAAAAACAAAAAAAACTACCAAAAAAAAATATTGGAAGAATTTCTTTTTAGCATATTCTACTTGCTTTTGAAATTTATTTCTAAATCAAAAACATAACTAAATTTTCGTAAAAAAAATATTATGCAAGCCTGCAACAAACAGCAACAAAAAAGTTATTATTATCTGTTGGCAAGGTCATACTAGTATTTTCCTTAGACTTTCATAAATTATTTAAATGAAAATTTACAACTTTTTATTTAACTGAACATTCAAGTATCTAAGTATTATAAAAATATATGTAAGAAAGACTTTATAAAAATAAACACACACACACACTTTATCTACTAAAGCAAGTAAATTTGTATTTAACTGATTTTCCTTTGACCTGTTTACAACAGGGAACATCAATGTGTTGTAGCTTTGAGTTGTCTGTTATTAATTTTCTATATTTTATCCGGTTTTATTTTTTTATACAACCTTTTGTGTTGAATTTCTGCAAATTGACAAAAACATTAATTATTACGTCCAGACAGTCACACATATTCATACATTTTTGCTCTCATACCTTTCCCATTAATTAATGCTCCCATTGATTTATTACATTCACTTATCTACACTTACAAAACATTTTGAATTTACAAGAAAACAATACAAATTTCATTATTTTCATTTAAAACAAATAATCAGACATGTTTTTGTTTGTCTACCCTCTCATTCCAGTTTTATTTGATAAATAGTTTTCGACTAATTGTATTACGAAATTTTTGCTTCTCATTATGTTTTTTTTAATCCATTTTTATTTATAGGGTCTCGTATGAAAAGTTTATAAATGTTTGTCTTTTACAGCCTTTAATCTCAGAACCCGTAAAAATTTGACTTAAAATTTTCACAAAAAAGGCACAAATTTCTACAGCCGCTACAAGAACAAATACTAAAATTAAAGGGTGTTCTGAAATCGATGTGACATTTATAGAAATATCGATATTTTTGAAATGCAAATTTACACGTACGTTACCTTGCTTTTTAATCGCCACAGAAAGATACTTCAATTCTTTAGTGTTTTTTAAACTTAGAGATAAATTAAGAGGTATTTTATTAGTGCCGTGATTTTTACGTATGTGGTGGCATTACTTTCTTAACCATAATAGGCAGATATTTAAAATTTACACACAAAGAATGTACAAATATATCCACTAATTAACTAAGTGTTAACAAATAATTTTAAAATAAAAAGTGGTTTCGATAGAGCTTTAGATTTTAGCGAATATGGCCTTATCTTCTAATCCTTATAGGCAGACAGCTGAAATTTTCACAGATATTCTTAACCTGTGTCAGTGTATAACAGAAAACATAAAAAAGTTGTTAAAATTTGCAAGAATTATTGCACATTTAAATTATGAAATAACTGATACCACACTCTTTATAGAAAACATTACAATGGCAGCATCCAGTAATTCATTTTAAAAACAGCTTCAATCGAACAACACATAATTTATGTAAATATGGATGAGAGTGTGCGCCTGTATGTGTGAGTTCATTAAACATACAATCAAAATAGAGTGGCCACGATTCAAACAATATAAATTAATTATTGGTTACATCCAATGTCTCTAACCGCCAACGATATGAAAGTTTATATGTGTTTATTTTTAAACTTGGTATAAACACACAGACATGACCATCAACAGATATACGAGGACTAATTGGTAATTATTTGATAATGATAAATATATATATATATATATATATATATATATATAACTAATAGATACACACCTTTTAATATCTAAATCCAAATCTTATACTTGTTGTTATATAAGACTTAGCAATTCACGTTCTTTTTAAATTTTAGCCGTCTGCCTAAGACCCATCAAAATTATGGCCACATACTATAATTAAATGAACTATTCGGGAACCCTATAACTTATAATTTTAAAAATTTATACTTTTTAATATAAAATCTGTAGCAATCGACATTCTGCCTAATTTTCAAGCGTTTGTCTAGAAGGGTTAATGTATGTTACCTGCCAGGACACCCTTTAAAATTTTTAAGTGGTGGCCTATACGTTTTATAATACACGTGAGAAACATGTATGTTATATAGGGTCACCCTTTAATTTATAAAATTGTCAACTGTTTCTAAAATACGACCGAACTGAAAAAATATTTCCAAACTCGGTTCAAAAATAAATGAGTTCCATGGGCGCAAGCATGAAAAAGCCACATTCAGACGAGTTGATTACTTTCTTCTTTTGTTTAAGTCGGCATATAATTCGCTGTATACTTTATTTAAATTCTCTTATTGCCCTCCATAAGCCACTAAATGCTTCTCGGAGTCGAAGAGTTTAATGTTAGTGTTGAAAATAAAAACTACGGACGGGTTAAACGTTTTAGCCGGAGGTATGTGCTGGCTGTTTACGCAAAAATTTCACACGTGCAATTTCAATCATATGATTAAATTTTTTTAAAAACAAACCAAATTTTTTAATATCTTTTAAGTTTCCGAACTCAGTTTTGTGTCATTTCCTGTGCAATGGCCATTATTCACTAATATTTGGTAGAAAATAATTTTTTTTTCTTCCAAAAACTTACAGTTTAAATCAAATGCGACTTCATAAAAAAGCCTAAAAATGGAAAGTGATTTTAGGCATAGGAGAGATCATAATTTTTGGCATCTTAAACAAATTCCGTTTCCGATGGTAGTAAAACTTAGCTTTTAAAGAAAGACGACCTACTAAAAACCGAACTGAAAATGGTTCCAAGCATTTGATCAAGAGTGTATGTATATATCGATATTAACAAAAGAAGAAAACAAAAGAAACCAAAACCAAAAACGGTTAATAAACAAAGTTTGCCATTATGTTAAAAATTTTTCCTTTTGTATGATTCCTTTGACCAATTCCATATGTAAACTCAAAGATGAATTTTCTTTCATATTTGTGTATTTAAACAAACAAATGGGTGTACTTTTTCATATGAATTTAAGCGTTTTTACTTAAATTATTTATAAAGTTCTGTTAGTACCAAAGGTGGCTGAATGATGTTGTGTTCGTCTTTTTTTTTTTACATATGGGTTGCCACGCCATCTACTATTTCATTTGCAATAATTAGGAAGAGACAAATAAGAAAAATTTAAGCTTAAAAATAAGAAAGAAATCAGCCAACTGGAGGCTGGACCCACACACTAAAGACCTCATTTTGTATGGGTCATTCTTTAAATTTTAATTTCATTATTCTGTTTTTAATATTTTTTGAAAATATTAAGTGTCCAGTCCAGTGCCAATTATATTATTCTTAAAAGATCCGATCATTACGGTTCTACATAAAAGCCCGATAAACAAGAATGGTTGATATAATAAAGGAGATACGCTTTTACCCTGTTCGTACAGAACTCTAAAAAACTAAGCAAAGTTGAAATTTTTTTGTTTAAAAATATATTTTTTCATTTTGAATGACTAATAAAACAACCCTCGCATATTAGGAAATAATGTTTGTACCCGCATTCAAGTATTTTTTATTAAGTTTATATTTTTAGCTTCTTTACGCTTAAATAAACTGATTTGTCGAAAATAGATTTGAAATTGTATCCCCTGACAAAACAAAGAAAAAAACAAAAAAAATTATCAGACTACACTACAATATCCCAGTGCAAACAATAATAATGCCTTTTTATAGATCAGGTTTTTATTCTTTTTTCTTTTAGTTTTTCGAAGGGCGTAAAAACAAATGTTTAAGGACGATAAAACTTCAAGGCACTTTCTTTTTCCGATAGTTCTATTAATGCTTCTTTATTTCACTTTCTTGTGAGATCAACCAGAGCATATTTTAGTATTTTAAGATACTGATGCGCCCAATTTAATTTCTAAATAAAATAAATACGTTCTTGAAACCTAAACTGATCTAATAATTTCCATAAAAAAATTAATAAGCAAAAACATTGTGGTGTCTGATGTGGTGTGATGTATCAGGAGACACCATGAAGCATTAAATCGTTATGGCAACACATTTTATTTTTCAACCAGTTGGGTACGAGTGCATATTATCATGCCATCAGCCAGATAATAATTTGCCATCTTATTACTTTTTTTTCATGATTTCTTTATATCATATCATGGGTGAAATGTTTGTGCAATATTCAAGCAAGTATTAAATTATTTTTATACCCTTCACCACAAAAATTCGCAAAAGGGTATATCTAAGTTTGTCATTCCGTTTGTAATTTCTACAATATCCATTTCTGACCCCATAAAGCATACATATTCTGTAATCTTATGCATAACGATGTCGATTGAGCGATGTCCGTCCGTGTTAGTGTTAAAATCAACTTTTTCGAGACACTAGAAGAGCTAGAGAAAATTTGAACACGCCAATCGGTCAGACATAATTTCGAAAGATTTGCTATTGAAAACCAGTCTATGTCCTTCGAAACAGTAGGCAAAATACCACACCTGCCTCTAATTTTCTCCACATTATTTGGAGCAATAAAGTAACTCCAATCAATAAGAAATATATATGGAGCAATAGAGAATTTAAAAATAAGAAAAAACATCAAGGAAAAAAGTTAACGCTTGCCTATATTTTCTCAGTTATAGGCCTCTGAAATTTTCATTAAAAAATTGACTGTCAAGATGGGTATCATTTAAAAGCTTTTAAACAGGTCTTTCAGGAAATAATATTGTTTTATTCTTAACCCATTAAGAGCCGATGACATTTTTGTGTATTTTTTTCTTTTTAATTATTTTATACTCTATCACCTCAATATTTGTTTTTTGATTGGAGTTACTTCACTGGTGAAGGATACATAAGATTACGCATGGCCGAATATAGAACTCTTGTTTTAATTTCGGTTTAGGTTGTATGCATATATTGCTAAGGGTCTCGCTTTTGTATTTGTTTTTAGTTTTTGTGGATTTTTGTCATTTTGGTAAAATATGATTTATTAATAGAAATTTGCTCTAAATATTAGCTTTCATAATTTAGATTTTTTGCAATATCTGGATAAATAAAATTATCAATTTTATTATTTTAATCTGTATTTTTTAGTTTTTTGAGTTTTTTTTTTTTTTTTTGCTTCTTACTTTGTAGGTTAAATATAGTTCTCATTAACTCAATTTGGCTTAAGATATGACACGTGAATTTTTCATACGAAATTTGGATAGAACCCACTGGAGTGCTATATGAATGAGCAGTAGCGAAATGGCTGCAGTAATTATTTTTTTTTTAATTTTAAGTAATGATATTATGAACGATTCAAGCACAATTAACGTAACGTAACGAGGTTGCTGTAGTCCAAGTGGTTAACACGTTGACTACAAACTTGGTTGTCCAGGGTTCGACCCCTGCGTCAATCAAAAATTAAGAATGTTTTTTTCTGTTTAATGGTATAAATACATATTCAGAATTTACATTAAAACATGCAGCCTCCTTCGTCGGTACTTCTTTCATAGCATACTGATCGGCGAAGTAAAATAACTAACTCTCTATCTCTCTCTTTCACCACCTGTCTTATCTCTTATCTATCCCTTTCCTAAAGAATGTAGCACGGTTACCAAAATAACTTAGTAGGTATTAATGCCTGAAGTGCTACTTCTCTTTATTAAAAAAAAAAAAAAAAAAAAAAAAAAAAAAAAAAAATTATTTATGCTAGTAAATTTCAAGTGCTCTCAAAACTGAATAACATATTTCAAAAAATTTTAACTTATTTAAAGAAAAAAAAATAATATTAATAACCTGAGACATGTAGAAAAATATTTATATTGTCACAGTCTTACAGGTTTTATAAATTAAAACCTTAAAAGTCATACAATAGTAAGTAGTAATTTAACTCTTGTTTTTTTTATTTTAAAGACTCGAATAAATTTTCGTGATACTTTATCTTATAAATTGAAAAAAATAAATGTGTTTCATTTTAATATGTTCGATATTTCAAATGAAACTAACAAGAAAGTAATATCTAATTAAACCATTTGTTTTTTTCAATTATTCAAAAAATTGGCATCATGTTAACAGCTTATTTAGTAACGAAGCGTGAAAAGTCATATTAAAAATGTTTCTTTAATCGAAATAGTTTTATAAAATAATTTTTTTTTTTTTTGCAAAAACCATCAGAGAGTTTGTTGGAGGTCCATTGTACCATAATAACGCACATTTTTGGTTCAATGTATGACAGATAAAACTTCCTGTATGACAAAACTCAATCATCTCTATCGTGTTCAAATGATATTTTATCTCTTCTGCTAAAAATTTCCAAAACTCTGCCAGCAAGTCCTTTGAAATCTTAACAAATTCACAGGCAAAAGAATAGGTACTTTGCATCTTGTAGAGAAGAATGTCACTTTGCGCTAAAATTACAATTTTTACTTCAAATTCATTTTTTCAACCTAAAAACTCTAATTTGATAAAAAAAAATTTCTACATACATGATTTATATATTTCATCATTAAAATCAAAGTGAATAAAACATCCTGTGTCGACTTCGTCTAACCAAATTAATATTGATATGAATATTTATCGTATTCTTATTTACTAAATTAGTTGGTTAAATTGATGATGTTTATAATGTACACATGATTAAGGTAGATAGATACGAAGATTTTTTTTCCTAAATTAAGAATTTTTTTTTTCGATACATGAAGTTTTTTCTAGGAAACTTTCTGGTAGCACTTGTTCTAATAGTTAAAAAAGCTTATTATACGCGAGAGAGCTAGCTGAATTAGTAGGTACTAAACCGATCTTTATATAAAACGTATCAGCCGTAGAAAGGTAATGAAAGTTTAATTGATGATGTTGTTATTTATGCAAAAGAACATTTTAAAATAAATGTACTTAATATATTAAAAAAAGAAGAAATCAATCCCGTTTTAAGAACAGTTCATTATCTTAAAAGTGAGGGTGTCCACATACAAAATAGATATTTCACAATCAATTTAAAAAAAATTTCGTATCATTATAGCTCCAAATAATAAAAAGTAATACAAAAATAAATCTAAGAAAAAATGGTGTCGCCAGTGTTTAAAAATTCAATTCTTAAATTGTTGAACAATGAAACTATCAACTATAAAATTGCAATTCTTCAGATCTTGTTTTTTTTAACAAAATGCTTTTTAAGAGTTTAATTTTTATGTATAATTATTTGCAAATGACTGTAGCATTTTGCATTGAAACCATTAGACAAATATTAAATCATCCGTAAAAAACAAGTTGCAATAATCTATAATAGGGTTGTGCTAACTAAACGATACTGCTAACCAGGGTTACTAACAAAAAGTCACAGACCGCCAAAAAAGCAACGCAAAAATTGCGACGAACGGTGGGTCTCCTTATAGCGACCAAAAGTATCTGTAACGTTTGATAATCAAAATTTTTTTCAAGTTCTAAAAGTTTACAAAAAACATTCTTAATACCAAAGCGTACTTCAGCCGACATGTATAAATACATCCTGGTACCACCAAAACTTTTACAATTTTACTTTGTAATCGCTATTTGTTATAGTGTCATAAGTCTCAAATTAATTATTTACAAGCACCGTAACCTTCTTTTAACAGATTTTTCTATTTGTCCTGAAACATCACATTGCTACAATGAAGGTCACCCGTAGTTGCTGTTTCAATCATTAAAAATAATAAAAAAAGCTTTAAAAAAATTAAAATTTTAACAAATAAACGAGAAAAAATACCACCAACGGGAAATTATAAAATCGTATGGCACCTAGTGGTGCTGTATTATTACTTTAAATGAACATAGATGTGAAAAAAGCAGCAGCAAACATCTTGACAGCCATCAACACTTTCTCAGGTTTCTTGGACGAGTTAAATCAAGAAACTGAGTCGACAAAAAGCTTATAATTTTATTTTTAAGCTAATATAAAAGAACCTTTTGAATTTTACATGCTTATAGTTTCTAATGATTTCCAACACCTAAACTATATAATTTTTATAGAAACCACAAAAGTTATTAACTAGCTAAACAAAATTGTCAAAGAAACCTAGCTTGCTTTACATTGTCATATCAAAAGAATGTTGGCGGTTTTACAAGACTACAAATAAAAATCGCACTTTTGAGTATTAAGAAAAACGTCAAAAGTTGTGTGCCCAAAGCAGTAAAAGAATCCATTAGTCAAATTATAAATATATACAACACAACCTTGCTGCTGTAGTCATGATAGTAAGCACGTTGGCTATAAACCAGGTTGGCCAGGGTTCAACCCCTGCGGCAACAAAATAAAATATAATTAGACTTGTGACATATAGTTCAATTTAGTGATCGCTCTTTGTAGTTCCAAGTTTTAAAATGAACTGGTTCAAAAGACCTCTTTAGTTCAAAATTTTTCTTAGTTTAAATGTTCTGTTGACGTATTGTTCTTATGTTCAACTTTTAGTTCAAACGCTTTCCTTAGTTCAAAAGCCCATTAAGTTCGAATGTTCTTTTCAAAATATGATGGCAACAACACCGTAGCATTGTCGTAACGAATGTAAATAAATACGTGGCGGCATGAAATTACATGTCGGAAATAGTCAACAAAGAAACAAAGACATGGATTCTAGTTGATCTTGTCTGGTAGTTCAAAAACAAAGTATAATTCCAAAGTGGACTACGTGTACTTAAAAGTAAGAACTAGCTCACTGAGTTCAACCGATGGAATCGTTTAAATTAACTAGTTCGTTTACGAAATACACAAGTCTAGTTATAATATGTTTTTTTCTGTTTAATGATACATATTCAGAATTGAACAATACAGCACGCACAGTAAAAATTTACGCTGAAATAATTTTGCACAAATGTTAAATGGAGATTTTTATGGCTTCATTTAAACATTCATTAATCCTTGTGCAATGTACACCTCCCCATGACTTGACTTAACTTGCTTTGCTTAATATTTGTTGTTCTAGCTGTTGCTGCTGCTGCTGATGATGTTGATGATGTTGTTGTTGATATTGTAGTTAAATTGTATCAGAATTCCTTAAGATTTTTTACGAGTTTTCATTCTTTCTATAGCTTCGTTAAGGTCATTATTATTATTTGGTTTAAAATTCCTGTATTTTCTCGTGTGCATTAGTGCTTTTGTAAAAAAAAAAAATACGTAAAAATACTAAATTAAATTAATTAATTAATTAATAAACTAATTAATGTTAAATATTAATTTTTCTAAAATTATATTTTAATTATAATTTTTTTTAGAAATCATAAGAGAAAATAATTTATTGCAAAAATACGAATTAAAAAAAAAATTCAGTTGTGACTAAAAAGTTTGTAAGTTCACGTAACTACTTTATGGTCCCCAAAAATTCTTTTAATTCTTTTTCTTGAGCCTGTCAAATGTCTTTTCGTCAAACTTTGCTAGTAGCATTATAATGCGGCCTTTAGACGCTTCGAATAAAAATGAGAGCTATGAAAAAAATTAGCTGCTTTAAATAGAAAAAGATGACAAATTATAAATAATTTTTAATGTTATCGGTAAATATATTTGTCTCCTAAATTTACTTTTTCTAACTGATGCTGTTTTTTAAAAACAGTTTTTAATAACAAAGTAAATGTTGCTTCTAACAACAAAATTCGCAGCTTAAACCTCGTCCAGATCAGGGATTTTTGTTCTTCAATTTTCCTTAATTCTCATTTAAAATTTCATTCAAATTTTGTTGTTGCAATTTCGGCTTTGATAGTTTAGATTTTGTTTTAAAATTAACTACGATGGACAAAACAAAGCATAATAGCAAGTACCAGAAATAGGGTACCCTTTTCTATTTGTCTTTCCTCTCTCAACAACAAATTTAAGAGTTACGCATCAAAAGTTGTAAAGTGTGCACGGGGACTTAGATGCCGATTAATTTCGAGTTATAAATCTCTTCTCTATTATGTTTATTTATTTTATAAATTTCATAAAAATACTTGAATAATTAAAAATATAAATAAATATAAAAGAGTTTATTTAAAAATGTACATCTTCTTTGCGTTTTTGGTTAAAACCTCTTGGTTTCTCGTTTTAAATTGCAACTAAATAAAGTCAAGTTGTTATGTCTAGAAAAAAGGGCATAAAACATAATCCCCGGTTTCAAAATAAAGACACATTTAATGAATGTTACAGTTCGTGAAGAAAGTAAAAATAATATAATTTACAACAAAAACTATAACGTTATACTTTGTTGCATGAAATCGATCTGTAACCAACAAGTTAACAAACCACATACATATTAACATAAAGTAATGTAAAAATGTTCATATAAAACTCTTTTTATGTCTGTCTATTTATTATTTTTTTTATTCGGAATATTTTCATCTGTTAAATAAATATTTTTATTTTGATTTGTTTTCGTATGAATTTACAAGAACAACTTAACTGTTGTGACTTTGTTTATGTTTATTTTTGCTAGAAAACATGCTTCAAAAAATTACATTAATACTCTCATGGCAGAAAAAATATTTAATTTTAATTATGTAGCAAATTTTCTTCTGTTTGAATAAATTTTGACTTTTCAGTGTAAATTTGTTGAAATATTTTCTTTTTTTTTGGAAATCTCAATTTTCTTATTGCACTAAGGCTCCGTTTACCGATTCAATGCATTGACTTTTCCACAGCTGTAACCCTCTCTTTGAATACCCTGCTATATCTTTCCAGAAATGCAGACACGTGGTATACTAGGTGACTTTTGTAAGATAATTGAGTCCATATTTCATCACCTTCTGAGACATCCCTAAACTACTCAATGAATTTAGTAACTCCACTACCAGCTTAAACCAAACCTTTTAACTTTGCTACGACCAAAGCCAACCAAGGAACTATTTGCTAGTTGCAACATAAAGAAGGGAACAACACATATTTAAAGAAAACCACAAAGGAAATTAAAATTTATCTAAACCTGTACATTTTGGACCTCTTAAAATTCTATTAGTTTTTAAATAAAAATTTTCTTAATATTTTAGTTGATTGAATTATATTTTGTTTAATTAGAAAATATTTTTTTTAAATTAATTAAATATATAATTCGTATAATGAATTATTTGACTAGATAGTTCTGTACTTATTTTTCAGTTAAACATATAATTGAGAAACTTAAAAATTTAATTAAATCTCAATTTGAAAACAAATAAATCTTTAATACATAAAAAATTGTTTATTTGTACATTTTTTCAAACTATTTTTATTAACAAACAGATTCTGACAATATACTAAAATGTATGATAATTCTTTTTGTAAATGTGTTTCTTTGTTTGTTGTTGCTTCAATCATGGCTAAATGGCTGAACGGATCTTAGTGAAGTTTTCAAACACGAGTAGATATTTATTTCTATGAAGTGATAGGGTATTTATAGTGAACCAGGAGAGAACTCAATTTCAAGGAAGTCTCGGCATATCGATTTTAATGAAATTCAAAACATAGATAGGTTCAATAATTATTTGTAATCAAAAAGTAGACGTTTAAAAAAGAGGAAAATGGGCATTTATGGCTGTACCGATTTTAAATAAATTCGAAACATAGATATTTCTGTAGAAGGTAGAATAATTTGTTCAATTTTATGCAACATTTTGTCCTACTTTCATTAAGTACCTGATACCTAAAGTAAAATCTTGCCTTGAAATAGTATTTAGGTGGGTAGCAGTAAATTACACAACGCTTATTTTTGCAAGTGCAAGTCTAATCTTAAACAAATTTCTTATTAGCGTAACTGTGACCATAGACTTGATAGATTTGATCGGATAGAAAGCACCTACTATAAGATTTTTTATATGTTATCTCTGAATTTACACTCTTGATTACAAAATACTGCATTGAAATTAGAATGGAACCTAGAGCCCGGCAACGCCGGCTACAACAAGTTAATAGATAAATATTGGATAAATCAATTGAATAATGGGTCAATTAACATTATGGACTTCAAGCATTTATTTTGTACACCACTCAATATAGTAATTTCTTGTTCTTTAGCTTTATATAATTTGCAGAAATATATATCCCGTATTCTAATTCCTTTTTCAAATAAAAACATAACAGGGGCAAACTGAAAAATTTTGTTGTTTTTTTAACTTTAATAGCTGATCTTTATAGATTTTTATGTGGTTTGTACTTCTGTGGCTATATAAAATAGTTTCACTTGTCAGCTGGAATTGGTCTCTACTTTCTTTCACTTTTTAATTTGAAACTCCTTGTATTGCTTTTTCTACGATGAGTCACTTTTTGATGTTGAGAAAAAAGAGTCAACCTCATTTGACCAGCAAATGTGTGTCAGCAGTGCTAACAACTCATCCACTAAATATAAATAACTGAAATTTATTTTAAATATTAAAACTGTTTAGTTCTTTAAAAATCGCTTAATTTAGTAAACGATGAAATGTGAAGAAATTGTGTATGACACAGCCTTTTCAATATCATATTTGGATTTAGCACTCTAAAAACTATTTTTATTATTTGGCCTGTGTAATTGTGTATATATTTTTAAGAAGTAACTTAATTTGAATTAAAATAAAATTTATTATATATATATATATATATATATATATATATATATATATATATATATAGATAGATGTGACGAATGTGTATATTGTTAACATCATCCATTCAACCAATGCTGCATGTTATTCTACTGGCGTCTAATTTTTCTTTTTTTCTTTGCAAACGTCCACCTATAATAAGTAATATATCTTTCTATAAATTTTTAGAAATTAAATAATTAAATAAACCTAAAGCCAAAAATAAATTTTAATTCATTTATAATATACACCGTTCAAATCATGATTAGGAAAAATTAACAATTAGAATTTATTTAAACTTTTTAGATTTCATTTGTCTATCTATAACGGTTCAAATGTATGGCCTACTATATTCTATCTGAAGACTTTATGCTCGTTATAGCAGACTTAGCACAATAGCTCCTTGTAAATTTCGACCGTCTGTATATAACGGTTCAACAGTTTGGCAACATACGTGGATTCAAATAACATCGTTACCAATGACCGTGATTTTTTAATCGCTATTCTTTTTAATAGTTACCGTGATCACCGTTAGTTCTTTTTTTATTTAAGCATACATTTTTATTAAGGCGTACATGTTTATTTAGAAAGCATATACTCGTAGTACATGCATATATTAAATAATAAATTACACAGGTCAACAGCAAAAAAAGGCTTGACTAACCACTATATAGATTTGATGCATCATGGCTGCCTAAGTACAAAAATGGTAAAATTTTTAAATTCTATGGATAATTTTTTTTTTAAATTTTTAAGTAAAATTGACAATATTTTGAGACATTTCTCCACTTATGTTGTCATAACTCAAAAACAACTAGTCCGATTTTGTCGAATTAAATTTACAAAAATTAAGGTTTACAATATCTTTAAATAACGTGTACAAATTTTTTTAATGCGATGAATAGTTTCAAAGTTATGAAACAAATTGTTAGCAAAAAAAAAAAATGCTAAAAAAAAAAAAAATTTGAAAAACAAAAATCTGGAAAAAATCGAAAACTGCAAAAAATATTACTTTTTATTTTTTTGTAGTAAAGCTACATATCATGCAAATTAAACTAGATATGGATCATAAAAATCGATGCATGCTTTACATTTTTATTTACAATTAATTGAAGGTATCGCATATTTACAAGCACTGTAGAAAATTGTACCTACTATATAATGAAAATGCAGAACATAAAAACGCAGGTGCATTTTACGACACGCATTTTGGCAAAACCCCTTTGGGAAAAACCTCTATGACATTTTTATGATTCTAATAATTAAAAAAAATAAGTAATAAACAAAAGATTGTTTAATTTTTACGATTGCGGTAGGATAGTAATAAAACGCTTATAAATGTGCGTGTACGCTGAAGTGCTCTTATTTTCCGTTAGCTACCTGTAACATCATTTAATACCTACACAAAAATTAGAGTCATACAGCTTAGAAGTTAAAAACAATTTTCAAATATTAATAAAAATGAGCCAGAAAGCCAGAACATTTTTATGTAAAAACGATCCAGATTTATTTATTTATTTATTTATGTGTGCGGCCAATATATCACCGGGAAAAAACGGAAGTGCTTCTTAACTTCATTGCAAAAGTCATATCAAGATTGCTATAATATCTATCCGCACAATTTGAACCAGCATTGGACACCGAGTACTATATGCATTCCATGTCGATTGAATTTATCTATGAAGTCTTCTAACGTAAAGTAAGTATAAATTAATAGATTTGGAATATTTTATAATTACAATATTTCTTAATTAAAATTTGAATTCTTCATATTCTTGATTTCAATTTTTTTTTTTTCATTTTACAGACGACACTTGGAAATTTTGAAGCCTATGCTATGGAGAGAAACAGCGAACCACGCATCCGAGTGTTATTTTTGTTTAAGTACAAAAAGCGGTTTTGGAAAACATATGCGATGGTCTTACCCCACGAGGTCTACTGATGGGTTTACACTTGCAGTTCTACATTCACAAGAAATAGAATATGCTCAAGATCGGGGTGCAAGCTGTAGTCATGTGCTTTCATCTTCACCAGGACACTCAACCTCAAGTATGTCTTACCAATCAGATATGTCAGATCCAGCACTACCATCTACAGCTGAAAATGACGAGTTCATCCCACACAAACATTTCTCGCCGAGACCATGGAATCAAGATCAGCTTAATGATGTAATTAGAGACCTTGGATTGTCGAAAAGATCTTCTGAATTACTTGCGTCCCGGATGAAAGAAACAGGTCTCATAACTAAAGAAACTAAAGTTTCGTATTACCGTACTCGAGAAAAAGACTTACTTCATTATTTTGCTGAAGAGGTTGACTTTGTGTACTGTACAGATATTTCTGGTTTGATGACTGCCATGGGCTTACAGAGATATGATTCAAACGAATGGCGTTTATTTATCGACTCATCAAAACGCAGCTTGAAGTGTGTCCTTTTGCATAATGGAAATAAATTTCACTCCTTGCCGATCGCACATTCAACCAAAGTAAAAGAAGAATACTATGTAATTGCATTGGTCATGAAGAAGATAAAGTATGATGAACATAAGTGGGTAATTTGTGTTGATCTTAAGATGGTAAATTTCCTCTTAGGCCAACAAAGCGGCTTTACAAAATATCCTTGTTTTATATGTTTATGGGACAGCAGAGCTAAAACAGAATATTGGATGAGAAAACAATGGCCTTCTAGGGAAACACTAGTTCCAGGTACGCCAAATGTTATAAATGTGGCTCTAGTGCCCCGAGATCGCATCATATTACCCCCTCTTCACATTAAACTTGGTCTGATGAAACAATATGTTAAAGCACTTAACAAAGATAGTGAATGTTTCCAGTATATTTCAAGGAAGTTTCCCAATCTAAGTATGGAAAAGCTGAAAGCAGGCATATTTGATGGCCCACAAATTCGCAAATTGGTGAACGATACTGAATTTGGCAGTTCAATGTCAGAAATTGAGAAGAATGCATGGGATTCGTTTGTATGGGTTATTCAAAATTTCTTAGGAAATAACAAGGGTGATGATTACGTTGCGCACGTTGAAGAGATGTTAACTCACTTCCAGAATCTTGGATGCAACATGAGCATCAAAGTACACTACCTGCACAGTCACTTAGATCGTTTTCCTGAAAATCTAGGAGACTTGAGTGAAGAACAGGGCGAACGATTCCACCAAGATATCCGGACAATGGAGGAACGATACCAGGGTCGCTGGGATGCACACATGATGGCTGATTTTTGCTGGAGTATTCAGAGTAACACTTCGTTATTCAACAATAGTAGAAAATCGACTAAAAGAAAATTTCAGAGTTTGTAGTTTATAATACATATTTATTTATTTTATTGTTTTATTTATTATAATAAATGTGAATAATAAAATATAAATTTTCTACTATTTAATTTATTTATTTATTTACATTTAAGCTCATCCAACACAAATGTCTTTCCGAAGAATAGAATCAGTATATTCTAGGTAGGGTTTTGCCAAAAAATACACGAATGTTGCTATGTAATGCATTTTTGATGTGAAAATTTGTACATAGCATGGGAAAAATGTTTTCAAAATTCAATCAATCGAAAGAAGAACATTAACTACTCAATTTTATATATATCAGACAAAAAACTAAAATTTGGTGAAAATGAGCGAATTCACTTAATTGTGAATAAATTCGAAAAAAATCAATCGATTTTTATGATCGATATCTCATTTTGTTCCTATTACATGTGGCTTTGCGATAAAGCACTAAATCTGAACGATTTTTGTCGTTTTCGATTTTTTATGATTTTTTTAAAACAAAAAAATTTGCTATTTTCACGTAAAAAAAATATTTTTTCCCTCAATTTTTTATTATAACTCCGAAACTACTGAGCCGATTGAAACGCAATATATTAACGGATTAAAGGCTATGTAAATTTCAGTTTTTCTAAGTTTATTTGAATAATATCGGACTAATTTTTTTTAGTTATCATTAATTATGTGGAGAAACGTCTAAAAAAATTTATAATTTTACTTAAAAATTTAAAAAAAAACCTCTCCATAGAATTTCAAAATTGAACCATATTTGTACTACTGGGACCACAATACATCAAAATTGTATAGTGGTTTTCAAAGCCCCTAAAATTTTTTCAAAATTGTTGCCTTGTGTTATTCAAACAATAACCATAATGCAAAAGGCAACTTGGTTTCTACATTTAAAGCAGCTGTATTTAATTTTAAAATCAAATTTGAGTTTGTATGTGTGCAAATGTAGAAACCCTTCTTTCGCGGAACTGTTACTTGATAAACTCAGTCACTGTAGTGACCAGTGATTTGTTAATCACAGTGATTTAATTACAGGTATTAAAATATCGCTCATCTCTATAACAAACACTAAATTTCATCAACTATTGGGACACCCTTTAATAATCAAATCCAAATTTTGTACTTGTTATAACGGAGTTAGCTTAAACGCCTGTCTACAACTGTTCACAAGTATAGCACCCTTTAATTTATACTATAAAGGTTATAGCAATCGAAATTCTAGCCAAATTGCAAGCGTTTGTATATAACGGTTCAAAAACTAAGCCTATGCAGGTCAATTTACGTCGCCTATGGGGACATCTTTAAATTTAGATTTATTTTTGTATAATACTTTACCATTGGAAGCTATAGCGATACGCGATTTTTTATACTCTTCACCCTGAAATTTCAACTATATCCGTTTCAGACCCCACAAAGTGTACATATATTTTTTGATACCACAGCGAAGTGGATTAAGCGATGTCTGTTCTTCCGTCCCTGTTAGGAAGGAACAAGATGAGCTAGAGAAAATTTAAATACAACAATCGATTAGACATAGTTACGAAAATCTTTCTACAGAAAGATTGGTCCATGTCTTTTGAGTTAGTGGGCAAAAAACCACGCCTGCCCTGCCTCTTATTTTCCCATATCATTTGGAACAATGAAGTTACTCCAATAAGGAAAGCAATAAAATGGGGTGATAGAGAATTAAAAAAATAAGAAAAAAAAACATTTAGTGAAAAACTTGGCGCTCGCCCATTAAAAGCAGTTGACATTTTTGTGTAAAATAACGTATAATAATTATTTTTTAGTTTTTATTTTCCAATTCTCTGGCTCCGCAATATTTGTCTGTGGGGCGATAGAAAATTAAAAAACAAGAAAAAAAAATTGGCGCTCGCCCGTATTTTCTGTACTCTTCATAGAAAAGTACGATTGTAAACCATATTTTTTAAGACATTAATATAGGCATCATTTAAAAGCTTTTAAAGAGATTTTTAGGAAATGCTAAATTTGTTAAAAAAGCTTAACCCTTAAGGAGCTGTTGACATTTTTATGTAAAATTTTATATAGCTCTAATTTTTTTCTTATTTTTTAATCTCTGTTATCCCAATTATTGTTTTTTGATTGGAGGTACTTCACTAAACTAGACAGTGAAATAAATATTGCAGATCCCATTCGTGTATCATATTTGAGTTAATGCATATTCCGACAGTGTCCTTTGATTTTTATCTTTCATCTTACGACATATGTTTTGCCTTCCTTTTGAATTGACCTTAGCGGACATTTAGAACTTTGCGAATAACTTTTTGGTTTCTAAATCACAGTAGTAGTAGTTAATTAGGTTTGTCCAATTCATAACTTATTGTATTGAAAGTCGTACAATATGTTGGTCTTAAGATAACTATACCATGTTGAAATTTGCTAAAGCATCTATACAAAAGAAGAAAATGTTAAAGAAATTAAGCCGTTCAACTAAACAAGGTTCATTTTTATATTTCCTTCACTTCAATTAAAATGAAATTTATTTTATTATTACAAGTGAATAAACTTGTGCTGTATAATTACATCCAGTTTTAATCTACAAAAGTATCACATAAAAAATATGTTAATTTAAAAGAGAAAGACCGACAAGAGAACAACAGTTTATAAGTATCTACATATACCTACAATGATTATAACGTACACAGTTGTGGACATAATAAGCATATTTCCTTTTATTTTATTTCTTATTTTAGTTCGATATGAAAACGTTAGAGTGAACTGCTAAATCGATTTTGGTGTAATTTTTCGGCATTTATGCAATGATTTTTTTTCGTGATTAAAAACATTTCTTTTTTAATTGTAGACAAAGAACCCACCTACTATTAGTGCTATATGTGAGTTTTTGCAAAATGTTCGTTAAACTGATTAATTTAGCGAAAAATACTCGTGGTGCTGGTCGTCGTACGGTGCATTCCGAGAAAGTTATAGCTGCTGTGGTGCGAAGTTTGCAACCCATGGCAAGAAAATCGGCTTACCATTGATCGCATCAAATCAGTAATGCATGCAACAACACGATTAGAAAAGATCTAAATTATTGATAAACAGTCACTCACTTCGTAACGTCTTCTCAGTTAAGACCTTACAGTATCGGAGCACACATTTTGGCCGGAAATCAAGTTTCTGGCGATGGAGCATTTTCATTTGGACGGCTGTGTAAAGTAGAACGTAAGGGAATTAAAAAACCCAGATTCCATTGTGGATAAATCAATGTATCAATAGACATCGATTGTTTGGTGTGGATTTTGGAGTGGTAGCATTATTGGATCACTTTTTTACGAAAATGCTCCGTTGGGAACTACATGGAATCAAAAACGCAAAAAGACAATAAAAAACTAAAAAAAAAATTATACAAAAACACAGTTATGGTAACTGTTTAACTAAAACTATTGTATTATTTATTTGTAATTGTTCATAATAAGGGTTCCCTTTGGAAACCATTCGTATGTATTTAGAAGATTCAATAAATTGAATTGTAAACGAAATTTCGGTAGAACCCACTAATGATAATTATGAGCAGTATCGAAATGGCCATATAAATATGCTCCCCACAATAATACGTTTCATTTGTACTTTTAAATAATAAGTATTTCATGACAGTAACATAAAATATTTATATTTGAAGGAATCAAGCACAATTATAGTAAATTTGTCATATTATGCCCTTCACCACAAAAAGTGGAAAAAAGGGGTTAAACGCACTAATTATCATTCCGCTTGTAATTCCTACAATACCCATTTCCGACCCTATAAAGTATATATGTATATTCTGACTTCTTATGCGTAGCGAAGTCCATTGAAAGATATCCGTCTGTCCGTCCGTGTTAGTGTTGAAATCAGCTTTACCCAGGCACTAGATGAGGTAGAGAATATTTAAATACGCCAATCGATCAAACATAGTGTCGAAAGAGGTGCTAGTGGAAATCAGCAAGATCAGTCCATTTCCTTCGATTAAGCGGGCAAATCAGCACGCCTGCATCTAAGTTTTTCAAATCATTTGGAACACTAAAGTAACTCTAATAAAAAAAAACACACACAAATATATAAATGTATGTAACGCTAGAGAACTAAAATATAAGAAAAAAAACTCAACTGAGAAAATTGGCGCTCGCTTAAATTTTCCGAGTAACGAGTCTCTGAAAATTTTAAAATTCTCTAAATATCAAAATGGTTATCATTTTAAAGCTTCTGAAGAGATCTTTAAGGAAATACTAAAATTTTGTAAAGATGCTCATAAAGAGCCGATGGCATTTTTACGTAATTTTTTTTTAATTTTTTAATTTTGTGTCACCTCTATATTTGTGTTTTTCACTAAACTAGATTTAGATAAATGGTGAAGGGTATATAAAATTTGCCATAGCCGGATGTAGCACTCTTACTTGTTTTTATTTAAATTACTCTTTTGTTTTTTGTAAATCATTGATTTTTTACACACGAGCCCCTCCGAGAGTCCACTGCCCGCACAAAAAAACTTCAACCACTACGAATTCTCTCACTTAATTATGCGTTTTATTGACATTCCTTTCTTGAAACCTGCTCTTTATGATTGCGTTTTCGCACCTTTGATTCCATTGATTTCTCTACTAATGCTCATTTATACATAAAAAGACATAAAAAAACATAGCCATCTAAAAGAGAGCACAACATTGGCTGTCTTATGGAGCCAACTGACCCCATAAGAATCCCTTCTAAAGTAAAATAATTTTTCTGATTGTAAAAAACTAGAACTTGTGAATCTTTTTGTGAACTTTGATACCTCGTTGCTAAAGCATTAGGAGGTGTAAGTGGATGTAAAGATTTTCGAAATCTAACCAGTCACTAACTACTGCTAATACGACAGATGGTAGCACACAGAGACTACGATCTTTATTCAGATTATTGGTGAGGCCCTTCAGCGAGAAACCTACTAGTCATCAAATCGCATAGACGACGGCCTTTCTAAGGGTATAGTGGAAGTTCTTAAGTTCAGCTTTCAAGCAGTGTTAAGGACACCTCGTTGTAGGGTTTTGCTACCTAAGCTCTTGATATGAGCTCCGGTCGCTGGTGGAGACTTTTATTTATGCAGTAGTACGATCATCCTCAGGTCATGGCCTTGTGCGAACTATTGACGTTTATCTATATCACACTTGCCGCCCTTAAAAAACTGCTACGTATGGATTTCAATCTTTCTGTACGGAAACAAAAAGAACTTAGAATAGTTCTTTATGTTTTTTAACCCCAAAACTTAGTTGTAAAAAATAGAAAAAAAAATAATATTTTAATCAAAAGATGACATTAATATTTAAAAAACATTTCGGGCATATGGCCACTGCTGCTGGGAAGAGCATTCTGAACATTTTTAAGCCACTTTTTCGAGAATTGCAGGCCCGAACATTGAAGTCACGAACAAAGTTGGCCTGCAAGGCATCGATTGTTGCTGGTTTATCACCATAAGTCAGTAACTTGATTTGGCCTTAAAGTTAATAATAATCAAGATTTTTCAAATCGCACGACCTTGGAGGCAATGTGATAGCTCCATTTATTATTGCCAAATTTCAGTTTTAATAAGTCAATATTTGCGTTCGTCTGTCGCAAGTAGTGCTATCTGTTATTAATCAAATTAATATCATACACATTTTCAAACAGAACATCGTTGACTATGGTGGGGTAACGATCTCCTATGATCGCCGCGCGACCTCCGGTTGATTTTTGAAGAGTTAGGGTCTAATGTTGTTACCAGTGTCGTTCTTAGATCTTTTGAGGGTTGGTTTCACTCAATATGCGGCAATTCTTTCACCAAAAACCCGAAATCACTGTTCAAACGTAAATCTATTTATAATATTGAAAAGTTCGCTTAAGAGTTAATGGCGTAAATCACAAGAATATAGAATATAAATATAAAACAAAAATTTTCATCTCCAGTGTAGAAACTTTTAACACACACAACCAAATCCACTTGTTTTAACTATATAAATTTCTGAATATGTAGGATGTTAATCAAGCACCCATAAAATAAAATGAAACATAATACACACATTCCGTTCTTGTGTGAAAATGTTCTAGAAAGCGTTATTAATTAAGCACAAATTATGTTTTGTTGTTGTTGTTGCTCTTCACACGTTATATAAAGCAAAGTGGTACGTTCAGATTAACATATTTAAATATGAGTGTATTTAAATAAAAATTAAACTAATTAAAATCTAAATGAATTAAAATAACACAAAAGCTAAAAGAAAACATTTAAATGAAAAAAAACGTAGTATTTATATGAGAATCACAAAGGAGAGATTTTGTTTTCCAGAAGTTTGATTTGCTAACCGAGACTAAATATTATTTTTTCATTTTTAGTTTGCCAGTGGGTGATAAACTTATTAACTTCTGTTTCAACAACTGTTTTTTTAAGAACGCCCAACAGTTTTCAATCGGATTTAAATCCGAACTCTGTGTTAGCCACCGCATCACTTTAAATTGTTGGTGATTTTAATCAAAGGCCCGACTCAGTCTGGGGTCAGACATCCACAAACCATTAAAGAACCACCTCCGTGCTTCACCGGAGATTGCACTTGGGATGGATTTGAGGAATCACGTCCCTTTGTCCAATACCAGGCTCATCCATCGGTCTTGAATCTGTCTATTTTGGTGTCTTCGGACCAAATTACCTATAAAATAAAAAAAAACTTTTTTTGTATTAAAACTTAAAAAAAATTACTTACAGAAATCCAATCGCAAGTTGTCCACAATTCATACTTTTTAAAAAAAAAAAAAATTCCCATCTTTATAGTTTTTTGTGCACACAGTTTGGCTTCTTTTTCTTTACAAAAGGTTAAGCCCTTTATTGCCCTCTGAACTATCCATCGACTAACGCCATTGCTTACAAGGGAAGTTGTTTCTTAGTACTTCGTATTCTATTAAAAACGAAAAGCCTTCCATGAGTTTAGCTTTAGTTGACGTTATTTTTCTTGGTGTTCTTCTTTTTTATGGTGGTATTTGCTTCTTTTCATTAGATTTCAAGCGACTTATAATTTTAATGACCGACCTTTGATCAATCCGCAATTAATTTCCAACTTCTCTACTAGATTTGACGTCCTTCGCACGGGAAATCACTTCATTTTTGTGACGAATTAGACTTGTTCCTTATAGTTCAATTTAGTGACCGCTCTTTTTAGTTCAAAATTTGAAAAAGAACTAGTTCATATTTTAGTTCAAAGGCTCTCTTTGGTTCAAAATCTTTCTTGGTTCAAATGTTCTGTTGACATATTGTTCGTGATTTTCAACTTTTAGTTCAAACGCTTTCTTTCTCTCAAAGCTCTTTTAGTTCAAATGTTATTTTCGAAATATGATGGCAACAACAGCCTAGCATTGCCAAGACGAATGCTTAATAAAATGCGAGGCAGCACTAATTCCATGTCCAAAAAAGTCCACAAGGAAACACAGACATGAATTCTAGTTCATCTTGTCTGGTGGTTCAAATATTAAGTATGGTTCAAAAATGAACAAGGTATTTGTAAAATAAGGAACTAGTTCACTTAGTACAATTGATGGAATCGTTTAAATGAACTAGTTCGTTTATGAACTACACAAGTCTATTACGAATCTTAGTTGTTAAACCAATAACTAAATTTGATTTCTCATAATTTACAAATTCCATAGTACGAAAAAAAGTATCGTTAAAAGAACCATTTATATTGGTGCAAAAATGAGTCTATGTAGGGGTTGAGATTTTTTTAAAAGATAGTGTCAGAAATAGGGAGAGGGAGATTATTTTCCTCAAAATATATATCAAACCAATAAAAGAAAATAATATCAAAAAAAGTTTCCACAAAGCCATATACATGCATTAGATAAAATAACAAATTTTTAAGGTATTAAAGAGACATTGACTAATTTTTGCTCTATAATGTAAGTATGAACACAAAAATTATGAGTCGTCTGTAAGCTAACAATTATAGAAGACATTTATTTTCAAGCTGACAAGTGATATGTTAAAAAAAATGTCGTCGGAAGGCGGCTTTAGATGTTTTAAAAGAACCAAATGAGGATTTTTTACAAATGATAACTTTTAAATATTGATTATTCTTAATTAAATTGTTATGGAATTAGGATTTGAACTATGAATATAAATGAAAAAAAAAAATTATTATTTGGCTTTTTTTATTTACAAAACTAGTTGGTTAAATAGATAATGTTTACATTGTACACAACCTAAGATAGATAGACGCGAAGAATGCTGACGAAGAATGTAGCGTTTCAGAAAACGCAGCATTACATTCTGCTGGTGTGTAATTTTCCTTGTTTTCTTTGAAAAACGTCCGCATTATTGCTTTAAAAAAAAGTTTTAGAAATTAAAAAAAATAAAAACAAAAATCTTAATCCAAATAATAAATTTTAATTCATTTATTGATGTTTCTGTATATAACAAATAAAACGTAAAATTAACAGTTAGAAATAAATAAAATTAATTTAATGAAAATCGATAAAAACAAAACACTTTAAGTTCCGAAATTTTAAAATCGACAAAAACTAAAGTTTGAAAAAAATTTTATTACAAAAAAAAAAAATAATTCTCATTTTAATTCACATTTAGTTACTCCTTAAAAAAACTATACACAATTATGTTTTCATTTGACAAAAGGAATTAGAGTAGCCGAATATATTCCTGCAAGTAATAAAAAACATTTTATATAGAAATTTTTTTTACAAGAAATTACTGGTTTGAGTGGTGTACAAAATTAAAAGCCTGAAGTCCATAATGTTTGGTGACCCAAACTTGATTTATCTAATATTTATCTATTAACTTGTTGTACCCGGCGTTGCCTGGGTCTAATTTAAGGGCCATTCAAGGTTCCATTCCGATTTCAATACAATATTTTGTAATTGAAAGTGTTATTTCAGAGATAAAATTTTAAAAATCTTATAATAGGTGTCAACTATCCGATCAAATCTTTCAAGTCTGTGACCAAAGTTACGCTAATAAAAAATTTGATTAAATTTAGATTTCCATTTGCAAAAATACCAATACGCTTTGTTTAATTTACTGCTACCCACCTAAATAATATTTCAAGACAAGCTTTTACTTCACTTACCAGATACTAAATGAAAGTAGGACATAATGTTGCAAAAAGTATTCTACCTTCTACAGAAATATCTAACTGTGTTTCGAATTTATTTAAAATCTGTTCAGCCATAAATGCCCGTTTTTTTCCTTATTTAAACATCTACTTTTTGAAAACAAATAATTATTGAACGTTAAAGATGAGACCTTTCTGAGTATTAAATTTCATTAAAATCGGTTAGCTGAGACTTCGTTAAAATCGATTTAGACGCATAAAAATACCCGCTTCCCCATTTTCTTCTCTATTACCTCATACAGAAAATATCTACCCATCTTTAAAATTTTATTAAAATGGGTTCAGACGTTTAGCCATGATTGAAGCACCAACAAACAAACACACTTACAAAAAGAATTATAAAACATTTTAGATTTTTACAACAATTATATTGTCACAATCTGTTTGTAATTAAAAGTAGTTTTAAAAAATGTACAAAAAAATTATTTATTTATTAAAGGTTTATTTCTTTTCAAATTGAAATTTAATTAAAGTTTTAATTTTCTCAATCATATTTTTAATTGAAAAATAAGTACGCAATTTTCTAGTTAAATAATTCTTCCTTCTTTAATTATGTAATCCCTTGTTTATGGTGCAACTAACAAATAGTGACTTGGATGGTTTTGATCGTAGCGAAGTTTAAAGATTTGGTTTAAAATGGTAGTGGAGTTGTTAAAATCATTTTGTAGCTGTGGGAAGTCTCAGAAAGTGATGAAATATGATCTCAATTATCTTACAAAAGTCACCTGGTATACCACGTTTCTGTATCTCTGGAGAGGTAGAGCGGGGTATTCAAAGAGAGGATTACAGACTGTGAAAATAATAAAATATCAAAACATTGCATCGGTAAACAAAGCCTAAGTGCAATCAGAAAATTGAGGTTTAAAAAAAAAAATATATAAAAAAAATTTACACTGAAAAGTCAAAATTTACCTAAAGAAAAAAAAATAACCACATAATTTAAATTAAATATTTTTTTCTGCCATGTGAGCATTAATGTAATTTTTTGAAACATGTTTTCTAGCATTTTGTATAAAACAGTTAAGGATGCAAATTTACTTTTTTCATAGTTGTTTTTGCAAATTCATACAAAAAGAAATAAAAATAAATATTTATTTAACAGATTAAAATATTCCCAATAAAAGAAATAATAAATAGACCGACATAAAGGGAGTTTTATATGAACACATTTACATTACTTTATGTAAATATTTATGTGGTTTGTTGGCTTTTTTGTTACAGGTTAATTGCATACAACAAATTATGTTGTTATAGTTGTTGTTGTATATTATATTATTTTTACTTTCTTCACAAACTGTAACATTTAATTAATGTATCTTTATTTTGAAACCAAGGATTATGTTTTATTTCCTTTTTTCTAGACATGACAAATTGGTTTCATTTAGTTGCAACTTTGAAACGCTTTGAACAGTGTTGCATCGCCCTTTATCATAGCTTTTGAAGTAAAGTTAGTAAAAAGCAAGTATCGAAAGATTCGGCAGTGCCGAAGTTATATCCTTCACCATCTATGTAAACCTGGTTTAGTGAAGTTGATCCTATAAAAAAAAAAATTGCGGTGTCAGAGAATTCAAAAATAAGAAAAAAAATTTAAGTCCTGCATATAAATAAATTAACTGTTTAAAAATTTTAGTATTTTCTTAAAGGTCTCTTCAAAAGCTTTAAATTGCTACCCAAGTTGATATTTAAAAAAATATGAAAATTTCAGAGGTCCGTTACCCGGAAAATATAGGCGAGCGCCAATTTTTTCACTTGTTGTTTTTGCTTATTTTTTAATTTTCTATCACCCAATTTATTTGTTTTTTGATTGGAGTTTCTTCCTTGTTCTAAAAGATGTGAAAAATATAGAGGCAGGCGTGGTGTTTTGCCCACTGCCTAAAAGGACACAGACCGATTATGCTGATTTCCAATAGCACCTCTTTTGACACTTTGTCTGATATATTGCTGTATTTAAATTTTCTGTAACTCATCTAGTGCATGGACAAAGCTTATTTCAACACTAACACAGACGGACATCGCTCAGTCGACTTCGCTATGCATAAGGACTCAGAACATATATACTTTATGGGGTCAGAAATGGATATTGTGGAAATTACAAACGGAATGACAAATCTAGATGTATCCTTTTTCCACTTTTTTTTGGTGAAGGATATGAAAATATATATTCAGCTAAACTTTTTGAAATTTTAAAAAATTCCATAAAAAGAATCTTAAATTTAAGATTAACTCAAAACCTTACTATTCTATAAGCTATTCTCTCTTATTCTGTTTGGCGTCGTCAACACAAGACGACGTCGTTTTTCTTCGTTTGTTGTAAATCGGTATTCCCGTTGTCAATATTGTCATAAATCGATGACTGTCGACATACGTTTGGTATTCCGTAAGAACAATTGATGTTGATGTTGCTGTTTAGTTTGTCGTCGACATTTTTGGTGTTGTTTTGTGTCGTGTATTAAAGAAAACTTAAAAAAAAATAGAAAGCGTACGGCGATATGGAAAAAAGCAAAGTAAGAAACATATAAAACAACATAAAGGAAATGTGAAACACTAAAATTATTAACACCTGTCAATTTGAAAAATTAATGGAAGAGTTAGAAAAAGTCTATTCCTTGCTAGAGAATTTCGCAGGGGCATTATTACAAATTTTCGGACTGATAAATGGACTTGCATATTTTAAACTTCACTTATTTTTTATCCATTAAATAATAACATTAAAAATTTAAAGTTTTATTAATGCAAAGCTCCTTATCAAGCAGCTAAAATCATACCTTTAACAGCAAGTTGCAATAATGGCCCTTAGACTATTTAATTTAATTGTTTTTTTTTTTTTTTTTTGTTAAAATTTATTATTTTTTTTTAGAAAACTTAAATATTCCACAACACTTTTTTAACATAATAGAAAACAAATTGAATCATCTGTCACAAATATTAGATATGTGTGTTTTATTTATTTATATTATTGATAAACAGTCAACGTCGTCATTAAGCTGTTAGGGAATACCAAATTAGTATTGATGTTGTGTTAAATTGATGTTGTCTTAAAATTGACGCGATGTTGACGACGCCAAACAGAATAAGGGTGATTGATATTTCAATAAGTATTATTAAATAAAAAGTGAATTTTTAATTAAATTTAAACAAGACCAAAAAAGTGAAAACCGGATTTTAAAAAAATCAGGTTTTTACGAAAAAACTAGGCATTTCCACAAAGCCATAATTATTAAAATCAAAAAAGTTTTCATACTGTCTTTTTCTTTGCCAAATTTCTGCTCTTCCTATGATCACTTTTTTCTGCAATTTCTTATTTAACTTTTTTAGCCTTTAAGTTTTTATTTGCAAATAATTTTATTTTAAAAAAGCGATATTTTTGCCGTTCTTTAATACAAATAAAAAAATATTTAAAATATAAAGTACAATATTTGGCATAATTATTTAATGCTTGTGAAAATAGTGATTAACTCGTTTAAAAAAATTTTTTTTTATAATCCAATATAATAAACAGTAGTTTGAAAATTTTGCTGTTGGTGTAGACAATAATCAAAATGGAATACAAAACACCTATTTTTGGAATTTTTGTTTGTCTGTGTTAGCATAACGTAAAAACTGCTTAATGGATTTGAATAAAATTTTATGTGTAGGTCCCTTAGAACCTTGATTCAAATACAGAACACTTTTTGTTTCGTAAAAGTAAGTCATTTCGTAGGGAAACTAGAGATACAAATGTGAAGTCACTTAATGGTACTAAAAGAGTTGTCAGCACATTTTATTTTAGTAGATGGTAATCTTTTAATTTTAAGAAAATTAGAAATGATACGCGAACAAAGTCGTGGGCACTGCTAATCATATATTAATCAGCAAAATTAATAACAGTGAGGAAAAATTATCGATATGACCATTTTGCCACTGCCATATTTGTAGATTTTGTACGTACTTGAATCTAAGAGTGCGTTTTTATTTTCTTCATTTGTTTTTTTTTTTTTTTTAACTGGTTTCTAGGATATTTTAGTTCTTGCAAAAAATAATCTTTATAAATTGTTGTTACAAAAAAAAAAAAAAAAAAAAAAAAATAGGGGCTGTTATTCTGTTGCAAATAAATGGTCAGTGCTACATCACAAATTCAAATATTATAAAGTACTTTGCTCTGTGAAAACACTTCCAAGTATTTTCCTCACAACTAATGGCTTTCAAGTCAGTGGAATCACGGTGTAAATAAAATAAATGCAATGAGAATTATATCAATCATTACAGCACACAAAGACGACAAAGTCTAAAATTATGTGATAATTGTTAATAACAAGAAATATTAATTACAATATATTAAAAAAGACATATAAAATTTCGAAGTTGCACCCTATAGTCAGGCTTAATTGAATAACGTTTTATTTTTTTTAATTTTTCATACATGTAAATAATTTATTATGAATTTAAAATATTTAAGATCTCACGCAGAAAATGTAAATCAGTGCTGCAACAAATTTCCTGAAAAATTTAGTCTGTAAAAAATAAAAACACCATAAACAGCAGTTGTATACTAATTATCGACCCCACTGTGCATTGCAAATTGACCAGCTGTTATTGAGTAACCGATAGAATGGTAAACAGACTTTTTTTCTTATTTAATAGCACGAATTTAAATAAGTTCCGTAAATATCAAAGTATTAGAGTAACAAAATAAAATAATAGGAAAAGAAAATTCAAAGGGATGCTACAATAATGTCATTATTTTCCAAAACTTTTTGAGCAGACACTTGATATTTACACAGAATATGAAATATTCGGCCCCATTCCTGTTGGGGTTTTAATTTTAATAGTCCCTTCGATGTCGTTGTCATTTTTATCATCGTTTCCTTTCTAAATTTATATTCTTGAAATATATTGAAACGATGAAGAAACGTTACGAAAACAAAAGGCAAAATCAATAAAGTCTGGTAGCACTGCAATGTTTTACGTTATTATTTATAACATATTTGTAAATTTCTGAAAAGTTTTGTTATTTTTTTGAAAAGTTTAACAAAATATGCCGAGTATTGAATTTTATTTTTCAAGTTCAAGTAATGATGATGAAATAATGGATATAAATATACGTCGGAAAATGCTACGACAGACTGTTAACATCTTTGCCATCCCAGATTCTATGTGAGGAACTTTTCTTCCCTGCCTGTTTTTTTATATATTTTATGATGTTCCTCTTCGACTGCTAACCTCTTTTTCTGATAATAACAAACGTCTCACAAATATTTGTCAATAGATTTCAAATGTCTGTTATAACTAGTTTAAGAAATATTTAGTTTCAGTAACTTTATGCCAATCTTCTCCATCACGAACTGGAGTCCCAAACGCATTTAATTTTTCGGCAGTTTCGCTCCAAAAGGCATTGAAATTTAAAGGTTTTACGCCCTTTCGAAAACCCTTGGCATAAGCGGGAATTTTCAATTTCGGAAACTAAGATTTCAAACTGCCGTGGTGTACTTATTTTCATTTTATTTGCAGTCGTTTGAATTTCGTGATTTACAATGCTGACGAGAGAGAACGAATGTTTTATTTTCGTTACTATCTTCGTTTCAAAATGTAAAATACCGACTTATTTACAACGACTGTTGATAACGCCAATGGTGATGCCAAGTTGTCGTTTTTATTTCGTCTTAAAACTATACGCCAACGGGAACAGGGGTGATTAAGACCGCTGTTTTTCACGTCTCCATAAAATGCTTTTATAGAGACGAAAATTTTACGAACAAGGTCTTATCTTCTATAAGCAGACACATATGAAACAGACAGAATAATAAGTAAAAGATATAAAAGTTTTAAAAACTGTAGCTCTTCATTTGACGACTGTAACAACGATTGTAAATAAAAAAAATTTAAAGTAAAAGGGTGTTTCAAACAAAAAGAGTTTTACTAAATTCTAAGATTTATTTTTTTTATCAACGCTTTGTAAATTATACAGAGTGTTTGTCCGCTGTAAAAAATATTAAAACAAATCCTGAGGGGTGTCTCCAGGAAGTCCTGATTTTAAAATATATTATCTTATCTTTTAAACTAACATTTACAGTTTTTAGCAACAAATATGAAAAAAAAAAATTTAAAGGTGGCTCATAAATTTGTTTGTGTCTAACTCGTATTTGGCAGCTTCGTTTTTCATAAATATAAGATAACAAATATAATACTACAACATAGTAAACGAACAGAGCAAAACTCTGAATTAAATACACACAAGACGAATTAATTTTACCAGGTGGCATCGTTGCGGCAGCTGACAATTTTTTGCTTAATTTTGTAATGTGTTGAACAACTGTCAAAAGAGAATCATTTTTTATTATAAAATTTTTCTTTGTATTTTTCTTAAAAAAAGAATTGTAAGACGAGTTTTAAATTAATATAAAAAACGAATCGTTTTATTGTTGTAGCGGCGCTGCCACCTTCTATGAATTCGCCTTAGATACACACATATCCAATATAACAGAGTAAACATAAATGACATTAATTAAATTAACGGGAATTATATATAAAATTAGTTAACTTTCCAAAAAATCTTTTTTTTTGTGCTATTTTCTATTATCTTGATTTTATAATTAAATCACCGATACAGTGGCGAAAGAAAAATAGAATCATTATTATCGTTATTGTTTTTTTTTTTTTTTTTGCTTAAATTTTCATTTTGTCTTTACTTTATTGTTTGAAAAAATATCTTTAATCTATTTAAAATGTTTCTGAAAAGTAGCGGTAGCGAAATGGCCATCCAGACGTGCTTTCACCCTCAATAACCAATATCAGTGATTTAATTATAAAATCGGGATAATAGAAAATTGCACAAAAAAAGATTTTTTTGAAAGTTAACTAATAAATGACATTATTCATTCACATTCGAACTCAAAAGATTTATATCATCTTGAAATCTAATGCACCGTCAGAAGTCATCATTTCAAAAACGTGATAACAAAAAAATTATGTAAAAATTATTTTTTCGTCTATAATTCACATGCTGCAGACTCATAAAAGAAAACAAAAATAAATAAAATTGAAATTAATACGAGCAAACATTTATTATTTTTTTTTTTAATATTATTTTAAATTTTTTGCCAAGGTCATTTTTATTAGATATTAAAACATTTTACCGCTTATCAATTACATACAAAAGCAAAACACACGCTTATCAGCTTAAAACATTTTAGAATTCGTTTTAGTAAAAATCAATAACAAAGCGCGAATAGTATTTTGCGAAATTACAAAACATAAACATTGAAAACGCTTTAATTCGAAAACATGAATTTCAATTTGAAATTGACATCGAAACGCTTAATACTCAATAGCTGTGTGATTATATTTTTAATTTTAAACTCGAATACGCTTGTGATTAATGTAGAGGCAAATGGACAGAATTTTACATTTATTTACCGCGATTATTTAAAAAATATGATGAAAAATATTGATCATGAAGTACAACCCTGCGTGAACTTTTTCCAACATACATGTGGTAATTTCGAAAACTTTCAAAACGATGCTGAATCGCCGGCAAATACAAGTGAAGAGTCGGATGAATTTTTTGATAGTAACCGAGATGTTACGCCTTTTTTATACAACAAACAAGATTATTATAGTTTTTTTGTAACTCACAACGAAGATTTTAATACAACGCCGGGAATTTTGGTGCGCAATGTTTACGATCTGTGCAAAAACTATGTTCAACATACAAACGGAAAACGTAAAATATGGCTGCACATGATAAGTGACATTCAATTTTAAAAACACGATCATGATCTCTTGAGAAAATGGCCATTGCTGCAATACCAGTGGGATAAACACGAAACACAACTGAACTTGAGTTGGCCAGCCTTAGCAGCAGACTTTAGTGCTCGTGGCCTAAATACATTTTTTGATATTTTCTTTGCTGAAAATACCATGTTCGTTGCTCCAAACGATGATCTGCAATGTCCGGATGTAAATGAACTTAGACCGTATTTGTTACCTTTACTACGGAAACGTAACGCTCAAATAGCCGACATAATAAGTACAGAACTTTGGCTACTATGCCGCCAACTTAAAGGAGAAGCTGCCATATCGGATGATGTCGTGAAAATATCAAGCCTTGTTGTAGAGAAAGAATTTTTTCTGCGTTTAATTTTACGTTTAAATTTTACCGATTTTGGTATTGAAAATACTCGTAAAATTAACGCGGAAAAATTAAGCGAAATAATGTCTATTCTCTGTGTTACAAATCCACGGATTGTTTATAATTTTATATTTTGGCTGGCGTATCAAAAAATGATAAATATCGATGACTGTTTTCAGTTTGCCATTGAATTTGACAGTCTGCTGCAAGTGGAGTACTGGAATTGGTTTCCTTTCAAATCCGACTTTAGTCGAGATGTAGCCTTGGCTTCGTATCTCTTTCACACAACACGATTCCAAAAACATTATCGACAATTCGTAATCAGTACATCGTGGGAACGTTTGTTTCAAAACCGCTCCGAGCGCAAAGATTTGAACATTGAAAGATCTGTCAAAAATTATGCCAAACAATATTTAGGCGTGGAAAGATATTCTAACGCATTCCACGAATTAGAATTGTTTTTAAGCGAGCAATCCACTTTTTATTCATATCTCTTGGAACTAAGAAGACTAAAAATACGTTACACATTCCTTAATCCCTACGAGGATACAGAAGACTTACACTTTTTCAAAGAATTTATTAACTTTTCCGTTTTGCTACTCTATCGACCGCTTCTACATTATTTTGCTTCCTATGATCGGGAAATGTGGCAAAATTCCAAAATGCTACAAACTTCTGATGGACTTTATGCCGCCTTAGATTGTTTAACTCATCAAGCCGCTTTAAATCTAGAAGATTCGAATATTTATGAGGGTAAACTTGATATGGATTTGGTAAATGATATTTTCAACTTTTATACCGCCTTTATTGAGGCTTTATCGGATTATAATTTCTGGCTGGAGAGTGAAAACTTTGCTATAGCCGAGGATTTTATTTTGGAATATTTTAAGTTGGACTCTAAGCGGGTGATGTTCTATGCAGTTGCCCAGCAGTTTTGTAACCGTAATGATTTTATCTTTAAAACATTAATAAATCGTAGTTATATGAATATGCCGCAGTTCCAGGAGGCTTTTAAATGCTCGCCTGCTGATCAAATGAATCCCTTAACAAAGTGCATGGTAAATCAATGTTTGTCGAAGTAGACTTAAAAATAAATCAGAATTTAGATAAATAATTATTTATATAAAAATATTAAAAAGTATTATCGCAAATAGAAACAAGAAAGAGTGCTGCTCTATTAACCAAAGTGTTTTAATTTATAAACCTTTGGTTTTATATGCAATAGTGATCCAATAGTAATGTGATCCCATGGAGATGTTTTTCTTGATACATATGACCTTATTTTTGAAGGACACATTAGACACAAAAATTAAATTTAGAAAGAGCATGTGTTATTAGGTTTGTTTCTTAACTCTACTTTAGGATCCAGTGGGATCCGAATTTGGACGAAAAGCGTTCCCGTACGTTAAAATCAGGCAGGTTTTGAGAAAATAAAGTTCTTCTTCTTCTTCCTGCAGAAAACAGCTCAAACTTTTTCTTCGTGCAAGTTATTTATATTGTTACGTTAATCCCTTTTAGGATAAACGTACGGATTCTTTTGACTGCAAATACCACTGTGACACATTATAAAAATTCGTTAGTTTCACAACTTCTTATGGCTCTATCTGGCTACATACTAGATCCTGATCCTACCCGTCTTTAGGATCCTATGGTGTCGTATTTACTAAACATGCGTTGTTACAAACGCAGCCATCAACGTTACACTACTGATTTACTTCGGCGAGAAATGAACTACTCGGTACCCTGTTTAGTAATCTAAGCCATACACACAGATCTCTCCACCTTGCTTTACATCCAAGCCAGTCCATCCTTGTTGATCCAATAGCAACAACTTTACATCTGCTGTACACTGTACTTATATTGTTACTTTCTTCCGCTAAACAGCTAACAGCTAGGAGTTCATTCTCATTCTTACAAAGGTCGTCTTGACAACTATCTACTACTGCTTTTTATTAAATAGACGTATCTTCACTAATGTATCTAGCCAAGGCTTGACACAATAGTTGTCTTTCTATTTCCAGGAGGTTTGTATTGCAGTTTCTTAATTGTAAATTGCCTTACACAATTATTATCCTTCCTTTTTACGCATGTCTGAAAGATGGGGTCGAACTCACATTCTTCTGCTTTACAGAACGCACCTCTACCAACGCAGCCATTGAGGTTGCTCAACTTGATTCAGCTAATTGCCGTATTATTCTGTACACACACCCAATGGTGGTGGAAGTAACTTTTTCACCTTCTTTTTTCTTACCACCCACATACGGACAACAACAACAGGCGTTTCCAGATCTTATGTTCGCAACAATATTCATGAAACAGCTGTTAAACATAAACAAAATAAAAAGAAATAAAATAGTTATTTGCAATATTTCAAAAAGACTAAAACAGTTATTTTAACATAAAAGACAATTTGTAATGGCAAATGAAGGCGAGTTAAAAAACATTGTTGCAGATTTGATAGAGAGTTCAAGTGATTCTAGTGATTGTGACGACATCCTAGACCTTATTGAACATGATTCCGACTTAAAAGAATCACTTTTGTTGGATCTTTTTGAAATTTTTGAATGTCAGAAAGAGAAACAACATTTTAAATTATTCAAATGAAACCATTCCATCATATACGGACAACGAATTCAAACAACACTTCCGCATATTATTTGAAAAATATTTAAATTTATCCACAAAACTTGCAGAAAGTCCTACATATGCTTCTTTGCGAGCTCTATGTGGGTTTTTAATCTTTAATTATGGTACTATAATTGTTAAGGAATTAGCACTTCATAATCTCGCAATCAAACACATTTTTCAAGTCTCGAAAGAAGCTTTCAAATGCTTCGACTTTTCTATTTACACCACGTATATCCAGCCAAAAATGAAATACAACTCTCAAGTATGGGTCTCTCAAATTTAAATGCCAGTGTAGCCAGATATAGGGATTTCTTCCCAAAATGGGGATTTCAACATTAGTTTGGTAATAGAAAATCGTGGGGAGGGATTTAGGCATTTTTAATTTTTAGTTTTTTCCATAATCGACGCTTGTTTGATTAACAGGGATCAAATTTTATATTTTGAATGTTCTACTGTCCTGTCCTACTGTCTAGTCGATTTAAGATTTCAAAAGGATCACGATATAAGCTTATATGTATAGACACTTGATAGTCTTTCAAATATTTTTGTATGCAAATTTTAATTAAAAATTCTAGTAAAATACCAACTGATCATATCTGTGTGAATTATTTTCAAAAAATGTGCAAAGTACACAAAGAGCAAAATGATAGGCAATAATCAAATTTGTTATTTATAAAAAAAGTTAACATTTAATGTTAATGAAATGCCTTTAAATACTCTCGATTGATGAATCAACGGATGTATCGAGTTAAATGAATGGCAGTTTGCAGAGTTTTTTGGGCATTTTAGGTAAAGCAGACGTAACATCAGAGGCATTATCAGTTTTTTATGAACATGGGTTTTGGTCTTAATAACTTATCTGCCATTGTAACAGACGGTGCAATCAAAATTTGTGGCGCAAAAAGGTCTCTATATGTTTTCCTTAAAAGGCAAAAGAAGGTCTTTTAAATTAGTTAAATGCGTTTGCCATTCACTAAACTTATGCAGCTCGGAACCGGTAAAAGTAATCCCAACTCCGTCGAATTTCTTGTATAGGATTTGTATAACTACTTCTTGCACTCTCCATTAAATTAGATATTAATAAATCAAACCCCGATATAGATATTGGCATGGAATGTTCTAAAGAATTACCAAATTATTTTAACGAAAATTGTTTAGAACACTTTATCGTACTAGCGAAAGAAAAAATGACAAACTACAAACTCTTTAAAAATTTACAACTTAAGAATATTTAAGCCATTAAGCGAGTGGAATAAAAATGCAAATGTTTATTGGCAGAAGCAAACAAAAAGTTTCATTGCAAAAGACATTTTTGGTTTTTCGACAAAAGTTTAAGCATACGAAGAAAATGCTGGAAATTGTTCCTTTCTTGAAATCGCTGCCTCTGTGTTCAATCTATTAATTATGCCAATAAGTAATGCAGTTTTAGAAAGAATATATTTGTGCATAAACACTTTAAAAACCAAACTGTGGAATAAAATCTGCTATTATAAGTTTGAAGTTCTTAAAGCAATGATAACAAGTGTTAAATTTAAGAATATGTAAAAAAGAGTTGAACAAGAGGTACGAATTTATTCATTTATATTTATTTAAAGAAATATATTTTCTCAGGGTTAAATTCTAATTCAGAAAAATTATTATGAAAAGCGAATTGAAAAAAATGTTACATTCTGCTAAACGAATTTGTCCGTTTATGTATTAAATTGTACTTTGCTACTAAACAATTTATTTGTATATTAACAGACGACTTGTATTATACAAATATGTGGTCAACTAAAATAAAAAATCATGTAACTAACAAAACGCTCAAAATTTTTTTCCTATTAAATTTCATGTTTAAAACGGAAATGTATGTCCCTAAATTAAAAAAAAAAAAACAATTTTGAATATTTGTTTTAGCTTACAAAAAACATTGGAACATAATTGGGGATTTTCAATTAGAAATTGGGGATTTTTGGGAACATCATGAATCAAATTGGAGATAAGAGGAAGAATTTTTCTCGCAACACTACTTAAAGCTACTCGACCACGTATAGGAGAGAGCATCCAACTCTTTAGAACAACTACACAGTGTAAATGTGCTTCGCTATTTCATCAATACTACAATAGAATATGTGATTGGGAAACTCGTTTCCGCACCGCACGTCCTATTTGCGTACAACACGCTTTTCATTAAGGACTCATACATTTTGTGGTCAATTGACTAGTGAATTGCAATATGCATCACAGAGAGAATTGTGCTTTAGCCAAACATTTCGTCACCTGCAATGTAGGAAGAATCAAATCGAATATTCACAAATACTAAACCTTCCTTCCCATAACCTTATTTTCTAGTTTTGATACGAAGCGTTCTCTAAATAAGGCCCATAACCTGATTGCTGATTCGAGATTAAAAACAAAATAAGACACTTAAAATATAAAAAGAGAAGATCTATTACAAGATACATTACATCAGCAAGCACTAAAAATTAAATTTAAATGTACCCAATACAACGAGATTTTGAAATAGAAAAAACATAAGAGGTTCCCATAGAGATTCGGTTTTGACAACTCTTGCTTTATGTTTTGAACCATTATATGCAGGCAATTAATTTAAATAAGAAAATGTATTTAATTATGGTTGGTTAGTATTAGAATTTTCTTCTTCTTTACTTGCCTACTCGGTATTTGAATGTTGGCGATCATACAATTACATAAATTACATTTTAAAAATAAGGCATAACATGCAGATCACATTAGATAGATTTAGAGATTATTAACAATTTTTTGAAATATATATTTTACTCTTGCTGGATTCAAGAGGTTCGCGGTGTTGCGAAAATTTCTCCATTCTTCTATGTTCTTTAACCAAGACTTCTTCTTTGTGCCTCTGGTACTACGGCTTCCTTCAATTTTTGTTTTCAGAGTTATTGACAATACTTTATATTTGTCATTCCTCATGATATGTCCAGTTTTTTTTTGTTCTCATTTTGTACGCCAATTCCCTTCATTGATTCCAATGTATTTTCAATACTCGTCGGTAAATCCACAACTCAAAAGCTTCTATTTTTTTCATATCTCCATTTTGACCAGTCCATACTTCCACGGGATATAATTAAACTGAACATAAATAACATTTAATGAATCTTTCTTTTGTGTGTTTGTTTATATAATGGTTGGTCAAAACTTTTTTATATATACGAAAAGCATCTCTTGCCATTTCTATCCGGCATCTTATATCCTTCGAGGAGTCCCACTGGTCGTTAATTAAAAACCCGAGATATTTAAAACTCTGCACTTTGTCGACATACTAATTTTTTTTTTATTGCTGTTTCGTTGTATATGTTTTTCTTGTTAACTATCATATATTTTATTTTATAAAGGTTAATCACAAGAATGCATTTTTTTCTACATAAATAAAGTTCATTTATTAGCTTTTGAAGTTAAGATATGCTTTCAGCGAATATGGTAGTATCATCTGCATATCTAATGTTGTAAGCGAAACCACCTTTGATTTTTACCCCTGCTTTGATGTGTTTGAGGGACTCTTGGAATATTCTCTCAGAATAGATGTTGAAAAGTAGAAGAGATAAAATACATCCTTGTCCGATGCCTTTTGATATTGATATTTCATCTGTTAAATTTCCATTGACATCAATCTGTTTCATTTGGTTCCAATACAAATTTCGAATACATCTTATCTCTTCGTCATCTATTCTGGTGGTGGCGAGTATTTCCATTAGTTTATCATGTTGTACAGTGTCAAAGACTTTTTTATAATCAATGAAACATAAGAAAATATCTTCTCGACATTATTGTATTAAAACTTGAAAGCAGAATATTTCTTTTCGTGTCCTCATCCCGCGTTTGAAGCCAAACTGATTTGTTCCTATAGCTTGTTCGCATTTTTTGTATATTCTATTGTGTATTATCCTCAGAAATATTTTAAGTGCGTCCTCATTAGACAAATAAGTCGGTGTTTGCTACACTGTTTAGCGTAATGTTTCTTATGAATGGTTATAAATGTTGTTTTAAGCCATTCTTGTGGGTGGATGCCAGGTTTTACAATAAGGGGTGTCTATGGAAGAAGTGAAAATAGACAAACATTTAAAATTAAAAAAACTGAGAACTATCACGTCCCAAAGAATAAGAAGTATAAAAAGTTAAAGGGTTACCCCAAATCATAATTTTTGGTTAAATATTTGTAATAATAAATACTTTGGTAAAATTTAAATCGTATGTTGAATACAATTTTTTTTCTTTTTTTGTTAATCTTGAGTTTTTACTGTATTTTCGATTTTTAATGAAGTTTATAATAGCAAAAACAATTTTTCGCAAAGTTTAATATTAATTAAAATATTGAGATAAACATTGTTAAGACCGATTCGCTTTGAAATAAAAACAACAATAAAGTAAATTAGTAAAATAATTTGATTAGCAAGCGGATAACAAGCAGTTTTTTAATATAATTAAAACAACAAACGCATAAAATAAATGTAAATGAAAATAAAAGGCAGAAATATATATGTATGTATAGTTAAATTTATTTGAAAATATTGATTTTTAATAAAATAATGTTAATGAAACAATTTTTTTGATTACATAAGAATAAATGAATGTAGTAAAAGCAAATTTCTAATGTTTAAAATTAAAAAAAATGAAGCTCTTACTACCCTCGCTTCAGACAATAAAATATCTATTCCTTAGAGAAAGTTTCAAACAGCAAAGTTTAACAGGATTAAGCATAAAATATGTTAAAATGACATAAATTTAAATCGCTGAGACGTAAAATAGATTTTCAAATCAACAATTTTTAAGGTACAAAACCAGATAAGATTTTTCTCTATTAATATGTGATATTAAATGTAGAATTGTGTCAAGAATAACAACAATTGTTACCGTTGTTTTATTTTGTAAAAAAAAATCTAAATGTAGCACGTACTCGTAGACAATGACAACCCCATCATGTGTTCGTCCTAGAGCCGATAACAAAAGCATCAAATATTTAAATGATGAACAGAAGTGAAAAGAAAAGAAAAGAAAAGAAAAGAAAAGAAAAGAAAAGAGAGAATATATAAAGACATGAGTTTTTAAATTTCACCACAAGAACAAACTCATTTGAATAGACACGTTGTTGCGGTACTTTTTAAACAGGCTTTACACCTTCAATTATGGACTAAAAAAGTTTTTGAATATTTTGTGGTTTTCGGACACAAATCTTAATCAAGAATATCAAAATTATTATAAAGTAATAATTATTAAGATATTAGCTAAGCAGAGCCACAATTTGAAGAATTTTAAACGTCAAATAGAATTAAATCACGTTTGTTTTAATTTTATTTGAATATAACAGACCTTAATTCTAGTTTTTATTTAATTGAATGCGTCTAGGTTATGAACCCAGTCCCTCAAACAGCTTAGTAGGCGACATGCTAATAATCTAAGCAATGCCTCCTTAATAAAATAATTAAATCAAAAATGTTTTAAAATAACAGAGAGCTACTAAACCAGGCTGTGATTATCAAAAAAAAAAAAAAAAACAATGGATAAAGAATATGTCAATTAAAATTCTTCACTTTAGCGTTTTTAAATAAGCTACGGCGGATTGAGTATCAGTCATATCAAAGACACTAAAAAGTTATGGCTGACTTCTAAAATGAGTAAATACAAAATTTGTATACAGTTTTGCTGCGATATTTAGATCTTGTGCATATACAAGGCTGCGAAACAAGGCATTAACATACAAACTGATGCGCTATTTGCCTGATAGCAAAAATTGTTTTTATGAAAAATAAATTAGTGATAGCAAAGTCTTTTAAAAGGATGACAATTTATTTATTTTATTCATAATGCTTTTTATAAGATTCTGGTATCAGTAATTTATTTTTCATAAAAACATTTTTCCAATTGCAATTAGTAATTAAACAGTAAAAACAATTTTAATTAATAAAACCATTAGAATTATATTTTTTTACTGTCATAATTTAAAACCTTTAAAGGTCTTAATAATTTTTGAATTTTAAGTCAGGTAGGTGTAAAACTTGATGTCTGCGATTTGAAGCTATCCACCACATCTGCTGTACAAAATATGTTTCAACAACCTCCGTGTGTGCGTACTACAAAACAGAGAATAATGAGTTCAAGCCCACTTTCAGACATGCGTACAAAAAAAAAAAATAAAAAAACAAAAAAAATAAATAAATAAATAATTATTATATGGGGCAATTAAAAATGGAAAAACAGCAATACAAAACTCCCGAAAAAGAAAAAGACACTTAGTCCAGATTTACACTATGCAATTTTTTGAGGCGTTTTTTTCTCAATTCCTTATTTAAGTTGCAGCGATATGCGTTATTTAAAAATAAACATAAGCAAAAATAATATCCCCTCAAAATCCCAGTAATACCATATTGCTTACTCCTCTTGCTTCAACAACAAACAAAAATTTCATGCAAGTTTCATGAAAAATTGCCTAGTCTAAATGCGGTATTATTGTGTGAAGCCAAGACAATATAATAAAGTGAGACGTCTACTTAATATTAAAATAACAGATAATTAATAAAATAGCGAATTTATAATGTGCCAAAATGGTTTTTTGCAATCAAAAAATCCGTACGTTTGTCTAAAAAGGAAAAAAACGCATCAATATGTATTTTACTTTAAGTTGTTTATTTTGTGTTCAACGAAAGGAGTGATGTTATTAGTTAATTGTAATGACTTTGTTGTTTACTAATTATCAATGAATCCTCTGCATTAAAACGCATCACCATTAGTAAAAATTAAGGCAATGCGAAAACAAAATCATCACCTTTGTTAATCATTCAAAGCTTAAGAAATTGGCCATTAATTAATTATTCTCATGCATGACGTCAGCTCTAAAAACTATTCTAATTCTATTTAACACCAGAGGCACTGCAACAGTGATGTTAAAGCAAATATACACAGAGAAAAGAAATTCGTTGCGGGAACCGAATTTGTTGCCAATCGAATTTTGCCGGTTGTGTGTTTTATCTTGAATTCGGTTGTAATAACTGAATGAGTATGGCACTCACAACTATTTTTTTAAATGATTCTTGGGTGACTATAGAATATTATTGTGAATTAAATAAAACAATATAATTTTTTAATATTTTGTTTTATTTAAAAAATAAATTACAGAAATAAGATTTCACATCAAACTTTCATGACTCAAACCATTTAATATAAACTACTCCTTCTTTTATATCACGATTCTTCTTTTCCACATAGTTTTTTCAACTTGCCGTTCCATACCGCACGATTTGCCTCTACGAAGACATTTTAAAATAATTTTTATTTTCATATGGCTTTGCGAGATAATTTTGAAAATACCACTAAACAATATTGGAGAGCTTTTCACCACTTTTGAAAACTATTTGTACTTTTAAAGTGAAATATTATTGATTTTTTTGTATAATGTGTACAAATTTTATTTATAATACGTCAAAAAATTTTCTATATTAGAAGATACAATTGATTTTTATAATTCTAACTACCAAAATTTGGTTTTCAGTAGTCGTGTGCTGAATAAGTTTAATTGCATCTTCCATTCAATAGAATAGATTTTACTAAAGATACAAATCGGTCAGGTTAACTTTTTTAAAAGGTGTTACAACCAATATTTAGAGGCAAATATCAGATGTTAGCTTGAAATATATAAAATAAGTCAATATTATAATTTATTAATAATAAAAATCAAATTATTATATCGGTAATTGAATCTTGAACATATCGATGGAATTTCTACAAGTCTTTTTTCTTTGTGTAAGGTTCAACTGAAGAGATGTTATTAATTTAACTTTTTATCTTCTTCCTTTTCATTCACCATCTCTTTCTGCAAAGAAGACAACACGATCAATTACTAGACATTATTCTCTTTACTTCTTTTTAAAAAATTAAAATATTTGATTTACGTTTTATTTAAGGTAGGTGATATATACAAAGCTATTACCGGTTTGCCTCAGTAAGCTGATTCTTGATTATGCGCTTGGCATAATGCTCAGCATCGCCTTAAAATTTTCAAGAGTCCTTGTACCTTTATAGGTAGTCAGACCCATTCCTAAACATAATCTATTTAACTTAGTCAATTGATGTTTTTTTTATGAAAGAAAAAAAAACCACTTTCAGTTGCGAAAACTTTGGAATTTGCAAATGCTTTTGTATTAATTTGAATATCCACTTTTTAACGGCCACACCCTGTTATAGTAATTTATTTTCATCGTAAAATTATTTGAGAGCTTAGGCATGCAATATTCCACTCACCAAATCACTTTCTTTGTTTAAAGATGAAATAACGCTTCTCTGGCTTTAATACACAGTTTCTTATTGCTGAAAAATAAAGGATTCAGGTGTAGGAGCTATTTTCATTTTCCATACGCACAAGTAATAAAAACTTTGTTTTACTACCGACATTAACCATTCTTTTTATGGCCATGTGCATGCTGTATCTTGTCTGTTAAAACATTATGACTGGAATTGAAGTACAACAAAAAAGTACATTCACGTACATAGTTTGTATATTTATAATTCTCTATTGCCCCTTTTCTTCAACTGTTGTAACTTCATCTTTTAGTTGCAACAACAACTTTGTAATAAAATGTGTTTTTAATGTGGTAAATTATAGTTTCATTGCTGTTTTGTTATTTCGATGCTGTTTTTTATTTTAGTATTTTATGACGTTGCAATTAATTTTAATTCAGCTCACGTTTGTGAAACCATTAATTTCTCCTTAAAAATTAATTAAATGTGTATTTTAATTTAACATCTCTTTTTTTAAAGGTGCTCTAGTTGATGGAAGCAAAACCAATTTAAAACAAATTTGTTCTAACTTATTCTGCAGAAAAGTTTTAAAAGAATAAATATGAAAATTTACCAGGACAAGTGTTGCTGAAGCTATAAAGTTTTGCCTGCTTATTTGTTATCAAAGTACCTTTTTTAGAAGTTCAAATAAGTTTTTCCCTTTGGTTTCCATTATGATATCGCCATTCCATATACGTTTTTTGAGTTCCTCTACTCTGATGCACTGCTAGTACCGATTACTACAACCACATTTGGCTTTTACTCAAAGTAAACAGTAGGTGCTATGTACTTAGTAATGTTAACTTACCATTCGTCAAGCACAATTGGTTTCTCTTTTTTTTAAATATTATTTGTATTTTTATTTCAAATTAGTTTTTAAATCTTCTAATTAACCCACCTAAGTTTTTAAACCTTAAATCCTACAATGGCATATAATTAATACGGCAATTTTTCATGAAGCTAGAATGAAAATTTTGTTTGTTGGTGATGCAATAAATATAGTATTGCTTGAATTGTGAGGGAATGTTGTTTTGGTTATGCTTATTTTTAAATAACTCAAATCAACTAATATCAACTCATATCGCTGCAACTTATATAGAGAACTGAACAGAAAATGCCTCAAATAATTGCATTGTGTAAATCTGGGCTAAGTCTAAATTTTTTTTCATAGTCTCTGCAATTTAAAGTTTTCTTTTATCCTGGTGTTTGATCAAATGGGCAATGTATTTCTTTCTTAGTCTGATGTAACCACGATCGTTGAGGATACTACAAGCAAGCAGATTTAGGTGACTTCCAATGTTCTTAAAATACACAAGTTTTGCAATGTCTATTTAAAAAAATGGCACATTAAGGTCTTTGTATATTTTGGAGTTTTCAATATGCTCGAGGAGGGCTCATATCATTCTCAGACTTAGACTATCGCAAGTTTAAAGCTAAAACATTGTCCGATAACTGAATTTTAAAACACCACACAGAAATTTACAATCTAAGTTTAAGGTAAAGTCTTTTTTAATAAGCCATTTATCTTTTTTGAACTTCGGTTGCATTATCCTGGTTCTATATAGCTCTTCTAAGGGCACCCTTCATCGAAACATCATGAAGTGTGGAAATTATGTGAGAAAATTTCTATTCATTCGATCTCATTTTCTATTTATTTAAAGATGTTTCTAAATAGAATAAAATGTCTGATAAATATTGTAAAGCTACTTCGGGGTACTCGCGACCTCTTCAAAACGCTACATCATAAGCATATGTTGCATTGTATACTCGGTTGCTAACTGATTAGTTGGGGTTGACCCCGACTTATGAAATGCATTGTGCTAGAACTGTGAAATAAGATTTTAGAAAGGAGGATGGATCCTTGTGTATTAAAAGTGACCGGAAAGACCTCTGCTTGGGGTTATTTCGGCTTGAAACAAGTTGTCTCTCTGATGAGTTTTACTCGCTAATTGACCACAAAAAGATGCGTTCTTGCAGTTTTCAGGATCAAGTACCCTGATTTCATCAGAACACATTTTTTTAGTAACGATAAAACAGTGAAAAACATTCAACATTGCTCGGATGCTTTAGTTAGTCAGTAGAGCTAGTTACCCTACTGTCACCTATCAGCTTCTTCGCTCTCGCCTAAACGCGTTTAGATAAATTCACAATAGGCTTTAAAACGCATGCACATTTTTCAGCGTATTAAATTTTGTGTCTGATAAAGGCGGCGAAGATAATAAGGATACTAGATGGAGTGAAGTGAATATTTGAAAAATCCAAGACACTTGAATGCTTCCCTTGCGGCCTGAATAATATGCTTGTTTTATCGAATATCGCATTAAATTTTTGAGGAAAAAACATCGAGAGCTTCTGGTTCCTTAATATCTACATCATCCATTATTACAGATGATATAAAACATTCAGCCGTCCGCTTGAAGATCTTAATCATATGTATCATCCATGTGCCTTCGCATAATGAATGGGAACTCCAGCTTCAATTAAATGAGCTGAGCTGAACAAATCTCCTTATTTCAGGATGAACTTTATATCAGTTAAATAACTTTCTAACATTTAGTAACATTCAAAGTAAAAGTACATGTGGCCATTTTAACACTTTATTCGAGCCTGCCTACATTTTTGTGACTTCTATTTGCCATCTGCTTGAATGTACGGAATTCGACCACTGCGAAGTCTAGACTGCACATAAGAAAAGTGACAACACTTTCCCTCGCCATCAACAGATTGTTTCCTTTCGAAATAATGTCATCGTTCATGTAGCCATTGACTTGATTAAACACTTCCTCGATGGATTTTTTGCTCCTTACGGCGTTTATTTTTTCGTCTCTACTTTTAGTTTGGCGTTTCTTAAGCATTTTTGTTAGCTGATTTAATATCAATGATTGATCTCTCAATTTTTTATAAGGTGTTGCTTCTGGTATTGAAAACGTCTTGGGAATCTGTCTTTAAAGTTCTAGCAAATGCTGTATTTTTTTATTAAACTTGCTGCGAGCGATACTGTAGATCTATGGTAAATAAACATAAAAATAAAAATGAACATTCAATAGTAATGTTCTTTCTATTGTTAACAAAAAGTTATGAAAAAAATCTCTTCATGTGATGTTGGTATTAAACCTGCCATAGCCAAAATTGGTTATTACTTTTAGATGTCTTAATGACTTTAAAAATATATTATTGACCATCATCCAATGTTTTACTGGCCTAAGAGTCTAGAGTCGCCAGTATATTGGCAGGGTTGGTAGTATTGCGGTTTGGCTTCGTCGTATCGCGTAGTTCTTGCCTATCAGTTCAGGCTCTTTTGTAAGAAAAATTACGCGCCAGTCTTTACAGAATAAAAAATAATAAATAAATACACCAGAAAACTCAGTATAAAGACCAAAGTGAGTATTGCACATCATCGACTTTTAACACTTATGGTTGACTAGTGCCTATTAAACCGAATTGGGCTTCCCTTTACGATTGAAACTTCTTGGAATTATGGTTGAATTTTAATCACCTTTCATCAATTCAGCGCTTACCTTCCATTGTATTGACAAAATAACCAAATCTAAAATAATTATTAGTTAGTTCCAATAAGACGTATGAATTTATATGTTCTTAGCAAAGGATTCACTTAAATGATTTTATTAAAGCCTTCTGCAAATTTTATTGATTTTGAAGTGGTTTACTCGTCAAATTATTTTTTCAGTAAATTCTTCAATTCTAGCAACTTTATTTTAAACTTTTCCCATTGGATTATCGAAACATATGTTATTTTATTACATAACATCATACATTTTGTGCTGTAATTCATTTAATTCAAAAGCAAAAATCATACAACCAAACGTATTTATGTGTCGCTATTAAAATTAGGAAAGATGTAACAACAAATGAATGAAGTAAAAACTGCAACATGACAGCTTTAAATCCCCATCTTTATGGCAAATAACAGTACAATATCAACACGTGTATTTATATTAGTTGTATATGTGTATAAATGTGTTGATAAAAGTGTGTGTTTTAAGACATTATTGTATTGTGTGAAAATTTAATGCGATGTTGATATGTTGCATTAGTTGTACTTGTATTAGTACTTCTTAAAATGTAGGCGTTTTAATTTAATATTTAATTTCGTATTAATAACAATATTTTACTCTGAACAAAATACGTTTACTCATTGAACATACAGAGTATTAGTACAAGTATTCCTTAGATGTATTTTTTTCTGTTTAAATTTCTTTTTCTTTAAATCTGCACAAATATAATATTTTTTATATATTCAACCAGACATTTTATTTCTTTAAAAATTGATTTTCAAACTTGTACATATTTTTCATAAAATGTAGTCTTTACTTTCTATTGATGTTCTGCTTCGTACCATTCTGCTTTTTCTTATTATTTTAGTTAGTTTTCTGTAACAACATATCAGCTCTTTATAATACACAAAGAAAACTTTGTTTAAACTTATGCAAGTTGTACCAAAAAATAAAACTGTTATCCGATTTTTTATAACCTAATTACTTCAAGCAATAAATTTAACCTAAAAAAACTACAAAACTTTAAGATGGAATCACTCTTTACTTTCCGTTCCGTGACGAATCAGCTGATCAGTTTCTATTAAAAAGAAATTATGTATTTGTGGTTTGTTATTACGGAATGACAAACTCAGATATACTTTTTTGTAACTTTGTGGTGAATGAAATAATAAATAAATCATGCGCCTTTAAATTGTATGTCTAAGTGTGTGTCTCAGAATTTTTTACAATTTTTAAATGTTCTGAAATATTTCATTAAATGTTTTTCTCTATGCGATCAGAGGTGGAAAAAAAGTAACAAAATAATAAAACAATATATGTTTTGTATATGATATTGAGTCCTGGCCTTAAGTTTATTATTTCTAACAACTCCGCAATCACATATTATATTTATGTTTAAAACCGCATTGCAGGGCCTCTAGTGTCAAGAAGATGCTTTAGACAAACGCTAACACAGTCACTTTCTACATTTTTCGTCTTTGTAGAAGATTTGGGACTGAAAAGTAAAACCAGTTGATGCGGGTACACTGATGAATAATGACTGAAAAAAATTGGCCTGCACTAAATTTCTGAGAATATTTTATTCACGATTAGAATTTGAGATGAAAAACTGATTGGTAATAAACAATTAATCACAGGACTTTTTTCACTTTTTGCGTTGATCCGTCAACTGACTATTCGATTTATTAATTTCTATCCTTCATATGATCAATGAATCGACAATAGTAGCAAAAACGACACTGACTCCAGTAATGCAAAAAGCAAGACAAAATTAGTGGTGCAAAGAAATTTTCTTAGACAGAAATCAAGAATCTTTCAATTAACAGATGACAATTAAGTGATAAATTCAAAGTTATCCATTTCAAACTAATGCATTGTTTCTTCCTGTAAACATAGTAAAATAGTAATAAATGCAAGTGGACCTCTTAAAGCAATATGGCTTGCAATTTAAAATGACTTCAGGAAGTTCTCATTAACTTGGGAAACTGGAGAAGATTTGCCATAATTTCTTCCGAAGAGCTTAACACCAGCTGCTTAAATATTTCACCTTCAGTAGCTTCACGTTATATTTTGTTTGCAACCACCTTTTTTACTTAAAATTTTACTCCACCTAAATCTGTAAAAAGAATTTTATCAAACATTAATTTGTAAAACAATATATGCCACACCTTTTTGCATCCATCACTCGCTCTATTTTGTGATCCGAGGGCGTTTAGAGCAATCGAAATACTTTCCCACTGTTCCTTCAAATTAGATTGTTTTGTTTCTCTGAAGAAATTCAACATTCATCGTGCCATGCTTAGTGTGGTGCTTGAAGAAAGGAATAAGTAACAACGTGTTTTGAGACGAGGTCTAGCTATGACCACATTATAAGTGTTTATCTTTTTGCTAAACAGGGTTTTATGAATTTAAAATTGCGTAAGTTTTTTTAAGTGCAAATATAAAGTTCAATTTTCACTTTTTTTCACTATAGAGTATGAATCTAGACTGAAAGAAAAAATGTAAGAAAAAAGAAATTAATTGATTTTCTTGTATTTGTAAACAAAAGGAACCGCTACATTTAAAAATAAATTTGTGCTTTGATCTGTAGAAAATTATTAAATAAATTCTAATTTATCCTACAGCCTCACAAATTAAATTAAGAAATGTGCATTCTTTTTTTATGCTAAAAAAAATAATAAATATATAAAATTAATAGAAATATATAAGTTTAATCTTACCGTACAGGAGGGTATAATTTTGGAAAAGCTTTCAGCGTTTTTAATTTTTTAAAACAAGAAAAGTCGTTCTCAGGTCTCATAAAAAGTCAAAAGTTTGCGTTATAGATTTAACAATTTAATGACTCAAAATAAATTTTTATATAAAAAATTTAACATTCAACATGGGGTGGAATACTAATAAAAAAAAGTTTATGAGCATGAGTGCGTATCAGCATTGAGGTGCAAAGAACTTATATTGCAAGAAAATATTTTATTTATATTTTATTACTACGTTATTACTAAATTATTAAAATCCACCATAAGCAATAAATCAGCGCTTTTAATGTTAATAGCATCTGAGGCAGCAGCAAAGAGAATAAAAAATAATAAACTTAACATTATGAACAATATTAAACAGTGTTGGCATGTAATAAAAATCCTTATTGTATAAATATTAAAAAAAATTATTTTGGATAACAAATAAACACAAGTATTTTATTCTCCCCTTTTCTTTAAATTACTTTTCACACCCCCTTTTTTGTCAGGGCGTTCTATTTGTTACCATTTTGATTTAAAATTTTTTTTTCTCTTCGTTATTATTTGTAGCTTCCAGGATAATGAAACATAAAACACAACCTGACTTTTTCACTTTTATTTTTTTATATGCATTTCTTTGCTAGATTTAATTTAAAATTGCATTAAAACTTTTGGAACAAAACAGGAAAATATAAAAAACTAAAAAACAGTAAAAGTCATATCAGTGTAAAAGAAAAACTTTTTGGCCTAATGTCACAATATAATAGATCAGAAAATAACGGAATAGAATAGAGTCAAATATGAATGAAACAAAAACTAATATAAAAATATTGAATAGAATAGAATTTAATAGAATAGAAAAGAAAAGAATAAAATAAAATAGAAAAGCAAAGACGAGACGAAAATAGTATCGAATAGAGTAGAAAAGAATATTTTCTTTTCTTATTTATTAAGTACTAGATCAGGTTTTAAAATAAAAATATTGTTTTTTATTTTTTTAATATATCGCCACACCGTTGGGAAACAGGAAATTATATTAATTGCTCAATAAATAAGAAAAGAAAATTAATTGTAAAGGTAAAAAAATTTAAATTTAATAGAAAAGAAAAACAAAAATAGAAAAGAATAAAATAGAATAGAATATAAAAGAAGAGAATACTATGTAATTTAATATAATTCAATTGATTTGAATTGAATGAAAAAGTAGAGAATAAAAAAGAACACGATGGTTAATGAGGCCAGAAGATATCGCACCACATCTTTACATGCTCTTCTATATATAAATTTTATAGAATATAACAGAAGAAAATAAAGTAGAATAAGTTCAATACCATAGAATAGAATAAAATAGAAAAGAACAGAACAGAACGGTATTGCATAAAACAGATTATCAAAAAAAAAAAAAAAAAAAAAAAAGTCTAAAATTGAACTGAATGGAATGGAAAAGTATAAAAGAGTAGAGGTAAAAGTAGAACACGATAGTATAAAAAATCCAGAAATTAGTGCACCACATCTAAACCTGCTTTTCTGCATACAATCGTCAGTTATAGTGTTGGCAGATCCTTATCTCTCAATAAATTACTACCCTGAAGGATTAACATTTTGGCGCAAAATCCATATATTTTAGTTTCAAAGGCTTTGTTGAATGATATTTTCTGTTGTTGTTAATAAAAACATTGATTTATTTTCGGATTTAGTTTGATTTATATCCATAAAACGATTCGTATCCAATCATGAACTTAATGACTCCTTTTCTGTCCTTGCTAACTTTTAATTGCCATTCTTTCAACGTGTCCGGGAAGTCCAGCCGAAAGTTTTTATATTCGTGCTGGCTCACCGTATGAATTTAATTCGGTATTTAAGATTAACTGCCTATTTCATGATATCGCAATCGTATAATAACGAGGGATTGCGACATCGTGAAACTGGCAGTAAGTTGGCAGTTTTGCTTTTCCAAAGGCTTATCAGGGACGTATATAAAAGAGCCTAGTCCGGATTTGTGTTCAGGGTTTGCTTACTGAAACGTACTAACTCAACAAGTTTTTTAGATCTAATTGCAGAAGTGTGATTTCACTAAGTTTGTTTCTATATTTGGATGTTAAGAAAATATTTTAATTTAATAATTTTATTATTTTATAATCACAATAAAGTTTCAAAAAACAAAGAAAATGCATTAATGAAATAAAATAAATTGAACGCTATTAATATAAGAATTTTAAAAGACTTTTAATGTTTATTTGTGTATTTAAAGAACCTTTTTTCAAATGAATTTTAATGATGGTTACCATTGTTTGCTTTACTTTATGTTAAAAGAAAATAAGAATATAATAATCGTAAACTGTTAATGTTAGTGTTAATGATTAATGCAAATTCATTGCAAAATGATTTAAATTAAAATACATATTTTTTAAATTTATATTTCGTTGAAATTATGCTTTAAACAAATAAAACATGAACCACAAGAAGTCAGCAGCAACCGTAAGAACAGTGTAATGGAGGATATCACTAACAAAAATTTTAATAAACATTTGGGATATATAGCAAAACAGTACCGCCTAAAAGTATGCAACAGATGTTTTATTATTAAGGAATTTACTAACATACACATCACTATTGAATGCCCTTAACTACACAACAATTAAGATTAACAACAACCAAAAGTTGGCAACGTCGGCCAACAAATATAAAATCAAGTAATCACCAAAAATTTAAATCAATTTATTTTCAAGTTTAAGAGTGTTCTAGTGATCTAATTCCACACAGCAGCAATAAAAAAAATTTCAGACAAGAAAACATAAAAAATAATCGACCTCATTATTCATTTTTCAATTTTAACAGCAGCAAGAAAAATTAGCATTGATCTTTAATGTTTCTATTTCCGGACACCAATAGATTTTTTCCGCCTGCTCTTTGACATACTTTCTCAAATAAATAAAGTGTCAGAGTGTTTAATATTCTATTCACCCTCATCTATATAAAGATGACGATAGAAAGATATACAATAAATTGATAATTTGCGTGTTGTAGCAGAAAGCGGGAAAGAGGAGTGTGATATTAAAAAAAAAAATGATTTATAAAATTTGAAACAAAATTCTTTCAACTGGAAGCAATTAAATATTTTAAAGCATCCAAAAATTATCATCAGCATTTGCAGCAACACAGCAACGCTAAAACATTAATTAATAGAAATAGATAATGAACACTTGCAAAAGGTTTGTTTAATTGTCTTACTTTTAGTTTTATTTTAAATTTTTTTTTAAACATGTTGTACATGAGAGCAATTTATGAGGCTGCTAATTAATTGCCAATTTCATTAGCATTAAATAACCGAGGTTGTTAACTGAACATATCAGCCTATCAAAACAATCCATTTGATCTTAAGTTAAGTTTTGTTTATTTTATACATCTTTTTTAAAGGATACTGTGATCATAAATTTGTGTTTTATAAAAATAATAATTTTTTGTTAGAATTGTATTATCAGTAATATAAAGATATCATTAATTTTAAGTTCAGTAATTTGCAGCATTTAATGTCATTAAAATTAAATTTTTGTGGTAATGAAAAACACCCAAATATGATACCAATGAATTTAATATTTGTAAAACAAATATTTTTGCATACTTTTTGTTTTCTCAATTATTCGCCTTTTGATTTTTTAGACCCAATGAATAAGTAGAGAAGTAGAATTTTATCTCCGAAACATAAAGGCAAATACGCAGAATATGAAGCATTAATTTCTTTTCTTTATACAGATTTGAAGCTCATTAGCTAATATTTTACGGGAACCAATACAAATTATTCCATTTAACCTGCGCTAACAGCAACTACTACAAATAAAATGCTTGAATTGTATTTTGGTCATTTTATTGCCCAGCATTAGTAACCGCATTATAGTTACTAGAGCAACGGTTCTCAAATGGGGGTCCGTAGCAACCATCCCAGGGGTCCGCATGGAGAACCGAAAAAACAGTGTTTTAAAAAATAATAAAAGTTTTATTTTGAACTGGGGCTTCAGAGGGGTCCGCGAACAAAAATTAGTTTACTGGGGGTCCGTGAGCAGGAATTTGATGAGAACCCCTGTACTAAAGGAAGCAGGTTGCCCTTCTATCTAGACCACACTGGACATATCCTTGAGATATGACGTGTCCTCATTTCTTATACTCTCTCTCTCTCTACCTCTATTAACATACAACAAATGCAGCAGTTGCATTTCAAATCAAATGGGTGAAGTACATAATTGTTGCATCAATATTTTCAACAAATGTCTTGAATGCAGTTCGATGCAAGGAATTTAAGTTTTAATTTTTATTAAAATAGTTTAAATGACGACAAGCCGAAAGAAACTGTTGAAAAGAAATAAAAGTCTTGAAATATTTTCTTTTTTCTCTACAATGAAACGTCACAAATGCCATGAAATAAATTCGCATAGTTTAAGGAAAGACACGATTGGAATGAAAAATAAAAACTAAACTTCTGAAAGGCGTAAATTGCAATAAAGTAAGGAATTTTTATTTATTATTTATTATTATACTCTTATCCACAAAAAGTGGAAAAAGGTATATCTAAGCTAACATTCCAGTTTTAATTTCTACAATATCCATTTTCGAGCCCATAAAGAATATATATTCTGAGTCCTTTCTTCGATTAAGCGATGTCTGTCTGCTTGTCCGTGTTAGTATTGAAATCTATTTTGCCAAAGTACTAGATGAGCTAGAGAAAATTTAAATACGCCAAACGATCACACATAGTGTCGAAAGAGTTGCAATATCGGTCCATGTCCGTCGAGGCAGTAGCCTTAAAATACGCCTGCCTTTAATTTTTCCACATCATTTGGGAGAATGAAGTAACTCCAATAAAAAAATAAAAAAAAAATATGGGGCGATGGAGAATCAAAAAATAAGAAAAATTATATCAAGTGAAATAAAATTTCCGCTTGCCTCTAAAATTTTCATAAAAAAGTTTTATCGTCAATATGGTGAATATGGGTATACTTTAAAAGGTTTTGAAGAGATCTTTGAGGAAATATTTAAATTTTTAAAAATTCTTAATTCATTAAAAGCCGATGACATTTTTATGTAAAATTGTGTGCTTCACTAAACTAGATTTACATACATAGTGAAGGGTTTACAGGTTTGGCATAGCGGATTATATAGCACTCTTTCTTGTTTAAATATAATTTTATTTTTACTTTAAAAAGAAATTTCTATACCAGATGATTTGAACGATAACCATAAATTTAAAATATTTGTCTTTAGGTCGAGGGACTATTTGAATACAACATGCAATCACTTTGCATAATTTATTTATTAACAAAACGGAAATTTTTATTAAAACTTTTTTGCCCATTGGTCTACTATACGAATAATCAAACGAAGCTCGAAATAAAACTTTGAAAAATATAAGGGACTATTTTCGAGAAAATGCAGCTTTTGTTTAGCATTGGTCCAAATATTTCAATCAGGCTATGGATTCGATTAAACATAGTGATTGTAGTAATATTAATAACGAGATATAATGATATCTTTGATAAAAACTACAATGACAACAAGTGTCTTTTGATATATATATATATCTGTATATTTTTTATTTTAAAAAAACTTCATCCATTTTTATTTGAAATCCAATTGTTTTTTTTTTTTTGTTGTATCTAAAAGTAAAGGGTGCTTTCTTAAGCCGAAAAATTTTTGAATTGTTAAAAATATAACAAAATTTTTAAATCTCTAAAAATGGTTTCGGACATACGGCTACAGCAACTGTTCCTAACACAGGTCATTTTGCACGCTCAATTTTGAGCTACGTCTTCGAGTGTTACGCTAACATATGAATATATAAATAAAATTTGAATAATTAAAAATTACTACACTCTCAACAAGTTTAATTGGAGGGATTCGAAATTGGTCTAAAATTTCCTTGTAACAAAAATGTCAATGTTCTTATTGAAAAATTAAAAGCTTGTTTTAGCACTTCTTAAAATATCTTTTTTTTTTGTCGGAAATTTTATATTGGTAAAAAGGAAGGACAGCCGGACGTCATTCAAACGGCTTCGCTTTATATAAGGATCAAAAATATATACACTTTATGGGAGCGAAAATGTATGTTCTAGAAATTACAAATGGAATGACAAGCCTTTATGTACACTTTCCACCTGTGGTGTAGGGCTTAATAAAAACTTAAGCCTGATAACTATAGTTAATTTATAACAAATTTAAAAGTAGATTAAATAATAATTAAAATTACACAGCCAATAAATAATTTTATAACTAAATTTTTAGTTCTTCTTATAATAAATTTTAATCATTTATATTTATTATTCAATTTACTCAAATTTTAAAAGCCACTTAAAACAGATTTATTTCATTTAAATATTTGGCTATAATCAAAATAACCATAAACACAAACATTCAATTAGTTTAAAGATTAATATCTTAACAAAAATCGATTTTTAACTCAAGCCAAACAAACCACGTCAATTTGTGTGACTGACATTATTTATAACTCGTATATCTTGACACTTCTAACATAACAACTGTACATATTTGTAACAAGACCTTAGATCGGGATAAGAGGGTCGGACGCATTTGTGGCGTTTGACAATTGACAATTGACGTTGACAAATTTTAAATTTCTGATTTTAAAGTACTTTTTAAATATTTGTAAACGTTTTTCTGTGTTTTTCCTTTTTTACTTATTTATTATTGTAAAGGCCACACAAAGGCTCAAGTTTTTTTTTAATATTTAAAAAAACAACATCAAAACCCAAATTTTCTAACAAATTTAGAGTTAAAATACGAATGCAAATAAAAGAATAAGTTAAAAAATAAGGAATTTTTGTGATTTAGGTTTTAACATTCCTATTAAATATTTTAGGCTTGAGTACACTGCGAGAAATTATTGGAATTAATTAAAGTTCGATGATATTTTTATGTTAAGAAAGGAAAATTATTTTGTTAGATTCTTCGCCTGATTCGATATGACTTTCACTAATTTAAATGATAATAACAGGGCTAGGTTTGGTTTAAAATACAAATTTTTTTTATTTAATGATTTTCATGGGTGGGCTTCCGATGTTTGTTTTTTTTTTTTTTTGACAGTCTAAAACTTTATTGTGACATATTGAAAGAGAATTAAAAAATAAGAAAAAAAAAAACATCAAGTGAAAATAATTGGCGCTCGCCCCTATCCTAAATTACGGGCCTCTGAATTTTAAAAATATCAATATGGGAATCGTTTTAAACATTTTGAAGAGGTCTTTAAGAAAATATAAAAGCTTAAAAAAAATGTTTAAGCCATTAAGGGCCGATGTCATTTTTATGTATTTTTTTAAATTCTTAATTATCTGCCACCTCTATATATTTTTTGGTTGGAGTTACTTCACTAAGCTGGATTTAGATAAATGGTGAGGGGTATATAAGATTTGGCAAACATCGCAAGAAATTTAATTTATTTCACACCCGAAATGTGCTTTTTGGTTTTTAGTCTAATGAATTGTTTACCAACCTCAGACTGAACCAAACATTTTACAGAAGTCTAACGAATTACTGTAGTGGAGGGAAACAACATTAATTTTAAATTAGTTACGTTGACAGTTAAAACAGTATTTTTTAAAATGATAAAAAAATACATTTTACTGAACTGTTGATAAGTATTGACCCACATTCATTTATCATATGCTCACAACATGATAAATGACGATGCACAAATAAACAGTTGTTTGTCAGACGGTCACGCTTATCCTGTATTTGTTAAGTCAAGTTTATTTTTTTCTACATTTTTTGTTGAAAACTTGAAAAACTACATTTTTAAGGATGAGCTTGTTTGGCAGTGACATGGCTATAAAAGTAGCATTTTCTGGACAAAATAAAAAGCTAAAAATAAACCTTCTCACTTCTTTTACTTTCTTCCTTTCTCTTAAAAGGTAGCAGGGTCATGATACTAGATAATTTAAAAAAGAACTAGGAAGTGTATTTCAAACTAAATGAGTGATTTTTTGCTACTTTTCTTCTCATCAAAAGCACGTAATTTTTGCATCCGTATTGTCAACAAATGTTTTTAATGCAGTTTTTTTTTTTGCAAGAAATTTTAGTTTTTTTTTTTTTCTTTAAATAGTTTCAATGATGACAAGCCGAAAAAAACTGTTAAATGAAAATAAAAGTCTTGAAATATTTCACTTTTTGCAATAAAACGTCATGGAAACTGTGAAATAAATTCAAATAACTTGAGGGAAAATCTAGTTGTGATGACGTATATACCTCAATGAGGCAAATTGCATTTAAAAAGAATACAAATTTTTTTCCCTTGCAAAGTGAATAAAAGTTTTTTAGGTGTAAGAAATGTTTATACAAGATAATTTGAATGATAATGCTAAATTAAAAACATTTGCATTAAAATAGAAACAGATTATTTGGGTACAACATGCACTTGCGTAAATTATTTCATTTATAATTTATTTGTTCACGGAACGAAAATTGTTAATAGCCAGAAGCTCAAAATAATACTTTGAACAAATAGAGAATTTCTTTCAAGAAAGCGCACTCGCGAGAAATCTAATCCTTCTTTCACTTGCTTTTATTAAATTATGATCTTAATATTTCAAGCATAAAAAAGTTGCCAGAGCTGGCTATTGATATAATTAAACGGGATGATTATGGTGATAATAAAAACAATATGTAATAAAGTCTTTGAGAAAAATAACACTGCTATTAATGACGAATACTAAGTACAACAAAATGGTTTTTGATATTTTTATTTGCATTTTTTGTAAAAGAAATGCCTGGTTTTTAGTAAAAATTGAATTTTTAATTTTTAAGCCTGTTAGAATATCAAATTGTTATTATATTTTCAAGAAATAAAATCCAACGATGCCGTGTTCTTGTAAACTGCTTCAAATGGTAAATTTTTCGGGATGAAGGGATGTTCGTAGTGCCTGTCGTGAACTGTTAAGCTAAATAGGAGACTTATCGCTGAACATGATTTGGCGGTAACTTGATAAATTAAATTCCTGACTGATTTTTAAAGTAAATGTAGAGATGATTTGACAGGTAAACTGAGGATTAATGTTGAAATGTGAGTGCAGTATGATAGTTTGTTTGACAGATAACTTTTCGTAAGTTCCGTCGGGCTTAAAAAACACCCTTTTGTTAAAAAGGGACCTGTGGAAACTAATAGATATAATTAGTATTTATTACCATTAATATTCTCTACACCATCTTTCATTTAAATTTAGAAAATTCCAAATGAAATTGTAAATTTTGTATTTTAATTTAGAAAATTCCAAATAGAAAATTTAAAAAATACTTATTGTAAATTATTATAAAATATTTTTCAATAAATAATAACATACATTGGTTCATCATGTATTATTAAACTGGATAGCTGTAGGGGTTTGATCGAACCTGATGTCGCAAATGAATGCGTCAAAAGGCTTTTTTGATAGTTGGAAATTGTTAGGTAATTAATTTTAAAAACGCTCCCTGCCCTGTCGTCTGGAACTTTGTTTTTACAACTTTTTAGCTGCGCTTTTATGATCTTGCCCTTACTCACCCATGCTTAACCCCATTCAACTTATTTGGTAAATTATAAAAAGTAAGGAAAAACAAAGATTAATGTAGGCCCCCTAATGCAGGAGAGCAGCGGCATATTTCTTTTAAAAAAGATAATCAATTTTTAAAAACATGTATGAAATAACTTATTAATTGCAGTAGAACTATTTAACCAACCTGCTCGGGATTCGGTCAATAATTCACATACATTTGTATAAATATTTTTTTACGTATCAATTATTTTAATAAATTTTAATTTGTTAATTTAGTAAAAATAATGTTAATTTCTAATTAAATTTTTTCAATATAAAATTTAACTTCTAAATTTAATTTGGAATTTTTCTAATTTAAAATAAAAATTTCTAATTGAAATTCCTAATTTCAATTGGAATTTTCTTAATTTCAAATGAATATTCTTGATTTTATTTGAGTTTTTCCCCATTTCAATGAAAAATGGTGTAGTTTTACTTGCATATTTACAGATTGTCTGATAGCATACATTTTTTTTTAAATTCTTATCTTTAAAATAATTGAACCAACGCAAAGAAAAAAGTTTTGGCACCTATTAATAGATTTATTGATTTTCAGATTGATTAAATTATTTACTGAATGGGAAAATAATTAGGAAATAGTTTCCCTCTTTTTTAGATTAATTTTTTAATTATTTTATTTAACAATTAATTAGTTATTAATTATATAATAGAGTCAATTAAAATTTTATTTAAATTGATGTTGAAAACTAATAAATCAATTAAAAGGTGCAAAAAATTTTTTTCTGCAATAAGTTTTCAAATCCTAGGCCAACAGTGCTACTTAATTAAATCCAGCAAAAGCTAGACAAAAGATAAACACCCCTATTCTGCGTTTTGATTAAGTCTGCGTATTCAGTTCCGTTGCGATCGTAAATTGGTATTCTATAGAAAAACGGAATCGAAAGAAAAAGAACACGACAACAATGTTTACAAAATTAATAGCATCACTGTGGAATGGGGAAATGAAATAGCAAAATAAACAAGTTTGTTACCATTTTCATAAACAAATGTCAAATTTAATCCAAGAAGTTGTATGCTTACATATTTAAAAATAATTTCTTGATGAATTTTAATAAAAAAATTGTTAAAAAAAATAAAAAAATATAAAAACAAAATAAAAATTGGTTGTTCATGGCAACTAATTTTTGCGCTTGCGTTTTTTTGGAGCACCTAGTGCATTGAGGATTCTTGCACCTTCCTCTCAGAACGCTGCTGCTTCTTTCTTTTTTCGCTGGTGGTATCCACATGTAATGTCTGCTTTAGATGCCATTACATCTGCCAATTGTTGGTTTTGACACGTAATACATAAAAAACACATCAGATTCGGGTACAAAAATTAACAATTTAAAACAAAAGAAAATTTATTTTGTTAAATAAATTTAAAAAACTAAATGTAAGTGTTTTTAACCGTTTCTGAACATTTTATCTCATTTTCGACTTAAATTTTTTCAATTTTTAACTTTTTAACTAAAAAAAACACAAATAAAGAAAGGAGGGGCTTAGCAAAAAAACTGAGAAAAACAGAGCTCCGATCGTAATGCCGAATACATACAATCAGAAAAAAACTGAGCGGAATTGAAACGCAGAATACCAAAGTAGTCAAACAGATTTCTTAGTATGCTGCGCGTTAGGGATTGGAATGTGTTGCAAGTTTCTTAAGTTGTATTATTTCATGTTATTCAGTTTCAGCCTTTACCGATAGCCCTTCTAAATCATTGTGGTGGTTTGAAGTTTTTAAATACCAGTGCGCTGCGTTGATCATTTTTAAAATTTTATTTCGATACATTCGAGCTTTTCTAACTTTGAAGCTTAGGCTGTACTTCATAATTAAAATCCCTAACATCCTGCAGAATTTTATATTACACAATAATGAAAAAGTTTTTAGTCTAGGCTGAATGTCGAGTTTCTCTTAATGAGAAAGTTCGTTTTTTCTGCTTTGCTTCTATAACATTCTATTTTGTAACAAAAATTAAATTGTTTTAGCCGCAAAATAATTATGATACCCACAATATGTTGGAAGAAAATAAATTAATATGAGTTTTGATTAAAGTTTTTATAATTTAAAAAAATTTTCTCAGCGGACTAAACATAGACTCAACACTGCATGTTTCTTTAATTAAATATCTAAACAGAGAACTCAAAAAATATAGAGTTTTTTTCAAACAGCAAAAAAGGGATTTAAAAAAAACTTCTAATTTGCATTTTGTTGCCATGACTTATGGTTGTACCTCGTCAACTAGTTTTTCCATGTAAAAAAAAACCCCAGTAAGCCAATAAAAATCATTGAAAAGAATTTATCTTTTTAAAATAATTTATTTTCAGTAACATTCTTCATTCAACATTAATAAAAATTTCATTTGTTTTAAATTTCATGATGTGAGTGAATATCGATAACTTTTTTGTCTATTTAAATGGCGAATTGTTTTACAATGTTCCCATTTATTCTTCAATATTATTTTGTAAAAAAAACAAGAATCGATGACATATTTTAGTAATCCGGATTGTATTTTATATAAATCCATTGCTAAGCTTTTCAAATATTTAAACAATAAAATAAATCACATTTAAATAAAATGGACTTATGTTTAAATGGAATGAATGATTATTTGTTAAAGTCACTAATTGAATAAAGTTTGATTATTTTTAGTTTTATAGTATTTGTCCGCGTTTGGTTTTGTTAAATTTGCTGTTGTAAACGTTCAAGATTTTGTTGTGCGACATCTGATTTTATTTTCTAAAGAATTAAGTATTGTCATGGTAATTAATATTAATTTGTTGAAATGCATGAAAATGTAATTTTTGTACTTAAAATTATTCAAAGATTTTGTTTAAATAAGTTTATATATATATTTTTGTTTATTATTCTAGTTGCAGGTGGTTTAAGTCCCTGACTATCCTTTCTAATCACACAATTTATTTTTAAGAAAATCATTAAAAGAACTCTGTCTTATTCAGAAAAATCTTAAGAAAATATGTGCTTAGGTGCAATGCAGTTATAAGAAAAGCGGCAACTAAATACGGAACTCAGATCCTACAGAAACTACTGTAAAATTATGTCACATATGCACTTCTTATGTCCACCATTATTCATTTTCAAAACACGTGAAATTATTTTTCTAATGATCTCAATACCTGAACTGAAAGCGAGTCGCGGCACTTTTCCTTTTATAATATTTCTATGGAAGCTTCTTATAAAGAAATAATCATATAGACCGATTATCCTTGTATTAAAAGTGTAAAAACTGTCTGAGAAAATGTAAAAGAATAAACTAAATCCTATTCTGAGTGAGAAAGAAAATATTACGAAAGATCAATTTAGATTTACTAGGCAAAAAAGCATTAAAGAGGAAAAGCTATGATGGTTAGCAAACTTTAACAAAATAAGCCTTGAGGGAGCTTTTCCTCCTTGTTTTTGTTTTTAAAAAGTACCATAAAAAACTCATTACCTGTTTAAAAGTTTATAAAGAAAGAAGTAGAATTTTATTGCTTTTCGAAGCCACTATTGCTGGGTAGTATCTTGGGACCATGAAGAAATAGGAAATAAAATTAAAATACGTAAAATAATAAGAAAATAATAAAATAGCCAAAATATACAAATATAGTATTCAAAATTCGCAGAGAATCACGAGCTCGTAATCGAAACATTACCGAGATTTGGAAAGGTAAATATGGGCATTTCACTGGTTAATTCCAATATGAAGCACTGCCTTTGCTACGAACTTAGAAAAAATTCAGAGGACCCAAGATTAATTCTCTGAATAATTTCTGCATCACGGAACTCAAACAGTTCTTTTTTTAAACCTAAAGCGTAAAGAACGTATCTAAGAAAACTTGAAATACTTTTCAACGTCCTAGGCAGCATTATAATAGACTATCACAGGTACATTCTACTAAGAATAAAGGCATTTACTCTTTGTTTATAACTGAAGCCTCTAAAATTTAAAAAATTTGTGAAACATCAATATGGATATCATTTTAAAGCTTTTGAAAAGATCTTTAAGGAAATACAAAAATGATGTTTATGATTAATTTGTACCAAAATAAATGTCTACATTTCACTCAATTTTAAATTTAATTTTTGGACAAACTATGAGTTATAGTGGAAGTGCCTATTAACTAAGCCAAAAGGTTCAGTATAAAGAGCGTTACATATAGTTTAACTCAGAAAACTAGGTCGTTCATGAACTACATAAACCGATGGGCTAAATGCCGACTTTTAATTTAATCATTGCAATCCAGCCAAATTATGATCTCACGAAGGAAAATATACAAGAATGTGACCCAACAGTATAAACAACGAATTGCATATTTTTATTTAATTATTATACCCAGCAGAAGTTAAATAAAACTATAATGACAAAAAATCCGGAATTCTTTTTAAAAAGAATTATATAAATACTTGTGGTCAAGGCTACTAAATAAAATTATCTTTTATATTTTATAACTTGTTCTCTTATTTTCATTTTTAGCTTTAGCAAGTGAAGGAAAAATTATAATCAGTATTTTATAAAATGTACTTTTTAAGTAAAAATCTAAAAAAGCAAAGTAAGCATAGAGAGTATCTCACCCTCCTTTTCTTCATTTATTAATAAAGAATTCCGTTTTAAAATTCTGCAATCACACTGTCATTTCGATTAAAAAAATTCAGTCAATTTGGATAGTACTTTTAATTTATGGAACCCTAATAGCTACACACTAGGAACTTACGATGCTTTTGCTGCTACCACAGGATTTAATTTAATAACAAAATGAGATTAAAATTGAGGAAAAATTTTAATACATAAAGAGTTTTAAAAATTAAAGAGTGATGCATAGGAAACATTTATTTTTCGTAAACTGCAATAGACAGATGCTTTTAATTTACATTGAGTTTTTGCTTAATATAATAGCAGGTATAAAAATAAAGTTGGTATTTAAAGGGTGTCTCTAAAAGGACGTAATTATGAAGTTAATTATTTTATCTCTCCATTCTCAACAAAATAAAAGAAAATGATAAATTACAAAATTAAAGGGTTGTCCAAACATGGTTTGAAATCCTTCATTAATAAGTCAAGTAAAGGTTTGTGAGGAGGAATATTTTCTATTTATCAGGATGAAAATGTGGTGTATAGTTGGCCTTAAGCCAAACAAAATATATAAATTATTTATCAATGAAATATTTTAGGCTTCTCATGAGAACAAGTACATATTAATGCAATAAATTTAAAAGCAAAGAGATCAAATCTTGTTTGCAGTTTTGTTTTCTGTTGGTAACCTTTTAATGTGAAACAAGTAAGAGAGACATATTAGGCTATGTTGAATCTCGTTTACCTTCACCATTTATGCAAATCTAGTTTAATGAGCCAAATCTTTTATACACTTCAACAAAAGAATTGTGTATTTGTTTTTTATTGTAGTTTTTTTTTTTTTTTGCTTTTCTTTCTCTGATATAACGAACGATTTGTTTATTTGTTACTTGGGGTTTGCTTTGTGGCAACTAGAGGATGGCTGGCTTCCCATGTCTTTTGTGACGGTCTTTTATACATATGAAAGGGCGTCTATTGACCCCTTTCTTCCACACAGGTCATCCTTTTTATGCATTTGTTATTTCGAATGAAATTTCATTTTTTTTATTGGAAGTGCAATTTTTTCAAGAAATTATAATTTTGGTATAATATTCGTGATAATATATATTTTGATAAAACTTACATCGTATAGTTTAAATCATTTTTTTTTTTGTATTTTCGATTTTTAATGAAATTTCTAATTGCAAAACAATGTTTTTTTTAGCAAGTTTAATATTTTTGGTGAAATGTTGGTGAAAATAAAACACTTTGGTAAAATTTTGATGGTTAAGTATTATTCCAATTACGTGGTAACTTATAGTTTTTTTCTGATAGTTCGGATTTCAATACAACAAATAAAAAAAAATATCAATCACCGATCACAGTATAAAAAAAAAACGTGAGGAAACTAGAGCGTTCCCTTTTCTATTGCACATTCCTCCTCCATTTATGGCCCAGTTTGCATAATTTCAGTAGCACCTCTTTCGAAACTATGTCTGACAAAATGTGGGTCATAAATTTATGGTAGCTCATCTGGAATTTCAAGCTGATCACGGAATAACACATGAAAAGATGGATATAAGGATAAAGAATATAAGGAAATGCAAATTATTGAAGCTACAAACGGAATGAAAAACTAATGCAAACCCCTTCCAACTGTGTTGAAGGGTATAATAAGTGCACCGCATATTAGTTCAAGTTTAGAAAAAAAAAATTCCGAAGTTATTTTGTATCTTGGAAACGTGCTGAAAGAAAACACTTCCTGAGTTTTTACAAATTAAGCAGATTGTAGCTTTGGCAACAATATATTTTTATTTCGCTCTAGCTTTTGTTTTTACTTTTGTCAGCATTTCTTAAAGAAACGATGAAAAAATGCCATGTTATAATTTTTACATTAAAAATAAAACAAAATTTACCCCAAATTTAAATTAACTTTTTACCTAGAAAATATATTTTGAACTTACAGAAACGCTATTTTTAATGCTAATGTAAATTGATATAACAAAAGTTTATTTGATTGATTTCCAATTGATCAGAAGCAAACGTTACTTTGGGGGCAATGTAAATTTAAATTATTTTAAAATAAAAACATACAAGAACTGAAATAAAATATAACTGATTATTAACCCAATAAATCAATTTAAAGGAAAATAAATAAAATGTTTTGTGATAAAAATTTAATTTTTATTTTTTTAAGAGTTATGTATTGCTACATAAAGCAAAAGAAAGAAAGTTTTTTGCTTTTCGTGCTCTACGAGGTCAGCGTAATTATAAAGAAAAAAATTAAAATTTTCCAAATTAAACTGATTCAATAGAGATTGCAACCACAAAAATTATTTATAAATTTAAAACATTAACACTTTGCTGATAAAAGATTAAAACTATAAAAAATGAACTGACCGTAAACTTAACCATCAAATTTAAATACCAAAATAAAAATCAAACCAAAAAAATATATTATTTATAGTGGCATTTTGTTGGATAATTTATTTAAAATAAATATTTATATTTTTTATAATTTTTTGAAAGCATTGTGTTTTTAATAATGTTTTTTCTAATGCCTTCTCCAGAATTTAAAGATGTTTTGAATTTATCAGTTTATATGTTCTGTTATTATGTTGCATCCATTATCGATTGAAAAAGATATATTTTTTGTGCCTTGTATTCATTAAGCCAAATTTTTTAACTGTCAAAATTCGATAATTCTGCCAAAAACTTTTACAATATTCATTACTTTATAGAAATTGAAAACGTAAAAATATTACCAAGCAATTCATTATTGAAATTAATTCTTCTTTTGCCATTTTTTGCATTTTATCAAGAAATATTATTGTGATTAATGTTTTTAAGCTTCTTTCTTGTACATTTACTTATTTCTATTTCTAGTTCATTTTTTTGTTTTGTATTAAAAGCAATGAATTGAAAGAATTTATTTCTTCATTAAGAATTTCCTTCATGGAAATAACAAAGGCAAAAAAAAAAAATATTGCCGAGGAAAAAGAATTCCTTTAAATGTAAGAATTTTTAAACTCAGCTTTCTTTTAGCCCTTATGACTTTTATTGATATTTGTTTTTTATTTTTTCTTTTACCTTAAATCATAAGACTAAAGCAAGGAATTAACCTACACAAATTTTACCGTGTTTATTTGCTACTTAAAAAAAGAAAATTAAAAAATTGTCCCTTAACAAATGAAATTTAATTAAGTTAATATTTTTTTAATAACATATTCCAAAATATGCTATTAATAAAATTTAATTATATTCGTCCAAATAAAAATCAATTAAACATTAACAGATGCGTACATTTGTATATATTTTTAGATTTAGGCAACCCTAATCACATCTTCATATTGTTTATTTCTTAAGTCGTTAGTATGGCTGCTTATGGGGTATTACTTAAGCACCAGTAGGCAAATTACGGCATTTGATATCGATCGATATTTCTATAGATTTTAAATGTAAACTTCAATCGATATCTAATGCCATAATTTGCCCCCAGGTAATTTAGTAGTAATTCTCACTGGAGCTCAAAGTTGGATCATTATCACCTAGATTTCTGCTAACCTTTCTTTTCGATCCTGCCCTGCATTAATATTTCAGTACAGTCTAAGTGTAGAGAACTGTCCTTAATTGTTACTTTAAATAAAAATAACTTTAATTAAACGTTAAAATTGAGTACATTTTTCGAAATTCTGAGAGCTTTGCAAAAATATGCTATGAGTGAGAAATTTAAAGTCAAAGAAACAGTACTAGAAAATGTTTTAACAATTACGTAGTTTCTGTGCGAAGGATTTTAATATTGGTCACGCATTTTGGTATCTGTATGTGTTCTTGAAGAATTGTTATTTAAGTATAAAGTTTAAGCAAAATCTAAATAAGAGCAGCTTTTATGATTTGTTGATTTTACGTTAAATCATGTTTAAGTTACATTAAAGGCAATGCGGTGTATAATCACTATTTATTATATCTCCAATATAACAGCCATACGCAACCGCAACGGGTCTTCAAACATGTTCTAAACATAATTTAATATATAAATAAATAAATCAAGAGAACATTAAAAAAAGACTATCCTTTGACTGAGTTTGGTATAAATCTCTTTAATTTGGCATTATTACAAAAAAATTAGGAAAAAGATTCTAATTTTTTTGTTCATAAGAAAAATATTATAAATTAACTCAACAATTGTTGTCATAAAAGAAAAAAAAGCACAGACAAGATAATAAATTTAATTTGAAAACAGCAAAATATTTGTGCCATAAATACGGAAAAAAATAAATGTTAAAAATATACCAGTCAAAATATCCAAGATATTTATTTGCACACCTTTTCTTGCAAAAACAAAATTAAAAGCAACAGCAGCAGTGGCAGCGAGTGCGGCTGCGGCAGCAATTTAATTTATTTTTTTTATATCCAACAATACACACCTTCTTTAACAGTCTTCACCCATCGTATTAATTCATCATTCTAAACAGCGAAAAGTCTTTAAAGGAAACCAACAAGCGAAATCACGATAAAACACCAAAAAAAAAAAAACCGTATCATTGCAATATTTATTTATTTAATTTCGCTTCTACCTTTTTTAGATCTTATTTACTTATTACCACTCTGTAAGTTAAGTCCATGATGTTGAGAGCAGTAATCAATTTATGGTTTATCCAGTGACGTTGGCAGAATAAAATAAATTATTACAAACGAAAAGCAGCGAAAAATAAAATGAAATTATAAAAACAACTTAACTGTTGGATAAACACAACAAAACGACAGACAACATAAAAGAACAAAAATATAGTTGGCAAATAAATAACAAAAAAAAAAAAAATCTCTAATTTTAGTGTTTGGCAACATCGACTATAAAATATCTCTAATATTAATAGAGAAATATAGTAAAGTCCTTCGTATAAATATAGCTAAATCAAGTAAATTTTAAATCAAATCTATACACGACATATACATTAATAGAAATTATTTTGTAAAAACTATTGATAAACAAAATCTATTAATTTTACCAATAAAAAGTTAAGGAATCTAAAAAAACTATTAAAAAATAAAGGAGAAATTTTTTACTTTCATTTTCTTTAATTTTATTAAAATTGAAAATTGAATTTTGAGGTCATCAAAGAAAGAGGCACACAGAAAAAAAATCTTATAAAGTTAAAAAATTGGTTGAATTAAAAACTATTTTTTTAACCAAAATTCCAAAAGAAATAAACACAGAAAAGTGTTTTTGTAGATTTTAATAGTTTTATGTACTTTAAGATTCTAATTTAGTTAAATTGTTAAATTAATTTTTTTTTCTTTGAGTCGAAGGCCTTAGTTGCGCGTACTCTTTTTTTCCTTTGTTATATAATATCATTTATTGTATTATATAATTCTAATAAAATAATATAAAAAAAATAAAAAATTAAAAAAAATTTTTTTTTCTTGAATCATTTATATATTTTATTAAAGAACAAAAAAATATATTTTTAATTACATAAACAATGGAATTTATTTAAACTTAAAAAAATTTCAGTCCGCAAACAAATGAAATGTTTAAACATATTTTTGATTTGTTTTGACTAGTTTTTCTAAATTTTGAAGACACCAATAAAGTTTCTGCAATACTTTAACTTTTAAGCCACTATTTGCCCAAGCATTAACGGAAAATAATGCCAGTGAAATTAAAAGATAATAATCTTGTGTTTTGGATTCCTTTAAAGCTCTTTATATAATAAAGATGCATTTTATTGTAAATTAAATAAACTTTAGTAAAACTATAAGCAAATTTAACTATTAGTTTTTTTCAAATCTCCTCATTATAACTCTGTAACTACTTTTTTACAATTGTTCTTATAGGAAACTTTTTTTCGTTTGTATGGTAAATTACTCAATAGGTTTTTTTTCTTTAAATGAAACCTTCATTTTCCCGTATTTAAATAAATTTTTATTTTAGTGTAACGATTGCTGCCATTAAAAAAATACTTTTTTGCATTTTACCAATTAAAAAAATATATGTACAATTACAAATTTGTTGAATTTTTAAGCGACTTACAAAAAAAGAAAAAGTTTATCAATTCATCTGAATGTTGCTTTTATTTTTAATGTTTGTGCCTGCATAACCCAGTCATTTTTAAACCGATGTAAAAATGATTTCTTTATTTGAAATGCTGTACTACAGATTGGTCCCGTTTTTAAAAACAGTTCATAATTTAAAAAACTAAAGGGTGTCCCCATACGACGTACATATTTTTTGTGTGTATTATTAAACTCGCAACTTTTTGAAAAAAAACATAGGTGATATAAATTGAATTATATGTCCTATCTTCTGAACCGTTATAGAAAAATGCTTCAAATTTGGACAGAATATCGAATATTATTATCGTTATAGCAAAATAATTCAAAGATATAGATTTAAGGGGTCACCAATAATTTATTTAATTTAATGTATACGGCCACAACTTTAAACCGCTATAGACAGCCTGTTGAAATTTCTAAAGAACCTGTATTGGTTAGTCCACTATGACAATAATTATGACCCAGAAATAAATTTCAAAAAAGGTAATCGAGTGTGGAATTAAGCATTTTTGGTGAAAGGACTTCCCAACAAGATTACCAATTATTGAGAACTAATTACAATGATTATTACAGGAAATAATAATAATCATAAGTACGAATTTTAAGGTATCCCATTTTAAACTTAAAAAACTAGTTTAATTTCTAATGTAATGTGTTTTATAAGCGAGTAACAAGAGTTTGCAATCACAAAAGTAAGTCATTATATGGCAAGTACTTTTTAAGGTTATGTCGAAGTTAAAAGGCCTCCCAATAGTTTATGTAGTTTTACCTATATGGCCCTATCTTTCGATCCGCTATGTAGACAATTTCGAAAATAAAACAGGCTTTGTCTGGTATGTGGACAGACGTATTGCTAAGTCCGCTATAAATAAAAATATAAAATTTCGGTTTGGAAACTAAAGGCTGTACTAATTGTGAATATTACTTGATATGCGTGGTAAAACTTTTGAATCATTAAAAACAGGGTAGCTGAAATATGTTTTGAAGAAGGTTTTTTTTCCAAGAATTAATATTTTTACAGCTGAACTTTTTCCGATCTTCTGCTTTTTACTTTGTTATTATAAGCAATAAATCGATGACAGCTTATACCATGACCACAAAAGTGAAAAAAAGTTATAACTAAGTTTGTCATTCCGTTAGTAGTTTCTACAATATTCATTTCCGAACCTTTAAAGTAGATATATTCTGAGTTCTTCTGCAAAGCATAGTTGATTGAGCGATGTCCTTTTGTCCGTCCATATTAGTATTGAAATCAACTTTGCCAAGGCAGCAGATGAGCTAGAGAATATATTTTGCTATTGAACAGGTAAATACAACCTCGAACAAAATTTTTAAACCACGAAAATTATTAAAACACTCTTAAAAACGAAAAACACTGACAGATGTTTACACTTAACTATCAAAAAATAAAAGACGAAAATATTAAAACTATATACCTTCAAGAAACATGAGAGGTATCAAGCAATCTACCTTTATAATAACACATCCTACTTGGGTCCATTAATTTGTCCCTTTGCACCGAAAGTATGATAACGGAACTTGTGATTATATTACGCACAAAAAAACAAGATTTTGTATTCGCAAGTATTTTATGTTAAAAATTTAATATTTGAACTCCAACTTTTCAATTTAGTTAAAAAACATGATTTAAAAATGACACGAATATTTATTCCTTCATTACATAGAAGGAGGATTGCAGGATCTCACGGGCATTTTTGGTCTAAAAAAGGGAACATTTTTATAGTGCAACGGTAAATGTTACTAAAATTATTTGTTCTCGAGTAACATTTTGCATTCTTTTTTTTTTTTTAATAATTTTTATAAACCCACGTAAAATAGTTTTATTTAAGATTTAAAATTGTTAACACCAATAATATTAAGTTCTCAACAAAATAATTATAAAATTATTTTTGGGTCCAAGTTTTTTTTTTTATAAACGGCCAAATTTCATTCGGTTACATTCATCTGTTTTTTCTCTACTTAAAATATTAAAAGTGGTTAAGCAGTTGATAAACTTATAATACTTAAAAAGAAACTAGTAGTTTTCTAAACATGGTGTTATTTTCAAGCTAACATTTTAATTAAATTTTAGTGATTTTTTAAAGCATTTTATCCTACACTCGTATAGTTAGAAAAATCAAGCGAATGTTGTTAGTTAAATGTACACGAAACTGTAATTAAGGTAAAACAGAAACCTGCCGGAATTCGGATACTTTTAAGCAACATTTAACGAACTTGTTTTTTATTTATGGATTTGTTCTGCTTCTCATCAAAGAAATATTTTTCGTTGGCGTGTATCCGTTATTTCGTATGCATGTTTTAGTCTGCTAAAAACCTTACAGAAACTTTTCTTTCAGAGATTGTTTTTTTGTGCAGAAGTTTTATAGTTCTTATAAAAATTTTGGGTTGAAGAAGAATGGCTTTTACCTTAATAAAACTCCCTTTCACTAATCAGCGTAATATTTTCTATTTTTCCTTTCTTATTTTTCAGATTTCTTATTATGTAGACGTAAATTGTTGAAGAAAAGATTTTTTTTTTAATTTATTAGAATGTAAAACAAAGGAACTACATTTCGCTAAGTACCTAGTAAGCAAACTTTTATGCTGTTCAATATTTGATCTACTGTGCTTAATTAGGAAAGAACAAAGTCATGTCTTATCTGCAACAAGAAGTGTATCCATGCAAAAGTAGACAAAAAAAATAATGTGAGAAAACGGGATTGCAGTTGGTAATCATGTTTCTAATGACCTTTAAAGAAAGAAGCTAAATACTTAGAACTAAGCTCTCTTTAGGTATTTTTTCCTAATTAGCGTTTGTAATCTTAGATTCAAATAATTATTGGAAGATTCGAGAAAAGAACACTGAACACTAAGGCAAGAACAGACAAGAACAGACAAGAACAGCCTGTTAATTTACGATAATTATTTATTTTTTTAGCTAATTGATCTGGTTTTGTTGAAATTGGCATAAGTTACGTTAAAAAAAAACTAAGCGAATAGTAAATTTAATGAGCTTTAGATACCTTCTCTCCAAAGTTACAATTACAATAAAATTTTAGGTTGAATAAAATAAAAAACGGTTCTATTGTTCAATTTTATCGCGGAAATAATTCTTTTAAAAGTGGAATAATTCTATTCCGAAGAAGTATAACAAAAACAACTTTCTTATTACAATTATTACTGTTACTTCAGTATACGTTACTGGATGATGTTATTTATTTACTGTTAGTAAATTAAAAACAACCAGAGTTTTCATTTGCGCACACATTTTTCACTCAGGCGCACATAAAAACAAACGCATGCACATGCGTAAGATCAATATATTATATTTACTAACAGGTCATTTATTTCGACAGAGATTTTTGCAGTTGTGGATACAGCATTAAAGAAATGCAAAAAAGGCTTATCAAAAATCGTAAACTTTTTCTTAACCAAATCACTCTAATGACAATATCGCACAGAAAAAAACCATATTATATAAATCTAGTTTAGAAAAATCTATTTTAGAAAAGTAACTCCAATCAAAAAAGCATATATTTGGGAAAAACATTTTTAAGTACTAAATATATATAATTTTACATAAAAACCATCGGCTCTTAATGGGTTAAGTATTTCAAAAAAATTTAGTATTTTCTTAAAGATCTCTGGAAAAGCTTTCAAATCATACTCCTGAAATTAATAATTTGAAATTAATTTGGAAAATATGGACAATTCCAGTTTTCTCTCTTTTTTTTCTTATTTTTTATTCTATCGCCCCATAAATTTGTTTTTTTTTTCTTTTTTTTATTTGAGTTACTTTATTGTTTTAAATGATAAAGAAATATTTGAGATAGGCGTGGTGCTTCCCCGCTGTGTCGAAGGATATGAATCGATCTTGCTAATTTCCACTAGCACATCTTTCGACGCTATGTCTGATCGATTAGCGTTTTTAAATTTTTGCTAGTTGATCTAGTGCCTTGGCAAACATAGACGGAAATCGCTCAATCAACGCCGCTTTGCATAAGAAGTTAGAATATATATTTATGCTGTTAGAAGAAAATTTAGCTTTAGTTTGTTTTTTTTTTTAAAGATCTTAACGAATCAATTTTCATCTTGTATTTTAAATATAACTGATAAATACTTTTAATAAATTTGGTTATTCGTGTAATTAAAAGCCTTTATTTTAACCATTAATTTTTACATAAAAATTCATTTCACTAAAGATTATGTCTATAAAAGTAAGAATTAAAATTTGATCCTGTTTTTATTTTTTTTGTGTTATTTAAAAAAAAAATTATTAATTTCTTCAATGTATAACAAAAAAGAATTTTGCCACTTTCAAAAAACCCGATCAGTCATTAATGAAATCTTTTCATTAGGAAAATTATAATTATTAAAAACAATACTAGTAATAAAATAACATTAGAATTATTTATTATTCAATGCTAAGAAAATTGGCAATTAATACGTCATCTATTTAATTACTTCTATCTATGCTAAAATTATTTTAAAAATATCATAAGATAATATCAGAGTAAATGTAAAATTTTAATTTAAAATAATTTCATCCAAAAATAAAATTTAAGAAAAAACCAACTCTGAAATTCTCGTGCTCTCAATGTATTATATTAATAACTATCCTTATAACTATATTTATTTATATATCGCCTGCATAATTTTAAAACAGCTGTTCTACAAATGTAATAAATCGTAAAAAAATCAGCTCAAGAAACTTAAATATAAAATAAATAAAGAAATAAATATGATTTTGATGTAAAGTAAGAAGGAAAAGGAAATTTTATAAAAAAATAGTGCTCTATTTAATAAGAATCATAAAAAATAATAAAATAACACTTTATCAAAGCTTAATTCATTTGCAAGAAATTTTTATGGAAGCTAATTTGTCTCTTTATATCAACTTTTAGTCCATTTATTTTGCGACAGTTAAATTTGATCCACTTAAGTTGATTTTCTTTGTCTTCTGTTTTTTATTGTTTGTTATTGTTTTCTTAAAAATTATTTTTAGGATTTCTTTAATTGGGTAAATGTAAATATGGCTTTGGTATTTCTTTCCTTTTTTTTTGTTTTTGTTAAATTAACGATATTTTTATTAGAAAAAAAACAAATAAATAAAAAACAATAGACTGTCCAAGAAATGCTACGAACCCTCATTTAATAGAGAAATATATGCCAAATTGGGTGAAGTTATTTCACTTGTTAATTGTAAATGCCAAGTTAAAAATAATTTAAAAATAAACAAATTGAAGCAATTTACCCTTCACCACAGGGACTGTCTAATGTTTATGGCAAATGCTTCAATATATCTTTATTTAACGCTTTACTCTCTGATATTTTTTAAACAAGTTTCTAAAGCCTCTTTTGATAATAACACTGTCACAATATTATAAGTTTTTACGATTTCCTTGCCCATGAATTAGAATTTTATTTACAATTATTGGCATCCTGGATAGACTGCAAAAAAAAAATTCAAAATTTCTCTAATTCCATAGTTGGAATCGCAGACGTTATAGGTAATAGTAAAGCGAATTTTCTCAAAAGGTTTTCAGCAAGTCCTGTAATGTTTACCATAAGTCGTATGTCATAAGCTTATTCCTTCTGCAATTAGACTAAAGTGCAACGAGGTGTTGGACTTTTTTTTGCTAAATAATACATAATAATTATAATAATTCATTTTGCCTTTTCCCGCTATTTTTTTTAACTATTTAGAAAACCTCAAGCTCGAATATTGTTTTTTCATACTTATAACCACAGAAAGGTCGAATAAACATCTAATATATACTATTTAGAAAACTTTTACGAAAACACTTGTTTGAGGTTACGGAAAATTGATTTTTTATATATTTTTTTTTTACTTTTGTTTTCAAAACTCATCTAAGAAATTTATATTGAGTTTATAATAAAAAACTAAGTGCTTTCAATACCAATTTTTCAGGCAAGTTGATTGTTTGTAATACAGAAACAACAAATTAATATTCCATTTTTTGACTTAATATAAATGAAAAGATTTCACTTTTACTATGTTATAAATCGTCATTTGTAATGATACGTGTAAGGAAATTGAATAAACATTTGCATTTTGTCAGGTATTTGTCTAATCTAACTGCACCTGTATAAAATTCTTCCTTCAGAAAAGCAAGTTTTTTTATGGATACCTGCATTTTTCAGTATGTGTCAACATGAGAGTAAGATAGGGTGGCATGTCGAAGTGTCCAAGAACATATGATCCATGGATTTTACGTTACACATTTGCTTTGAATAACGTCCTAATGTCTGTGGATATTGTGTCGTTTTTAGTATGGACATAGTGTCACTTATGAATATTTTCTTAGCTTACCAAGGATTTCCTGCATAGTCAGCCTTCGTCCGGGTGCAAAGATTTTCTACTCTATGATATAATCAGCACCGGCTTCACTAACTAAAAGGTTTCTGCATAGCCTACCTCAGCTGCTCGCAAGATTTTTTCATCTATGATATTAATAACATCGACTTCGCTTAGCAATCATTTTCCGCATAGCCGAACTTTGGTCAGACCCTCTATGGTATAACAAGCACTGGCTTTGCTTTTTGGTATAACTGAAACCGGCTTGACTTACCAAATGGTTTCTGTAAACCAGTTATTGAAAACGTTGCATCTTTCTTATATAGAATGCCATATGTTATGAACGTTATGAAAGTGACATAATGTCCATTGACTTTATGACACACTACTATTTAAATATCGCTTTGTGGCCCTATCTGGCTATACTTCGTGATCCTATCTTTTTTACTAAACATGCGTTACTCTAAACCAGGGGTTCTCATCAAATTCCTGCTCACGGACCCCTAGCAAAGTAATTTTTTTTTCTCGGACCCCTTTGAAGCCCAAATTCAAAATAAAACTTTTATTATTTTTGAAAACTCTGTTTTTTCGGTTCTTCATGCGGACCACTTGGATGGTTGCTACGGACCGCCAAGGGTCCACGGACCACCATTTGAGAACCGTTGATCTAAACGGAGTCACACTATTGTGTTACTTCAGCGAGACATAAACTTGCCAATACCTTGTTTAGCAAACAAACCGTAATCCACAGACCACTTATGCTGTACATCCAAGCCAGTCATCCTCATTTTCAATAGCCACAATATACATCTGCCATATGCTGTTGTTATGCTGTTAATTCCCTGAGCTAACATCTTAAGCTCTTTCTCTTATGATAAAGGCCGTTTTAACAATTATCTGCATTTCTTTCATAAAAACAGACTTCTTTCATAAAATATCTCCTATGGCATGTTATTTTCCTTCTTTTCTGGGAGGTTTGAGCAGATATCCTCAACTTTTTATTGGATCATATACTACTGCCATTATTATTTTTCTTGTACAGGCGCGTATATCCGATAATAGTCTCAAACTCGTGATCTTCTGTTATACAACACGAACCTCTTCTAATGCAGCCAAAGTCCCTGTTTTTTGTCACGCACACACGGACAACAAAAACATTGTTATTTTTTAGATATCTAAAACTCAAGTAGATTGACTTAAAACTAAAAAAATGATGATTGAATTTTAAAGAAGGAAAATAAAATTATCAATTTTCGCTTTTTATTCTTTCTAGCAATATTGAAAAGCTCAACTCATGGCAAAAATGAATCATCATTTATTGAACAGTAAAAAAATTGGATCAACATTTCATTTTCAGTAACTGTGCCATCATCCAAAACGTCACGATGCACAAATTTCTCAAAGAAACTCTCCGAATCATAAAAGCAATGTAATTTTTTCAATTAAAACAGAATTCCGTTTGTCTATCAGTAACTAAAAAGCAAAAGAAGAAAGTAGAAAAAAAGGAAACAAAAAAGAAACATAATTTTGTTGTATGTAAAAAAAAAACATTTATTCGCACAAAAACAATTTCAATTTTTAATTGAAATACAAATACCAACACAAACACACAAAAAATTCCAGAAAACAACCAGGCTCTACACCAACTGAAATTAAGTTCAAATCCAAGAAGAATAACAGAAAAATAATTAAAAACTGGCGTTCTTTCAAAATATAATGTGGAGCACTATTTCACCGACAAATTCGAAAAAACTATTAATTGGCAGCACACGCAGCGTTGACTATGTCGGTGATAATTCTACAACAAAATCTACAAAGATTTCAATCGCAATGGAAATTCATATACAAAATAAGTGCATTTCAGCATAGCGTATCACTCTGGAGGGCGGTGCAGAGCCCCCATGGCTTCAGGGCCCCCTTAAAGCGGCATTTTTGGGGGCCACTGGCGTCGGCAAAACAAGTATATTACAGGTGAGTTGTTTCAATCGTTATTGTTTAAAAATTGTTTTAAAATGATTTTAATTTTTAATTAAAAAACACAATTTTAATTTTAGTAAAACTCATTGCTTTGAGTAGTAAAAAGAATTTTTTAAAACTTCATTCCATTAATAGTCAATTTAATACTTTGACCTACAAGCACTTCTCTGCCAATCCTAAACTGTCTGTAAGTTTCCAACACTTTTCGGCACAAAAATGGCGACAAACAATTTTATGACTCCCTTCATTATTAAAGAAAGGAAAAATTAATTATAAATTTTATATTTTATTTATTTGGCAACTTATTTTTTTGATACTTTTCCAAGTCATTTCAATTAACCTGTAGAAAAGGGAAATATGTTAAATACTTTAAGAAAGATGGAAACCCAAGAGCATCGTTCACTAGTCACGAATTTTATTAAAAAAAAAAAAACGAAGACCACATAATAAAAAATTTAGCCAAAAAGCAAACATTACTGTGTTAATGCATTTCGCAAAAATATTTAAAAATATAGAATTTAAATCAATATCTCTTTTTTGTGCTTTCAATATACAGGGTGTTTTTTTTAAGGCTGATAAAAGTTATGAACTAACAAATCATTGCTTGTAGATTAAAACTTAACTTTGTAAGTCAGTCGTCAATGCGCACGACTTTAATACATAAAATTTTAAAAATATTAATGACGTTGACGCGCTCGAGATGTGGAACCAAACGACGCCCAAAGCCGTTAACTAATAAAAATCTAAGTTTGGTGATAAATTGATTTCGAATGGACCGGTCATTTGGGAGTCACTTAAAGCCACCGCCTTACAGAACAACATTGTTTGCATTTTTGACATACAGCCAGCAACGCTTAGATACGCTTCGTCAGGGTCAGATGCGGTGTTCGTGTACCCGTTTTTTTAATGAAATATTTTCCAACTAAAACTCATTTTCTTTTTTTTGTTTTACTATTTTTTACAATTCAATATTAAGTCGTTTTTAAAAAATTACTCTCGACATATGTAAATGATATAAAAGTAATAAAAAAATATTACATTGCTAGTTTATGCAACGACAAATATTAAATTTCTATTTGTTTTTTTTTTTTGCACTTTCCATTTATTCTTATTTACAGCAATTTTTCTACCATGATTTTCCCAAGACACATCAAACAACAACCAGACGAAAAGTATACAAAAGCTGCCTGGTATGTGATACATGCATACGAGAGCTGATGGTGATCGATGTTCCACCCCAGGTAAATAAGTTACACCGCTAATGTCACTAGAATAACATATTAAGTAAACAACGTCAGTTCTCTCTATTTCATACACTGAAAGAAAATTTTTACATAAAATTTTATAGAATGTTTCTTAGAACTTGGTTAAAATTAAATTTTAAGGGGATGTGAATAAAATGTAATAAATGTATGAATAAAGTGAGATTTCTAAATAGTTTTAAAGTGTCTGCAGTGGAGAAATGGCTTTCATTACAATTCTACGATTTTCTTGCCGAATCTTTCTTTATTCTTATGAAGCAATAGTAGTAGGATGATTAATTCTAGGCCGAGTAATAATCACTTAGTGACGATTAATCCAGATATAAATTGATTATTTACGAAAAGTTAATTTGCGTACTTTTAATTCTCCCAAAAATATTTGTGGCAAATGTATGTGCAGTTTGTCACATTAAAAAACTTCAGATTGCACAAAGCAAATTTCTAAAACTTTATTTGAGTTTCATAAGTTTTTTTGATATTTAGGCTTCACTCCATTTCATACATATAATTTGTTAAGTTTAATTTAAAAAGACTAAGCACTAATTTTTGCTTTAGATGCCCTGCATCCGATCATTGTAAGTAGTAGTTTCATTAAAAATAATTTAAATAGGGGTTTTTTTTTTTTAATTTTGCCTCCAACAGTTATTATAATTATATGTAGATTATATAATGTGTCAAAATTTACTACTATTTTAAAAAAGAAGTATAAAACTTAAAATATTTGTGCATAATTTTAAGTGAAACTGCAAGCCATCACATTATTGGAGTAAATGAATTGAATGTATGCGCTGTATAGATTCCATTATAATTATTATCCAAAAAGAAAGTTATGATTTACCTCGTCTTTTATAATTGACCTTTACTTATCAGAATAGTTTAAAACATTTGCCAAGATATGAAAAGCTATTGTTATGAACCACTTTTGATACAGGACCTTTGAAGCCGACGATTACTCAAACTAATTACGAAAATTATAACTTTTAAGTCAATTCTCCTACTTAATTGTGTAAACAAGTTTAGAAAAAAACCTGCGATCTTTACATGCAAATAAATTTAAATTGAAAACATTTTGAGCCAGTATAAATTCTAATCTAAAAATATGAAATTTTTATTGCTACTGGCAGCATCAATTTATTGGTTTAATAAATACTGAAGAATTTGCGGAATTCCTTAGCTTTATTGTAAATTGTGATATTATTCCTTCAAACGACAATACCTGTAATGGGAATGACAGGCCTGCTATTGAATTTGATTTATGGATTTACCACATGTCTTTGGTCAGCAATCGAAAAAGGAAAGACCCTGACTCTTGAAATTATCAGGATGATCTAATCTGCTCTAGTAAAGCAACAATAACGTAATGGGATTGACGATTGGAATGAATTATATGGGGTATATAGTTGGTTTTATCCGCTTGTGCAAAAATACTTTTTTTTAATTAAAATGATTGTGTTACAAGAACGCCAAATCTCCAAAACAAATACAATCCCTATGGAAAAATGAAATAGGATGGCTTCAAAACGATTATAGAATCTTTAAAATTTTACTGTAAATAAGTAATAACTTACTTTTTTCGGCCTAGGTTCATTTTTAATTGAATTTACTTAACTCAACACAGGTTATATGATACTGGAACAGCATCTTTAATGTTGTCAGAAAACAAGGATGAATAACTAAAAAAAAATTGAATTTCGTGGCCATACCGACGGATAGCACAAGACGAGTTACAAAGAGAACATCAAAGAAATGCTTTGAGTTGTGTGTGGACTTCGTCTAACTAAATTAATATTGATATAAATATTACTCGTATTCTTATTAACAAAACTAGTTGGTTAAAGAGATGATTTTTACAATATAAGCAACCTAAGGTAGACAGATGCGAAAAATGCTGATGAAGGTTGTAGCGATTTAGAAATGCTGCACTTCATTCTGCTAGTGTATAGTTTTTCTTGTCTTTTTCGAAAAACGTTTACATCCATTTGTAAATAATTTTTCCTTCTACAGATTTTAAGAAATTAAATGAAAAACGAAAACTTAAGAATCTATATTTACATTACATTACACGTATTGTAAAATCTTTATATTTTATTTTAGATTTTATTGTATCCACAATGAAATTCAAACTGAACAAAAGAAGAAATAAAAAAAAATTTAATGAAAATCATACTCCTCTTAGTGCAACTTCTTAACGTATGTCCAATTAATACTTTTGTAATTTTCTTTTATTTCTTTCAATTGTGTCAAACGTCAAAAACAGAAACGATTTCCAGCTGATAATTTTGATGAATGGAACAATGGCCATCCGCTGGGGTTGAGAACAGTTCATGCGTATGTTTTGGTCTTTGATATGGGCAATTTGGAAACATTTCGAGTAAGTTTTATTTATTCATAATTATTATTTGTAGTTGTTGTTGTTATCTTAGCATAACTTAAGCAAATAATGACTGACATAACATTAAAGGAATATAAAGAAAATTACAGAAAAAAAAAAAAATAAAAAATAAAAAAGAATTTAAAAACCCGTCTGATGATTCGGCAATTATTTATTGAACTTTCTTTTATTCTTTTTAAAAGTGCAACTGTTTAACTAAATCTTTAAAAACGGAACACGTAAAAAATATAATTTCCAACCTGTTAAAATTTGCTTGCATTATTTTTTAAGTGTTTAATTATTGTTTAACATTAAATTTTGAAATTTTACCTATTAAAAAATTTTTAAATTTTCTCTCTTTTTTCTTGTCTTTTTTTAACAGTATTGCAGATCTATGAGAGATCAAATTTTGGATAGTTTTAGTCATCGTGATTTTAGTATAATTGTAGTTGGCAATAAATTTGATACAATAAATGAAGCACAAGCAAATTCACAGGTAAATAAATCATTATTCATTTATTCAGTCGTCGACTAGAATTCAAAGCGTGCCTATCTATATACGGTTGAATTTTCTGTCTAATTGAAAATTTTTTTTTTTTTCAAAAAATATAAAATATAATTTATCAATATATAATTTTTGATTGAAATATTTTCTGAATTCATTGTGCTTTTTTGTTAACAACATTATTCTTAAATTCACCAAAAGAGTCGATATTAAACGATTATAAAACGGTGCCTATAATTATTAAAAAAATATACGTATACATACAAAAATATAACATAATAAGAAAAGTGGTGATTATTTAAGACTCTTAAGAATTTAAATAAATATAAATAAATAAATTTAAAAATAAAAACAATGACCGAACCACCCGACCGGGGTAGGCTTACAAGCCCAATGATAACCCTAGATAAAAATAAAACTCTTAGTATCAGTTCACCCGGAGAAAAGTTTCTGGTTATGGAAAGGACAGAAAGTTCTGACACCTTGTCAAACGTTTCACCTTTCCTAATTAAAAAAGTAGTCGATAATATAGCTGGAGGAGAAGTGCAGCAATGTAAGAAACTGTTAAATGGGACAATTTTGATACAGACAAAGACACTTTCGCAAGCTAACAAATTAATACAGCTAACATCGCTATCTCCCATGATAAAGGTAAATATCAAAGAACACCCAGGTCTAAACTTCGCAAAGGGAGTAATTTATTCCAATGACCTTCGCGGCATAGAAGAAACGGAAATCTTGTCCGAGTTAAAGGAACAAAATATCACCTTTGTAAAAAAAATACTCAAAAATGTAGATGGAAAACTGATGGAAACTGGATTGATAATACTAACTTTTGCATCCACAAATCTACCGTCTGACATAGGAATTGGCTATGAAAAAGTAAGAGTCCGCCCGTATATTCCACTGCCTTTAAAATGTAAAAACTGTCAACAGTTCGGCCATATCTCTAAAGTTTGCAAAAACGAAAAAATTTGTGGTAACTGTTCAAATACTTTCCATACTAGTGAGGAACTCAAAGAAAAATGTTATCGCCAACCATCATGCATTAATTGCAAAAACAATAATAAGGAGGTAACTAACCACGCAACATTTGATAGATGTTGTCCAATTTTTTTGAAAGAGAAAGAAATCCAAACGATAGTAACACTTGAAAAAGTAGGCAAAAAAAAGGCAGCTGTTATATATAGCCAGAGGCATTCCCAGCAAACCACATGCTTTTCGACAGTGGTTAAAAACAACCAAGTAGAAAAACCATCCACATCCTCCTTCAAAAATCCCCCGGCAGAAGCACAACAACCGCGATTCATCAAAGATTATTCGGATCTTATTAGCGATATTGACAACTCGTTATCTGGAATGGATACAGACCAAATGAGCTGTTCTTCGCAAATAATTAATGGAAAGGCGCCAATAATCTTACCAACAAACGCATCAAAAAGACTTAAAAATAAAATTAAACAAGCTACACGTAAAACTAAACGAACAAGTAAAAACTAATCTCATAACAATGTTACTTTTTATTTTTTCAATTGTTACCTTTCTCCATTTAAACCACTGTTTACTTAACACTTCTATACTCTCAGTAATTATTTTAATTTTATATCTTACGCATATTTGTTTTCATTCAGTATTTCATTTCATTTATTATATTGCTTCATACATAATTTTATTTCATTTAGTTATTAATTCTTTGCTGCCAATAATCATCATTACCTTTTCTCAAGGCGAATTAACAACAGGTTGCCTTAACAGCCCACATGACTATTGTGATTTTACCTTCTTCGAGTGTCAAAAGTTACAATCTCCTTTGTTTTTGTCAGCCGGAAACTTTTTGTACAAAAACAGAATACACATGTTTCTATCGCAGTTTTGTATTTATTTTCGCCTCGAGTATACCTGTTATCAATTCGCCTTGACCTTTTCTCATAAAGGCATCAGCTACACTCTTAACTTTATAAGGCATATTATTTCTCGAAGATTAAAGAAAAAGAGCAGTCAACCTAAAACTTTTCTCTTAAACATTCCATTAAATTCAAATCATTCATTACAGTATAAAAATCTTAACATTACATGTTTTACTTTACTAAAATTAATTAAACTTTTTAAAACATATATCAACTCACAAATGATGTTCCACCCTTCGTTAGTCTATCAAAAACTTTCCTTGAAGATAAATAAGATTGTTCTAAATAAACAGTATTCCGAAATCATAGTAAAGACATCATGGCTGTCATCTCTAATCAAAAAAAGCATAATTACAAAATACTTTCTCTATAAAACTTTAGTAATATTCTTTAGTATAACATAATGACTCTGAAGATCTTACAATGGAACATGAACGGCTATCTAAATAATTACAATGACTTACAAATACTTATTAAAACCCACTTCCCTAAAATCATTTGCATTCAAGAAACCCATCTTCACTCCTCCCTTAATATTCCAATTCCTATCAACTATGTTTTATATACCTTGAACACATCAAATTCAAGGTACGGTGGTATTGCAATATTAGCCCATAAGTCCCTGCAACAAAAACAGATCACTATTACTAATGATTTCGACATAATAGGTATCGAAATAGTTTCTAAAATTAAGTTTACCTTATTTAACACTTATATTCCACCTACTAAAACCTTCACTGAAAAGAGTCTTGAATATGCTTTTAGATCAAATTTACCGAATGTTATAGTAGGTGATTTTAACAGTCCACATATGGATTGGGGTTCAACCACCAATAGCCGTATGGGTACCATTTTAACCAGATACGTCAATAGATCTGATTTAGTCTTATTAAATGACAAATCACCCACCCATTTAAACACTCATGGTACATTTTCTTATATTGACCTGTCATTTGTATCATCTCAGGCTGAGTGGAAAATTGAAACAAATTTATTTGGAAGTGATCATTTCCCAATTCTTATCACCCTATTTCCTACGAACAATGGTAACTTGCACTTTAGTAAACCAAAATTTAATACAAGATTCGCAGACTGGACAAAGTACAAAAACTTATGCAAGTGTTTTGAAGTAACAAGACCTGTCTGTGATAACATAAACAAGGAAACTGCTAATATTTGCAAAGTTATTTTACAATCAGCAAGCAGATCAATACCCCAAACACATTATCAGTCCAAGAAAGTTCCATGGTGGAATAATGAGCTAGAAAGATTGAAATCAATCAAAAACAGACATTGGCTGTTGTTTAAAAGAAACATGACTCAATCCAACCTTTTGTCGTATAAAAGAGCAAATGCAATATATAAGAAGAATATAAAGCTATCAAAGAAAGCATCAATATTTAACTTAACCTCCAAAATTACACCCTCAACCCCTACCGATGTAATTTGGTCAAACATCCGTAACTTCACAGGTTATAAAAGGACGCATGGAATTCACGGAATTTCCTCTTCAATAAATCAGAACTCTATATTGACGGATTCAGTTGAGATAGGTAATGAATTCGGCAAATACTGGTCATATCTTTCCGATGACTCTAATTTCTCTAATATCTTTAGAGCAGAAAAGCAGAATTTAAACATAGATTTCTCTAGAATAATCGCTTCAGCCGAAGCCATGAGAATGGAGGCTAAAATAAACTTAATCGAACTTTCTTCAGTGTTGAGTAAACTTAAAGGTAAGACCCCAGGAATGGATAGAATATCCTATCCTATGCTGAAAATGCTGCCTCTTAGCTGTAAGCTGAGACTTTTAGAACTTTATAATAACATTTTTAACAACTTTATCCCTCAGCAATTTAAAAATAGTGTCGTCATCCCTATTCTGAAACCTGGTAATGATAAAACAATGCTGAATTCATACCGTCCAATATCATTGAATTCATGTTTGTCAAAAGTTTTAGACAAAGTAATCGCTAATAGGTTATGGTGGTTTGTAGAATCCAACAAACTACTGAACAACCGACAAAATGGTTTCAGAAAAGGGTGCTCAACAATCGATAATCTTCTATATGTAGACTATCAAATTGCTAACTGCCTCTCATTACGAAAGCATGCGACGATAGTATCGCTGGATTTCTGCAGAGCATTTGAGAGAATAGGCATTCATTCTGTTATAGGTCAATTAATTGAATGGAAAGTGGGCCCCAAAATTATAAAATATGTTTTTAATTTTATGTCCAATAGAAAGATTACGACTCGCATTGGAAACCAGTATTCTAGAACATTGCCACTTTACAATGGAATCCCGCAGGGCTCTCCTCTTTCCGTAGTCCTTTTTCTCATAGCCTACAATAAATTATGCAGGACAATATCTTTGTATAAGGAAATAGATTTCTGCGCATATGCCGATGATTTCAACCTTATAATCAGATCCCCCCGAGACAAGGGGATAGTAATAAATCTTGATAATCTCCTGAATGATATAAAAGACTGGTGCGACTACTCGGGAGCATCTCTTTCCTCCTCAAAATGCAAATATATTCATATTTGCCGTCTAAAAAACTGCCAATGTGAAGTTCAATCATCTGGTATTGCTCTGACTAAAGTTGAAGTTTTACGAATACTAGGACTATACATTAATAAGCGATACAACTGGAAAGATCATATAGATCACCTGCTAACGTCTCTGTCCCAACGGCTGAATATAATAAAAACTTTATCTAGCTCTAAATGGAATTGCAATCAAATTAACCTTATCTATTTGACAAAAGCTCTCGTTCTTTCAAAGATCAATTACGGCCTACAATTTTACGGTTATGCTCCAAACTCACAAATTAACAAAATAAATGTAATTATTAATTCCTATATTAGAACTTCCTTTGGAGCACTACGTGCAACACGTGTATCAAATTTAAGATTTGAATCCAATATAAGATCTCTAAATACCCAAAGAGACATATTGACTGCCAAGCTCTTTTACACAGTGCATAATAATGAAAATCCTTTAAAACAAATTATTAAAAAGATAGAACGCTCCAAAAAAGTTCCAAAAGTCCCTTCCTCCTTGTACAGATCAATTCAACAATGCAAAAATATTGGCATTCTCACATGCCAATCGGTGAACATAAGTAGACAGCAACCAACCTGGTATTTTAATAATACATCTGTTAATACTTCACTTCACCAATTTTCTAAAAATAATACTCCTCCCTCCACATACAAAACCTTGTTTGCAAACCTAAAGGAAAATTATTGTAACTATAAGTTTCTGTTTACAGATGGATCTAAGACCGATTCAAAAGTTTCATATAGCGTAACATCCGAATATAAAGTTCTGAAAATGGCACATCTTCAGAGCTACACTTCCATCTTTGCAGCAGAATTAATAGCGATATACCAAGCCTTGATCTACATAAAAAATAAGAGCGGCAAGTTTGTAATCTGCACAGATTCTCTTTCTTCTTTACAATCTGTAGTCAATACCTTAAACAACGAGTACTATGCATCCAATATAAGAAATATTCTGATTACGAAATTTCCTAATATAGTGTTGTTATGGGTTCCCGGACACAGTGGAATCTGTGGTAATGAACTCGCAGATAGGATTGCAAAAAGCGCCGAAAGGCACCCATTGTACTTCTCCTATAACTTTAATAAAAGGGATATGACGGAATATATAGTACGCTTGTATACATTTAAAGATAAAGACAATATTTTAAACACATGCTCAAACTGGTATCGTATGATAAATAAGGATAAAAAAACAATATATGACTATATGACAGATTATGGTAAAGGAATGTGCAGACTAGACTGCAACAAATATATAAGACTTAGACTAGGGTATACTAGATTGACGCATGGAATACTGTTTGATAATAATTATACCCCATTTTGCAATTGTCAGATTAACTATCCCACAACCCCGCAACATTTTTTACAAGTATGTCCTAAAATAAATAATGCAAGAAACACAGTTTTTCAAAACATAGATCCTTTGTCAGCTCTATCCAATCCAAATATGCAAAACATACTCCTATTAACTAAATTCCTGAAAAATTCTAATTTATATAATGAAGTTTAATTGAAATCTTTATATGTTTATATTGAAAATAGAATAAGGTTTAACAATATTTTATATACATATTAATTATGTATGAGCTGAAGGCCTAAGTTGCTATCGCTCTTATTTTGTATTTAAATTTATCTTATAATTTGTAATTATAAGCTAAATAATAATAAATAAATAAATAAATATTCATTTATTAGAATCAAAAAAGCGAACTTAAAATAGTTTTATATTGTAATAAATTTTAAAGTTTCTTTTGTAGTTATTTATATATTGTTTTTAAAATTATTTTAAATTCTTACTTTGAGGTTTCTACTATTTTAATTTAAATTTGAATTGGATTGTCTGAAACAGCATCTATAATGTTGTGAAGAACCAAGTATTAATAATTAAAAATAAAAATTGCGTTTGTGGCCATACCGATGGTTGGTACAAAAGCAAGAACAAATGTACAAAACGAGTTGTATACAGCACAACAAAGAAATGCTTTGAACTGTATGTTGATTTCGTCTAACCAAATTAATACTGATTAGTTGATAGATTCGATGAATGCTGATAAAGGATGTAAATTTGTAAATAATTTTTAATTCTAAAAATTTTAAGAAATTATATTAAAAAATGAACCTTAGCCGAAATTTTAATTCATTAAAAAAGTATAAACCTCTTGCAAAATCGTATTAAAAAAAAATCTTTAATTAAAAGGTGATGCTTAGAAAAAAACGAACACAATGTAAATAATTTGAATGTATAATTTAAAGGTGGTCTTTACAACCCATAAAAGTGCTTCCATAGGCGACATAGTTTTACCTCTTGGACTGTGTCTCTTGAATCGTTATAAACAAACACTTGAAAATTACACAGAGTATGTACTTCTATCTCTATAGCAGATAAAGAAATTAAAAGGTGTCCCATATGTTATGTAATGTTGTCTGATATATGAGTCCTCACCTATTAAACCATTTTAGACAGCTAAAATTAAAACAGAACTTATTAATTTATCATTTAAGATTTAAAGCTAAGATTTAAAGTTAAAGTTCAAACAAAGTGAGAAATACCACCTTCAGTAATACTATGTTTGCAATTACATGTAAACTAAAGGGAGTTCTCATAGCTGACGTAGTTTGATTTATCAGGCCCTATCTTTTGAACTGTTCTAGTCAAACACTGGAAAACTCCATAAAATGCGCACTTCTCTATCCGCTATTACAACAAGTGTCGAAGTTAAGAGCTGTCTCCAAAGGCGATGTTGTATGATGTAGATGGTCTTGCCGCTTGAACTATTATTACCAGACAATTGATATTTAAACGAAATGTGTATTAAAGTTTTTATTCACACTTGATAATCTTCTGTCCTGGCTGTCTTTCTATTTTGAAGACGGTTTTTTGTAAGTCTTATTTATGTAATGAATTGAAAAATGTCGATGTAAAAATAATCCGAGTGTTTTGTAGCATATGATCGATTTTTGCTTCTGGTCCATTATATCCCTCATTTGGTCACCAGTGTAAATGAAGAGGCAATAAACAAAATAAAAACAGATTCTTTCATTTTAGTAAATGACTGTAAGATTTAATGCTACCGATTACGGAAGCATAAGTGCTTCCTAATAAAAAAGTCCTTTCAGTTGAGAGTCTTAAAAAAGCCGCCACGGAAGCAATAAGCATACTTTTTAATTAAATTTCAAGATTCTTTTTGAAACCTAAAATTATTCATTGTACGTCTGACGACTTAAAAAAAAGTAACCTTTGGAAAACAGGATTAATATGCAGTAAAAAACATGATACGTTTATTGGACCTTTTTTCAGAAACTGTAATATTTTGCACTGAAATTCAACAAAAAATCTTTTATACCAGATCGCCTGATGATCTAACAAAAGCTATCAGCGAAACATAAAATCGACTTCGTTTATTAAAATGTGTATTTTTATTTAAATTTTAGTATTTAGAATTCTTAATTCTGCCTTAATTTTTGAAGACTAAAAGAAAATTTAATTCATTTCGTTTGTGTTTTGGATGTTATTTCACTAGAACAGGAGGTCCAAAAGCAAGTATCATGTCCTCGCAGACCAAATTGATTCGCTTTAAACCTGCTGAAAGTTAAGAAATATTGCTGTACTCAAACTGTGATTTTTCAAAAGGAAGTTTTATAGGAAGAAATTACTGATAACAAATGCTTTTGCAAACTTTTAAAATAGGTTTCTAAGACTAAATTGCTTATAGACAAGACTTTCGGGCCTCGTCGTTGTATAGTTCGTACTGACGAGAGTGTGGCCAAAATGGCGAAAGTTGCTCAATTTAATTTAAAAACGCCGACACACACAAAAATAAAATATTACAACAACGTAAAAATATATGTTGCATTCGATATCGATCGAAATTTCTAAAGAATTTAAATGTAAATTTCTATCTCATAAAATATCGAAAAAAATATGGCAAAAACGATCGAATTTAAGAAAAGTAAAAATGTTAAATATGCAAAGAAAATTATATAAATTAAACAAATGAAATAAAATTATCTGCGCATATGCAGCTGGTCAACTAAAATCAAATGGCAAACAATTTCCAACATACCCAAGATAAAGGAAATCCCACAATTCCCGAAATAAGGAACAAAATTCTCAAAAAGTTCACGTATTTATTAGGACTCATAACAGTAAAAATGGAGATCAGAAGGATCTCCATTTTTTACAGGCCTGATCATTTTCATACGAAATTTTGTGTAAACGTTCACATATTTAGTTAAATTAAAACTAAAAATCAATTATAAATTCATAAAGAAAATTTGTTTTCTATCAATGATAAAAAACTGATGGCCCTTTAAAGCATAAAAAAGTGCTATATTCGGCTATGCCAAATCGTATATACCCTTCACCATTTATTTAAATCTTGTTTAGTGAAGTAAATAACAAAAAAAAAAAAAAACAAATATAGAGGGGGCACAGAATTAAAAAAAATAAAAAAAAATTCATAAAAATACCATCGGTTCTTAGTAATTTTAGTTTTTCCTTAAAGATCTCTTCAAAAGCTTTTAATTGATACCTACATTGATATTCAAAGTTTTGAAAATTTCAGAGGCCCGTAGTCCGGAAAATATGGCCGTGAGCAAATTCTTCTACGTGATACAGATATATTTTTTTGATTGCAGATGGTATAGCAAAATTAGAGGTAGGCGTGGTATTTTGCACGCCGCGTCGAAGGACGTAGACCGATCTTGCTGATTTACAACAGCATCTTTTTCGACACTATGTATGATCGATTGGCGTATTAAAATTTTTTCTAGCTAATGAAGTGCCTTGGCAAACTTGATTTCAACAGTTACACGGACAGACAGACGGATATCGCTCAATCGACGCAATAATTTTGAACTTTTTAAATTAAAAATTTTCTAGTTATTTAGTCTGAAAAGACATGGTTTTCTAAAAAAAATTTTCCTCCTACTTACAATAAAAAATTCCAAAAAAATTGCTGAAAATTGTGCCCAGCATATTAAAAAAAACTGCACCAGAGTATCGAAAGATCAAAAATGTTTATTTTAAAATGCTCATAGTTCAATCATTTTAAAGCGTAATTTGCAGATTTAAGCATCATTTCTTACGTATAAAATAGACCATTAAATCATGTATAATTTTTAAAAATTGAAGAAATGCAGGCATTAGAAAAATTTACAAGTATGAGATAACCAACTTTAAAACCACATAGCGCCAACTCTAGAAATATAATGGTACCCAGCCTTAAAATTTGAGCTCAAGTAGTCCTCTACCATGTTCGTGTAAATCTTTTGGATCAATCCGCCTTGCCTTTTACAAATGGCTAAGTTTTTTCAAAATACTTTAATTCTGCCACACTGTGTACAGTTCAGCAAATCGATCTCATACATAGGAATTTTGGTAATCGTGTTAACAGCCGTGTTTTAGACTTTAATATCTTCTATTAATCGGTGCTTTGCGCATAATTTAGAAACGTTCTATACGCTATACGAAACGGACCACTGTGGAGCCAATTAATGAAATTACGTGAATGAAATTGTATTTCATAAATAATAGAAATATTTATAAGGCCGTAATATACCAAAAGAAATTAAGTTTATTTCAATTTATAACCACCCTTTGTTGTGCTTGGGAATCTACTTTTTTGTTGCAGACTTATTTTATTGGGAACTATATTATTGGAGTTATTACATTTAAAAGCTATTGCGCAGTAATAAAATGTTAAAAGCCACAAGCATAACTTTTGCAATAACAATTATTGTAGAATATTAATGTTTGTCTATTTTTGTTAAAAAAAATCACCTCAGTTTTTAATATTTTGACCGTTTTTGTAGAAAGTGCACATTTTTTATTGATGTAATTTGCTTTCCTTGTTTTTTTAGGAATTAAAAGACATTTCAACTTTAGTACGAAAACATTGGCGTTGTGGTTACGTGGAGTGTTCAGCGCAGTAAGTATTTTTATTGTTTTCAAATCAATATAATTTTATTTATAGTTTTATCGATTTGATTTATTATTTGCTTATAAAGATTATAAACAAAAAATCAATTTTTCTTTGTTCTTGTCACACCGTATTCACACACAATCAGATACAATTATAAGATTGGTGATGTTTTTCGTGAATTAATGGGTTGTACCAGTAGTGGCGGTGTCATTGGCACTGAATTTTTACAATCAACTAGAAACAAAGGACGTTGTACAATACTTTAGCAATTTCTGCATAAGTTTTTTTAAGTGTAAAAGAAAAATTTTACAAAAAAAAAAATAACAATAAACATTTGTATGACACCAAAGTAAAAAATAAGAAATTAGAAAAAGAAAAAACAAAAAAAAAAGATAATAGAGGCATATAAAAAAATTGATTATTTAAATACAAATTAAAAACATTCCAATAGCAGTTGTTTCAATAAATTTCAGAGAGAACAACAAAGATTGCAAAAACTAGAATAAATTTTAAATAGAAAATAGGAAAACACAAATAATAAACTAAAAGTAGTTTTAAGAGAAATTTGTAATAGACACAACAAAATATTTATTATGAAAAATAGTAACAACAATAATAAATTAAACAATAATTTCTTCTTTAGACAAAAATATTATAATAATAATTACAAACATTTAAAGTTTATTTAATAATGAAATAAACTAAAACATAATAATGCAATTAATTTAACGGTTGAACAAATTTCTGTAAACATTTTATTAGGTAAAATATGTTAACAAACATATAATTGGTTTCAAATTATTTGAAACAGAAAAATCAAAATAATATATTTTATTTTATATTATTTTCTAAATTTATTTATATATTTGCTAGAAAGTTGAAATGGCTAAATGCTTGTTATTGTACAAACCACATTTCGGCTACCAATTGGCGTGAAAAGCTGTTCGACCCACAAATGGCTTTTAAATAACAATTTATAATAAACGCAAGCAGTAATTAAAAATGAGTGGTGGAAAGCAATAAAAACATTTTCATTCTAACCTCAAAAACTCTTTTTTTATATAAATATTTTTCATAACTTTTTAATAAGTAATTATAATTGTTGTCATGCGTTTATGACAATTATTTTTTTTTTTTAGTTCTCTTAAGCTGCTAAGGTGGCTTTAATAGAATTAAAACACAATAGTAGGGGATTTCAAAAACTGTATTTTCGAAACACTCTTTTCTGTTTTGTAGGGTCGATGGAAGCATTTTTCAATAACATTAATTGATTGTGTTCTTATCTGTATTTCCACGGAAATTTCGTTCTTAATGAATTGAGACTCCACGACGACTCTAGACTATCACAGCTATTTATATATACGACCATTGCTTCTGGTCAACATAGTAAAACAAAATATGTCTAAAGAAAAAGAGTTTTTTAATATTTTATTAAAAAAACAAAACACTAAAATTAAAAGATTACAACCAGGGTATAAAAATAAACAAAACGAAAAATTTTCTTACGTTTTCGTTTGTTTTCTTGTTGAGAGAAAAAAAATCAATGAAACAATTGAAGGAATCTTAAGAGTATATCTTTGCGTTAGTCGTTTGCGAAACGATGTTAGGGTTTCGTACATTAAGTGTAAAAACTTTACCTTATTGTTTTTATCATAATGTCTGCCCGTTAGTTAATCTTTCTATCATTCCTCCCATCCGTCTGGCTTTCTATCATAGTCCTAATTTCTCGTACCGTAGTACGTAGACTCTTGAAATTTTCACAAAAAAAAAAAAAAAAAAAATATTAAAATAACAAATATTTAGTGTACTAAAGGGTGCTATGAAAGTGACGTGATATTCATAAAAGTATTATTTTTTTTTCTAAGCTGTGATAGGCAGATGTGTAAAATTGTGAGGGCTGTAGCGATTTGTAGAAAAAATAAATCTTTGGATTCAATGGTTTTTCCATATTTTTCGATGGTAAGCAGAAATTTAGAACTCACACGGAGTAGTAGCATATACGTGCACCATAAAAATAAACTGTTAATAGTTACCTTAGAAATTAAAGGGTGTTTTCAAAAGCCTATAGATTTTACGCATATTTCCTTATCTCGTAAGCCCGTATGGCCAGATGCTTAAGGTTTTTATAAAAGATGTAATGTATGGAGCTTCACGACCTTTCCTTGAGGAAGATTTGTAACTCTGCCTACCCCTGGTCGTTAAGTTCATTGCTAGACGCTTAATATTTTAAGTACTGTCCAAAACTTTCAAATGGGAGACACTTAAAGGGCCCTTGTTCTTTCTAAAATTTTAAATTACATTGACAGGTAAGCCTATGTACAGGAGAACGTTTATTTGCTAACGGAGATCGACTTAATTAATAAATAATAATTCTCAAAAACTGCCGGTATTAAAAATTTTAATATCCTCTTTTAACGAATAATTAACTTTTTCTAATAAACTTTTTCTGTCCCAAGGATCAGTAAAATCTTTAGCACAAATGTTTTGCTATCTTAAAATTTTTTGCGATATAATAGTTTTGCATAAAAAAGTTCTCTCTTGTCTGTCTGAAATTTAATAGTGTTATAAAACTACGACTTTTAAAATTTAATCGATTTTTACTTTAAAGAGATGAGAATTTTTATTTTTAGTAAAGGTATTTTTCAGGCTACGAAGAAAAATTTCTAATTAAATTAAACTCGTCGTCACAAACCCTTTTGCAATTCTATTAAAAGCATTTCATAGATTCTGAGAACTTTGAAAACATTTAATATTAATATTAAATTTTTATTAATTTTTTAATTTAAAATCCTATTTATTTTTACACGCTTTCGTAGTTGAACATAAAACAAAAGATGGAAGAAACAAAAAATTAATCCCACCATTATTTACAAACTTTTGAAATAACATTTTGTGGTTCTTTTTAAATTAACACAAAAAAGGATATTAGAATATATAAAGTTTATGTTAATAGTATCAAAATATTAAAGTATAATAATGAAAAGCATAGTTTATAAAACATTCAAAAATAAAAATAAAAAAACACGTTCATGAATAAATAAAAATTAAAGGATATAAAAATTTTACCTTGTGATCATTTCAAAGTCATAATTATTAAATAACTAATTATTTAATTATCAAGTAGATAAGTTTGAAAAAAATTACTTTAATTTTGTTACAACAATAAAGTGTTTGTGTGAAAATTTAACAGTGTAGGATTAAGGAGAAAAACAAAGAGATAGCCAAATCGAAGCGGTGTATTAATATAAGGATAAAATGCTTGCGGTTTAATCTAAAGCGAGTGCCTTTCTGTATATTGGGTTCGTATTCAAGTGAAAAACTATTTAAGATCTTTGGAGCATATTAGCATTAATCTTTATTAAGGGATGACAAAAATATTTTTTAATTGCGTAATTTATAACAAATAACAACTGTAGAGCTTTCGTTTCGACGGATTGACGGATATCGCTCAATCGACTTCACTATGCATAAGAACTAAGAATATATACACATATTATGAAGTCGCAAATAGATATTGTAGAATTTACAAACGGAATGGCAAACTTAGTTAAGCCCTTTTTCCACTTTGTAATTGTAATTATAAAAAATCCTTATGTATAAAAAAAGTGTTTATATATAAATAAAAAAGAAAGCCTTAACGGAAAGTTGCAAAAAATTTTATTCTTCTATCAGTAAATTGTTTTCTAAATAAAACTAAGACATTTGGAAACTAATTTTTAGAATAAAAAATTAAATATTAATAAAAATAAAATATTTTTCTTTTTATTTTTTTCTTTATTCCTTATTTACTTGTAAATAATATAAATAAAACCAATTTTACATTGCTTACGAGCTCCAAGATACTTTCATACAAATGCATTTATTAACTGCAGGGCATTTTTGGTACCATCTGCAATTTGCATTTGTACAGTTAGTTAAAGTGATTATTTGCTGCTCCACTTTTGTTTGCGTAGGCAAACAGCCAAGACTGTTATTTTTAATTTTTTTAACAAGGCAAAACAAACTTTTCTTGATACACCAATTCGCTTTCGCTCTCCTTGTGTTTATATCTAAATAAAAATAAAATTGAGGTTAAATATAATTTGTTTATGAGTGTAAATGTTGTTTTTTTTTGTTTGCTTGTTGTTTAACCTAAAATTTTGTTTTGATAAATACATTGAAAATAACTTTTCGGTTGAAAAGCCAGTTCAAACGGTCATTTCGATAAGGCTTAAGTCAACTTATAAGAAAACCTTTTTTCAAAGTTGCAAAGAAATCGAAAATATCTTATTTAAAGAAATATAAATCATGAAAAATCATGAATTAAACAAAAATTAATACGCAGGAATATCAAGTTAAATTAATTGAACACAAAAACTAGGATATATAATTTTTGTTTTGAGCACGGGCTCTTGCAAATTAATAATTAAAATTAAATAGCTAAAAATAGATATTTTTACTACAGCATTGTGTATTATTATTATTTTTTTGCTTTGTTTTGATTTTTTTTCCCCAATAAAACAAAATTTAGTGCATTTTTCCGGTCCCCATTAACGACACAAATCATGGCTGCAATGTACGACACAAATTTCCTATTCGTTTCAAAGCGTAACTTGTTATGCCCGTTAATTGAGAAAACGTTGGAGGTAAATTTTATTTAAAAAAAAATGTATTCACAAGTGCTTCAAAAGTCGGGAATTGAATTTTACATTAATCTAGATTTTGTCTACAGCATACTCAGATCATAAACACGGTCCATGTTTTAATGTTAAAATCATTATTAAAAGGTTGTATCTTAGAAGACAGTTTTAAATGTTTGTTGTAACAAAACTAAATTTTTTGATGACTTTTGATGCAAAACACGTAGATATTTTACCGTTTCATCTGGCAACTATGGGAAAAGGTTTTTGTAATAAACCGACATGAGCAATGAGTGATATAATTAAAGTGAATAACAAGTAATTTGCTCTAAAGACATTGTTACACCTAACAGCAAGAAAAACTCATGCAATAATATTAATTTAAAAAACATTGAATTATTATAATCAAAAATCACAAAATATTTAATAAGTCATAAGAAGTCTTAATTAACGCACAAAGTAACGTGTTATATAAACACAACAAAGAAATAAAAGTAGAAAGTAACCAAATATTAAAAAACTAAAATTAACATTAATTTGATTGTATTAATAAGAAAAGAAAACAATATAAAATGAATTTATAATATTTTAGACAAAACAAGTGAAACAAATTGATCACTCCAAATAAAAAAAAAAATGGTTGATGAAATTAAATTTAAATGTACTCACAAAAATAATAATATTAACAAACTTTAAACATGATACTTATAAATAAATATACTAATTTAAATTGATTTATAATTTGTAAGACGTTTAATTTAGCAGAACATTGGTAAAAATAATATTTTCATAATAGTTATACATAGTTAATTTAATCAATTATTTTTCAACCTGACTGTGTGTAAAAAAAAAAAAAAAAAAAAAAAAAAATAAAGGAAATTTTTATTAAATATATGTTTCTTAAAGTGGTCTACACACGATCAAAAATTCATACATTACACAGACGGCACCTGATGCAAAATCAAGAACTTTCGTTTATGTCGTGCTGTATGTCAAACTTTGTTGTGCGTATTGCCTTGGTCTTCAAGCATGAACAAATTGTTTAGTTTTAACAAGATTTTAAATTTAAAAATGTGTGAAGAACAAAAGTAATCATGGCCTTTATAGAAAATTATCATTGCTTTCACTTCGAAATGCAGAGTATAGTGACCGTTATTTAAAAGAAGAACAAATTGCAATTTTATTAGAACGATACAAAAAAAAACTTCCGGAGGAAACCTTCAATATCAAAAAAAAAAAAAAAAAAAAAAAAAAACAAGTGCTGCAAATCCCACGCAGCTATCGAAGCTCATTCGGGTTAAAATTTCCAGGATCTCAAGAATTTTTCGAGCTACAGTCTTCGAATTTGCTAAATCACCATAAGCTATCAAAATAGCTTCAGAGGGTGTGAATTAAACCTAAAGTTTAATTTTATTATTAAATATTTTTATAACGTTGAAAACGTCATCACAAACTTTTAAGCAATGTACTAATTTCGTATTATATATTTCTCCAAAATTGGTTTTGCCATTAAGGTGTGATTGAGTAACAAATATACAAACACATTTGCACTAATAATTGTTTCATAAAATTGGTTGTAATAATCTATTCAATAGGAAATGTTAAAACTAAATTAACACATTTTTTTTTATGTCATTTTATAAAATCCGAATAGATTTTAAAGTTTTGAGCTGCAAAACTGTCTTTAATTTTTTAAAATTTTTAGAGATAAAATTAAAAGTTAAAAAGTTCTTTTAATTAAAGAATACAAAAATATATAAATTATAAAATAATTAAAGATAAAAATATTAATAAAATAAGGCTGACTTTGTATGTAAAAAATCTACTTTAAGAGAAAATAAGCAAAAAAAAAAAAAACATTCTAGAGGAACTTATTCGTTAATAAAGGAGAATATTAAAAAAAATAAAAATAATTGCTCCTAAAAATAAAATTAAAACCCAAAATTAAATTCAGTAATAATAGATAACAAGAACAGCAATTCTAATTGAAAAATAATAAATACATTTAAGTTAAACATGCAAACAAAAAGGTTTTCCAAAGAAAAATGGACAAAAAAATAGTATTTAGTACATTTTATAGAAATTACTTTTAGCTATAAAAAAAAAAATTATTTGTTAAGAAATAAAAAAAAAACTGAAGACAAAATGCTGAAATCATTTGCAAATTTTTTATTTTAAAAAAGGCTTTAAAGCTTCATTTCAAGTTCATTTTTAAATTTAAAAAAGACAAAAAAAAATGAAACGTAAAAAAATGCTTTCCTTTTTCAAAATTGGTAAATATTTAAATAGTTTTAAGTTAAATATAAAATAAAAACACATTTGCGACTTTTTTGCATTAAGTTTATATATTTTGCCCTGTTAAATTTGTTACTAAAAAAGATTTAAAACATAAAATATTTATTTTTAAGGCTTTAATTAAATAAATGTCGTTATTATTATTATTATTGATATTGGTAAAAAAACAAAACAAGCAAAATAAAAAACCAAATCATTTTTTTAATTGTTATTATTATTATTAAAATTGTATTAATAATTTTATGTTAAACCATTTGAAAATTCGTCAAAATGGCTGTTAATTTAAATTTAATGAAAAATGTACGAATACTTAAGCAAATGCAAAAGCAAAATATTTTAAATTTTATCATGCTTAAAATGACATAAACTGCATTAAGCTTTTTTAAGCAAAAAAAAAAAAAAAAAAAAAAACATTAAATTGTTGTTAAGTAATTGAATTAAATAAAAATAAATCTAAAATCATTTAAATAAGAATCCAAATCAAATTTTTTATTTAAATTCTTTAATAATGCCGAATGGGGGACTTTAAAAAAATGCATATAAAATTGCAGTTCGAAAATGATAATGCTGACCCTTTTTATCACTGGTTCTTTCTCCGACCACAATCGGCCAACATATTCAGAAATAACACCCGCATCATGTAGTCCAGAATCATTCCATTTCTGAAAGCGAAAATATCGTTATTTTTATTTTCGTACACTGGGTTTTTGCGTTTAAGTTGGGTTGCCATTCTTATGATATAACAAGACCTGGGATGGAATCGTTACAACCGTGAACATACAACACGTATCGTAAAAATACATGTTTTGGATTATGACATTCCTTAACTGATAATATTTAACAATAGTGGAGTTTATAACATATGTTATCGTATGATTCAACGTACGTTCTTTACGAATTATCATCCGTTAACAAATTTTAGTTCCAATAACTTTAATTTTATTGTTTTTTTTACTTTGTTTATTCAATGTAGTTTTCATAATAAACTTAGCATTAAGTATAAGACTTTCTAGATTTAGTGTTGAATACAAAATTTGGTGCTATAAGAGCAGTAGCGAAATGGCCATATGGATATGTTTTCCCCCGTAGTAATACATTTTATTTGTAGTTTTAAGTAATTAATATTTCATAAAGATATCTGATTTTAAGTTTTTGTCTGTTTTGAACTGTTTCCGTTTTAAGTTCCTAGAGAAAATAAATAAAAAAGGTAAGTAAAATTATACGACATGAATTTTCAGGAATTTTTAACACCTGTCTTGTTAATCTTTCGTTCAGAAATGTATTTTGATTTAAAGCAATGCCCAAACAACAACAACTAATTCCATATTCCAGAAAAAATCTCAATTAAAGCTCTAAATACATAGACGACAGCAGACTTCACAACTTCACGGCTTCAAATGCTTCCAACTTCAAATTCTGCTTTGAAGTCAGCTTCATAATTATTTTGAAGACAGCAACAACATAGTAATCAGCTAATGTGTCCATACTATTCCTCCGCAAAATTTTACAAACGTATTAAAAATAACAACAGAAAATCAAACAAATAGGTACTTTGCCATTATCTTAAAACGAAAAATGAAATAAAATATGACAAAAATTAACTCAAACGAAAAACACAATACTGTGAAATTAAAAATGAACAGCTGTGTATTTTAGCTATTAAGATTTCAGGGATGCCGCATGTATATTTTATAATGAATAAAATTAAAGTTTTTGATAAAAAATGTAATAATATCACGAAAAACTATAAAAACACATAAATTTATTTCCTTATTGTATTTTTGTAATGTTCTTTTATGTTTAGTATTAAAAAAAGTATTTGTTCTTATTTTTCTAATTATATGTATAATGGCAATGCTATATTTGTTTATTGCTGCCCGTCAAAATAGAAAATAGCCTAAGTTGGCAGCAGCAGCAAATGCTGTCGTGAAGTCGTGCTGCTGTGAAGTCGTCAAAATAATCGTTTTCATTTAAACACATGTATTTTATTTTTGACAGTTTGCTGTCTGCTGCCTGCTGTCGTCTATGTGTTTAGTGCTTAAATAGCAAGACGATTATACTGAGTAAGACTGTATGTTTTTATTTTGAAATTTTTTATGCAATAAGTTGCATGGATTTTTTTTTGCCAATAAAACAGTAGAAACACGTAGAGTGGGGTAAATAAAATAGCTCTTTTTATCAATTCAGCCTTCATCCTATCCCAGATCGGAGTCCAGGAAAAAGAAGCTTACGACGACGAATAATGTATTGTTAAGATTATTACACACTAAGAGATTTAATCATTAGCTCTGTCAAAAATTACATTTAAGTTCATAATTACAAAATCAAAGCTTGCGCCCATGCAGCACACATGATTTTTGCATGTTGTTGAATCGTAACGGTTACTTATAGGAAATTGAAACATACCAAGTACTCCTAATAACTGTACAGTACATCTCTACGGTTCAAAGCTTTGACCACATACAACAAATTACATTAAGTGCCGGGACACCCTTTAATTAATAATTTTGAATGTTTATACTTGTTACTAAAACGGTCGTAGTAATCGACATCCCGTCCACTTTTCAAGCGTTCGTCTATAACGGTTCAAAAGATAGACGCATCTAAGTCAACTTACGTATCCTATGTGGACACCCTTTAATTTTTAGATTTATTTTTGTAGTACTTTTTGCTATTATGAGTTATAATAAGACGCATATTTTAATTTTAAAGTAGTGAGCCTTACGGTTCATAATACACTTAGAAATCATGTATGTTGTCTGGGGACACCCTTTAGTTTTTTATACTATGAACTGTTTTTAAAACGCAACCAATCTGCAAGCATAATCTATCAAAATACAATAATATTAAAATCGGTTCAAAAATGACTGAGTTTTGCGGGCACAAACATAAAAAAACAACATTCACTCGAATTGATAACCTCCTCATTTTTAAATTTTCTTCGAATAAAAAATTTTAAATTAGAATATAAAGGATGAACCAATAAATGATTATATTTAAATTATATGGCCCTATTCCTTGAACTGTTTAAGACAGGAGACTTAATTTTACACGGACTTTGTATTTCTATGTCTGTGGACAATAGGAAATTTTAAATAGAAAAAGAAGATTTACAATTGAAGGCTGTTAAAAGTAAACTCTGTCTAAAGTTAAATTAGGTTGACTATATGACCTTGTCTTTAAAGCGATTTTAGAGCGGTTGAACCTTAAATTTTCATAGAAAATGGATTGCTAAATACATTATAAACAACAACTACAAAATAAAATACAAAAAATTTATGTAAATCAATGAACATAAAATTATATTTTTATTCGTTATAGATAGACAATGAAATTAAAAAAAAACTTTTTATAACAATTTTTATTTTATATTCGTGTGTTTGTTTTGAAGTTGCTTTCTTTATAAGATTTATTGTTATTGTTGTCTGCCCACTGTATCATTGTGTAATTAGTACAAGACTTTTGTTTTTTATAATTAAAATATGATAAAACTGTATAACCCCTGATGTGATTTAAATTTAAGTGAACACAAAAAAATGTCGTTATGCTCCTCGCTAATGCTGTGATGTAACCTTTTTTATTCTCGTATATTTTTTACTCACACAAAATATGTTAAATTAAATTAATAAATAACAATATCATCTTATTAATCCTTGAATACGTAATGAGCTTTAAAAATGTTATTTTTTATTTAAAAAAAAAAACTATAATGAAGAAAATTAATTTATTTCGTTTTTTATTTATTTTTAAACATGTGTAAATGTTTCGCATTAGGATTGCCAGAAAATGCGAGATATTTAATAGCGTATTAATAACACCTAATCGAAACTATTGAAATGAAGTTAAAATGTAGTTGCTGTTGTTGTAAGGAAGATAAGTTTTTTAATTATTACTCTCTAAAAAGTTGGGAAATTATTTTTTTAACTACGATCCATATGACTCACAATGTTGAAAAAAGTAATTGGGACAGTAGCTGCCATCGTGTTGGACCGAATAAAAAAAGCGCACTTGTATTGTAGTGGCGTCAGGATCTCTATACTAAATTAACACGTGCTAACGACTTCATCCGCGTATCATTTCTAATTTTCTTAAAATTCAAATTTAGAAAATGTGCTTTTAAATATTTATTGTAGAGATCTGTAAACAGTATTAAAAGTTTTCCATCTATAGAAATAATATATACTGACAACTGCTTTAGTACCATTATACCGATAAAGTTAAGTGACTTCACATTTGTATCTCTATTATCTCTACGTAATAACGTATTTTTACCGAACAAGAAACTATTTTAAACTTGAACCAAGGTTCTAAGGGACCTCCTTACAAAATTTTATTCAAATCCATCCAGTAGTTTTTACGTGATACGAACACAGACAGATAGACGAACAGACAGACATACACAAATTCTAAAGTGTTTTGTATTCCATATCGATTCCTTAATACACCAACATCAAAATTTTTAAAAAATATTTTATGTACAGAAATTACCCCATCACTTTTTTATTGTCTGTATAGATTTAAGGTCTATCAGGCTCGCTAGCCAGCCTTGTAATCTTATAAATTTCAAAAAGGCGCAAAATCTGGAAAATAACTTGATTAAAAATAAAAAAAGATTGAAGCAAATATAAAGTCACTATTGTTTATTGGTATTTTGTTTAAGCTTTGGTGCTCATGTTTATTATTTTTTTTATCCACCTCTCAGCTGGTTAAAATAATTTTTAAATATAATAAGCAGCTTTAGCTTGTCGTAAATATGGTAAAAGGTTCGCTGAAGAGTTGAGATGAGCAATCACAGAAATGGCCATAGGAACTAGCTCTACTACTAATAAACAATAGTAGTGATTTTATAAAAAAAATAAAATTTGGGTTATTAGCGCGAAAAAAAAGTGAACTAAGATTTTATTTTTCAATGAAAATTTTTGAAATCATATTATTTTAATATCGGATTACGTTTTATAATTTTATTGCTCTTAATTTATTATTCTTTCTTAAACCCTCTATCCATTGCGGTTCAAAAGAAAAGGCAATATACCTCACAATCAGGTCTTCTAATGGGTTACCCTATAAACTTTGTATGAAAACAATGACCATAAGGGGACACCCTTTATTTTTAACATTACAGGGGCACTTAGCATGGATCTTAGAATTATAAGAAAGACAAAGATTTAGAAGATACTCCTGAGTCAATTCAATTGAGTGTTAATCTTTTAGTAGCGCCCTACTTTTGCAGCACCAAGAGGGGCTATTTGATCCTGAAAGTTCCCTATTAGGCCAAAGAGACATCTGGTTTGTCTGTGAGCATGCCTAGCAATTCCAACTGATAGATTAATTTGTACTAATTAAGAGGGCTACCGACTACATGATCTACTTCCCGATTTTGTCGAAATTGTAATAATTGTTTTTAACTATTAAATATTTGTTTGTTTTTATTACAAATTTCTTTTCTTTTTTGTTAACTTGTATTTCGTTAAGAAATTGATTACTTTTTATAATTTTTATATTATTGTACGTTGAACTCTTAGTTTTTCTTAACTTTTATTATTATTTTATTACCCCCTTTTGTTACACTATTAATTTGATTTTTTTTCGTTTTAACTTAAGTTTTAATTCCTTTAGTATTTTACTGCACGTTGAACTTTTTATTTTCGCTTAGTTTAATTTATGTAATTGTGCATTAAACTTTTTATTGCCTTTTAACATTGTTTTTTTTACGAGCATGTTTACATATTAAATTCATTTATTTTGTAAGACATTATTTAATTTATTATTTAATAATTCTAACAAAAGTAAACTGACTTCCGAACAGACAAACTTAAGATGTATTACTTTTAACAACCAATAAAAAAGTTAAAGGGTTTGCATGTAGTGACGTGATAATCAGACACATCCAGTTAACATAGTGTCTGAAAATTTTAAACTTTAAAATTACAGGGTGTCCCAATATTACGTGATTTTCACTTGCATGGTATAAGTGTAAAAACCATATTAAAATTCTTACCGAGCTTGTACAAATGTATCTGAATTTTAATACTCTGCTGATTTTACTAGTTTTCTAGCAACATGATAACTATTTTTCATTTTGCCAGAAAGGTATGTAAATATCACTCCCATTATTCCAACCAGTTTTTCGCTACATATATTAATGCGAGAGAGCTTTTTGAATAGTTACCGAGAAACATGATGATAGATATTTACTTTTTATGAAAAGTGCCATGTCCACGTGAAATATTAAAAACTTAAGTAGAGTGTTTCTCCAAACGCATATCTGATAACAAGCTATAAAATTTCCAGAATGTTCGGAACACAAATAATTAAACATACAATCAAACACATATGTGCTTAATATATTTTAATCAAGACACAACGTGGACGCTTTAATTTAAGTTACGGTGCTTAGTTTGATCTGATAAAGAAAATTATAACATGTCACAAAAAATTGTGCTCTAATATAAATGTCACTTTATGCTATAAAAAATGAAAATGTCTCGGTAATACTTCATTTAGTTCTAAGTTAAACTAAATACAGAATATATTATTTGCACTTTTTAAGGATTTCATCATACCCTTCACCACAAAAAGTGGAAAAAGGGTGTATCTTGGTTTGTTATTCCGTTTGTAATTTCTACAGTATCCGTTTCCCAACCCATAAAGTGTATATATTCTGTGTTCCTAAGCAAAGTCGATTGAGCGATGTCGTCTATCCTTCCATCCGTGTTAGTTTTAAATTAACTTTTTTAAGGAAAGCTCATCTACCTAGAGAAAATTTAAATATGGTAATCGATAAGGCATAGCTTCGAAAATTTTGCTATTGATAATCTATTTCCTTCAAATCAGGTGACAAAACGCCACGCAGGCCTCTAATTTTTCCATATCATTTGGAATAATGAAGCAACTAAAATCAAAAAAAACAACTATATGGAGCGATAGAGAATTTTCTAAAAATACTTAACCCATTAAGAGCCGGTGGCATTTTTATTTAAAATTATATATAGAACTAAACTTTTTTTCCTTTTTTTTTAATTTCTCTGTCACCCCGATATTTGTCTTTCTGGTTGGAGTTACTAAACTAGATTTAGAGATATGGAATAGCCGAATTTATCTCCTTTACTTGTTTGCTTTCATTTTGAAATTTAATTAAGTTTTTAATTGATTCAAGTATATATTTAATTAAAAAAAAAAAACAAATAATTTAAGAAAAAAGTATATGAGAAACACTATGAGATCCTGTAATCATGTGATAGTTTTAAGTCTTATGATGCAAAAAAGCCTTTATAATTGCTTTAAATTTAGAAACCAGTCTTTTAATTCTCTAAATCATATTTTTTTTTCTATACATCAATTTATACAAGAATTCGAGTATGTGATATCTATTGATTAATTTAAAAACGGCTAATTTTAAGAGAAATTTAAAATTTTGATCAGTTTTAAATCTATGTATCTATTTACCCTACACCTGCATATTTTAAATGAAAGTCCAATTTTTTCACCCGACAAAGAAAATTATTAAATTGAATTAAACCACAGAAATATTAAATGAAATTAATAATTTTTAAAAATAGGTGCTATTTTTAATCCCGATTAAATTAATAAACCACCGATATTGATTATTGAGGGTAAAAACACGTCTCGATGGCCATTTTGCTACCGCTCACATAACTCTTAAGAGACCTTCTCACAAATATTTTAAATAAACTAAAGATTTTTGTCCAAACAATAAAGTAAGGACAAAAATCAAAGTTTTAGCAAAAACCTACAATAATCAGCAATGATTGTATTTTCTTTCTCTACTGTATATGGCTGACATATAAGAAGATCACATTGCTTTTGGGATACCCTTCAATTGGTTTTATTTTACTTGTCCTTGTAAAGCGTCTGCTTATGATGATTGTAAAGATTAAAAAAATAGGTCTAAGTCTCTGTCTCACCCTATATTGTTTAAATTTATCATTCACCTTTAGTTTTAAAGCGGATATAATTGATTTCTAGGTCTACCGGTCCTCTGAGGTCTTTGAGGCATCAATCAGCTGTTTTTTTACTTCCGAAGGTTATCAGTTCGACTGAATGTTGCTATTTTTTATATTTGTGCCTACAGAACTCAGTCATTTCTGAACCAAGTTTGAAAATTTGATAGATTATGCTTACAGATTGGTCCCGTTTTGAAAACAGTTCGTAATCACAATAATTAAAGGGTGTCCCCATACAACATTCATGTTTTTTAACTGTGTTATGAAACGTAAAGAGCACGTTTTTAAAATAAAACAAATGCGTATTCATATTTTTAAATAGCAAAAATTAATAAAAAAAATATATGTTAAAATTAAAGGGTGTCCTCATAGGTAACGTAAATTGACTTATATGCGCCTATCTTTTGAACCGTTATGGGCAAACGCTTGAAAATTGGACAGGATGTCGATTACAAGACCTTTATAATAACAAGTATAAACATTCAAAATTATAATTTAAAGGGTTGCCCAGTATTTAATGTAATTTGATGTATGTAGCCAAACTTTTGAAAATAGTTGAAATTTACAAAGACCCTTCATTGCTAAGTCCGCTATAATAAGTAGCAAACTTGAAATTAGAAATAAAAGAGTGTCCCAGTTAAAGTAATTTAACTTATCTATCTTTGAAACCGTTACAGACAAACTCTTGAAAATTAGACAGAATGTCCATTACTATATTAAGTATAATAACAAAAGTTAATATTTAAAATTAGAAATTAAAGGGTGCCCTTATGTTTGTAATTCAATGTAACACCAATCATTTAAGCAGTTATAGACTAATGCTTAGATTTTAAAAAATTTTGTTTGTAAAATTATTTTGGGAATTTTTATAATATTATTTATTATATTATGCTAATATTCCATTATTTATTTATTTATTGGTTGGAAAAGCAGCTATCTATACGTATTTCGCCGGCAAACCTTTATCCAAGTTTTTAGAAAACACAAAAACATTTTTCTTTAAGTATAGAAACTTCAAAAACAACATGAGAGTTCTTTTAGAATCCCACACAAAAATGTTAAGGCTTTAACAAAAAAACACCAATAAGCAAACCACGTTTTTATTTTTTTTAAATTCCCTTCTGCGTCAGGTTGGTTATATGCCGACTCTTAATGCAGACGTAAGCCGTATTGAAAATAAGAACAACACAGTTATTTTTTAGTGTCTTAAGAGAAAGAAAAAAATTAAAGTGATGCCAACTGTTTGCACAAGCATTTTGTTTTACTGTGTCAGCAATAAAAAGTGTAAAAATGAAGGTTAAAAACATAACTGCTGAATTTTCTTGTTTAATCTGCATTCATATTTTGTTCTACGACACATAAAAATTTTGTCACAATCTTTCTGTTTTGAAGTCGTTTTTTTTTTCAAGAATCAATTATTTATTAAAGTCATGCCTGCTGTCACTTTTTACCAGATTAAATAAATAAATAAAACAAGAATTTTTCAACTGTGAAATTATTAAACACTTTCATTTTATGAATTAATTTTTATGTGCCACTTCCTAATATGAGTGTTTAAAGCACAGAAATTATAGACAGAAATTAAGACATGAAATATTTTACTTCACATAAAATTATCGAAGCAAACAGTCATAAAATCAAAAACCAACAGCACTAAACAAACAAAATTCTTAACGCTGATTTATGGTGGGATTGAATATTAAATTTACACAGGATTTAACTTAAAATTGAATATAAAATTTAAATAAATTTTACCTTGCATTTGTTTGTTTGAAAATGTTTTAAAAAGGCAGAAAGAAGGTCTTCTATGTTTGGGTGTGTTTGCATATTTTGAAGGACAAATTGTATAATAAATTTTATTTAAGAGAAAAAATATATATTATTTGCATGTTCATTTGTATAACTAAATTTGATTAAAGGCAAAAAACATAAAATAAATACACGCACAAAAACACATGAACGAACGACAGGATATAAATATAAAGTCTGTTTGGGTGAGTAAATGTATGAGAGTGAAACCGAAATGCACGCAAATCTGCATAAATAACTGATAGATGTATTTTTGAAAATTGTTTACATTGTTTACATGCGAGGACTTGAGAGTATTAAACTACAAATTAAATAATCTGAGGCATATGATTTTTATAATGTCAGCGACTAAATTTATTAAAATAAAAAAATCATATGCCTTTACAAAAGATTTTAAAAGCTCTTAATAGCGCGGCGTCAACGCTTTTCAGATGAAAAACTTGGTTTTGACAGCGCTTTTAAAGTTGTATAAAAAAATCGAAATTTAACATAAAATGAAATTTGAAATCCGTAAGCATATATTTGAAAGAATATAGAAATTTTTGGTTTTAAACACGAACACTTGTATGTCAAATTCAATCATTTGGTGGGGACACCCTTTATTTTTAGTTTTTGTATAGAAATAAAGTCATATACATTATGAAAAACCACATTTAGATTCGTGAAAACCGTGTGTTATATGGGTACACCCTTTTTTATATTACTAGGAATAAATGCGAATTTCAACTTAGTTTTTTTAAGTCGGAAAAGTTTTTATTTTTGTCGATAATTAAGTTATTTTGTAGTCAACCTGGTGATTTAGTTTTTATTTTTTACCGACTTCAAAAAGAGAGGTAAGCCATCAATTCGTTCAAATGTTACTTTTTATGGTTGCCCCACAATATTCAGTAATTTGTGAACCGATATTAAAAAGTGTTTTCTTTGTAAAAGGCTAGATATGCTTATGATTCTGTTTTAAAAATTATTCATAATATTAAAGGGTGTCCCAATACAATAAACTTTTTTAACTCATACTAAAGGCACTTTAAAATTTAAGAAATCCGCTTATAACCATAGCTCCCAATAGAAAAAAGTAATAGAAAAGTAAATCTAAACATAAAAAGGTGTTCCCATAAGTGACAAAAATTGACCCTTAAGAGTCTATATTTTGAATCGTAATAAGCAGACGCTTGAAAATTGGCTAGAATGTCGATAACTATGAGCGTTATAATAACAAGTATAAATACTTAAAATTATAAATTAAAAGGCGCCCCAACAGTATATTCAATTTGATATGTATGACCATAATTTTGAACTGTTGTAAGCAGATGGTTGAGACTTACAAAGAGCCTGTCTTGCTAAGTCTGCAACAACATCAAGTAAATAATTTGAATTTAAAACTTACAGAGTATGTAACATTTCCTTTTCAAATAATATTTCTAGGAAAAATAAAATGCTTTACACTTTTAAAAGATGAAAAAAAAACAAGAAAAAATACTTCGAGTCATTTCAATAGGCAAAGAAATGCATGTTAAAGACATTAAGAAAAAATTCCGAACTTCAAATTTTGTCTTATAACTAGTGTTTGAGATTTTCCAGAACTTTTCATTTCACGGGAAACGTGAAAAAAATTATCGCATTCCCGGGAATACCAGGAATAACGTAAATAATATTAAAAAATTCATAGTTTTATTTAAACATAAACAAACAATAAAAATAATTGTTAAATAATCGTTTTAACAGTTTCTAAAACTTAAAGATAATTGAGGTAACAAGACCTACATTTGTATATTTGTTCTACATAACGAGAGATAGCAAAGATAAAAATACTGAAAAAGTATTTTATAAATAAATTTTTTTGAAATACATGATTTTAGCTTGTTTGCAAAATTTCCAACAATAAAAAAAACTTTCAACTTTCACTGTGGTAGGATTTGTTATCAACAATTCATTATAAAGATTATCCATGTTCGTGTTTCAAATGTTACTGGCTTCGAATAACTCAAAATTCCTTTTAAACAAATTTGTAACCTTTTGTTCTGTTTTATATCTTGCTAGCAGTGCCTACGACTAACTCCGCGTACCATTTCTGATTTTTTTAACAAAAATTAAAAAAATGTGTTTTGAAATATTTGTTGTAGAGTTCTGTAAACAGTGTTTAAAAATTTTCGATCTACAAATGTCCAATTTCATTTGGACACTAAAATTATCTTCATGTATAATTTTATATTAAATGCAACATTTTATTTAATACATGTATGTAGTTAACACATGAATATGTTATGTATGAAAAACAATCAAAAACAACACATCTCTATGTACTGAACTACAATTTTTAAAAACTACAAAACTTCGTGTTTAATGCAAAACCACGGTTTCTTTATTATAAGATGAACTTTATAACTTACTTGCCCTTTTACGTTCAACGTAGTAACATATTTCAATTTTCACTGGCTTGTATTTAACTTAAGGACATAAATTAAGCATTTATTGTGAACAAGTTATTAACTTACAATATTGTGAACTCCAAGTTACTAACTAACACTCGTTTTTCTTACAATAAAACTTTATTGATCGTTTCAAATCGAATGAATTTAAAAAAACCATACGCTTTATCTTTATTAAGCCGAAGATTACAAGGGTAAGCATTAAATATGTACTTACCTCATCTCGAAAGGAAAGAAAATTCTAAATAATTAATAATTTTTCTTTCTTCCAAACCATCATCGAATAATTATAATTATTCCCGAGAGTAATTATAATTAATATCTCTAATAAAGATATTTCCAAATATCGCAAGGGAATTTTAAATAAAATCAATTTATTTCATGGTCCAGTCGAGCCGGCAACTTATTTTATGGTCGTCGTCAGTGTATCAGCAAATTTATTTAATTCAGGCGTAGATAATCAGCAAAAAAAAAAAAAAAAAAAAAATTCTCATTGTTCAACTAAAAGAAGAGGAATCTCACCACTAATAGCTAACATGAGGTAAATCAATCAACAAGAAACAAAGTTTGACAGTCAAAGATCATCCACAAATCTATGTACATACATATGCATATACATAGTTGCCCTTGAAGCAAAACAATTTAAAAAGAAAAAGAAAGGAAAAAACAGAGTTAAAATAAAAAGGTGCCGTTAATAATCAATTGAAAAAGAAAAAACCTACAAAATTACATGTATGTATGTAGGTATATCAGTATGTGAAATAGCAAAAAATCTTTATTAAAAAATAATACATAATAGAAAACAATAATTAACCAATAATTTATTAAAAAGCAAAATCAATAAAAATCAGCAAAATATATATATACATATACATGTATTTTCATATGTACATACACATGCACATGAGATTGTGGCGTATACCTTAACATAAAATACTTTATTAAAAATTAAATTTTAAATATTATTTGATCTACTTTGAATTGTTTTTCTTGTTTAAAAATTTGTAAAATTTTGTAGTTTCGATTGAAGTTGTTCAAATAAAAGAACACAATTTTATTTGTTTTTTTAAATACAATCTTTGGCATTAACGTAAGGAGCTTAAGAAACCTACATTGGTGACCCCAAATAAAGAACATGGCTTTGCTACACAGCCCACGCGCAGATAGACCTTCAGATTTACATCAGGATAGGGGAGATGGTCAGTTAAACCCAACAGAGCCTTCATTTAACGCGACCGGAAGCAACACACCGCAAATCGAAGTTAACACGGTTCACAAATTACCTCCATTTTGGCAAAAGAATCCAAAAATCTGGTTTTTTCAAGTAGAAACAATTTTCGAACTCACACGCATAACTTCAGACGAAACAAAGTTTCGCCACTTAGTAGCGAATGTAGATCCAAGTACACTGGGTTTAGTATGCGATATTCTGGAGAATGCTCCAGCGGGAAGTCGGTATGAAAGCCTCAAATCAAGAATCATTTCCTTATTCTCAGAATCAGATGAGAGAAAGTTAAAACGCTTGTTAAGTGGTCAGGTACTTGGCGATCAGCGACCATCGCAATTTTTGCGAACAATGCAAAACCTTGGACAAGGTCAAGTAGGTGACAAAGTAATCCGTTCACTTTTTCTCGAGCAATTACCGGATAATGTACGTGCTATACTCGCTATAAGTGAACAGCAAGATATTAACAAGCTCGCTGTCCAAGCAGATAAAATTATGGATATGATGCAACCTTCTAATGTAGCTTCTGTTGAAATGCAGACTCAGAATACAATCGTAGCACAAATTGAAGCTATCGAAAACAAACTGCAAAGCTTACATTGCTGCAGATGTAGGAACAAAAACAAAGACTCAATACGTCACCACTCGTCGGGTCGCAACTCATCTCGTCGAAGATCTAAGTCAAACAGACGAGACTCCCAATATTGTTGGTATCACAATCGCTTTGGTGACAAAGCAACGAAATGCATCCAGCCTTGCAGTTTTTCAAAAAACTAGTATGCGTTTCGGATATTGCGGCAGCCGAAATCGCTAACTCAACATCTGGCCGCCTTTTTATCACAGACAAAACTTCTAAAAGAATTTTTTTAATCGACACAGGCGCCGACATTTCTGTTATACCAAAAGAAGGACATAGTATCAGTAAGAATTTTAATTCATCTTCTAGTTTATTTGCAGCAAACGGTACACAAATTCCAACGTTTGGCACGATGATCCTTCAGCTCGACTTAGGTTTGCGAAGAACATTTTCCTGGCTCTTTGTGATTGCAGATGTCACAAAATGTATAATTGGTTCTGATTTTTTAAAACATTTCAACCTACTTCCTGATCTTAAAAACAGGAGATTAGTAGATGGTACAACTTTGTTGTCTACTAGCGCATTGCTTACCCGTGAACCTTCTTTAAATATAACAACAATTTTAAAAGACAACTCCCGTTTTCACAAACTTCTGGAACAATTCCCAGAAATACATAACGTTTCACTATCGTTGGGAGCTAAAAAACATGGAGTTTATCATCACATCGAAACGACTGGACCCCCTGTTCACGCTAAGGTAAGGAAATTAGATACAAAGAGATTAAACATTGCTAAAAGAGAATTCAAGTTTATGCTTGACAATGAAATAATTCGCCCTTCGAAAAGTATGTGGTCTAATCCGCTCCATATGGCAGCAAAAAAGAACGGCGAATGGCGTCCATGCGGAGATTATCGATTTTTGAATAAGGTTACTATTCCTGATCGATATCCCATACCTTTTATTACCAACTATTCGACGACACTCAGCGGCTGTAGCATATTTTCTAAAATTGACCTTGTGCGTGCATATCATCAAATAGCAATGAACCCGGCCGACATTCCAAAGACAGCTATCATCACACCTTTTGGGCTTTATGAATTGCTGAGAATGCCATTTGGTTTGCGAAATGCTGCACAGACTTTTCAACGTCTCATGGATGAAATCGTACGAGGATTGAATTTCGTTTTTGTGTACATCGATGACGTTCTCGTCGCTTCCCGCAATGAGGTAGAGCATTTTAACCACCTGAAAATACTTTTTACACGTTTTCGGGAATATGGAATCGTTATAAACCCTGCGAAGTGTGAATTCGGTGTAACAAATGTTGAATTTCTTGGTTTTCATATTACACCCGAAGGTAGTTATCCATCAAAATCAAAAGCAGAAGCGATCATTAATTACAAAAAACCGCAGTCTATTATGGACTTGCGTAGATTTCTGTGCATGATAAATTTTTATCGACGTTTTCTTAAAAATGCTGCTCAGTACCAGATACCTCTTAATGAATACATGAAAGGAGCTACCAAAAAAGACAAACGAAGTATTAAGTGGACTTCTGAAGCAGAAGCTGCCTTTGAAACATGCAAAAAAATGATTGTCAATGCAAGTCTTCTCGCACACCCACATGAGGATGCAGAAATAAATCTTAAAGTAGACGCATCAAATTTTGCAATTGGAGCAGTGGTTGAACAAGTTATCAATGGACATGCTCAACCTCTTGCGTTTTATTCAAAAAAATTAAGTTCCGCTGAATGTAAGTATAGTGCTTATGATAGGGAACTTCTCGCAGCTTATTCAGCAGTTAAGCATTTTAAGCACTTATTGGAGGGTAGAGATTTTACACTTTATACGGATCACAAGCCGTTAACATACGCATTTTCTCAAAACCCTAATAAAGCCTCACCAAGACAGTTTCGTCACTTAGATTTTTTAAGTCAGTTCACAACGAAAATCGTTCACATCGCTGGTGAAAGCAATATAGTGGCTGATGCTTTATCACGTATCGACGAAATTGATGCTATCGATTTTTTAAAAATTAGTAATATTCAAAAAACAGACGAGGAACTTAAGCAAATTTTAAATAATAATACAGGACTTAAACTTCAGCAGATTGAAATCCCTGGAACAAAATTGAAGTTGTATTGTGATGTGTCCCAAGAACACACTAGACCTTTTCTTCCTAAAACCTTTCGGAAATCTGCATTTGATTTACTGCATGGTTTATCACACCCTGGAATAAGAGCAACAAGGAGAATTATTTCCGAACGTTTTGTTTGGCCTTCTATGATGAAAGACATCAACAATTGGACAAGACTGTGCGAATCATGTCAAAAATCAAAAATATCGAAGCACACTAAGTCGACAATTGGGAAGTTTTCAATAACATCAGAACGTTTTTCTGAAGTACACGTAGACATCTTGGGACCATATCCACCTTCGGAAGGTTTTCTGTATATATTTACTATGATAGATCGTTTTTCAAGATGGCCAGAAGCTGTGCCTATTTGTGACATAACTGCAGAAACAATAAGCCGAGTTTTTTTTGAACAGTGGGTTTCAAGATTTGGTTGTCCGAGAAAAATTATATGTGACCGCGGAAGGCAATTTACCTCAAAACTTTTTAAAGAGCTTTGCATTTTTCTCGGTGCAAAATGTCAACATACAACTGCTTTTCATCCACAATGCAATGGAATGGTGGAACGATTTCATCGTACACTCAAGACTGCATTGACATGCCAAAATGAGGAACAGTGGACAAAATCCCTTCCTATAGTTTTACTTGGCTTAAGAGCTGCTTATAAAGACGACTTACATGCAACCACAGCAGAAATGTTATACGGTGAACCATTAAAACTTCCTGGCGATTTTTTTGTGGGTAATACCAAAGAGCAACAATCAACTGAATTTTTTTTAGAAAATCTTCGGGAAATAATTTTTAAATTGCAACCTCAACAAGTTTTACATCACTCTTCCGAAAAACCATTTGTATCGAAAGATCTATTGGCTTCAACACATGTTTGGTTAAAAATAGACGCGCCACAAAAGCCACTTCGTCCAAAATATCAAGGACCATTTAAAGTTTTGGATAAAACTAACAAGTATTTTAAAATTTTGGTGAAAAATCGTGAAGAAACAGTAACTATAGATCGGTTGAAAGCCGCCTATGTTGAGAACACCTTGGAAACTATACCATCAACATCTTTAAATGTGCCACCTTCGGCTAGAAGGGGGGTAATGTGGCGTATACCTTAACATAAAATACTTTATTAAAAATTAAATTTTAAATATTATTTGATCTACTTTGAATTGTTTTTCTTGTTTAAAAATTTGTAAAATTTTGTAGTTTCGATTGAAGTTGTTCAAATAAAAGAACACAATTTTATTTGTTTTTTTAAATACAATCTTTGGCATTAACGTAAGGAGCTTAAGAATCCTACAAGATAATAGTTAAAAAAAAAAAAAAAAAAAAATACATGTTTTTAAATACAACAAATGCAGAATTTGTTTCACCTTATTTCAAATGTATAAAAAAAAAAAAAAAATAATAAAAAAAAAAAATTCAGTACCTATATACATATACATATGTATATATTGAAGTAATTTAACCATTACAAATCCATAACCGTTCTCGTAACAAAAAAGTGCCCTTTTACATATGTATGTACATGCCAATATAATAAAAAAAAGGCGCGAAAAAGAACAACGGCAAACAAATAAAATAAATTTATTTCAAAAAAGAAAAATGTACAGTGCTGAAATAGTGCATTATTCTTATGTTACACAGTGTTGCAGACTTCTATAAAGGCAAAAACAACAACAAATTGCGAAAAGCGAAAAATACGTAAAGTGAAGAGATATGTATGTAGCATATTTAAAATCCCGTTTTGCAAAAAATAAAGAAACATCTATTTATGTATGTATATTACTTTAAAAGTAAAAACTAACATAAATTTACACAAATCAAAAGAACGGTTAAAAGAAGTGCTAAATATAGAAATACTTATGTACAATATACAAAAAACAAGCCGTCAACAATTAAAAATTTTTACCGTTTACAAAATAAAAAAAAGTGCCGTTAGTAAAATTCCAAAACAAAAAACCAAAAAAAGAGATTAAAATCCTGTTATCAAAAACAAAAATTCTTAACTAAAAAAAAAAAAAAAAAAAAAAAAAAAAAAAATTTTACCGCTTTAAAATAAAGTGCAGTGAGAAAACATTTAAATATGGGAAAACAGATTAACTAAAGCATACATTAAAAACATATGTACATATGTATATTACAAAATTTAACCTTCACTACAAAATTCTATTCGTTACAAAAAAAAAAAAAAAAAGCTTATTTACGTACATACATACATACAGGCAAAAATATCAAACTACCTACTACAATATAAAAATTTCCAAATTTTGTCAATTTTCAATAAATAATAAATGCATAAATACATTAAAAACATATGTATGTACATACATATCATTTTAAAACGTGAATACCTACATACATAGTTATTTAAGTGGAAATCAAAATTGGTTAATATCATAACGTCTAAAATTAAATGCAACACTCTTTTTCTTAACACTGCATACAAGGTATTTATAAATTTGATACATACTATAGGTAAAAATTTTGCTTATATAATATATATACATAACAACCACAATGCAATAACCACTTGTGTCTCTTATTGCTTCAATCACTCTTTAATAGTAATTGCTCTTAACATTGCTGCATAAGCACAAGCGAATTATGTACATATCTATGTACATATATCGCTCTTTCCGCATTCATTGTGTGCCCAGAAAACTTAAATAATAAACTACTTTTTATAACGTAATACCCAAGTACATAACTTCAAAACTTAAACTCTTACAAATTTCTGAAAATGTCCAATTAAACCGAAGTTCTAACAGAGGTACATACATATTTTAAAATTCAGAAAAATTTTAAATAAAAACACATAAAAAACAAAACAATAAAATACAGTCCATTACACATAAAAACAATTTAAAAGTAATATTAGTAAAAAGTCGAATTATATAATATAGAGAACATTTAATTTAAATTTCCACCCCTAAAATTCATAAACATATTTATGAGAAAAAAAAAAAAAAAAAAAAAGACATTATACCACTAAAATTCAAAAGAGCAAATTACAACAAACACGTCAGCAGAAATAAATTCTCTGCTCTCTCAATCCAAAAGTACATACATACTCGTCAACCTTTACTAGCAGCTGAAATAAATTCTCTGCTTTGTTTATACACACATTCATACAACCATCTCTCGTTAGAGGTTGCCATCGTTTAAATTTTTTTAATCGCCAGATAAATTTAAACATATTGGGGAAAATTTTCATAATTAAGTGTAAGTTATTTAATAGGAATAAATAACTGAAAATAATTTAGCTGAACATTCAATGAAAAGCTAAGGAACATTTTCTTATTTAATACACTTTTTTGCACATGCTATAAAAGGGCATCAATTATAATACGCTTTAACAATAATTAACAAAACAACACAAGGCAATAAATAGTTTATTTTCCCCACTTCACAAAAAACGGAACAAAAAGTTTTTACTCGAAATAAACACTTACAATTGTTCAAAGTGTTAAAAGCAATTTTAACTTCATCGGAACATTGAATAGGAATCTGATGTTCGCATTTACTTTACATACATATATATGTTAAATTATATCTTTCCTTTAAGTTAATTGTTGACTCGGAATTTATTGGAAATTTTTTTTTTTTTTTTTTTTTTTCAATAAGGACAATTTAACAATTTATTTAAAACAATTACGTTGATTACGAAAGATTTCCAAATTTGTTTACAAAAATAAAACACTGGTAACTCTGCTACAATATTATGGGAAATTAACCCTCTTAAGAGCTTAGAACCACAAAGTACGCAAATTTATTAGTAAAAATTAATAGTGATAATCTTTATTAAACCCTCTATATCACTCTCATTGTTTTCACTGGTATTATACGCAGATTTATTAGTGAAAATTAATAGTGATAAACTTTATTAAACCCGCTATATCACTCTCATTGTTTTTACTAATAGTTTTCACAACTATTGATTTCTATTCATATTGCTAATTTTTCTTATCTTTCTTACCTACATCTACTGCTACTACGCTGTAGCGCAAACCCTTGAAAAAAGGAAGAAAACGTAAAATAGAAATCATAGCACTTACCGACTACTCAATTTGCGTATGAATATTATTTCTAATTTAAATATTAACATCTAATATTATAACTCTAGATTTACTCCAGTGAATAAATTTAAAGAAAAGTCTGATCTAATTTTTGTTTCATAACTTCTACTACAAACAACACCTTACCAAGCCATAGTTTCCTCTAATCTCGTTAGCATCGTTTAATCCTTTTATCATGGCCACTACATCCAGCAACGACAGCTCCCTCTCTCTAAAGGAGCAATACCTTTTTGATTGCGATCATTTACTACAATTTTGTACAAGATTTCACAAAACTCCTATTGAAGATCATACCGAGTCAGTTCTTGAAGTCAAGTTAAAAGACTTAGACTCAAGATGGACAAGGGCGGATGCCTCTTATGCAAAGGTTATGGTAGCATCCGATTCTGTGCTGAAAACTGAATTTAAAGAAGAGGCTAGAGCGAATTTCGATGCGTGCGTTGAGGCATATTACCTCTGCACCTCAGCAATACTTGATTTAATGAAGGCAGCTCGAATGGATACTTCGAATGCTCATGGTTTCGAAGCAACAGCTCGTTACTCTCTTCCACCGCCAACGGTGGCTCAAAACTTCGTATCAGACAACTCAAGTAATTGCATAAAGCTTCCTCCATGTGATACTGAAGTATTCCAAGGCAGTTATGAACAATGGCCCTCTTTTCGTGACATGTTCACAGCGGTTTATATCAACCACACTAAACTTTCTCCAGTTACTAAATTGTATCATCTCAGAAATAAGACAAGAGGTGAAGCCGGTGCGATAGTTAAACGCTACCCCCTATCCCATGAGAACTTCGAATTGGCTTGGAATGCTCTGCAAACTCGTTATGAGAATAAACGGGTTTTAGTTGACAACCAAATAAAAATTCTATTCGATATTCCTGCCGCAACAAAAGAAGACAGCGAATCCATAAGAAGGATTCAGTCTTCAGTAAATGATTCTCTGGCGACTCTCAAGACGCTTGGAATCAACGTAGAAAGTTGGGACCCTATTCTTGTTCGTTTAATTTCTACAAAATTGCCTGATTTCACTCTCTCACTCTGGGAACAATCTTTAACCTCTCCCCGTGACCTACCAAAATGGTCTCAAATGTCTCAGTTTTTGATAGATAGATATGAAACAGTAGAACGTCTCGCAAGTATTAGAACCTCAAAGGACGGTTTTAGTATTTCTAACATAACGCAACCTAATATCCAAACTTACGTGTCTCATGAAAATTTAAATTCAATTTGTAAGTTATGCAATGAGGATCATAATCTACGAACATGCGCCAAGTTCAGAACCTTCACGCCACAGCAAAGGGTAGATTATGTCTTTCGGAACAAAGTTTGCAATAACTGCTTGAGTTCCGCCCACCTCAAGGCTAACTGCAAAAGTAAGCGTACATGCATGCATTGCAAAAAGTCTCATCACACGTTGTTACATATGACGAAAAGATCATCAAATTCAACACAAAATACGGTAAATTCTGCGCAAGTTGATATTCAAAGCCGTAACAAAAATAATGCTCAAAATTCAGGCTCAAACTCTAATCAAACTCAGGTTGAACTACCAACAACCTCAAGCCAAATTCAAGCAAATTTCTCCACAAGCAACGAAAACATTTTGTTGCGCACTGCTTTAATGCAAATAGAACATAGAGGCGAATTTTTTACGATTAGAGCTTTGATAGACCCAGGCTCTCAAAGAACATTCCTTTCCGAGAGAGTTAGAAGTCGCCTTCAATTGCCCTACAAAAATTCTCATTTTGAAATTGTTGGAATCGGTGGTCAAAAGCAATCGGCAAGTAAAGAATGCGAGTTCGTCTTGTATGCTAAAAAGTATGACTTAAGAATCCCAATTAAGGCCATAGTATTGCCAAAAGTCACCAAAACTCTACCCGCCTGTACTTTTGAATTTATTCTGTCACCCGAACTTGAACAGCTAGATTTAGCAGACCCGACTTTCAACAAGTCATCTCAAATAGATCTCATTCTTGGAAATGACTACGAACACTTTCTCAATATAGAGGGCATTAAGAAAAACATTTGTGGCAAAACTTCTGCCTACAACACTATTTTTGGATGGGTTCTTAGTGGTCCTATGCAAACCCAATCAGTGCAGGCTTTCACCACCTCTGTTATCCATTCAGAATCTTCAGATCTTAGCAAACTCTTGCGAAGGTTTTGGGAACAGGAGGAAATACCAACAACTCGCGTAAGGTCAGCTGAAGATGATTGGTGTGAAACCCTTTATTCGCAGACAACAACTCGTCATGACAATGGGAGATATATTGTAAGATTACCATTCAAAAAAGAATATCCCGAAAACATTTTTCTTGGCCCATCACGTTTTGTCGCTCTTGCTCAATATTCTCGTATGGAGAAGAATTTGGAAAAAAACCCTGAACTCCAATCTCAATATAAAGCAGTCTTAAATGAATATCTAACTCTAGATCATATGGAGGAAACACCCTCAAACGAAATTGCTTTTCAAGGTAAATACGCATCGTTTTATCTTCCACATCATGCGGTACTTCGCCCAGAACATAAAAGTACAAAGTTAAGGGTCGTATTTAATGCATCTCGGAAAACTAAATCCCAGTTTTCCCTAAATGACGTGTTATACACTGGTCCCACTCTCCAGAATGACTTAATAACCGTAATTTTAAATTGGAGAAAATATAGATACGTATTCAGCGGTGACATACAAAAAATGTATCGTCAAATTCTAGTTCACCCTGAGGATAGACCGTACCAAAGAATTCTTTTCCAAAATGAGACTAATAACCCTATAAAAGATTACCAATTGAAAACCGTAACTTTCGGAGTGAATTGTGCACCGTTTCTTGCAATCCGCACTATATTAAAGCTTGCTGCTGACTCAGAATCTCAATATCCCAAAGCAGCGTTCATTTTACGGTCTGAAACCTACGTTGATGATATTCTCTCAGGAGGTGATACTATTGAAGAAGCGCTCGATGCACAACGACAGCTTATTTGTACCCTTAAATCTGCGGGCTTTCCTATTAAGAAATTTACGGCAAATAATCCCCAATTACTCGCTGAATTATCTGAGGACGATATTTATGATTTGGATATTTTACGCTTCTACGAAGCAAGCTCAACTAAAACACTGGGCATAAAGTGGAATGCACTCACTGATGCATTCACCTATAATTTCTCGCCAATAGAGCAGTCCAAAAAAGCCACAAAGCGCCAAATTCTATCTTCTGTAGCAAAATTATTTGATCCTGCAGGGTGGCTAGCTCCCATAGTCGTAAGAGCAAAAATACTGATGCAACAATTGTGGCTAGAAGGTCTAGATTGGGATGAAGACGTCTCATCGGAAGCACTTCAGAAATGGAACAATCTGGTTCAGGATTTATCCCAAATCGAAGCGATTTCTGTTCCACGTTGGCTTCAATATTCCGCACCTGACACAATACAAATTCATGGATTTTGCGATGCTTCAAAGTCAGCTTACTGTGCAACAGTATACGTTCGTTGCCAAACTATAGCCCATGATACCTTCTCAAACTTGTTAATGGCGAAATCTAAAGTTGCACCCATACAAACCGTTTGTCTCCCGCGTCTAGAACTCAACGGCGCTCTCTTATTAGCACATCTCGTTAATAACGTTAAAAAATCCCTCAATTTAAACATTAATGAAATATATTTATGGACTGACTCGTCTATTGTTTTAGGATGGTTGTCCAAAACTCCTTCCTCATGGGAAACATATGTGGCAAATAGAACTGCTCAGATTTATTCTCTAATTCCCGACGCAATCTGGCGACACATCCCAACGCATTGCAACCCAGCAGACCTCGGTACTCGTGGCTGTAAAACCCACGATTTAGTAAAAAATTCTCTATGGTGGAATGGGCCGCCTTGGCTAAATAAACCTGCGTCGGAATGGCCTGAAAGAAATCCTCTAAAAAACGTTAAAAAATCGATCGTTACTCAAACGTTGCACACAGAAGTGGAAGAAAAAGATATTCTCGATAGATTTTCATCATATAGCAGAGCTCTTCGAGTTATATGTTATATGTTCCGATTTTTTAATAAATCAATTCGGAGAGTAAGGCCTAATGCGGAAATATCAAGTTTAGAACACCTTACGCAAAAGGAAATGAAACTAGCAAAATCTCGACTCATATTAATATCTCAAAGAAAATACCTTTATGAAGAGTATGAATGCTTAAATAATTCTCGAAATATTCCTAAGAAAAGTTCGCTTAAGGCATTAAATCCATTTCTCGATTCAGATTCAATCATACGAGTGAATGGCCGACTATCACTGTCAAATCTTCCTTACAATGAGCGATATCCCATTATTTTACCTGGAAATTCAAGATTTTGCAAACTCTACTTAACACATTTACATCAAATTTTATCTCACGGAAGGTGCGCTCAAATGTGCCGTATGGCACAAACAGAATTTTTTATCACTAGACTTAAACCGCGAGTCAAAAGTATTATACGAAACTGCAAAACGTGTATTATTTATAAACACCAACCATGCTCACAAATAATGGCACCGCTTCCCCCTGAAAGATGCAATCTATCACTGCCGTTTCAGATCACTGGCATTGATTTCGCCGGTCCCTTCGACCTCAAAATCTCACCTACGCGCAAATCTTCGTACACAAAAGCGTATGTCAGTGTTTTTGTCTGCTTTAGCACAAAGGCAATACACCTGGAGCTGTGTTCAGATTTGTCATCAGCGGCATTTCAAGCGGCGTTCGCACGCTTCATTGGGCGGCGGGGGCTCCCCCAGAGGGTAGAATCTGATAACGGAAGAAACTTTCTTGGTGCCAGTAGAACACTTGAATGCGAATTTGCTTCATTTTTAAAAATCTCTGCTAAAGATATATCTCAGAAATATATCACACATGGGTTTGAATGGAAATTTATTCCTCCACACGCTCCGCACATGGGCGGCTTATGGGAAGCTGCTGTAAAAAGCTTTAAATACCATTTTAAACGAATAGCAGGTGGCCAAAGATATACTTTTGAAGAGTTCTCAACTGTCCTTGCACGGATTGAAGGAGTACTTAACTCCCGGCCAATCTCGGCATTCTCAGAAGACCCGTCAGACCTAGCCGCACTGACTCCGGATCATTTCTTAAGAGGAGCACCAATTATGGCCTTTCCTGAACAAACCATTACTGATATGTCCCTTTTGAATAGATGGGAAAGGTTAAAGGCAATCCATCATCAGTTCTCTATCAGATGGAAAGAGGATTATCTGAAAGCCCTGCACAGGCGCTATAAATGGCAAAATCCTACTCGGAACATCCAGATCGGAGATCTCGTTGTCGTTATCGATGATTTACAACCTCCCTATGAGTGGCGTTTAGGGAGAATTGATAAAACATACCCCGGTCCAGATAACAACATACGTACGGCTGACGTACGAATAGCATCTGGAGTCATAACACGCCCAATTGTCAAATTATGTTATCTGCCTTTTTTGAGTAGTTAGCGATCATTGTAATTTTCATTTGATATTTACTGAGGTTATCCGAATTTCGTTATATAACACTATTTACACATTTCACACTCAAACACATATAAACACCTCAACAAGCTCCTGTTTATCTTATTTATTCATTTGTATTACATTTTCTCTTTTTTTTCTTTCACACAGACCTAACCGCAGACTCACAGAAACACGTAGCAGGCAAAGTCAAAGTCGCAGCGTCAAACAAAAACATGTGCCAAAGGCACAACAAACGCTTTATAAGTGCGGATTGTGCAAAAGGTTCCATGCCCTACGTTTTTGTCAAAGGTTCCTAAAGATGACAGCCGACGAGAGAAAAGAAGTTGTGGAGGAGCATCGATATTGTTCTAATTGTTTGGCAAGAAGCCATACCGTAGGATCGTGCTCTTCCTTTGATACCTGCAGGAAGTGCGATAAACTCCACCACACCCTGTTGCATCAACCTCAACGGAGCAAGAACGCACGAAAACTACAACTTAGTCAAAGGGCTACAACAAATCGAACAAAACAACAACCAATTGCAACAACACCAGATGCTAAGGTTCTAGCAGAGGCTATTCGGTCCCTGGCAAATGTGCTTTGTACGACAAATAAGATGCCGGGAGTTGCCTAAATTCTAGCCCGGGGCCATGTCCAATTTCATTTGGACACTAAAATTATCTTCATGTATAATTTTATATTAAATGCAACATTTTATTTAATACATGTATGTAGTTAACACATGAATATGTTATGTATGAAAAACAATCAAAAACAACACATCTCTATGTACTGAACTACAATTTTTAAAAACTACAAAACTTCGTGTTTAATGCAAAACCACGGTTTCTTTATTATAAGATGAACTTTATAACTTACTTGCCCTTTTACGTTCAACGTAGTAACATATTTCAATTTTCACTGGCTTGTATTTAACTTAAGGACATAAATTAAGCATTTATTGTGAACAAGTTATTAACTTACAATATTGTGAACTCCAAGTTACTAACTAACACTCGTTTTTCTTACAATAAAACTTTATTGATCGTTTCAAATCGAATGAATTTAAAAAAACCATACGCTTTATCTTTATTAAGCCGAAGATTACAAGGGTAAGCATTAAATATGTATTTACCTCATCTCGAAAGGAAAGAAAATTCTAAATAATTAATAATTTTTCTTTCTTCCAAACCATCATCGAATAATTATAATTATTCCCGAGAGTAATTATAATTAATATCTCTAATAAAGATATTTCCAAATATCGCAAGGGAATTTTAAATAAAATCAATTTATTTCAACAAAAATTAAATGTACTGACAACTATTCCAGTACCATTATACCGATAAAATTAGATGACTTTACATTGGTGTCTTTAGTTTCTCTACAAAATGACATATTTTTATGAAATAAAAAGTGTTCTATATTCGAACCAAAATTCTAAGCGACATCGTGACATAACTTTATTTAAATCCATACAGCAGTTTTTATGTGATATGAACAGAGACAGATAGACAGACAGAAACAATTTTTAAAAATAGGTGTTTTGTATTCCATATCAATTACTTTATACACCAACATAAAATTTTCAAAAATATTTCATGTTTAGATGTGGAGATGTTCTACTACGTTTACACGAAACGAGATATTTGAAAATTTGTAGATGTCAGCACCAAAATATTTGAAAAACAATCAGTGTATTTTTTAAAGTGCTTAAGATTTTAAACTTCCCGTTTCCCGGTAATTTGGCCAAAATTATGGATAGCTTTTCCCGAAAATTCCCTGGAGGGAATTCTTAGCACTTATGAGAGGAGAATCAACATAAATATATGAATGCGGATTCTTCAGACTTCATTATACAACGCCAATATTAATGCGTGAACTTAGGCCATTCATTATTCTTGCGAATTGCCTGAACATATTTTAATCGAGAAATTCAAACAACTTGCAAAAATCGTTCCAAAAAATGGATGAATTTTCTAAAGAGAAAAATAGGCACCTTCTGCGCCACCACTTCTAGAATTATAATTTTCTTACTAATTTTGAAAACCTTGGAGTATCAAGTTATTTTATTTTGTAAAACTAAATTCGCTACTCTTGTTTTGATTTAAAAAAAGGGTTTCCTTTTCAGTACACACGAGGCAACCACATAAGAAACGAAACACACTAAAAAACAGATATTAGTATCCAAAAATCGTAAATCAACCTGAATATCATGACAAATTAAAAACATATATATCAAAAGAAGAACTTTTAATTTGAAAAACAAGACGAGGAAACATTGTTTAAGGAAATATGAGGTATCAACAAAGTTTAATATATCAGGCAACATTAAAGAGTAAATTCGGACAAGAATGTTGATACACACAAGGAAACGTTAAGTGGAACATGCTCATGTTACCTTTTGTACTTATTCGTGTGTATCTAGTACTAGAGGTGCCTCTAAGAGCTGTATAATTTTAAAGATTAGGAATTGGAGGCATTTCCCTAGTACTTAAGAACTTTTGAAAATAAGTTAAGCCACAACTTGCACACATTTTAAAGCAACAAGGAAATTCCCCTAGAAATGGACTCTTCTTGAGATAGTTTTTTTTCAGGTTGTTATGCTTCCTGCGGCATTAAAACACGCCCAGAAACTCCTACCCAATGGATTGACTAAAGAATACAAAGAGGGCTAAGATGCACCAATATTCATTTTTTTCAGGATTCAATGTCGCATCCAGTTTGCTTAGGTTGTTTAGTTTTATTCCTTGTTCTTATATGTACGAAAAGCTACGTTAAGAGGTAGGCAATAAATCTCAAGGCTCGGTAGTTGATCTAGACTGGGCAGTAATGCAAAGGCTTCTAGAAGAGCCATAGGCTGGTATTGATTCGCCGGAATGGTCAAGAAGATAATATGATTATTGTTATGTTAACTGGACATTCTATTCAAAACGGAGCTCCAGGCAGAAGACAAATTCGCCATTATATTAAGGAAATATTTCTGATCTTTAAAATAAGTTTTTATTTGTTTAAATAGAAAATAAGTTTTTAATGTTCCGAGTCCTCGTACAGTTGCCATTTGTAATTGTCAGGCATTTAAATTTTAATCTCGTTATATTCCCTATTTTAACAAATTTTATTTTTTTATAACTGATAAAAAAAAATACCTGGTAGATTAGAAATCTTCACAACACCATATTTAACTTAAGTAAAATATTTAACACTTTTAACAGCCGCTTAGGAATCATGCCTCGATTTATTTCCAAAATAACTTAATTGCTTTTGATCTTAGACAAGTCATGATATACTGTCTCAGGACATGTTCTAAATGTGTTTTCTCTAGTAACTTTCAAACATCAGCGCATATGATTCTAATAATTCTAGGACCGCCCGCATGCTCGTGTGTATAGTTTAAGCATTTTAAACAAAAAAGCAAAAAAAAAAAAAATGAAAAATTAAAATATGAGCACAATATTGCAAATATATAAAGCTAACAATATAAAATTAAAACAACAATGAAAACATTTTTTTATAAATGGTTGATTTTCTTACTTAATTTCTAAAAATTTTTTTGCAAGAAAAATTTTAATTTTTTTTTTTTAATTAAAATAAATGTAATAAAACAAACAAATTCATTCAATTTGTAAATATACAACAATATTTCAGTAAAAATAACTTAAATATTTGTTTCTAGCTAAAAATGTGTCCCTCTTGAAATGTACATATTTGTTTTGCCCTCGTGTGCTGTTCTCTTTTTAACGTTAATAAATAATAATTTTTGAAATAAATAAAATATGAAATTTTAAAATAAAAAACAAAATGTTAATTTATTTTAGAACTGCTGTGTTTTGTATTAAGTTAATTGGATTTGTGCTGCCGGTAAATATTATACTATTTTCATACGTTTTGGTGAAGTCAATCGTCACTGGCTGTTTATTTGGCGACCGCTTTTGATGTGAGCACATAATTTATAGCCACGTTTTGATTAGTTTTAGAGAGATATTTGTTTCATTGATAGTGGTGGGTTCAAGTAATTTTGTCCGTTAGGGAATGTCTATTTAAATGGTGTTATACAGGTAGATTGCTTGATATCTGTCGTTTACAGGTTTATAATACTAATATTTCCGTCTTTGATTATTGGATAGGAAAGTGTGATCTTCTGTGGTTGTTTTTCGTTTGTAAGAGTGTTTTAATTACTCTAGTGGTATAAAAATTGTTTCAGAGGTTGTATTTACCTGTTCGTTAGTAAGGAATCCGTTAAAAAGTGGGCTAAAGAGTTCACTGATCCGTATATAACAAAGCACCTATACATATCACTCGTCAGACCAATTTTCAATAATCTAGTGCCCAAAATATAATGTACACAGTGATCACATTGAATCGGTTCAGAAAAAATTACTACTTTTCTGCTTACAAGTTTTATCATGGCAGTCTAGAGTTCTACTTCCAGCCTGCCGCTGCAGATTAAAATTAATCAGACTGCTAAAATTAAAAAGCCGCAGAACCATGCTTAATGTCTCTTTTGCAATCAGCCTAATTAATTGAAAGATTGCAGCAGAACTCCCAATATTTATTTTAATGTTCCGCGTCGTTTAACTCGATGCTTTCAGCCACTATTTATACAGTTCTTCCGTAATAACTATTCAAACGCAGATCCACTAAGAAGAATTTTTAAAGATTTTAATAGCTTATACGAATTTATTGATAATTCATTACCAGTAAATATTGTAAATCGAAATATAACTGGGTATTTAAATAACTAATTGCAGTTCGAAAAAAAAACATGTTATAGTCTGCAAGGATCAAATCTATAGACAAAGTTATAAATAAATAAAAAAAGTTGTCTAGCCTACGCCCTTTTTTTACAAGGATTTAGAGTGCCATCTATTGCTCTGCACTCGTATCCATGTGTGTTAAGGTGAATTGTGAAGATGGAGTCTTCTCTTTTCCATTTGCTTGATCGTATGTGTTGTGTGAACCTTGTTTTTAATGGTCATATAGTTTGTCATATGTATGTATGTATGGTTTAAGGTACAAGTAAGTCTGTATACTTCTCTGGTACTGAATTTATCGTTTGCTTCCGTTTATGTTTTGAGATTGTTTTGTAGTGTGTTGCTCGTTTTTAGTGTTGTCTGTAAACCATCTTTCTGAAAGAGGTTAGTTATTATATATATTTCTGGTCCTGTGTAAGTAAAAATGTGTCGTGGTGTTTTATCGCTTGTCTCTTTGCCTTCTTTCTTCTTGTTGTCTGAGCAGTTTGTCGATAGTAGTGCAGTTGTAATTTTTGGCTATAGTAGATTGTGTCGAGTTCTTTGTTATAATTATCCGGAGCAAGTGGGATTATCTTAAGTCTGTGAATCATATAGCAATGCTGCGAGTTTATGTTGGGTAGGATGCTTTAAGGAACTGTAAATAGTGGTGTCTTTCATCGTTGGTTTTCTATAAATGTCGAATTTTAAGAAGTCAATTCCTCCTGTTTTTGTTATATGAAGATAATGTTAAGTTTTGTTTTGTTCTTTTTATATGGAGCTAGTGACTTTGTTATGTATTGTGTTTAGACCTGTCAGAACTTTTTCGGCGTTGTCTTTTTCTACGTATCTGTAAAAATGAGTTGATTTATTTTTTATTGTTGTTTTAACGTGAAGTTGTTATAAATGTTGTATGAAAAAGTTTTGTTTTAAAATTGTCCATTATTTCGTTGATGTATTGATTGTCGTATAAGTTAGAAATAACGTTATGTTATGTGTTTTTATATACCAGGAAGATGCATTGATCATACGCAGAGTTAGATTTTTTTCTAACTTTTAAACGGAGGCAGTGGTTTATGACTTAATCGTCAGGAAAAGTGAACACGAATGCTAGTTGATATGTCAGTTATATACATATAAAATGTAAAGCATTGGTGCCAGGACACTAACTTACGGAACGCCAGTTTTAATTGGCTGTGGCAAACTTAGGAAATTTTCTTCTTTAAGGACTAAAGTACTACCATTTAAGTAGCATTCTAGCAGGGAAGGATTCGGATCAATTTAAGTGATGAGACCTGATGCCATATCTTGTCAAAGTTTTGGAATACATTTTTTATCTTTTTATCTTCAAAAGGGATATTTTGCCTGTATGACTCTGCCTTTGTGTGATCTGTTTCTAGTTTATTTAATTATGGTAATCAATAAAATCTTCCATTCTGCAAGGAAGTACTACAGGCGAAGTACTGTATTTAAGTCAAAGAATTAGTTTTGCAACCTTATATTCATTCTATTATCCGCTTTGTTAATACCGAAGAGTTTCTTAAAGCTTAGTCTACTAATTACTTTTTAATATCTCCGAAAGTAAACCTAAGTTGGACTGCTGACTTAGCGTTTATTGTTGGTAACTTTAATGTGAGGATTCACTTAATTAGTCTCAAGGGTTTGACGAATATAATTTTTATTAATACCGTTCTCTGTATCATATCTTTTTCCCTCTCGAAAAGAGTTTTGCACAGGAGGCCTACATACTACTAGTAATCCGATAATGGAGTTCCATTGAGATCTTCTTAGTTCTCTCAGCCGCATTATGCACCCCTCTAAGTTAAGGAAGAAATCGGTAATACTGGTCTTCAAGATATTCTTATGGTCTTCAAGATGTTCTTATACATGAAAATAAGCTTTATTATTTGATCCTAAGAAGAAGGGAAAGTTCTTCATCCTTTTTCGTTCTTTAATGTATAGATTCCGAGCTATGAGCGATCAAGTAATTTGTATATTTTAACAGTAGATTCGATATGGTAATATAGTTGCTGAGGTGTCGGCATACACTTTTAATGTGGCTTCAATTTTTATAGCTTCTCTGATAAAAATCGTCGTAAAACATCAAAATCAATAACATCAGTTATTTTTTTGCAGATCAATGGGGCAGTAGCTTGGCTATCTACTCGATATTACGTTAAACCGTGTTGCCGCCTTACAAGGCTCGCTTTCGAAATAAGTCAATTAGGGGAGATGGCCTGTAAATTCTTGCTTTTTAACTTTTTTTGGTTATTTCCTGTCGGTCAACGTCAAGTCACTGTTATATACTGATAAACCAGCAATAAATGAGGTCCTGGTGTCCAACAAAACTAGAAAATTGAGTTGCGGAAAGAAGGGTAGCAGAAGTTGAGTTTATGGACATTAGATTTGGATCCTTGCATATTTAAAGTAACAGCTCGGCTTAAAAACGAATTTTCATTGCAATGTGTAGTGCGATTCACTGGCCAATCGACCCCAAACTGATACACCTTGACGAAGAAGATATTGCATATATGAAATTACTTTTTTCAAGAGCAAATTTCCTGATCTCATTAGAGCACATTTCGCTATGGTAACGATGATTCAGTGAGTCAATGGGGAAGAATATTCTACTGTCACCGATGGGTTCATTCGCTCTCTTCTGCACGCAGTCGACTAAATCTAAAATAGTGTTTGAAGCGGAGGCCCATTCATGAGAATTGTATTTCATTTTGCGCGAGAAAAAGAGAAGTAGCCCTTACATTTTTTTAGAATAATGAGAAACCTGAATGATTTTTTTCCTTCTTTAAAAAAATTGATTGTTTTAGCGAACATCGCATCGAATTTTCATGCCAAGAATATTGAGATAATCTGATTCATTAATATTTATATCAGACAGATAAGGTGGTTTACCCAACCGTACGCCTGTGCTAAGATATACAGCACTCGGTTTTCCAAGCGTTAAATTGAACCCTGTTCGCAAAACCCCTTTCGAAAATTGCCACAAGATCGTGAAAGTAACATACACGTAACATACGAAAGTAACATTTTATAGTCCCAATTGATAAAAGGCTTAGCCTATTGCAAAACGAATACGAATATCATTAGAATAAATAGGTTTGAAGGCTGCAGCAAATTATACAGCATGTTGCATTTAAGTTACTTGATATCGCATAATTTAAATTTTATTTTTTTCTTCTATGAAAAGACTGAATATGTGTCTCTTTAAACATTCAATATAGATTTTATTTAGTAAAACTTCCCCATTGCGCCATTTACAAAGCCCTATAGAATCTATTATTGCCACTTCATTAAAAAAAATTTGTTAAGTTGAAGGTTTCTTATTGACAATTCATGCTACAATGTTTATAAATGATTTCATTTTTTGTTTTTTTTTTTTTAAAATTCATACAAATCTTCAAATCGAAAACAAAGATTCTTTACATTTAAAAAGGATTTTTTTCTCCGTATAAATTTTCTTTTGTAAAATCTTACAAGTAGAAATATATTGTGTAAGACTTAAAGTGCATACATATGTATGTGTATGTGTGTGTATGTAGAATCTTTGCATGTCCTTTCTTTGTTCTAATAACATGCATGAGGATGGGATTGTGATGTCATTTTTGTTTGTTTATTTACATTTGTTGTGGCTACATTGTCAACATTTTAAAATGTGCTTCCTACGTACATACAAACAAACTTTACTGTTACACATACTTTTATGTGCAAACAACTACATTTATAAAGAAAATAATGTGTGTATGTGTGTAAGAATGTATATGATTGCCTTTGGGAATAAATTGCTTTCTTGGCTGTTGTATTTTTTTAAAGCACTAGTTGGCTAGACCAACAGTAACAACAACAAAAACAACCAATCAATGCTTTTTAGTTTCAACGATAACAGCTGTTTGTCGTTAAAAAACCAACAAATAAAATATTGGTTTCATTTAACACATTTTTCAAGGATAAAAATACTCGTACTGGTCATTTTTGTTTTGCTTTTCTTGTTTGTTGTCCTTATTTTTCAAGCATTGATAGTCACAAAGAGATATTTTTTTAAGTATGAACATTCTTTTGAAACATGTTTTATGTATTTTATAGACAATTTTACTTTGTATGCTAGCAGGCGATAATTATCTATGGCTACAAGTGCTTTACACAGTTCAAAATATTTTATATCTTTATCACAAATCTCGTTATTAGCAGTCTATAGTATTGTTCAGTTTGTCACTTGGGTAACGAAAAGGTCAAAGAACAAGTCACTTTACAACTGGTGGCTTATGTAGTTAATTTAACATATGGATTTGAAGAGTAAAGTAACTTTAATTTTAGTATTGCAACATTTTGTTCACTCTTGAAATAAAGGGTGTCCATTGATTGTTAATATCCAGTACCTTTAGAGGAGATTTACGTAAAAATAAGAAGAAAAAAAGTTGTTGCTAAACTTGCTGTGGAGGTGATTGCATTAACTATTCCTTTATGCACTCAAGTTTGACAATGCTTTCACCAAAATGCAATAAAAATTTTAATTTTCATTCCAAATCGAAAATTCACAAAAAAGGAAATAACTTATTTTTTATTTAATTTAATTTACTCATTAAATACTCTTTGATATGAAAGGTACTGCCTCATTTTTACTCACAACGACTTTTTTGGAAGAAGGGTTTCACTAGACCTCAAGCACTAACGGTGTAAATTATTTCGTGCTTTTATAAAGAGAGATATGGGAACTTAGGAGGCCTTTAGTGGGTGCAGAGCACATCCCAATGAGACCAATAAACATTTTAAATTTATCTCCAAATATCATCATTATAGCAAAGATTTAGAAATTCCCGAAAAAAATTTTATTTTTGGAAGATAAATGCACAGTTCTTTAGTGAAGAATCGGGACACCCGAAATAATCACTCTTATCTGACATTTAGATGGAAACAAATTTCTTTAAACTACAAACCAAAAATTTAAAGTTTTTTAAAATTTTTAAACTTTTAAAAGCGAAAATTTAGCGTGACATAAATTTCTAAAATAATTTACTTATTATTCATTCGCCAAAATAAATAGCATAAGTTATGACTTTTTCAAGTGCTTCGATACTTGAATTAATGATTTTACAAAAAGTGAAATTTACAGCTGTGTGTCCGGAATGGCTCATATAATACCACGTCACAATTTAAATAGCCAGAACGTAAAAGTAAAAAAAAGATAAAATGTTGATTTTTTATTTATAGCAAAAATAAATGCCAAAAGCATAAAAATATATTTTCCCACACACACATATATATGTATGTATAAGTTGTGTCCTTATGTGTTTGTACTTTAGGATATTTAACGATGGCGACAGTTGTTTCTGGTTAATAATGAATGTACAACGCAAGTTTTAATGTTATTGCTTTCCTACTTTCTTGTAAAATATGGTTGTAACCACACTTGCCTTTTTTTATACACTTTAAATATGATTCAAATTTCGTTAATATTTTTTATTTTATAACACATACAATAAATACAAGATTTTATATAAAAACATAAAACAGGATAAGAATTTCATAATTGAAGGTGAGAAGAGTCTATTAAATGTGAGACATGTCTTTAAGAAATATGAAAAAATTATTTATTTTAAATTTTTTTTGTTTAAAACTAAATACAAGATCAACTATACTCAGCTCACATATATTGTGATTTATACACTTGTGATTAAAGAAAAAATTTTTTTTAATTTTTTTGCCAAAATGCTGCATTACATTTTCTGGGTCCCTACATATACCCACCTTAGATTTTGTACATTGTAAACATCACCCATTTAACAAACTAATTTAATTAATAAGAATAGAATGAATATTTTATTCAATCAATACGGAATCAAAGCTTTTTTTCATTCTCCTTATTAAAGGCCACTTAATTTAGCTGTTGTTTTTTTCTAACCACCGGCTTGGCAACGGTTGCTTTTTTATTTTTGCTATTTACACTTTTCTTCACATAACAGTAGATGTTATTTATACCGATCGCTGTAAAGGAAGTTATTTTTCAAAATTAATTATTTGTCAAAGGAGTAATTATTAGTCCAGCTTATATTCGTGTATATTTTTATTTCAAAATTTCTTAGCAACAAAAAAATATTTTTCTAATTATTTCGTGCTGATATTTGTCTTAATTCGTTACTTAAATTTTCCAACAATAAAATCCCTTTTTAAATTTTCATAATCGGCTCTATTCAGTAAACCGAATTGGAATAACTTTTTCGATTTCAAAATGAATTTATTTTTTGGTGCTCGGCGTGTCTAAATCCATTTATTTTGGAAATAACTAAGACATGTGTAACAGCATGGCGGTTTGTAGGCAAAAATATACAAAAATAAAATAGTTTTGGAATTTTTAGTTTAAAAATCTTATAAATTTTAAGTCAAAAAAAGGTATAGTATTCGATTTTTTTCCAAAATATTTTAAATTTTGCTCGCTAAAAAATTCAAAGAAAAAAATTACAGGAACAGGGTATCAAAAAAATCAATCTTAAAATGCACCATTTTGGTCTTTTATAAAAAATAAGACCTCGTATAAAAATAAAGCGAAAATTAGAGAAATGGCAAGCATCAGAAAAATTTGCAAATGCAAGTTACTCAACTTTGAAACAGTATATTGCTATCCCTGGATAATGTCTAGATTCGAAATCTAAGCTTAAACACTCCTCTGCTACACTCATGTGAAGCTTTAAAAATTACAAATGATGGACTTGTTACTTGATTCTGTCGCACTGTGCAATCTACCAAAGTGCTTGTTTTTAAGCGCTAATGCATTATTTACTACAAGAAATAGTTCAGTCAGCAAAATTTGAAGTATTTTCTCAAAACATATCAATTTTGCTCTCTTCGTTTCCACTGCGTACGTCTAATTTTATATACATTTTGTGCTCAAGAGTTCAATACAAAACAAAATGACACAATACTTCTCATTATTTTGGTGTTATTTTTATTTTCTCACTAAAAGGAAAACAGAAGGAACGTAAACTAAAGTAAGACGAAATGAAGTGAAATAAAATTAAACGTCCCTAAGGTTAACGTTTCGTTTTGTTTATTTTCGTACCCTGGCTTCCTAACGGCTACGCAAATGAATTTAATTTGTAACTTAAAATGCTTCGCTAGAAAACCGCAGTTACATGAACAACTCAAGCGGTTTAAAAATTGTTTAATCTAGCGAATTTTTAAATTGAAAAAGAATTTTTATTTTAATGGAATTTGCACTTAATTTCTTATCATAAGACGCTGAGTCAATTCAACCATGGGATTTCTTAAGGACCTTAAAGTGGGAGTTTCTTGCAACTACTACCTCTACCAACCAGTCATTTCTTTTAGTTTACAAACAGGAAAAGGACACGAGAAGCTAAATTTGGAGAGTATGCTGGATAAATAAATATCGTGAGGATTATTACCAAAAGGGTGTACCCATGCAATATCTAGTAGCATGATAAAAATAAGCAGCTTAAAAATTTGTGATGATTTTTGAGTGAGAGAAAGTCACTAAGAGTTCACAAAGTCATCATCCGATTCGTCGTGCCAATCTTTGACTAGACAGACAAACTCAAATCTATTTTTATCTTCCTCGCTATAAAAGTAAAAGGACTTCTATTATTGGAGCTTTTATTTTATAAACTTCAACTGTATAGTTTATCACGATTCACTTTTACTACTGATAGCATACAAAATAAAAATACTTTTTTTCTCTGTGTAAAAATATTTATACTTTGCTCTTTTCTAAAATGACTGACTTTGAAAGTTAAACTAGGGCTTTTTAAAGAAACATTATCATTTAAATGTTTAATGAGTCACAATGGAAAATTGTTCTGTTTTAAACTGTTAAGATTTGTTTTCCTTTTAGTGTTTTCCCAACTGCAAGTTGTGGTTTCTTCAATTATTCATGTACATAAACATGTGACTTTAATAGGCTTAAATGTACTAGAAATGCTACTTTCAAATGCTCTACATAAGCAACTAATTTCGTAAGAATTCTTTTTAAAACTCTTGCAGCTGTGTTGTATGAAATATAACGTACAAGTATACGATACTAATGGTATTTGTGCAACATTTTTTACAAAAGTGTAATTATTTTTTAAATATATGTTAAAAAGTTTCTCACATAAATTATTGTGACATTGACCAATATTACTGGGACTTAAATATTAAAATGAAAGAAATTGTTCTCAAGTGACTTTTATTATCTTTAAGCGTTTGTGTGAAATGGGTTATTAAATTAGAAAAATCGCTGACAGTAAAAATGTAAGTAAATTAAATAAATATTATTTTGTAAGCATTAAGAAATGTTTTTTATTGATATGGAGATGTAAATGTGCGTAACCACAAAGAAATTAAGACTCACAGTGGGGGAGTTGATGACCAAATAGACAAATTTTCTGTATATTCGAAGCAGCTGTCCCAAGTATAGTGAAACCTCACACAGCTATAGTAGAAGTGTAGCTTAAATTTTAAATTTGGACAATATAGTGCTAAATAAGGTGTCGCCGCAACCCAAATTATTTCACTAAATTAATATAAGAATTTTATATTTTTCAATCAAATATGACATTAAACTAAGATATTACAGTCATCACTATATGGTAATAAATGAAAAATAAAACGATTTTTTATTGAAACAAAACTGCCGTTGTCGGTTATTACTAGGATTTGGAAAACAGGAAAGCTATCCACAATTTCCTAGGAACATTTTGTTCAAATTCCCGGAAAACGGGAAGTATAAAATCATTAACACTTTAAAAAAATACACTGATTGTTTTTTTTTTTAATATTTTGGTTGTGTATTTAAACATTTTCAAATATCCCATTTCGTGTAAATTCTACTAAATCTGAACATGAACCATTTTTTGAAAATTTTGATGTTGGCGCAGATAATAATCGATATGGAATACAAAACACGTGTTTTTAGAATTTTTGTCTGTTTGTCTGTCCGTCTGTCTGTTATTGTATCACGTAAAAACTGCTGGATGAATTTTAATAAAATTTTGTGAGGAGGTCCCTTAGAATTTTGGTTTGAATATAGAATACTTTTCATTTAATAAAATATATCATTTCGTAGAGAAACTAAAGATACAAATGTGAAGACACCTAATTTTATCGGTAAAATGGTACTAAAACAGTCGTCAGTACAATTTATTTTTGTAGATGGAACGTTTTTAACATTGTATACAGAACCCTACAACAAATGTTTAAAAACATATTTTTCAGAATTTTAATTTTAAGAAAATTTTAAATAAAAAGCGGACGAAGTCGTGGGCACTGCTAAATAGATATAAAACAGAACTAGAGGTTACTTATTTGTTTAAAAAGAATTTTGTGTTATTTGAAGTCACTAACATTTGAACGATACGAACATGAATAATCTTTATAGTGCTGAGTGGAAAGTGAAAAGGTTTTTCCTCTTTTTGGAAATTTTGCAACGACAATAAGCACCAGTATCTCTAAGGAATTGTTAAATGCAGTTCTTAAATCATATATTTGAAAAATTATTTGATAAAATACTTTTTCAGTATTTTTATCTTTGTTATCTCTCGTTATATAGTACAAATGTATGTCTTGTCACCCGATTGTTTTTAAGTTTTATAAGCGGTTCAAACTATTATTTAGCAGTTGCTTTTATTGTTTGTTTATTTTTTAATAAAACTATGAATTTTTTATTATTATTTCATTCAATAAACTTGTTTGCATTAAGAATTGCTCTTTTTCCGGGGATGCAATTATTTTTGTTCCCATTTTCCCGGAAATAAAAAACTCCGAAATCCCACACCGTAGTCGTAACGCATCAATGATTCGATATTTTTTGTAATAGATTTATTTGTTGGAGAAAACGTTTTTGTAATAAAAATTTATTCAATAAAATATATTTGTGAACTCCGAAACAGAAAATAGCGCTATAAAATTTTCATAAAAATTTTGTTTGGGAAAACGTGAAAGATGATAGAATTTTATTATTCTGAAGAGGAAAGCAAGGGTACTGCTTAATCTAGTTCGTAAAAGTTAATCTAAAGTTGTGTTTTGTAAATTTTTTTTTTACCTTCAATTTTTCTTTGGTCAATTAAAATTGTTCTATTCTTTTTCTAATTTAAAACACTTTCTACTAAAGCGTTCAGAATGTCTTAATTGATTTTTTACGCATAGGAGTTTCTTGAACCTCAGTTTGAATACTAGTCTGCTCTATTAGCAGATCTGCTTTGGCTTTTTGGAAATAAAAAACTATTTTCTCAACAGAATAACAATTTGAATCTCAGTTCTACTGTTGTGTTGCAGTTGTAGTCAAAATTTCTTTGACTTCTAATAATACGTTATTTCCTGGCGCATCAAATGGAGGAGCTCTGACTCAAAAATAGAGTGTTGCTGATTTGCAATGGCAAGGCCCATTGTTTATTATTTCGTTGATAAACATTATATTTGCATCGGACTCTCTCCTATGGAGTACAGTTTTCATCTCTCCCAATAAAATTGAATTAAACTTTATGTAAAATATTAAATTATAAATTTTTTATCAAGTGGAATTGTATGTACTTCTTTCACAAAATCTTTGAGTGCTATACCATAAACTCAAATTGTTAAAAACAAGTCACTTACATTTTGATTGTAATATTTATATTTTTATTATTTCTATTTTACTCAATTTTCTATAAAAAGCAGACTATTTTATTTTTAACGTCGATAAAAAAATCTACTCTATATGATATAACATGATAAGTGTACGCGGTACTGAAAATGATTGATAGAAGATAGATAAAATAACTGCCATCAAGCGTGCAATATGTACTTTTAGCAAGAATTTCGTAAAATAAAGGATATAAGCTTATGTCCTTAGAATAAGCAAAAATTAATTAAAAATAAAAGAATAACTATCAGAGAATAATTGCTAGAAAACTATGAAATATATTTCATACTTACATTGGATAAGAATTGTTTTAATAAAGAAACAATTCAAGTACAAAGTATTACATTCTTATAATTTCTATAAATTCTAATTCTAAAATAAATAAAGTAACATAAATATCCTCTACACGTTTAAACAAATTTTGTATTATTTTGTAGAAGGAGAAGGAATATTTACTTTTAATGCTATTAAAAATTTTATTATCAATTTTATCTAAAAACTTTTACAATTTTACAGAAACTTTTGTAATAAATAGAAAAAATTTGAAATAATATTCATGGCTAGTAAAAACTCAAAAATTCCCAGAAGAGTTTTAAAAATTTTCCAAAAAAGTTAATACGAGTTACAGGGAAAAAAGCGTAGAAAAGCTTTGAGCAGAGAAACAATTCGTTCGGCTCACAGCCGGCTGAAAGCCGCCACCGATTTTTTCTTAATAGTCGACCCGCTGCCGAGTGGTGCGGCCTGTCACGACTCAAATATGTTAGCCGGCAATCTTCATTCTTGTATATTTATTTTGCTTTCAGCAAAGAAATATAAATTAAAATTTGAAGCTTTTATTTTAACTTGATTGTAAATAGAAATATATTTCTATAGAAAACAATGCATAACTTATTAAATGTATGTAAATAAAATAATTTAATTAATTTTTAAAATCTAAAATTTTTAAAATTTGTAACATTTACTTCATATAAAGTTTGTTTGTTTTTGTTATTGTTCTTCTTTCTAACACATTACACAAAAACTTCTTGATAGTCAACTTTAGCCGACTTACAGCCGCCGCCGAGAATTTTGTGCTCAGCCGCCGCCGCCGAGTTTTTATCACGACTTGTTTCTCTGGCTTTGAGTTGTATGTGGACTTCATCTTACCAAATTAATATTGATTATTTGGTCAAACAAATGATGTTTATAATGTACACATCCTAAGGTAGAGAGAATCGGAGGATGCTGATGAAGAATGTAGCGATCAAAAAAATGCGTCATTACATTCTGCTGGCGTCTAATATTTCTTGTTTTATTTGGAAAACATCCGCATATATTTGTGAACAATTTTTCTTTACAAAAATTATTAGAAATTAAATTAGGAAATGAACCAAAGCCAAAAAAAAGTATTTTTTAATTCATTTATATATTATTTATTTATTTATTCAATGAATAAGTAGAGAAAGTAGAATTTTATCTCCGAATCCTAAAGGCAAATAATGCAAAATAGAAAGCATTAATTCCTTTTCTTTATACAGATTTGAAGCTCATTAGCCAATATTTTACGGGAACCAATACGAATTATTACATTTAACCTGAGCTAACAGCAACTGCTACAAATAAAATGCTTGAATTGTGTTTTGGTAATTTTATTGCCCAGCATTAGTAACCGCATTATAGTTACTAGAGCAACGGTTCTCAAATGGGAGTCCGTGGACCCTTGGGGGTGCGTAGCAACCATGCAAGGGGTCCGCATGAAGAACCGAAAAAACAGTGTTTTCAAAAATAATTAAAGTTTTATTTTGAACTAGGGCTTCAGAGGGGTCCGCGAAAAAAATTAGTTTGCTAGGAGCCCGTGAGCAGGAATTTGATGAGAACCCCTGTACTAGAGGAAGCAGGTTGCCCTTCTATCTAGACCACACTGGACACTGGGCATGATGCTACATATTAAAAAAAGGCAGAAGTTGCATTTCAAACCAAATGAGTGAAGCACATAATTTTTGCATCAATATTTTTAACAAATGTCTTGAATGCAGTAGGTTGCGAAGAATTTGTTTTATTTTTTATGAAAATAGTTTCAATGACGACAAGCCAAAAGAAACTGTTAAAAGAAAATAAAAGTCTTGATATATTTTCTTTTTTTCTTTACAATAAAACGTCACGAATGCCATGAAATAAATTCGCATAGTTTAAGGAAAGACACCATTGGAATGAAAATTAAAAACAAAACTTCTGAAAAAGCGTAAATTGCAATAAAGTAAGGATTTTTTATTTATTATTTATTATTATACTCTTAACCACAAAAAGTGGAAAAAAGGCATATCTAAGTTAACATTCCACTTTAAATTTCTACAATATCCATTTTCGAGCCCATAAAGAATATATATTCTGAGTCCTTTGGTTGATTAAGCGACGTCTGCCTGTTTGTCCGTGTTAGTATAAAATCTACTTTGCCAAGGTGCTAAATGAGCTAGAGAAAATTTAAATACCCCAAACGTTCACACATAGTGTCGAAAGAGGTGCTATTGACAATCAGCAAGATCGGTCGATGTCCCTCGAGGCAGTGGGCTTAACACCACGCCTGCCTTTAATTTTCCCTAACGTGACCATTTTTTTTTAACTCAAACCGGGACACCGCAAAATAATTTTTACCCAGTTTTTTTTTATCAAAACAGTATTTTTCAGCAGCCCTTGCTACACTACCACGTTCCCACGACAATTGGATCTACGCTCCGGAACGACCCGAGTATCAGTCGACCAAAGATTGTCAATAAAGAGTATTGCAACATAAAATTTGTTATTAATATAAAGTGAATCAAAATAATCTTCATATTGTGATTTTAAATCTCAAAGATTTTTGTAGCTTTTTAAAAAATCGAAATATTCATATTTAAATAATCAGGTATGTGATGGAAATCGAAAACGTAAGCGGACGAGTTTTACAAAAAGTTTTATCACATAAAATATAAAGATATTTTGGTATTAAAGAGAATCTTAAAACAAGAATTTAAAAAACTGCTTTGTTTTCGATTTCCAGCACATACCTGAGTAATTACACAAATTGTTAAAGAAATATTAATTCAATTTAATATACACCTTCTGTATACAAACATACATAAAAGTATTTTCGTACTTTCAACTTTGTACATTTTTTAATCAGTTTAAATAAAATAAAAATTTAAAATTTCAATTTATTTATTTAATTTTTTCTTATTTTTTTTTCTGGGTGAATTCAAAAATATAATATTTTTATGAACTAAAAAAAATTATTTCAATTTGACGTATATAATAATCTAAATAATCTTTTGTGTACTTATTTTAGCACTCAATTTTTGTACTTTTCAACGGAACAAATTTTTTTTAAAATAAGTGGTTTTGATTTTAAGTAGGAAAAAAATTCGCTGCATGTTTTTTTATTATTTACCTTAGTTATCAACATCGCCATCAGTACCGAAATTTGTAACTGGGTTTTTTCACTCGTCCACAATTTATTCATTAAAGAAAACACTCTTTCCACCGGTGCGTTTGTGCCAGGCAGGCATAAAATGTATTCAATAAGAACAGAGAAGTTTTTATGTGAAAGATTGTTGGTTCGAAAGTGTTTGAAAACTTCCACCCAACGTGCTTCCGTGGAAGCATTTAAACTATTCCACTCGTCTACTTTTTGGGATGTGACGTAGCTAGAAATCAATGAAAATTCTTCAAATACTTCTATGTCTTTACTACACATAACATATTTCATTTCAATCAACATATCCAATGCTGGTTGTACGTCTTCTCAAACAGGAACGGTTTTTAGTTCTGCCCAATAAAATGTTTCCAATTCTTTAGTGAAAAAGCAGGTCCACTGTTCCAAATACTCACGACTTGTTTTATAAAATTCCCTTGCTGTACTTTTTACGCATTCTTCATTTATATTTAAACCACTCTTTTTAAGCTCTTTTATCAAACTACGGACTGTAAACGGAATAAATTGATTAGATTCTTTCTGAGCCAAACTATTTTTCAGCAGATCAAGTTCTTTTGCCACTTCAACTGCAGAAATTTTTTGATTTTCAACCTTCAAGACGGCTTGATGAAATGCTGCAGACTGAGCATGTAAAAAATATAGCCACAATTCTGATGTTGGTTCTTCAAAAAAGTTTTTTAATATATAGGGACATTTTTCTATGCTTAAAAAATATTTCTTTAAGGGTTGGTACATTTTTAAAACCCTTTCAATGGCAGGCATAAGCGCTAGCCATCTTGTCTTGCTATATCCAAGAATTTTTTGATATTCTGTTTCTGTTTCGATGCAAAATTCCTTCAGAGCTGCAACTCGAACGGTGTATATGTAAAAAAACGAATATATCTTTACAATGATACATTCATAATCTACTGGAAGCCCATCTGCAGCAGATTTAATGGAATTATTAATTATATGGGCCCCGCATCCAATACCCACCAATGGTTTTTTCAGTGACGACTGTAGTTTAACTAGCACGTTGTTAGTTCCTCGTCTGGCTACTCCTCCAAAATTAACATTGGCAGTGTCGCCACAAAATGCCACGACTTTTACAGCTAAGCTATTTTCTTTTAGCACTTTGACTAAATAACTAACGATGATGTTAGAAGTTTCACCAGGTTGGTCTTGAAGATCTAAGAACAAGAACAGGATATATTTTTTTGTTGCCGTGATTTGAAGCGTCGGTTAAAATTGTGAAACAATTAGATTTTGCAAGGTCATGCTTTAATTCTTGAATTGCTTCACACGCCAAGACATTAACCACAATTGCTTCCATTTTTGTACGAGCGCATCTAAATTTCTGATCAAAACAGTGTTGGATTAACTTTGATGCACAATCATTTGAGCGAGAACTGTGATTTTTTTGCACTGTGTGGTAGGCCCAAACGCCTTCTGCAGCTGCGATTTGTAAATCCTTTGATGTTGGATCGTCCAATTTCTTAAAAAAATTTTTCATTGAAGAGCTTGAAGCGGCTGCCCTATCTGCATTTCTGTGTTTTTCTGATTTTATGTGACGTTCGACATCAGCGACGCCACTATGGGAGACACTAAATTCTGCGCGACACTTTCCACATCTGACTCCTGAAGGAGCATTTATAAGTTCAATAAAAGGATACTTTGTTTTTAAATTGTCACTAAAAGCACATTTACGTTTCGGCATGTTTAAATACCTTGTTAAAATAAGCGTTTGCACCAAAGCAATATTTTTTCTTTTAAAGATAAAACTTTTGAAATGTTTACAATCCTTTTTATGCAAAATTGAAGAAAAACAAATAAGCCGATTAATACTTAAAGTCGCCGTTGACTTGGGCGACGGCTTCTATATTTTGTCGTTTTATACTTTTTGATCTACACAAGCGAATTGAAAAAAAGATTGTTTCTAATTTCTTGTTAAATCTATTGCCCTATTTTGAAAAAAAAAAATTATTAAGCTACAGGAAACCGGGACAAATTCCCATTTTAAAGCTACCATCCGGGACACCGGGACGGTGAACTTGAAATCGGGACTGTCCCGCCGAAATCGGGACGGATGGTCACATTAATTTTCCCACATCATTTGGGAGAATGAAGTAACTCTAATAAAAAAATAAAAAAAAAAAAAAATATGGGACGATGGAGAATCAAAAAAAAAAGGAAAAATTATATCAAGTGAAATAAAATTGCCGCTCGCCCATTTTTTCCGAGTTATGGGCCTCTAAAATTTTCATGAAAAAGTTTTATTGTCAATATGGTCAATATGGGTATAGTTTAAAAGGTTTTGAAGAGATTTTTGAGGAACTTTTTAAATTTTTAAAAATTTTTAATTCATTAAGAGCCGATGACATTTTTATGTAAAATTTTATGCTTCACTAAACTAGATTTTCATACATGGTGAAGTGTTTACAGGTTCGGCATAGCGGATAATATAACACTCTTTCTTGTCTTTATATCGAGAGACTATTTGAATACAACATGCAATCACTTTGCATAATTTATTTATTCACAAAACGGAAATTTTTATTGAAACTTTTTTGCCCATTGGTCTTCTATAGGAATAATAAACTATTTTCGAGAAAATGCAGCTTTTGTTAAGCATTGGTCCAAATATTTCAAGCATAGAGCAGGCTATGGATTCGATTAAACATGGTGATTGCGGTAATATTAATAACGAGATATAATGATGTATTTGATAAAAACTACAATGACTTTAATGATGAATTTAAGTACAACAAAGTGCCTTTTGATATTTTTTTTTTTTTTTATTGAAACCCAAGTTTTTAATAAAACTGCATCCATTTTTATTTGAAACCCATTTTTGTTTTTGGTTATATCTAATTGTAAGGGGTGTTTTTTTAAGTCCGACAGATATCTAAATTGGTAAAAAGAAGACAAAAAATGTAAATGTGAATGTTTTTATTCAAAGAAACAATAATACATACATAGCAGTAACATCTGAAAATGGTTTCGGACATACGGCCAACGCAATTGTTCCTAACATAGATCATTCTGGAAGCTGGAGTGTTGGGTTTGCAAATGACTATTTAAATAAAATTTTAATAATTAAAAACTGCTACACACTCCACAAGTTTAATTGAAGTGATTCGATAGTTTTAGTAATTAAAATAGTGATAGAAAAGAAGGATAGAAAAAGTCGCTCAATTGACCTCGCCATGTATAAGGATCAAGAATATATACACAATAGAAATTATAAACCGAATGAAAAACTTACATGTGTCCTTTCTTCTGTGGTGAAGGATATAATAAAAACTAAAATCTGATTAATATAAATAATTTATAATTTAAAATTTACTTTTTTCTGTTTTGGGTTTGTTTGCGGATGTTTTCTAAAGAAAGCAAGAAATCGCAACAATCCTCATCAGCATTCTTCGCATCTATCTACCTTAGATCGTGTACATTGTTAAATAGATGATAACTAACTAATTTTGTAAATAAGAATGCGATAAATAATCATATCAATATTAATTTGGTTAGACGAATTCGAAACACAAACTAAAGTATTTCTTCACTGTTCTCTTTGTAAATTATCTTAAACATTTGTTTTTGCTGTTTGTGTAAACCATCCTAATAAGTAAACTTAAGCCAGAGAAAAGTGAAGTTTAATTCATTTAAAATATCCACGGTTCAAATCCTGATTAAGAAAAAACTTAAAAATCAATAATTAATTTATAACAAATTTTATGTAGATTAAATAATAATTAAAATTACACAGCCAACAAATAATTTTATATGTAAATTATTATTTCTTCTTATAATAAATTTAAATCATTTATAATCTGAAATTGATTTTCACTCTCCATTTATTATTCAACTTACTTAAATTTCAAAAGCCACCTAATATAGATTTATTTCCATTAAATATTTGGCCATAATCGAAATAACCACAAATGCAAACATTCAATTAGCTTAAAGATTAATATCTGAACAAAAATCGATTTATAACTCAAGCCAAACAAACCACGTCAATTTGTGTGATTGACATTATTTATCACTCGTATATCTTGACACTTCTAAAATAACAACTGAACACATTTGTAACAAGACCTTAGAGCGGGATAAGAGGGTCGGTCGCATTTGTTGGCGTTTGACAACTAATAACTGACGTTGACAAATTTTAAATTTCTGATTTTAAAGTACTTTTTAAATATTTACAAACTTTTTTCTGTATTTTTCCTTTCTTATTTATTTATTGTTGTAAAGGCCACACAAAGGCTAAAGTTTTTTTTTTAATATTTAAAAAAACAACATCAAAACACAAATTTTCTAACAAATTTAGAGTTCAAATACGAATGCAAATAAAAGAATAAGTTAAAAAATAAGGAATTTTTGTGATTTAGGTTTTAACATTCCTATTAAATATTTTAGGCTTGAGTACACTGCGAGAAATTATTGGAATTAATTAAAGTTCGATGATATTTTTATGTTAAGAAAGGAAAATTATTTTGTTAGATTCTTCGCCTGATTCGATATGACTTTCACTAATTTAAATGATAATAACAGGGCTAGGTTTGGTTTAAAATACAAAATTGTTTTATTTAATGATTTTCATGGGTGGGCTTCCGATGTTTGTTTTTTTTTTCTTTTTTTTTTTTTTTTTTTGACAGTCTAAAACTTTATTGTGACATATTGAGAGAGAATTAAAAAATAAGAAAAAAAAACATCAAGTGAAAATAATTGGCGCTCGCCCATATTCTAGATTACGGGCCTCTGAATTTTAAAAATATCAATATGGGAATCGTTTTAAACATTTTGAAGAGGTCTTTAAGAAAATATAAAAGCTTAAAAAAAATGTTTAAGCCATTAAGAGCCGATGTCATTTTTATGTGTTTTTTTAAATTCTTAATTCTCTTCCACCTCTATATATTTTTTGGTTGGAGTTACTTCACTAAGCTGGATTTAGATAAATGGTGAGGGGTATATAAGATTTGGCAAACATCGCAAGAAATTTAATTTATTTCACACCCGAAATGTGCTTTTTGGTTTTTAGTCTAATGAATTGTTTACCAACCTCAGACTTAACCAAACATTTTACAGAAGTCTAACGAATTACTGTAGTTGAGGGAAACAACATTAATTTCAAATTAGTTACGTGGACAGTTAAAACAGTCACGGAATTTTTAAGCTGTCTGTATAAAGTATTTTTAAAAATGATAAAAAATACATTTTACTGAACTATTGATAACTATTAACCCACATTCATTTATCATATGCTCACAACATGATAAATGACGATGCACAAATAAACAGTTGTTTGTCAGACGGTCACGCTTATCCTGTATTTGTTAAATCAAGTTTATTTTTTTCTACACTTTTTGTTGAAAACTTGAAAAACTACATTTTTAAGGATGAGCTTGTTTGGCAGTGACATGGCTTTAAAAGTTGCATCTTCTGGACAAAATAAAAAGCTAAAAATAAACCTTCTCACTTCTTTTACTTTCTTCCTTTCTCTTAAAAGGTAGCAGGGTCATGATACTAGATAATTTAAAAAAGAACTAGGAAGTGTATTTGAAACTAAATGAGTGATTTTTTGCTACTTTTCTTCTCATCAAAAGCACGTAATTTTTGCATCCGTATTGTCAACAAATGTTTTAAATGCAGTTTTTTTTTTGCAAGAAATTTTAGTTTTTTTTTTTTTCTTTAAATAGTTTCAATGATGACAAGCCGAAAAAAACTGTTAAATGAAAATAAAAGTCTTGAAATATTTCACTTTTTGCAATAAAACGTCATGGAAACTGTGAAATAAATTCAAATATCTTGAGGGAAAATCTAGTTGTGATGACGTATATACCTCAATGAGGCAAATTGCATTTAAAAAGAATACAAATTTTTTTCCCTTGCAAAGTGAATAAAAGTTTTTTAGGTGTAAGAAATGTTTATACAAGATAATTTGAATGATAATGCTAAATTAAAAACATTTGCATTAAAATAGAAACAGATTATTTGGGTACAACATGCACTTGCGTAAATTATTTCATTTATAATTTATTTGTTCACGGAACGAAAATTGTTAATAGCCAGAAGCTCAAAATAATACTTTGAACAAATAGAGAATTTCTTTCAAGAAAGCGCACTCGCGAGAAATCTAATCCTTCTTTCACTTGCTTTTATTAAATTATGATCTTAATATTTCAAGCATAAAAAAGTTGCCAGAGCTGGCTATTGATATAATTAAACGTGATGATTATGGTGATAATAAAAACAATATGTAATAAAGTCTTTGAGAAAAATAACACTGCTATTAATGACGAATACTAAGTACAACAAAATGGTTTTTGATATTTTTATTTGCATTTTTTGTAAAAGAAATGCCTGGTTTTTAGTAAAAATTGAATTTTTAATTTTTAAGCCTGTTAGAATATCAAATTGTTATTATATTTTCAAATGGTGAATTTTTCGGGATGAAGGGATGTTCGTAGTGCCTGTCGTGAACTGTTAAGCTGAATAGGAGACTTATCGCTGAACATGATTTGGCGGTAACTTGATAAATTAAAATCCTGACTGATTTTTAAAGTAAATGTAGAGATGATTTGACAGGTAAACTGAGGATTAATGTTGAAATGTGAGTGCAGTATGATAGTTTGTTTGACAGATAACTTTTCGTAAGTTCCGTCGGGCTTAAAAAACACCCTTTTGTTAAAAAGGGACCTGTGGAAACTAATAGATATAATTAGTATTTATTACCATTAATATTCTCTACACCATCTTTCATTTAAATTTAGAAAATTCCAAATGAAATTGTAAATTTTGTATTTTAATTTAGAAAATTCCAAATAGAAAATTTAAAAAATACTTATTGTAAATTATTATAAAATATTTTTCAATAAATAATAACATACATTGGTTCATCATGTATTATTAAACTGGATAGCTGTAGGGGTTTGATCGAACCTGATGTCGCAAATGAATGCGTCAAAAGGAAATTGTTAGGTAATTAATTTTAAAAACGCTCCCTGCCCTGTCGTCTGGAACTTTGTTTTTACAACTTTTTTGCTGCGCTTTTATGATCTTGCCCTTACTCACCCATGCTTAACCCCATTCAACTTATTTGGTAATTTATAAAAAGTAAGGAAAAACAAAGATTAATGTAGGCCCCCTAATGCAGGAGAGCAGCGGCATATTTCTTTTAAAAAAGATAATCAATTTTTAAAAACATGTATGAAATAACTTATTAATTGCAGTAGAACTATTTAACCAACCTGCTCGGGATTCGGTCAATAATTCACATACATTTGTATAAATATTTTTTTACGTATCAATTATTTTAATAAATGTTAATTTGTTAATTTAGTAAAAATAATGTTAATTTCTAATTAAATTTTTTCAATATAAAATTTAACTTCTAAATTTAATTTGGAATTTTTCTAATTTAAAATAAAAATTTCTAATTGAAATTCCTAATTTCAATTGGAATTTTCTTAATTTCAAATGAATATTCTTAATTTTATTTGAGTTTTTCCCCATTTCAATGAAAAATGGTGTAGTTTTACTTGCATATTTACAGATTGTCTGATAGCATACATTTTTTTTTTAAATTCTTATCATTAAAATAATTGAACCAACGCAAAGAAAAAAGTTTTGGCACCTATTAATAGATTTATTGATTTTCAGATTGATTAAATTATTTATTGAATGGGAAAATAATTAGGAAATAGTTTCCCTCTTTTTTAAATTAATTTTTTAATTATTTTATTTAACAATTAATTAGTTATTAATTATATAATAGAGTCAATTAAAATTTTATTTAAATTGATGTTGAAAACTAATAAATCAATTAAAAGGTGCAAAAAATTATTTTCTGCAATAAGTTTTCAAATCCTAGGCCAACAGTGCTACTTAATTAAATCCAGCAAAAGCTAGACAAAAGATAAACACCCCTATTCTGCGTTTTGATTAAGTCTGCGTATTCAGTTCCGTTGCGATCGTAAATTGGTATTCTATAGAAAAACGGAATCGAAAGAAAAAGAACACGACAACAATGTTTACAAAATTAATAGCATCACTGTGGAATGGGGAAATGAAATAGCAAAAAAAACAAGTTTGTTACCATTTTCATAAACAAATGTCAAATTTAATCCAAGAAGTTGTATGCTTACATATTTAAAAAAAATTTCTTGATGAATTTTAATAAAAAAATTGTTAAAAAAAATAAAAAAATATAAAAACAAAATAAAAATTGGTTGTTCATGGCAACTAATTTTTGCGCTTGCGTTTTTTTGGAGCACCTAGTGCATTGAGGATTCTTGCACCTTCCTCTCAGAACGCTGCTGCTTCTTTCTTTTTTCGCTGGTGGTATCCACATGTTATGTCTGCTTTAGATGCCATTACATCTGCCAATTGTTGGTTTTGACACGTAATACATAAAAAACACATCAGATTCGGGTACAAAAATTAACAATTTAAAACAAAAGAAAATTTATTTTGTTAAATAAATTTAAAAAAATAAATGTAAGTGTTTTTAACAGTTTCTGAACATTTTATCTCATTTTCGACTTAAATTTTTTCAATTTTTAACTTTTTAACTAAAAAAAACACAAATAAAGAAAGGAGGGGCTTAGCAAAAAAACTGAGAAAAACAGAGCTCCGATCGTAATGCCGAATACATACAATCAGAAAAAAACTGAGCGGAATTGAAACGCAGAATACCAAAGTAGTCAAACAGATTTCTTAGTATGCTGCGCGTTAGGGATTGGAATGTGTTGCAAGTTTCTTAAGTTGTATTATTTCATGTTATTCAGTTTCAGCCTTTACCGATAGCCCTTCTAAGTCATTGTGGTGGTTTGAAGTTTTTAAATACCAGTGCGCTGCATTGATCATTTTTAAAATTTTATTTCGATACATTCGAGCTTTTCTAACTTTAAAGCTTATGCTGTACTTCATAATTAAAATCCCTAACATCCTGCAGAATTTTATATTACACAATAATGAAAAAGTTTTTAGTCTAGGCTGAATGTCGAGTTTCTCTTAATGAGAAAGTTCGTTTTTTCTGCTTTGCTTCTATAACATTTTATTTTGTAACAAAAATTAAATTGTTTTAGCCGCAAAATAATTATGATACCCACAATATGTTGGAAGAAAATAAATTAATATGAGTTTTGATTAAAGTTTTTATAATTTAAAAAAATTTTCTCAGCGGACTAAACATAGACTCAACACTGCATGTTTCTTTAATTAAATATCTAAACAGAGAACTCAAAAAATATAGAGTTTTTTGCAAACAGCAAAAAAGGGATTTAAAAAAAACTTCTAATTTGCATTTTGTTGCCATGACTTATGGTTGTACCTCGTCAACTAGTTGTTCCATGTAAAAAAAAAAACCCCAGTAAGCCAATAAAAATCATTGAAAAGAATTTATCTTTTTAAAATAATTTATTTTCAGTAACATTCTTCATTCAACATTAATAAAAATTTCATTTGTTTTAAATTTCATGATGTGAGTGAATATCGATAACTTTTTTGTCCATTTAAATGGCGAATTGTTTTACAATGTTCCCATTTATTCTTCAATATTATTTTGTAAAAAAAAAAACAAGAATCGATGTCATATTTTAGTAATCCGGATTGTATTTTATATAAATCCATTGATAAGCTTTTCAAATATTCAAACAATAAAATAAATCACATTTAAATAAAATAAACTTATGTTTAAATGGAATGAATGATTTTTTGTTAAAGACATTAATTGAATAAAGTTTGATTATTTTTAGTTTTATAGTATTTGTCCGCGTTTGGTTTTGTTAAATTTGCTGTTGTAAACGTTCAAGATTTTGTTGTGCGACATCTGATTTTATTTTCTAAAGAATTAAGTATTGTCATGGCAATTAATATTAATTTGTTGAAATGCATGAAAATGTAATTTTTGTACTTAAAATTATTCAAAGATTTTGTTTAAATAAGTTTATATATATATTTTTGTTTATTATTCTAGTTGCAGGTGGTTTAAGTCCCTGACTATCCTTTCTAATCACACAATTTATTTTTAAGAAAATCATTAAAAGAACTCTGTCTTAATCAGAAAAATCTTAAGAAAATATGTGCTTAGGTGCAATGCAGTTATAAGAAAAGCGGCAACTAAATACGGAACTCAGATCCTACAGAAACTACTGTAAAATTATGTCACATATGCACTTCTTATGTCCACCATTATTCATTTTCAAAACACGTGAAATTATTTTTCTAATAATCTAAATAACTGAACTGAAAGCGAGTCGTGGCACTTTTGCTTTTATAATATTTCTATGGAAGTTTCTAATAAAAAAATAACCCTATAGACCGATTATCCTTGTATTAAAAGTGTAAAAACTGTCTGAGAAAATGTAAAAGAATAAACTAAATCCTATTCTGAGTGAGAAAGAAAATATTACGAAAGATCAATTTAGATTTACTAGGCAAAAAAGCATTAAAGAGGAAAAGCTATAATGATTAGCAAACTTTAACAAAATAAGCCTTGGAGGAGCTTTTCCTTAAGGTTTATTACGCATTTGTTTTTTGTTTTTTAAAAAGTACCATTAAAAACTTTTTACCTGTTTAAAAGTTTATAAAGAAAGAAGTAGAATTTTATTGCTTTTCGAAGCCACTATTGCTGGGTAGTATCTTGGGACCATGAAGAAATAGGAAATAAAATTAAAATACGTAAAATAATAAGAAAATAATAAAATAGCCAAAATATACAAATATAGTATTCAAAATTCGCAGAGAATCACGAGCTCGTAATCGAAACATTACCGAGATTTGGAAAGGTAAATATGGGCATTTCACTGGTTAATTCCAATATGAAGCACTGCCTTTGCTACGAACTTAGAAAAAATTCAGAGGACCCAAGATTAATTCTCTGAATAATTTCTGCATCACGGAACTCAAACAGTTCTTTTTTTAAACCTAAAGCGTAAAGAACGTATCTAAGAAAACTTGAAATACTTCTCAACGTCCTAGGCAGCATTATAATAGACTATCACAGGTACATTCTACTAAGAATAAAGGCATTTACTCTTTGTTTAGAACTGAAGCCTCTAAAATTTAAAAAATTTGTGAAACATCCATATGGGTATCATTTTAAAGCTTTTGAAAAGATCTTTAAGGAAATACAAAAATGATGTTTATGATTAATTTGTACCAAAATAAATGTCTACATTTCACTCAATTTTAAATTTAATTTTTGTACAAACTATGAGTTATAGTGGAAGTGCTTATTAACTAAGCCAAAAGGTTCAGTATAAAGAGCGTTACATATAGTTTAACTCAGAAAACTAGGTCGTTCATGAACTACATAAACCGATGGGCTAAATGCCGACTTTTAATTTAGTCATTGCAATCCAGCCAAATTATGATCTCACGAAGGAAAATATACAAGAATGTGACCCAACAGTATAAACAACGAATTGCATATTTTTATTTAATTATTATACCCAGCAGAAGTTAAATAAAACTATAATGACCAAAAATCCGGAATTCTTTTTAAAAAGAAGTATATAAATACTTGTGGTCAAGGCTACTAAATAAAATTATCTTTTATATTTTATAACTTGTTCTCTTATTTTAATTTTTAGCTTTAGCAAGTGAAGGAAAAATTCTAATCAGTATTTTATAAAATGTACTTTTTAAGTAAAAATCTAAAAAAGCAAAGTAAGCATAGAGAGTATCTCACCCTCCTTTTCTTCATTTATTAATAAAGAATTCCGTTTTAAAATTCTGCAATCACACTGTCATTTCGATTAAAAAAATTCAGTTAATTCGGATAGTACTTTTAATTTATGGAACCCTTATAGCTACACACTAGGAGCTTTCGATGCTTTTGCTGCTACCACAGGATTTAATTTAATAACAAAATGAAATTAAAATTGAGAAAAGTTTTAATGCATAAAGAGTTTTAAAAACTGAAGAATGATGCATGTGAAACATTTATTTTTCGTAAACTGCAATAAGCAGATTCTTTTCATTTACATTGAGTTTTTGCTCGATCTAATAGCAGGTATAAAAATAAAGTTGGTATTTAAAGGGTGTCTCTAAAAGGACGTAATTATGAAGTTAATTATTTTATCTCTCCATTCTCAACAAAATAAAAGAAAATGATAAATTACAAAATTAAAGGGTTGTCCAAACATGGTTTGAAATCCTTCATTAATAAGTCAAGTAAAGGTTTGTGAGGAGGAATATTTTCTATTTATCAGGATGAAAATGTGGTGTATAGTTGGCCTTAAGCCAAACAAAATATATAAATTATTTATCAATGAAATATTTTAGGCTTCTCATGAGAACAAGTACATATTAATGCAATAAATTTAAAAGCAAAGAGATCAAATCTTGTTTGCAGTTTTGTTTTCTGTTGGTAACCTTTTAATGTGAAACAAGTAAGAGAGACATATTAGGCTATGTTGAATCTCGTTTACCCTTCACCATTTATGCAAATCTAGTTTAATGAGCCAAATCTTTTATACACTTCAACAAAAGAATTCTGTATTTGTTTTTTTTAATGTATTATTTTTTTCTTTTCAAACCTTGGGGTTTGCTATGTGCCAACTAAAGCAAGGCAGGCTTCCTATGTCTCTTTTGACGGTCTTTTATACATATGAAAAGGCGTCTACTGACCCTTTCTTCCACACAGGTCATCCTTTTTATGCATTTGTTATTCCGAATTAAATTTCAAATTTTTTTATTGGAAGTACAATTTTTTCAAGAAATTGTAATTTTGGTATAATATTCGTGATAATGGATATTTTGATAAAACTTAAATCGTAAAGTTTAAATCATTTTTTTTGTATTTCGATTTTTAATGAAATTTCTAATTGCAAAACAATTTTTTTAGCAAGTTTAATATTTTTGGTGAAATATTGGTGAAAATAAAACATTTTGGTTAAATTTTGATGGTTTAGTATTATTCCAGTTACCTGGTAATTTATAGTTTTTTTTCTGAAATTTCGGTTTTCAATACAACAAAAAAAAAAAAATTAAAAATCACCGATCACAAGGAAATTAGAGCGTTCCCTTTTCTATTGTACATGCCTTCACCATTTATGGATCAGTTTGCTTAATTTCAGTAGCACCTCTTACGAAACTATGTCTGACAAAATGTGGGTCATAAATTTATGGTAGCTCATCTGGAATTTCAAGCTGATCACGGAATAACACATGAAAAGATGGATATAAGGATAAAGAATATAAGGAAATGCAAATTATTGAAGCTACAAACGGAATGAAAAACTAATGCAAACCCCTTCCAAATGTGGTGAAGGGTATAATAAGTGCACCGCATATTAATTCAAATTAAAAAAAAAATTCTGAAGTTATTTGTTATGTTTTTACAAAAAAAAGCAGACTGTAGCTTCGGCGGCAATATATTTTTATTTCGCACTCACTTTTGTTTTTACTTTTGACAGCATTTCTTAAAGAAACAGCGAAAAATACCATGTTATAATTTCTAAATTAAAAATAAAACAAAATTTACCTCAAGTTTAAATAAACTTTTTACTTAGAAAATATATTTTGAACTTACAGAAACGCTTTTTTTAATGCGAATGTAAATTAATATAACAAACGCTTATTTGATTGATTTCCAATTGATCAGAAGCAAACGTCACTTTGAGAGCAATGTAAATTTAAATTATTTTATAATAAAAACATACAAGAGCTGAAATTAAATATAACTGATTATTAACCCAATTAAATCAATTTAAAGGAAAATAAATAAAATATTTTGTGATAAAAAATTATATTTCTTATTTACTTAAAAGTTATTTATTGCTACATTTAGCAAAAGAAGGAAAGAAAGTTTTTTTCTTCTCTTGCTCTGCGAGGTCAGCGTAATTATAAAGAAAAAAATTAAAATTTTCCAAGTTAAACTGATTCAACAGAGATTGCAACCACAAAAATAATTTATAAATTAAAAACATTAACACTTTGCTGATAAAAGATTAAAACTATAAAAAATGAACTGACCGTAAACTTAACCATCTAATTAAAATACCAAAATAAAAATCAAACCAAAAAAAATATATTATTTATAGTGGCATTTTTTTGGATAATTAATTTAAAATAAATATTTACATTTTTTATAATTTTTTGGAAGTATTGTGTTTTTAATATTTTTCTAATGCCTTCTCCAGAATTTAAAGATCAGTTTATATGTTCTGTTATTATGTTTCATCTTTTATCCATTGAAAAAGATACTTTTATCGTGCCTCGTATTCATTAAGCCAACATTTTGAACTGTCAAAATTCGATAATTCTGCCAAAAAGTTTTTTTAAAGTCATTACAAGTTAAATTCTTTCTAGAAATCGTAAATATAAAAAATACCTATCAAGCAATTCATTATTGAAATTAATTCTTCTTTTGCCATTTTTTGCATTTTATTAAGAAATATTCTTGTGATTAATGTTTTTAAGCTACTTTCTTGTACATTTACTTATTTCTATTTCGAGTTCTTTTTTTTTTTTTTTTTGTAGTAAAAGCAATGAATTGAATTTATCATACCACAAAGAATTTATTTCTTCATCAGGGATTTCTTTCATGGAAATAAAAAAAAAATATTGCCGAGGTAAAGATTTCCTTTAAATGTAATACAAGAATTTTTTAACTTAGCTTTTTTTCCACTCTTATGGCTTTTAATGATATTTGTTTTTCAGTTTTTCTTCTACCTAAAATCATTAGGTTAAAGCAAGGAATTAACCTACAAAAATTAACCTTCGTTATTTGCTACTTAAAAAAAGAAAATTAAATAATCGTCCCTTAACAAATGAAAATTAATTAAGTTAAGAGTTTTTTTAATAACATCCCAGCAAAAAAAAAAACATGAAAAAGAAGTCAATAGTTCGTGGGTTCTACGTAAAACGAACTGGTTAAATTTAGGGGAAAACCGCATGATTTTAACATTAGCTTATCATTAGCGTGCATGGGTTCACATAAGTTGGCATTTAAATGAATGCTTGAATCCAGTGAATATTCGATGATTAGGATACGTTTTTTCATTAATCTTTGTTTTTTTATAATTTCTTTTTTAATGAGTTTTTATAAGTATTTTATGAGTTTAAAAGTTATAACTTAATTAGAATAAAGGAACTTATTAAAAATGCATTATAGAAAACATGTGCAAGAGAAGCAATGAAAATACTTATGATTTTTTAACTACTTCATTTTTTTTTTTTTTTTTTTGGGACATTTCAAAATATGCTATTAATTAAATTTAATTATATTTGCTTCTTCAGAACGCGTATATATATATACATACATACATTTAAAAAATCCAATCTTTAAAAATGGAAACCTTAACACAATACAAATAAAATCTTAGTATGATGTATTTTTAAAATTTTTGCCTTTTTTCACATAATTTTACTTTACTTTTTTAACACTATCACCATGCAAAAAACAACTTTTATATTTCGTGCAGGCGCCATTGATCACTTTAAATTTAACTTAAAACTTCCATAGTAATATGAGTAAATAAACATTAAAATTTATTTTTCTGATTAGTTATAAAATACTTAGAATATGATGTTGCACCCACTTACGGATTTTTTAATTACTGAGCTCAACTTCGGCTGAGTATGCGCAGTGGTTATTCGAAAAAGGGAAGGCTGGTTGGCCATCCTGATATCTGGGCACGTTTAAAAAGGGGAAAAATTCACTCTGAATGTAAAAAGCCAAGCAGTGCGTAAAATTTCAAAAGGACACAGTGTCAAATAAGGCTGATAAGCGAGTGAAAAAAGGCTCTTGTTATGATGATGGAATGCGTAGTTCATTTTCAAAAGAGTGTAAGTGGTGATGCCACTAATTTTTAACTACAAGTTGATTCTATCGACTGGAAAATAAAGAGAACGTTTTAGTCCTGGGAGGCTAGAAAGGACAGTAGGGTTCTATTGGCTGTTTGGTTAATTGTGAATATGGAAAAAACCATAATGCTTCTGGGCTTGGATAGACAAATTCTGAAGGTAATTGTGAATTTTATTACTATATAAACATGAAGCAGGAGATAGGTCAATGGATTTCTGTAGGATGTGCTAGGACGAAAAGAATGAAGAAGAGTTGGAAACTTTTCAGCACATTAAATGTCTCTGCCTGTTATTGCAAGGTTGCAGGCTTAGATGGATAGAAGATAGACTTTACCTTAGCCTTAGCGACATCGGAAAGTTTAATCTGGAGAATGTTGTCGGCTTTGATAATATAGTCAGATTGGTAGTAGAGAATTAGCGACTCTAAGTTAAGAAATCTGAAGGAAATTATAATGGATCTCTGGAAGTCCGAATTCAGGTAATACTTTTTATACACACTATCCTTCAAAACCTAAACTAATGTAACAATTAAGGACAGTTCTTCGCACTTAGACTATATTGAAATATTAATGCAGGGCAGGATCGATAAGAAAGGGTAGAAGAAATCTAGGTGATAATGACCCAACGTCGAACTCCAGTGAGAACTACTACTAAATTACCTGGGGGCAAATTACGGCATTCGATATCGATCGAAATTTTCATTTAAAATCTATAGAAATATCGATCGATGTCAAATGCCGTAATTTGCTTTCTGGTGCTTAAGTAATACCACATAAGCAGCCATACTAACGACTTAAGAAACTAACAATATGAAGATGTGATGAGGGTTGCCTAAATCTAAAAGTATAAGCAAATGTATGCATCTGTTCATGTTTAATTGAATTTTATTTGGAATGAGAATACGAAATATTTTTAAAATTTTATATTTTCGTCAATAAGAACTTATAAATGTTTTAAGATATTCGATTAATACTGGTTTCGATAATTCTACTCCATATTTTATAAATTGAATGATTTTTAAGTGAACAGGTTTTTTGTTTTCAACAAAAACATATTGCATGCTATACAAAACGTTCACAACACATTCTTTACTATATGAGACACTTTCTTGATTTGTGCTCATCCGTTCTGGCAATAGGCCCATAGGGCATTTTATATATAACCCTTTTCTGAGTACCTCTGAACTTAATAAAAATTACTATCAGTAATCGTAAAGATTCTGAGAGTTAAGCAGTTTTCATAACAGCAAAAAACATGCTGAGAATAAGAAATTTAAAGTCAAAGAAATAGTACTAGAAATTGTTTTTACAATTAAGTAGTTTCTGCGCCAAGGATCTTACCACTGGTTACGGAACTTGGCATCCGTATGTGTTTTTAAAGATTTTTTATTTAGGTATAAAGTTTAAGCATATCTTAACAAGCTCAGCTTAAATTAACAACATTGAAAAAAATTAAAGAAATTTTTCGGCCAAATATCTTTAACATGATGCACACTAGTAAAACCACCATTAATATTCGCTTTCTTGCGATATCTTTTATGTCAGTGGGTGTAAGTTTAGCATTCATTCTGTCAACTGACGAACTTTGAGTAAAGTTACGGTGAATAACCTTCTAAACCTACATTAGATTCCCTGCACCGAGATCCCAAGTTGTTCGATTTCACATTACGGTCATATGCAATTTTATTTGCCAAAATGTGTGTGTAGACCAATGGACAGAGTCGTACCGAATAATTTAAAATCCAACGCCTTTGTTTTTATTGATGACCTTTTAATAATTTCGAAGGACTTTGACGAACACTTAATGTACTTGCAGAAGGGCAGCAAATTTAGCAATTTATGTTAAGAAGAGCAGTTTTCGTCTTTGATATGGGCATATCTTGGTTATATTGTTGGAGCGGGATCATTAAAAGTGGATTGGAAAAGACTAAAGCTAATTTCCAGTTTCATCTTCGACAGTTTCTGGGTATGGCCGGTTGGTAACGTCAATTTTTTGACGATTACGCTAAATAACATTTTCAGTGACTGAATTTTGGGATTTTAGTTCATCCATTTAGCACGGCTAGAATCAATAGTGGGGAGGGTATATAGGTGCATATATATTTAATTTCACCTACGATAGGCTTTAAAAGTTTAAAGGGTTGATTTTATTTTCTTTGCGTTTTTGTTTCTGTTTTTTTCTAATTTCAACAGAGTTTGTATAAAAGCTTATTTTGTACAGGTCAATCTTCGGTCCTTGTTTTTTTACTACGTAAGTCTATAATAATATTTATGTAACTTCAGCAGTTAATTGGGAAAAGAAAATTTGAGAACAAGAACTCCCTTACCCGACAGATCGCTAGCGATATTCAATGACTCCCATTCGATCTTATCATTTTCTATTTCCTTCACCTAGAGCACCACCCGCTAGTAGAATGATTATGGCTGTTTAAATTTATACTTAACACAAACTTTAAATTAGAATAGCCAGCTAAATAATAATGTGTGTACATTACATAACTTTTAAATTACATTAAAAAAAGACAGGGCGTATGATCAATATTTATTACATCTCCAATATAACAACAATGCGCAACCGCTCTCAACAACTCAAACAAAGATTATTTAATTTTAAAACGGTTTCTCAAACATGTCTTAAACACAATTAAGTATCTGAATAAATAAATCAAGAGAACAATCAAAAAAGATTTTTCTTTGAGTGAGTTTGGTATAAATCTCTTTAATTTGGCGTTTTTACAAAAAAATTAAGAAAAAATGTTAACTTTTTTCTTCATAAAAAAATATTATAAATTAACTCAACAATTGTTGTCATAAAAGAAAATAAGAAGCACAGTCAAGATAATAAATTTAATTTGAAAACACCAAAATATTTGTGCAATATTTACGGAAAAAAATAATTGTTAAAAATATACCAGTCAAAATATCCAAGATATTTATTTGCACACCTTTTCTAGCAAAAACAAAATTAAAAGCAACAGCAGCAGTGGCAGCGGCTGCGGCAGCGGCAGTAGCAGCAATTTAATTTATTTTTTTATATCCAACAATACACACCTTCTTTAACAGTCTTCACCCATCGTATTAATTCATCATTCTAAACAGCGAAAAGACTTTAAAGGAAACCAACAAGCAAAATCACGATAAGACCCAAAAAAAATCCGTATCATTGCAATATTTATTTATTTAATTTCGCTTCTACCTTTTTTAAATCTTATTTACTTATTACTACTCTGTAAGTTAAGTCCACGATATTGAGAGCAGTAATCAATTTATGGTTTATCTAGTGACGGCAGAATGAAATAAATTATTAGAAACGAAAAGCAGCGAAAAATAAAATGAAATTATAAAAACAACTTAACTGTTGGATAAACACAACAAAACGACAGCCAGAATAAACGAACAAAAATATAGTTGGCAAATAAATACAAAATAATAACAATAATAAAAAAAATCTCTAAATTTTAGTGTTTGGCAACATCGACTTTAAAAAATCTCTAATATTACCTGAGAAATATAGTAAAATCCTTCGTATAAATATAGCTAAATCAAGTAAATTTTTATTCAAATCTATACGCGATTTATATTAATTAATAGAAATTATTTTGTAAAAAAATTTTTTCAATAAAATCTATTGATTAAACCAATAAATAGTTAAGAAATTAAAAAAATCTGTTAAAAATTATCAAAAATTATAAGTAAAATAGCAGTTCTAAGGAAAAAATCGCAAGAAATTAATTAAACTGAAATCTTAAAATATTTAAAGTGGAAATTATTTTATATATTGATTTGACTAAATTTTCGCTTTTTTTATTTAAAGTTTTTATTTTATTAAAGAAATGTAGCCTTTTTATAGCTATATTCGTAGAATTTAGTGAAATGGAATATGGAGTTTCGAAACGAATAAAAAAGCGCACGAAATTACAAAAATTTTATAAAGTTAAAAAAAAAATTGTTGAATTAAAAATTATTTACCTCAACAATATCTGGGAAGATATGTAAATAGAAAAAAGTTTTTGTAGGCATTTATAATTTTATATAAAAAAAAAATTTCGTTACATAAATAATGGAATTTTCTCAAACTTAATAAAATTTCAATCTGCAAACAAATAACATGCCTAAGGTCTACAAAAGCGTTTTATTTTAAATATATGTGCATTTTTTGTCTTTTTTTTCCAAATATTGAAGACACAAATACATTTTTTTCAATACTTCAACCATAAGTCACTATTTGCCCAAACAATGGCGGAAAATAATATCGGTAAAATTAAGAGACAATAACCTTGTGTTTCTGATTTCTTTAAAGCTCTTTATGTGATAAAAATGTTTTTTCTTTTAATTTAAATAAACCCTAAGCAAAATGAATAGCAAATTTTACTATTTATTAAAGTTAATTTTCCTCAACATACATAAGTCTGTAACTAATTTTCTACAATTATTTTTTCACGAAAGTTATCTTTCTGCCGTATGCTAACTTATTGTTCTTTAATAGGTTTTTTCCTTTAACTGAACTTTCAATTTTCCAGTGTTTAAATGAATTTTTATTTTAATGAAAAGATTGCTGCCATTAAAAATATTTTTTTTTCATTTTTAAGAATTAACTGCCGATTTTTTTAAATGCGAACGAATACTTCTTTCGCATACTTGTATTAAAAACAAAATATAAAAAATTGTTTTTATTTTCAATATAAATATACAAAAAAATATTCGTTCGCATGTAGAGAAACCGGCAGAAAAATTTGTTGCATTTTTAACCGACTTCAAAACAGAAAAAAAAACTATCAAGTCGTCTGCATGTTGCTTTTGTTTTTAATGTTTGTATCTAGATAATCCAGTCATTTCTAAACCGATTTTGAACTTTTTTTTTATATGAAGGGCTAATCTACAGATTGGTCCCGTTTTTAAAAACAGTTCATAATTTTTAAAACTAAAGGGTGTCCCCATACGACGTACACGTTTCTTATGTGTATTCTCCTAATAGCACAAAGAAATACTAAAATAAATCTAAAAGTTAAAAAATATACCCATAGGTAAAGTAAATTGAACTATATGTGCCTATTTTCTAAACCGTTACAGACAACCCCTGAAATTTGTACAAAATGTCGATTAATTTAATAACAAGTATAATTGTTCAAAATTATGGATTAAAGGTTTCCCCAATAATTAATTTAATTTAATGTATACGGCCATAACTTTTAACCGTTATAGACAGCCTGTTGAAATTCACAAAGAACCTGTTTTGCTTAGCCCACTATGACATTAATTATAATTTTTGGATTTGGATTTGTAATTCGATTTATGTGGCCGAACTTTTGAACCATTTTACACAGACAACTAAAATTTAAAATGATTTGGTATTGCTCAGAACGCTATAGCAACATGTATGCAATTTGAATTTATAAAATAAAAGGTGTTAATATAACTTGACCCATATGGCCTTACCTTTTAAACCTTTATGTAAAAATTTTGAAAATTTAAAGGCTTTGCCTGGCATAAAGAAAGACGGTTGAAATTAAAAAAAGCTATATTGCTAAGTCCGCTTCTACAATAAATTAAAGGATGTCCCAATAGCAAATGCACTTTGATGTATGTGGATAATCTTTCGTATTGCTAAACCCGGTTTAACAGAAATAATAAATTTTCGATTTGGAAACTAAAGGCTGTACTAATTGTGAATGTTATTTGATATGCGTGGTAAAACTTTTGAATCATTAAAAACAGGGTAGCTGAAATATGTTTTGAACACGGTTTTTTTTTTTGCAAGAATAAATATTTTTACAGCTGAACTTTTTCCGATTTTTTGCTTTTTACTTTGTTATTTTAAGCAATAAATCGCCGACAGTTTATACCATGCCCTTGACCACAAAAGTGAAAAAAAAAGGTATAACTAAGTTTTTCATTCCGTTTGTAATTTCCTCAATATCCATTTCCGACCCTACAAAGTTGATATATTCTGAGTTCTTCTGCAAAGCAAAGTTGATTGAGCGATGTCAGTCTGTCCGTCCATGTTAGTGTTGAAATCAATTTTGCCAAGGCAGCAGATGAGCTAGAGAAAATATTTTGCTATTGAACAGGTAAATACAAACTCGAACACAATTTTTACACCACGAAAATTATTAAAATACCCTAACAAACGAAAGGCACCCACATATGTTTACACTTACCTATCCAAAAATAAAAGACAGAAATATTAAAACTATATACCTTCAAGAAACATGACACATATCAAGCAATCTACTGTTATAATATCACATCCTACTTGGGTCTATTAATTGGTCCCTTTGTATAATAAATAGACATTACTCTAGCGGCAAAAACTTACCTGGACCCACAACTATTTATAAAACAAATCTATCTCTCCAGTACTAATTAAGAAGTGGCGTCGAAAACACTCGCCAAACGTGCCAAACGTACCAAACAAACAGCCAGTGATAACGGTCTTCACCGAAAAGTTTGATAACAGAACTTGTTATTATGTTACGCACAAAGAAACAAAATTTTGTGTTCGAAATTATTTTATTTTAACAATTAAATATTCGAATTTCAGATTTTCAATTTAGTATAAAAAACTATGATTTAAAAATGACACGATTTTTTATTACTTTATTATATAAGAAGGACTGCAGGATCTCACGGGCATTTTTGGCCTAAAAAAGGGAACGTGCAACTGTAAATGTTACTAAAATTATTTCTTCTCGAGTAACATTTTGCTTTTTTTTTAAACAATTATTATAATCCAAAGTAAAATAGCTTTATTTAAGAATTAAAATGATTAACACCAAAAATATTTAGCTCTCAACAATAACTATGATAAATAAATTTTTCTGCTTATTTTAACAGTAATTTTGGCGCCATGTTTTTTTTTCATAGACGGCCAAATTTTATTTCATTTAATTTTTTTTTTTATATTAAAAGTCGTTTTAGGAACTTGATTGTTAAAACGAGTTGATAAACTAATTATACCTAAAAAGAAACCAGTAGTTTTTTAATTATGGTGTTTTTTTAAACAACATTTTAATTAGATGTTAGTGTTATTTGTAAGGTATTTTATCTTACCCTCGTATAGTTAGAATAATCCGGCGAATGATGTTAGTTAAAGGTAGACGAAATTGTAATTAAGGTAAAATAGAAACCTGACGGAATTCGGATGCTTTTAAGCAACATTTAACGAATTTGTTTTTTATTTATGTATTTGTTCTGCTTCTCGTTAAAGAAATATTGTAAGTTGGCGTGTATCCGTTATATCGTGTGCATTTTTTAGTCTGCTAAAAACCGTATATAAACTTTTCTTTCAGAGATTGTTTGTTTGTGCAGCAGTTTTATAGTTCTTATAAAGATTTTTTCTTGAAGAAGAATGGCTTTTACCTTAATAAAACTCCCTTTCACTAATCAGCGTAATATTTGCTATTTTTCCTTCCTTATTTTTCAGATTTCTTACAATGTAGACGTAAACTGTTGAAGAAGACATTTTTTTTTAATTTTTTAAAATGCAAGACAAAGGAACTACATTTTGCTAAGTACCTTGTAAGCAAATTTTTATGCTGTTCAATATCTGATCTACTGTGCTTTATTAGGAAATAACAAAGTCATATCTTATCTGCAACAAGAAGTTAATCCATGCAAAAGCAGACAAAAAAAAATAATGTGAGAAAAAGGGATGGCAGTTGGTAATCATGTTTCTAATGACCTTTAAAGGAAGAAGCTAAATACTTAGAACTAAATTGTCTTTAAATATTTTTCCTAATTAGTTGTTGTATTCTTAGGTTCACATACATATTGGAAGATTCCATAAAACAACATTGAACATAAAGGCAAGAACAGACAGGAACAACTTGTTAAATTACGATAATTATTCATTTTTTTAGCTAATTGATCTGGTTTTGTTGAAACTGGCATAAGAAACGTTAAAAAAAACTAAGCTAAAAGTAAATTTAATGAGCTTTAGATACCCTCTCTCCAAAGTTACAATTACAATAAAATTTTAGATTGCCATAAAATAAAAAACGGTTTTATTAATAATAAAATCTCTTCATTAGGAAGCATTATAATTATTAAAAACAATACTAGTGATAATATAACATTCGCATTATTTATTATTCAATGCTAAGAAAATTGGCAATTAATACGTTCATCTATTTAATTACTTCTTACTTCTTACTTACTACTTAACCTGTGGATGTGTAGTTAGGGATAAGGACAGTCCAATAAGCAAAGCGGTGATTTTAATACAAATTAATTTTTATTGTGTTAATTCATCAAATTTAATTATGATTTAAAAGATAAATGTAACTGAATACCATTAGGTAAAAGGTTTTAACAAATTGTGCAAATATAGACAGACTTAAGAGATTATTTATGTATTTAAGTTTACATTAATTCAATAATATAGCTTTAACTTGTAGATTTTAATTAAAATGCAAGTTTGTTCTTACCCAGCAAAACTTTCAAGAAAGGTAATCGAGTGTGAAACTAAGCATTTTTGGTGGAAGGACTTCCCAACAAGATTTCCAACCTAATGATTTTAACAAGGCATGAGACTTTTATAATAAATTATTGAGAACTAATTACAACGGTTATTACAGGAAATAATATTAATTATAATTATCAGCGATTTTTTACAAAAATGAAGAAGTTCGACATATTTTAATAGTTTCAAATTGAAACTGAAGAAGGAAAAGTTCTATATGTTGCTGCACCGAATTTTATACACATTTCACTAAAAGGATTATCTGTAAAGACAGGGTTTTTTAGAAAACTTTTAATTTGCTAAAAGCTTTTATTTAATTTTTAATGAAATTTTAAATTTCTTATTGCAAAAGCAATTTATTATCAAAGTGGTCATACATATTCTGTAGTTCATCAGGCAACGTGGCAAAACTGAATTCAACCCGATTAGGGATAGACAGAGAAGTGAGCATCGACTCCCGATTGTACAAGGATCATAAAATATATGTGGTCGGAAATGAATATGGCAAAAATGACAAACGGAATGACAAACTTATAAGTTCGATTTCCGTCTGTGGTGATACCCTTCTCAAAGCACTTTTAATCGGTTTTACTACAAATACTTTTACTTATCTTTTTAATCCAAATATAAATATGATTATTTATGATACATTCTTAAGTATTTCCAACTCGTAATTAAAATTATTAAAAAAATGTTAACGAAAAAAATGCTCCAAAATATGTTGTAAAACCCTAAAATCCAGAGACGATAATAAGAAATCAACAAAAACAAATAATTAATCCTTCTTTTAGCTAGGCAGTTTTAATTTTAAAAAATGAACTTAAAAAAATCACAACAACTTTAAATAAATTTTGAATTCTAGATCTGTCTATACTAGAACTCTTATTTTGTAATAAAAACTTGGGCGGCTATGGATCATGTATTACGTTACCACTAATAAAGAAAATTTAAATTTTCTCTTTATCGTTATTTTAATATTTTGTTTAAGAAACTTACACAACTATACTATTAACATCAGTTTTCGCCGTTGAGTGCATTATATTTATAACTATGTATTTGCATATAGCCTCCATAATTCTAAAACAGCTGTTCTACAAATGTAATAAATCGTAAAACAATCAGCTCAAGAAACTTAAATATAAAATAAATAAAGAAATAAAATTGATTTTGATGTAAAGTAAGAAGGAAAAAAGAAATTTTATAAAAAATACTGCTTTATTAAATAAGAATCATAAAAAATAAAATGAATAAAATATTAAGGATATAAAATTTTTGCTACTTTAACATCCTTCATAAGGAAAAAAAAAACATTATAAATGTTAGGAAATGTTTGCACACTTTCGCCAAAAGTTATATTTGTATACGTTTTTATGATTGAGTTACGATTATTCTTAAGACGAGATTGAATTAAGCAGCGCAAAGAATATTACTAAAGTTGTTAGCATTAACTTTTTGCAGAAAAATTAAAAATTTGTAAAAAATTATTAAAGAAACTTTTAATTCACCGCACCACTTTTATTAATTATTCAACAGTTTTTGAATAGCCATGTAACACAAAAATTACATACCATCCCACTCGTTTTTATTTTAATTATTTTTAATTATAAAAATAACACTTTATCAAAGCTAAATTCATTTGCAAGAAATTTTTATGGAAGCTAATTTGTCTCTTTATATCAACTTTTAGTCCATTTATTTTGCGACAGTTAAATTTGATCCACTTAAGTTGATTTTCTTTGTCTTCTGTTTTTTATTGTTTGTTATTGTTTTCTTAAAAATTATTTTTAGGATTTCTTTAATTGGATAAATGTAAATATGGCTTTGGTATTTCTTTCCTTTTTTTGTTGAATGGCTAAATGGATTGCTTGTTTTTATTCAAATTAACGATATTTTTATTAGAAAAAAACAAATAAATAAAAAACAATAGACTGTCCAAGAAATGCTTCGAAGCCTTATATAATAGAGAAATATATGCCAAATTGGGTGAAGTTATATCACTTGTTAATTGTAAATGCCAAGTTAAAAATAATTTAAAAATAAACAAATTGAAGCAATTTACTCTTCACCACAGGGACTGTCTAATGTTTATGACAAATGCTTCAATATATCTTTATTTAACGCTTTACACTCTGATATTTTTTATACCAGTTTCTAAAGCCTTTTTTGATAATAATACAGTTAGAATAGTAAAAGTTTTTACGATTTCCTTGCCCATAAATTAGAATTTTATTTACCATTATTGGCATCCTGGATAGACTGCAAAAAAAAAAAAAAATTAATTAATTAATCTAATTCCATAGTTAGAACCGCAGACGTTATAGGTAAAAGTAAAGCGAATTTTCTTAAAAGGTTTTCAGCAAGTCCTGTAATGTTTACCGTAAGTCGTATGTCAAAAGCTTACTCCTTGTGCAATTAGACCATAGCGCAACGAAGAGTTGAACTTTTTTTGCTAAATAATACATAATAATTAATTAGCTTTTTCCGATATTTTTATCTATACTTTAGGTAAAAAACTTGTTTGGGGTTACGGGAAATTGTTTTTTTTTTCTTTTATTTTTAAAACTCGTCAAAGAAATTTATATCGAATTAATAATAAAAAACTAAGTGCTTTCCATACAAATTTTTCAGACAAATTGACTGTTTGTAATTAAAAAACAACAGATTAATATCTCATTTTTTACTTAATATAAATGAAAAGATTTCACATTTACTATGTTATAAATCGTCATTTGTAATGATACGTGTCAGGAAATTGAATAAATATTTGCCATTGGTCAGGTATTTGTCTAATCTAACTGCACCTGTATAAAATTCTTCCTTCAGAAAAGCACTTTTTTATGGATACCTGCATTTTTTAAGATGTGTTAACATGAGTGTTAACATGAGATAGGATGAAATGTCATAGTGTCCAAGGCTACATAGTCTTTATGTTAACTTAAGAGTAACATAATGTCCATGGACATTCGCTTTGAAAAACACCATTATTTCCGAGGATATTGTGTCGGTTTTAGTATAGTGTCACTTATGAATATTTCCTAAGCTCACCAAGGATTTTCTGCATAGTCAGCCTTCGTTCGGGTGCAACGATTTTCTATTCTATGATATAATCAGCACCGGCTTCACTAACTAAAGTGTTTCTGCATAGCCTACCTCAGCTGCTCGCAAGATTTTTTCATCTATGATATTAATAACATCGACTTCGATTAGCAAGCATTTTCTGCATAGCAAAGGTTTTCTCCTCTTTGGTATAACCAAAACCGGCTTCACTCACCAAATGGTTTCTGCGAAACAGTTTATAAAAACGTTGCACTTTCTTATATAGAATACCATAAGATATGAACGTTATGAAAGTGACATAATTTCCATTGACTTTATGACACACTACTATTTAAATATCGCTTTGTGGCACTATCTAGCTATACTTCTTGATCCTCTCTGTTTTCTTAAACATGCGCTACTCTAAACGGAGCCACACTATTGTGTTACTTCGGTGAGACATGAACTTCCCAATACCTTATTTAGCAAACAAACCGTAATCCACAGACCACTTATGCTGTACATCCAAGCCAGTCATCCCCATTTATCAATAGCCACAACATAAGTCTGCCATATGCTGTTGTTATGCTGTTAATTCCCTGAGCTAACATCTAAAGCTCTTTCTCTTATGATAAAGGCAGTCTTAACAATTATCTGCATTTCTTTCATAAAAACAGACTTCTTTCATAAAATATCTCCTATGGCATGTTATTTTCCTTTTTTTCTGGGAGGTTTGTAGCAGATATTCTCAATTTTTTATTGGGTCATATATTACTGCCATTATTACTTTTCTCGTACAAGCGCGCAAATCCAATAATAGTCTCAAACTCGTGATCTTCTGTTATACAACACAAACCTCTTCTAATGCAGCCAAACGAAATTGTTCAACTAGTCCTAGCTAAATGTCCTATTATTCTTTATACACAGCACTGGTGAAAAAAATTTTTTCATCTCTGTTTTTTGTCACGCACACACGCACAACAACAACATTGTTGGTTTTTAGATATCTAAAACTCAAGTAGATTGACTTAAACTAAAAAAATGATGATTGAATCTAAAAGAAGGAAAACAAAAGTATCAATATTCGCTTTTTATCTTTTCAGCAATATTAAACAGCTCAACTCATGGCAAAAAAGAATCATCATTTATTGAACAGTAAGAAAATTGGATCAACATTTCATTTTCAGTAACTGTCCCATCATTCAAAACGTCACGATGCACAAATTTCTCAAAGAAACTCTTCGAATCATAAAAGCAATAAAATTTTTTTTACTTAAAACTGAATTCCATTTATCTATCAATAAATAAAAAGCAAAATAAAATAGTAAAAGAAGAAAAAAAAATATTTAAACGCACAAAAACAACTGTTTCCAATTGAAATACAAATACCAACACAAACACAAACACAAAAAATTCCAGAAAACAACCAGGCTCTACACCAACTGAAATTAAGTTCAAATCTAAGAAGAATAACAGAAAAATAATTACAAACTGGCGTTCTTTCAAAATATAATGTGGAGCACTATTTCACCGACAAATTCGAAAAAACTATTAATTGGCAGCACGCGCAGCGTTGACTATGTCGGTGATAATTCTACAACAAAATCTACAAAGATTTCAATCGCAATGGAAATTCATATACAAAATAAGTGCATTTCAGCATAGCGTATCACTCTGGAGGGCGGTGCAGAGCCCCCATGGCTACAGGGCCCCCTTAAAGCGGCATTTTTGGGGGCCACTGGCGTCGGCAAAACAAGTATATTACAGGTGAGTTGTTTCAATCGTTATTGTTTAAAAATTGTTTTAAAATGATTTTAATTTTTAATTAAAAAACACAATTTTAATTTTAGTAAAACTCATTGCTTTGAGTAGTAAAAAGAATTTTTTAAAACTTCATTCCATTAATAGTCAATTTAATACTTTGAACTTCAAGCACTTCTCTGCCAATCATAAAATGTCTGTTAGTTTCCAACACTTTTCGGCACAAAAATGGCGACAAACAATTTTATGACACCCTTCATTATTAAACAAAGGAAAAATAAATTATAAATTTTATATTTTATTTATTTGGCAACTTATTTTTTTGATACTTTTCCAAGTCATTTAAATTAATTTGTAGGAGACGAAAATATGTAAAATATTTTAAAAAACATTGGAACTCAAGAGCATCGTTCACTAGTCACGAATTTTATTAAAAAAAAACGAAGACCAAATTATTATAATTTTTGGGCTTTCAATATACAGGGTGTTTTTTTAAGCCCGATAAAACTTATGAACTAACAAATCATTGTAAGTAGATTCACACTTTACTTTGTAAGTCAGTCATTAATGCGCGCAACTTTTAGACATAAAATTTTAAAATTATTGATGACGTTGACGCGCTCTAGATGTAGAACCAAACGACGCCCAAAGCCGTTAACTAATAAAAATCTAAGTTTGGTGATAAATTGATTTCGAATGGACCGGCCATTTGGGAGTCACTTAAAGCCACTGATTTTTTAAAAAAATTAACGCCGTACAGAACAACATTGTTTGTATTATTTTTGACATACAGCCAGCAAAGCTTAGATACGCTTCGTCAGGGCCAGAAGCGGTGTTCGTGTACCCGTATTTTTTAATGAAATATTTTCCAACTAAATCTCATTGTCTTATTTTTTTTACTATTTTTTACAATTCAATATTAAGTCGTTTTTAAAAAAATACCCTCTACTCGTACATATGTAAATAATATCTTTAATATATAAAAGTTATAAAAAATGTTACTTTGTTGACTTTCTACAACGACATATATTAAATTTCTATTTTTTTTACACTTTGCACTTATTCTTTTTACAGCAATTTTTCTACCATGATTTTCCCAAGACACATCAAACAACAACCAGACGAAAAGTATACAAAAGCTGCCTGGTATGTGATACATGCATACGAGAGCTGATGGTAATCGATGTTCCACCCCAGGTAAATAAATTACACCGCTAATGTCACTAGAATAACATATTAAGTAAATAGCGTCACTTCTATTTATTTTATACACTGAAAGAAATTATGTATATAACATTTATAGAATTTTTCTTAGAACTTAGTTAAATTAAATTTTAAGCGGATGTGAATTTATTCTAATAAATGTATGAATAAATTGAGATTTCTAAATAGTTTTAAAACGCCTACACTGAAGAAATATTTTCATTACAATTAAACGATTTTCTTGCCGAATCTTTTTTTATTCTTATGAAGCAATAGTGGTGGGATGATTAATATTAAGCCGAGTAATAATCACTTAGTGACGAATAATCGAGATAGAAATTGATTATTTACGAAAAAGTTAGTGTGCGTATTTTTTATTTTTTAAAAAATATTTGTTTCAAATGTATGCGCTCTAGTGCAGTTTGTCACATTAAAAACTACAGATTGCACAAAGCAAATTACTAAAACTGATATATGACTTTCCGAGGTTTTTTCGATATTTAGGCTTTACTCTATTTCAAACATATAATTTGTTGGGTTTAAACTAAAAAGACTAACCACCAATTTTTGCTCTAGATGCTCTGCATTCGACCATTGTAAGTTAAGGTAAGTTAATGATAATTCAAATAGGTTTTTTTCAAATTTTGCCTCTAATAGTTATTATTATTATATGTAGATTATATAATGTATCAAAATTTACTATTATTTTTAAGAAGAAAAACGGGAAGACTTTAAATATTTGTAAATGATTTTAACTGAAATTGTAAACCATCATATTATAGGAATAAATGAATTTAATGTAAAAATTAAATTATCTAAAAAGAAACTTAAGTTCTACCTCGTATTATATGATTGACCTTTACTTATCAGAATAATACCATACAAAGTTACAAAGAGAACAACAAAGAAATGCTTTGAGTTGTGTGTGGACTTCGTCTAACCAAATTAATATTGATATAAATATTACTCGTACTCTTATTAACAAAACTAGTTGTTTAAAGAGATGATTTTTACAATCATCTCTTTCTCGCTGCATTTCATTCTGCTAGTGTCTAGTTTTTCTTGTTTACTTTGAAAAACGTCCCCATCCATTTGTAAATAATTTTTCTTTCTACATATTTTAAGAAATTAAATGAAAAAATTAACCTGATTGGGAAAAAATTAAAAATCAATAAAGTAGTCATAAAATTAAATATATAAATAAATATATAAAAAAATAAATAATCAAGTAAAATAATAAGTTAATCAATAAATAAATAAAGAAGCTCTGAAAGAGGTTGCTTACATGAGGATGTACTTTTACCCCTCAAATCTTTAACTCAACACTTTTATGTTTTTAAGGATTAAAAACTTATGAATAATATTAATAAAAAAGCACAAGTTTAAATTTTAGAAAATTAAATTGAAATTTAAATAAACGATGTATTCAAATTTTTTTAAGTTTCATCGACAGAGAGATTATAGGTTAAACAAAAGAATAGTGATTTGGAACACTTTTCGCTTAGGTTTCATTTCTCACTATTTGTTGATTATTAAAAGGTATTTAAGAACCTTCTTTTTCATAATAGTAACCCGCTTAAGCTTTAAACATTAGGCGACGTGTACATGGATGACATAATTAGAATATTAAAAAGAGATAAAGTAGAAGAATTAATAATTTAATAAATTAAATTTAATTTATTAATTTAAACTATTTCAACAGACAAATACAATTCACAGCTGAAAAAGAAATAGAAAACAAAATATCGTATTTGGATACTCTAGTCAATAGACAACAAGACAGAATATTACTGAATTGGTATCAAAAACCAAAGGCATCTGGATGACTGATAAACTTTTGTTAAAAATATCCTAGAAAAATTATTATAAACAGAATCACAAATTTTGTCAGAAGAGTTTTAGACATAAGTAATACGGTTTTTCACAAAGACAACAAAATCAAAATTATGGACACATTGAAATTAAATCATTTTCCGATAAAAACTGTTAAAGAACTGATGAGACATGTAGAAGAAAAAAGTACAAAAGGACACACCGCACAACATTTATAAAGGATTAACCTATATATCTGGACTATCAGAAAGATAAAAAAGGCTGTGATATATATGACGCCAAGAAGTACCAATTAGCCTTCAGGACATATAACTCAATTTTATATGAAATCTAAAATAGAAAAAGACAAAAGTAACGTTGTGTATAGTATTATTTGTAAAGGAGACGAATCCAGTAAGTGTTATATGATTTTTTTTTTTTTTGAGAAAACTAAAACAAAACTTGAAACTAAACTTGCATCACATAAGTGAGACTTAAAAGCTATGCACAAACCGGTAGGGCAAAAAACAGCAGTGCTACCCACTGTGCGCTGAAAAAACATACACCAAACTTTGACGATGTGAGAGTATTGAAAGAAAAGAAAGACTATTGTATAAGATTTACTCTAGAAGTGTTAGACATAATTGATGTTCCATCAAATAAGAGATTAAATTAGGAATAAATGAATTTAATGTAAAAATTAAATTATCTAAAAAGAAACTTAAGTTCTACCTCGTATTATATGATTGACCTTTACTTATCAGAATAATACCATACAAAGTTACAAAGAGAACAACAAAGAAATGCTTTGAGTTGTGTGTGGACTTCGTCTAACCAAATTAATATTGATATAAATATTACTCGTACTCTTATTAACAAAACTAGTTGTTTAAAGAGATGATTTTTACAATCATCTCTTTCTCGCTGCATTTCATTCTGCTAGTGTCTAGTTTTTCTTGTTTACTTTGAAAAACGTCCCCATCCATTTGTAAATAATTTTTCTTTCTACATATTTTAAGAAATTAAATGAAAAAATTAACCTGATTGGGAAAAAATTAAAAATCAATAAAGTAGTCATAAAATTAAATATATAAATAAATATATAAAAAAATAAATAATCAAGTAAAATAATAAGTTAATCAATAAATAAATAAAGAAGCTCTGAAAGAGGTTGCTTACATGAGGATGTACTTTTACCCCTCAAATCTTTAACTCAACACTTTTATGTTTTTAAGGATTAAAAACTTATGAATAATATTAATAAAAAAGCACAAGTTTAAATTTTAGAAAATTAAATTGAAATTTAAATAAACGATGTATTCAAATTTTTTTAAGTTTCATCGACAGAGAGATTATAGGTTAAACAAAAGAATAGTGATTTGGAACACTTTTCGCTTAGGTTTCATTTCTCACTATTTGTTGATTATTAAAAGGTATTTAAGAACCTTCTTTTTCATAATAGTAACCCGCTTAAGCTTTAAACATTAGGCGACGTGTACATGGATGACATAATTAGAATATTAAAAAGAGATAAAGTAGAAGAATTAATAATTTAATAAATTAAATTTAATTTATTAATTTAAACTATTTCAACAGACAAATACAATTCACAGCTGAAAAAGAAATAGAAAACAAAATATCGTATTTGGATACTCTAGTCAATAGACAACAAGACAGAATATTACTGAATTGGTATCAAAAACCAAAGGCATCTGGATGACTGATAAACTTTTGTTAAAAATATCCTAGAAAAATTATTATAAACAGAATCACAAATTTTGTCAGAAGAGTTTTAGACATAAGTAATACGGTTTTTCACAAAGACAACAAAATCAAAATTATGGACACATTGAAATTAAATCATTTTCCGATAAAAACTGTTAAAGAACTGATGAGACATGTAGAAGAAAAAAGTACAAAAGGACACACCGCACAACATTTATAAAGGATTAACCTATATATCTGGACTATCAGAAAGATAAAAAAGGCTGTGATATATATGACGCCAAGAAGTACCAATTAGCCTTCAGGACATATAACTCAATTTTATATGAAATCTAAAATAGAAAAAGACAAAAGTAACGTTGTGTATAGTATTATTTGTAAAGGAGACGAATCCAGTAAGTGTTATATGATTTTTTTTTTTTTTTGAGAAAACTAAAACAAAACTTGAAACTAAACTTGCATCACATAAGTGAGACTTAAAAGCTATGCACAAACCGGTAGGGCAAAAAACAGCAGTGCTACCCACTGTGCGCTGAAAAAACATACACCAAACTTTGACGATGTGAGAGTATTGAAAGAAAAGAAAGACTATTGTATAAGATTTACTCTAGAAGTGTTAGACATAATTGATGTTCCATCAAATAAGAGATTAAATTAGGAATAAATGAATTTAATGTAAAAATTAAATTATCTAAAAAGAAACTTAAGTTCTACCTCGTATTATATGATTGACCTTTACTTATCAGAATAATACCATACAAAGTTACAAAGAGAACAACAAAGAAATGCTTTGAGTTGTGTGTGGACTTCGTCTAACCAAATTAATATTGATATAAATATTACTCGTACTCTTATTAACAAAACTAGTTGTTTAAAGAGATGATTTTTACAATCATCTCTTTCTCGCTGCATTTCATTCTGCTAGTGTCTAGTTTTTCTTGTTTACTTTGAAAAACGTCCCCATCCATTTGTAAATAATTTTTCTTTCTACATATTTTAAGAAATTAAATGAAAAAATTAACCTGATTGGGAAAAAATTAAAAATCAATAAAGTAGTCATAAAATTAAATATATAAATAAATATATAAAAAAATAAATAATCAAGTAAAATAATAAGTTAATCAATAAATAAATAAAGAAGCTCTGAAAGAGGTTGCTTACATGAGGATGTACTTTTACCCCTCAAATCTTTAACTCAACACTTTTATGTTTTTAAGGATTAAAAACTTATGAATAATATTAATAAAAAAGCACAAGTTTAAATTTTAGAAAATTAAATTGAAATTTAAATAAACGATGTATTCAAATTTTTTTAAGTTTCATCGACAGAGAGATTATAGGTTAAACAAAAGAATAGTGATTTGGAACACTTTTCGCTTAGGTTTCATTTCTCACTATTTGTTGATTATTAAAAGGTATTTAAGAACCTTCTTTTTCATAATAGTAACCCGCTTAAGCTTTAAACATTAGGCGACGTGTACATGGATGACATAATTAGAATATTAAAAAGAGATAAAGTAGAAGAATTAATAATTTAATAAATTAAATTTAATTTATTAATTTAAACTATTTCAACAGACAAATACAATTCACAGCTGAAAAAGAAATAGAAAACAAAATATCGTATTTGGATACTCTAGTCAATAGACAACAAGACAGAATATTACTGAATTGGTATCAAAAACCAAAGGCATCTGGATGACTGATAAACTTTTGTTAAAAATATCCTAGAAAAATTATTATAAACAGAATCACAAATTTTGTCAGAAGAGTTTTAGACATAAGTAATACGGTTTTTCACAAAGACAACAAAATCAAAATTATGGACACATTGAAATTAAATCATTTTCCGATAAAAACTGTTAAAGAACTGATGAGACATGTAGAAGAAAAAAGTACAAAAGGACACACCGCACAACATTTATAAAGGATTAACCTATATATCTGGACTATCAGAAAGATAAAAAAGGCTGTGATATATATGACGCCAAGAAGTACCAATTAGCCTTCAGGACATATAACTCAATTTTATATGAAATCTAAAATAGAAAAAGACAAAAGTAACGTTGTGTATAGTATTATTTGTAAAGGAGACGAATCCAGTAAGTGTTATATGATTTTTTTTTTTTTTTGAGAAAACTAAAACAAAACTTGAAACTAAACTTGCATCACATAAGTGAGACTTAAAAGCTATGCACAAACCGGTAGGGCAAAAAACAGCAGTGCTACCCACTGTGCGCTGAAAAAACATACACCAAACTTTGACGATGTGAGAGTATTGAAAGAAAAGAAAGACTATTGTATAAGATTTACTCTAGAAGTGTTAGACATAATTGATGTTCCATCAAATAAGAGATTAAATTAGGAATAAATGAATTTAATGTAAAAATTAAATTATCTAAAAAGAAACTTAAGTTCTACCTCGTATTATATGATTGACCTTTACTTATCAGAATAATACCATACAAAGTTACAAAGAGAACAACAAAGAAATGCTTTGAGTTGTGTGTGGACTTCGTCTAACCAAATTAATATTGATATAAATATTACTCGTACTCTTATTAACAAAACTAGTTGTTTAAAGAGATGATTTTTACAATCATCTCTTTCTCGCTGCATTTCATTCTGCTAGTGTCTAGTTTTTCTTGTTTACTTTGAAAAACGTCCCCATCCATTTGTAAATAATTTTTCTTTCTACATATTTTAAGAAATTAAATGAAAAAATTAACCTGATTGGGAAAAAATTAAAAATCAATAAAGTAGTCATAAAATTAAATATATAAATAAATATATAAAAAAATAAATAATCAAGTAAAATAATAAGTTAATCAATAAATAAATAAAGAAGCTCTGAAAGAGGTTGCTTACATGAGGATGTACTTTTACCCCTCAAATCTTTAACTCAACACTTTTATGTTTTTAAGGATTAAAAACTTATGAATAATATTAATAAAAAAGCACAAGTTTAAATTTTAGAAAATTAAATTGAAATTTAAATAAACGATGTATTCAAATTTTTTTAAGTTTCATCGACAGAGAGATTATAGGTTAAACAAAAGAATAGTGATTTGGAACACTTTTCGCTTAGGTTTCATTTCTCACTATTTGTTGATTATTAAAAGGTATTTAAGAACCTTCTTTTTCATAATAGTAACCCGCTTAAGCTTTAAACATTAGGCGACGTGTACATGGATGACATAATTAGAATATTAAAAAGAGATAAAGTAGAAGAATTAATAATTTAATAAATTAAATTTAATTTATTAATTTAAACTATTTCAACAGACAAATACAATTCACAGCTGAAAAAGAAATAGAAAACAAAATATCGTATTTGGATACTCTAGTCAATAGACAACAAGACAGAATATTACTGAATTGGTATCAAAAACCAAAGGCATCTGGATGACTGATAAACTTTTGTTAAAAATATCCTAGAAAAATTATTATAAACAGAATCACAAATTTTGTCAGAAGAGTTTTAGACATAAGTAATACGGTTTTTCACAAAGACAACAAAATCAAAATTATGGACACATTGAAATTAAATCATTTTCCGATAAAAACTGTTAAAGAACTGATGAGACATGTAGAAGAAAAAAGTACAAAAGGACACACCGCACAACATTTATAAAGGATTAACCTATATATCTGGACTATCAGAAAGATAAAAAAGGCTGTGATATATATGACGCCAAGAAGTACCAATTAGCCTTCAGGACATATAACTCAATTTTATATGAAATCTAAAATAGAAAAAGACAAAAGTAACGTTGTGTATAGTATTATTTGTAAAGGAGACGAATCCAGTAAGTGTTATATGATTTTTTTTTTTTTTTGAGAAAACTAAAACAAAACTTGAAACTAAACTTGCATCACATAAGTGAGACTTAAAAGCTATGCACAAACCGGTAGGGCAAAAAACAGCAGTGCTACCCACTGTGCGCTGAAAAAACATACACCAAACTTTGACGATGTGAGAGTATTGAAAGAAAAGAAAGACTATTGTATAAGATTTACTCTAGAAGTGTTAGACATAATTGATGTTCCATCAAATAAGAGATTAAATTAGGAATAAATGAATTTAATGTAAAAATTAAATTATCTAAAAAGAAACTTAAGTTCTACCTCGTATTATATGATTGACCTTTACTTATCAGAATAATACCATACAAAGTTACAAAGAGAACAACAAAGAAATGCTTTGAGTTGTGTGTGGACTTCGTCTAACCAAATTAATATTGATATAAATATTACTCGTACTCTTATTAACAAAACTAGTTGTTTAAAGAGATGATTTTTACAATCATCTCTTTCTCGCTGCATTTCATTCTGCTAGTGTCTAGTTTTTCTTGTTTACTTTGAAAAACGTCCCCATCCATTTGTAAATAATTTTTCTTTCTACATATTTTAAGAAATTAAATGAAAAAATTAACCTGATTGGGAAAAAATTAAAAATCAATAAAGTAGTCATAAAATTAAATATATAAATAAATATATAAAAAAATAAATAATCAAGTAAAATAATAAGTTAATCAATAAATAAATAAAGAAGCTCTGAAAGAGGTTGCTTACATGAGGATGTACTTTTACCCCTCAAATCTTTAACTCAACACTTTTATGTTTTTAAGGATTAAAAACTTATGAATAATATTAATAAAAAAGCACAAGTTTAAATTTTAGAAAATTAAATTGAAATTTAAATAAACGATGTATTCAAATTTTTTTAAGTTTCATCGACAGAGAGATTATAGGTTAAACAAAAGAATAGTGATTTGGAACACTTTTCGCTTAGGTTTCATTTCTCACTATTTGTTGATTATTAAAAGGTATTTAAGAACCTTCTTTTTCATAATAGTAACCCGCTTAAGCTTTAAACATTAGGCGACGTGTACATGGATGACATAATTAGAATATTAAAAAGAGATAAAGTAGAAGAATTAATAATTTAATAAATTAAATTTAATTTATTAATTTAAACTATTTCAACAGACAAATACAATTCACAGCTGAAAAAGAAATAGAAAACAAAATATCGTATTTGGATACTCTAGTCAATAGACAACAAGACAGAATATTACTGAATTGGTATCAAAAACCAAAGGCATCTGGATGACTGATAAACTTTTGTTAAAAATATCCTAGAAAAATTATTATAAACAGAATCACAAATTTTGTCAGAAGAGTTTTAGACATAAGTAATACGGTTTTTCACAAAGACAACAAAATCAAAATTATGGACACATTGAAATTAAATCATTTTCCGATAAAAACTGTTAAAGAACTGATGAGACATGTAGAAGAAAAAAGTACAAAAGGACACACCGCACAACATTTATAAAGGATTAACCTATATATCTGGACTATCAGAAAGATAAAAAAGGCTGTGATATATATGACGCCAAGAAGTACCAATTAGCCTTCAGGACATATAACTCAATTTTATATGAAATCTAAAATAGAAAAAGACAAAAGTAACGTTGTGTATAGTATTATTTGTAAAGGAGACGAATCCAGTAAGTGTTATATGATTTTTTTTTTTTTTTGAGAAAACTAAAACAAAACTTGAAACTAAACTTGCATCACATAAGTGAGACTTAAAAGCTATGCACAAACCGGTAGGGCAAAAAACAGCAGTGCTACCCACTGTGCGCTGAAAAAACATACACCAAACTTTGACGATGTGAGAGTATTGAAAGAAAAGAAAGACTATTGTATAAGATTTACTCTAGAAGTGTTAGACATAATTGATGTTCCATCAAATAAGAGATTAAATTAAAAACAAGACGGCGAAAAATGCGCTCAAATTTACGGGAAGTTTGTTAGTAAATAAAATAAAATAGATAAGTGGTTACTGTGCCCTTTATAATATCGGTATCGTTAATTTATTTTGTATAATAAAATGTAAATATTTTTTGTTAGTTTTACTTGTTAAACGTAACAGAGTTTTTTGTATTTTTTGACAGTTTCCCCTGAGGATGAATAGCAAAGCTATTCGAAATATTGGGAATAAAATTTAAAGATCAAACAATATTAATTTAGTGTTTTAATAATCCACAACGACCTTAAGCCGAACCAAGCATATAAATTATTTATCATATTTCTAATACTCATTAGTCCATAGCAACTTCGCCTGCCCCCAGCTCAAGCTTAAAGGTCATCCGTTGTAGGATTAGATGTCTGAAACTTTTGTAAAAATTTAATAATTTTGTTAACTTTACTCCTTTAGATTCTCTAGTTACTTTGCGCATTTTTTTTTTCTGTGTACTAATTTATCAGCAATCCTTCTTGTTACTTCTAAATAGACTTAAAATAATTTTGAAATACTTTAAGGGTGTAATTTAAATTTTCCAGATTAAAAAAGGCTTTAAAAAAAACAGAAATTAAATTAATTCTGCCATGTTGTTTAGTAACAAGCTTGAATTGACAATATAACTTCAGATGTACATAAAAATAATAATAATAATAATAATAATAATAATAATAATAATAATAATAATAAAAATAATTATTACTTAAAAGTTGTTTTTCTGCCACAAAACCACAAAAAGTACTAAACTATACCACTTAATTTAACACAAATACTTTACCCGGTTGTTTATTAAGCGACTTCACATTGGTAAGAGCACTCTACTCGTTAGGATTTATGTTACTAGAAGTACTTGAAACGACCTGTCACATTAATGTTTTAAGCTGCAAGAAGAACTATATACTAAAAAATATACTTGTCCCTTTATCTTGGCCAATGGCTAAAATGACAAAATAGTTTTAAACATTTTATAATAAAACAAATTCACTGCAAAGCAAATTCATTTTAAAAACAACGAAATAATTAAAACCCTTTTTAGTTCAACAAAAAACCTTAGCGAAAAATTAACAATCCACATTTACATTACATTACACGTATTGTGAAACCATTTTATTTTATTTTATTTTTTAAATTTATTTTTATTGTATCGACAATGAAATTCAAACTGAACAAAAGAAGAACTGAAACAATTGAATTAAATAAAAATCATACTCCTCTTAATGCAACTTCTTAACGTATGGTTAATTAAAACTTTTGTAATTTCCATTTATTTCTTTCAATTGTGTCAAACGTCAATAACAGAAACGATTTCCAGCTGATAATTTTGATGAATGGAACAATGGCCATCCGCTGGGGTTGAGAACAGTTCATGCGTATGTTTTGGTCTTTGATATGGGCAATTTGGAAACATTTCGAGTAAGTTTTATTTATTCATAACAATCATCTGTAGTATTTGTGGTTTCTAAGCATAACTTAAGCAAATAATAACTGACATAACATGAAAGGAATAGAAAGAAAGTTCTACAAAAAAAAAAAAAATAATAATAAAAAAAAATTAAATAAATATGATGATTTGGCAATTATATATTGAATTTCCATTTATTCTTTTTAATAGCGCAACTTATTTAAAATGCAATTTATTTAAAATCTTTAAAAACGGAACACGTAAAAAATATAATTTCCACCCAGTTAAAATTTGCTTGCATTATTTTTTAAGTGTTTAATTATTGTTTAATATTAAATTAAAAATTTTACATATTAAAAAGTTTTAAAAGTTTCTCTTTTTTTTGTCTTTTTTTAACAGTATTGCAGGTCTATGAGAGATCAAATTTTGGATAGTTTTAGTCATCGTGATTTTAGTATAATTGTAGTTGGTAATAAATTTGATACAATAAATGAAGCACAAGCAAATTCACAGGTAAATATATTTTATTAATTATTAATTTATTAGAATAAGAAAAGGGAACTTAAAATAGTTTTATTTTTTTAATAAATATTAAAGTTTTTGGTTATTAAAATATTGTTTTTAAAATTATTTTAATTTCTTACTTTGAGGTTTTTACTATTTCAATTTAAATTTGAATTGGATTGTCTGAAACAGCATCTAAAATGTTGTGAAGAAACAAGTATTAATCATTGAAAATAAAAATTGCTTTTGTGGCCATACCGATGGTTGGTACAAAAGCAAAAACAAATGTACAAGACGGGTTACAGAGAGAACAACAAGGAAATACTTTGAGTTGTATGCTGACCTCGTCTAACCAAATTAATACTGATTAGTTGATAGATGCGAAGAAGGCTGATAAAGGATGTAGTGATCCAGAAAATGCTGCATTTCATTTTGCTAGTGTCTAATTTTTCTTGTTTTCTTTGGAAAACGTCCGCATAAATTTGTAAATAATTTTTAATTCAAAAATTTTATAGAAATAACATTAAAAAATAAATCTTGGCCAAAATTTTAATTCATTAAAAAGTATAAACATCTTACAAAATCGTATTGAAAAAATAAATTCTGTAATTAAAAGGTGATGGTTGCATAATGTAAATAATTTAAATGTTTAATTCAAAGGTGCCTCATACATCCCATTAAAGTTCTCCCATAGGTGGCATAGTTTTACCACTTTGACTGTGTCTTTTGAATCGTTATAAACAAACACTTGAAAATTCACAGAATATGTACTTCTATCTCTATAGCAGATAAAGAAATTAATGAGTGACCTACTAAACCATTTTAGAAAGCTAAAATTAACACAGAATTTATTAATTAAACTTTTAAGATTTAAAGTTAAAGGATGTCTCCATTTTCAATCATCACACACATACACTTGAAATTCAAACAACGTGAGTAATACCATCTTCAGTAACACTATGTTTACAATTACATGTAAACTAAAGGGTGTTCTCATAGCTGACGTAGTTTAAATAATCAGGCTCTATCTTTTGAACTGTCAAACACTGGAAAGTTACACAAAATGCGTACTTCTACATCCGCTAATACAACAAGTACAAACATTTTAAAATAGAAATTAAAAGGTGTCTTCATAGGTGATGTTGTCTGATGCAGATGACTTTGTCCCTTAGACCTCTATAGAAAGACAATTGATATTTAAATGAAATGTGTATTAATATTTTTATTCATACTCGATAACCTCCTGGCTGTCTGTCTGTTTTGATGTCAATGTGGGACAGAACCTAGAAGTAAAAATCGATATTATGTTACAAAATATTATCGATTTTTGCTTCTGGTCCACTATATCCCTCACTTACGCATCAGTCTAAATGAAGAGGCATGCGAGGTTTAGCTTTGGTGAATGTTGTGCTCTCATTCAACAAAATAAAAAGAAATATTTTCACTTTTGCAAATGGCTGCAGATTTAACACAACCGATTACGAAAGCATAAAATCTTCCTGATGAAAAACATCCTTTCAGTCGTGAAAAGAGTCTTGAAAAAAACCAAAACCTAGTATCCATATAAGTTATGGATAATTTTAATAGCGAAAGTCATTATCATGCCTTCTCATACGAAATTATTTGCTTTAACCCTAATGAAAATTGAGATATATTGCTGTACTTCAAAGAAAGTTTTGACTGAAAAGAAGCATCGACCAAAAATGCTGTTTGCAATCTTGTAAGATAAGTTCCTAAAAATAAATTACTTGTGAGCAAGAACCATGGTTCTCGTCATTGTATAGTTCGTACTGACGAAAATGTGGACGATATGGCGAAAGGTGTGCAATTTATTAAAAGAACGTCGCCACACGATCGATCTTAAAAACTCACCCTGGGATTATTCTGGGGCTCAGACAACTCGCGTATTACTGTCAAGAACCCGGTTTGGAGAGGAACAGTTCACGGTGAAGCTTGTACCCAGCAAAAAATTAGACATTATTCTAAAAAGTACTTGCCATATAATGACTTACTTTTGTGATTGCCAAATTTTGTTACTCGCTTACAAAACACATTACATTAGTTCGAAAATAAAAGAAGTAGTAATTGAAGTAGTTCTTTAAGTCAAAAAAGAATATCTTAAAATACATACTAATGATTATTATCATTTCCCGCAATAGTCAATGTAATCAATTCTCAGTAATTGATTATAAGAGTCTAATTAGGTTTGTAATCCAGTTAGAAAGTCCTTTCAGCAAAAATGCTTAATTCCACACTCGATTACCTTTTTTGAAATTTTTTGCTGGGTAATGGTGGCATTATCGGCCCGAGTTTTTCGAAATTGCTACTGAAAACGGTATTCCAGTCAACAATTAACATGATTTCGGTCTACTTTTTGCCTAAAAAGGAAGTTATGATAAGCGTTGCCTTCTGAATGATGTTGCATAGCACCGTGGGGCAGAAACAAAATACTTTTGCAAGGGACTAGGCTGATTGTATTTTGTGTGATGGAAAATTCAATTATCCGTATTAATATGCATGCAAAAATAAAATATTACAACCAAACTAAATAGCAGTACCCACGACTTCGTCCGCGTATAATTTTTAATTTTCTTAAAATTTAGAAAAATATGTTTTTAAGCATTTGTTGAAGAATTCTGTAAACGGTATTAAAAACTTTCTATCTACAAAACAAAATGTACTTACAACTCTTCTAGTGCCAATATCATCATGATTATTAAAAAAATTTATTCTATATTTGAACCAAGGTTCTAAGGGACATCCTCACAAAATTTTACACAAATCCATCCAGCAGTTTTTACGTGATGCAAACACAGACAGACAAAAATTCCAAAAATTGGTATTTTGTATTCCATATCGATTACTTTCTTTACCAATATAATAATTTTTAAAAAATATTTCTTGTACAGAAATGGCCTCGTTGCTGTCTTATTATGTGCATAGATGTTGCTGATCTCAAAAAAATTCCGAGAAATTATGGCAAAAACAGTCTGATTTAAGAAAAGTAAAGATATGAAATATGCAAAGAACATTATATAAAATAAACAAATCAAATTAAATTATTTGTGCATATGCAGCTGGTCAACTAAATTCAAATGGCAAATAATTTCCAACATTTTCAAGACAAAGGAAATCCCAACAATTTTACATATTTACTAGTGCTCATGAAAAACTTTTAGTAATGAACCGGAGTATATAAAGCTTTATTACAGAAATCTTCTTTTTCCGATCCCAGCTTTGGGATCTTAGAACATATACGAAAAAGTTAAAATTCGATAAAAATTACGTCAAACTGAAGGATTTCCATCTTCTACAAGGCTGATAATTTTCATACGAAATTTTGTGTAAACTTACACATATTAAGTTAAATTAAAACTAAAAATCTATTATAAATTCATAAAGAAAATTTTTTTCTATCAATGATAAAAAACTGATGCCCCTTTTTAGCATAAACAATTAAAAGTGCTATATTCGGCTATGCCAAATCGTATATACCCTTCACAATTTATCTAAATCTTGTTTAGTGAAGTAAATAAAAAATAAAAAAAAAACAAAAAACAAAAAACAAATATAGAGGTGGCATTTTAGGTTTTCCTTAAAGATCTCTTCAAAAGCCTTTAATTGATACGCATATTGATATTTTAAAAATTTTGAAAATTTCCGAGGCCCTTAATCCGGAAAATATGGGCGTGAACTAATATTTCTGCGTGATCTTTTTTCTCACATCTTATTTTTATATCGCCCCATTAATTTGTTTTTTTATTGCAGATAGTATAGAAAAATTAGAGGCGTGGTATTTTGCCCGCTGTGTCGAAACACGTGGACCGATCTTGCTGATTTACAACAGCATCTCTTTTGACACTATGTCTGATCGATTGGGGTATAAGAATTTTTTCTAGCTTATGAAGTGCCTCGGCAAACTTAAATTCAACAGTTACATGGACAGACAGACGGATATCGCTCAATCGACGCAATAATTTTGAAATTTTTAAGTTAAAAATTTTCTAGCTATTTAGTCTGAAAAGACATGGTTTTCTAAAAATAATTTTCCTCCTACTTATAATAAAAAATTCCAAAAAAATTGCTGAAAATTGTGCCCAACATATTGAAAAAACTGCACCAGAGTATCGAAAGATAAAAAATTTTTATTTTAAAATGCTCATAGTTCAATCATTTTAAAGCATAATTTGCAGATTTAAGCATCATTTTGTACGTATAAAATAGACCTTTAAATCGTGTATAATTTTTCGAAATTAAAAAAAGGCAAGTATGAGATAACCAACTTTGAAACCACATAGCGCCAACTCTAGAAATTGAATGGTACCCAGCCTTAAAACTTGAGCTCAGGTAGTCCTCTACCTTGTCCATGTAAATCTTTTGGATCAATCCGCCTTGCCTTTTACAAATGGCTAAGTTTTTCCAAAATACTTTGATTATGCCCCACTGTGCACAGTTCATCAAATCGATCTCATACATACGAATTTTGGTAATCGTGTTAACAGCCGTGTTTAAGACTTTAATATCTTCTATTAATCGTTGCTTTGCGAATAATTCAGCAACGTTCTATACGCTTCTCATATTATCCAAGTTTCGAAAAGTGGGACGGACCACTGTGGAGCCAACTGATGCAATTACGTAAATGAAATTGTATTTCATAAATAATATAAATATTTATAAAGCCGCAATATACCAAAAGAAATTAAGTTTAAGTTTATCACTCTTTGTTGTGCTTTGACCCCTACATTTTCGTTGCGGATTTATTTTATTGGGAACTATATTATTGGAGTTATTACATTTAAAAGCTATTGCGCAGTAATAAAATGTTAAAAGCCATAAGCATAATTTTTGCAATAATAATAATTGTAGAATATTAATGTTTGTCTATTTTTGTTAAAAAAATCACCTCAGTTTTTAATATTTTGACCATTTTTGTAGAAAGTGCACATTTTTTATTGATGTAATTTGCTTTCCTTGCTTTTTTAGGAATTAAAAGACATTTCAACTTTAGTACGAAAACACTGGCGTTGTGGTTACGTGGAGTGTTCAGCGCAGTAAGTATTTTATTGTTTTCAAATCATTACAATTTTATTTATAGTTTTATCGATTTGATTTATTATTTGCTTATAAAAATAATAAACAAAAAATCATTTTTTCTTTGTTCTTGTCACACCGTATTCACACACAATCAGATACAATTATAAAATTGGTGATGTTTTTCGTGAATTAATGGGTTGTACCAGTAGTGGCGGTGTCATTGGCACTGAATTTTTACAATCAACTAGAAACAAAGGACGTTGTACAATACTTTAGCAATTTCTGCATAAGTGTTTTTAAGTGTTAAACAAAAATTTTACAAAAAAAAAAAATAACAATAAAAATTTACATGAAAGCAAAATAATAATAACAAAATTAATAGAAGAATACAAAAAAAGAAAAATAAATTATTTAAGCACAATCTCAAAACATTTCAATTGCAGTTGTTTCAATAAATTTCAGAGAGAACAACAAAGATTGCAAAAATTAGAATAAATTTAAAATAGGAAATAGGAAAACACAAATAATAAACTAAAAGTAGTGAAATTTGTAATAGACACAACAAAATATTTATTACGAAAAATAGTAAAAACAATAATAAATTAAACAATAATTACTTCTTTAGAAAAAAATATTGTAATAATAATTACAAACATTTAAAGTTTAATAAAATAAACTAAAACATATTAATGCAATTAAAATAACGGTTGAACAAATTTCAGTAAACATTTTGTTAGGTGAAATATGTTAACAAACATATAATTGGTTTCAAATTATTTGAAACAGAAAATCAAAATAGTATATATTATTTTTTTTTTCTGAATTTATTTACACATTTGCTAGACAGTTGAAATGGCCTTCATGTTTGTAATTGTACAAACCACAATCCGTCTACTAATTGGCGTTGAAAGCTATTCAACCCTGAAATGGCTTTTAAATAACAATTTATAATAAACGCCAGCAGTAATTAAAAATGAGTGGTGGAGAGCAATAAAAACATTTTCATTCTAACCTCAGAAATTTAATTTTTAAATAAAAATTCTTCATTACTTTTAAAAAAGTAACTATAGTTGTTGTTTATAAAGCACATGCCAATTATTTATTTGTTTCTCTTAAGCTGCTTATGTGATTTTAATAGAATTAAAACACAACAAAACTGTATTTTCAATACACTCTTTTCTGTTATGTAGGGTCAATGAAAGCATTTTCCAATAACATTAATCGATTGGGTTTCTGTCTGTATTTCTATTAACATTTCGTTCTTAACGAATAAAGAAATTTTTCTGATAATACACACAGACAACAGCAGGCTATTACAGCTACTTACCTATACGACCACCGCTATATGCCAACATCTAATTTTGGAACCGAAAAATGTCTGAAGGAAAAGAGTTATTTATTCTTTTATTAAATAAACACTAAACACTAAAATTAAAATATTACAACCAGGGTATAAAAATAAACAAAATGAAAATTTTCTTACGGTTTCGTTTGTTTTCTTGTTGTGAAAAAAAAATCAATGAAACAATTGAGAGAATCTTAAGAGTACGTATATCTTTGCGTTAGTCGTTTTCGAAACGTTGTAAGGGTTCCGTACATTAAGTGTAAAAGCTTTACCTTATTGTTTTTATCACAATGTCTGCCCGTTAGTTAATCTTTCTATCTGTCTTCCCATCCGTCTGGCCCTCTATCATAGTCCTAATTTCTCGTACCGTACTACGTAGACTCTTGAAATTTTCACAAAAAAAAAAAATAATATTAAAATAACAAATATTTTATATACTAAAGGGTGCTATGAAAGTGACGTGATATTCAAAAAAATATTGTTTTTTTTCTCAACTGTGATAGGCAAATATGTTAAATTGTGATGGCTGTAGCGATTTGTAGAAAACAAAATCTTTGGATTAAATGGTTTTTATATATTTTTCCGATTGTAGTAAGCAGAAATTTAGAACTCACACGGAGTAGTAGCATATACGTCCGCCATAAAAATAAACTGTTAATAGTTACCTTAGAAATTAAAGGGTGTTTTCAAAAGCCTATAGATTTTACGCATATTTCCTTATCTCTTAAGCCCGTATGGCCAGATGCTTAAAGTTTTTATAAAAGATGTAATGTATGGAGCTACACGACCTTTCCTTGAGAAAGGTTTGTGACTCTGCCTATCCCTGGTCGTTAAATTCGTTGCTAGACGCTTAATATTTTAAGTACTGTCCAAAACTTTCAAATGGGAGACAATTTAAGGGTCCTTGTTCTTTCTAAAATTTTAAATTACATTGACAGGTAAGCCTATGTACAGGAGAACGTTTATTTGCTAACGGGGATTCGACTAAATTAATAAATAATTATTCTTAAAAACAGCCGGGATTAAAAATTTTAATATCCTCTTTTAACGAATAACTAAAACTTTTTCTGCCTAAGCATAAGTAAAATCTTTAGCACAAATGTTTTGCTATCTTGAAATTTTTTGCGATATAATAGTTTGGCATAAGAAAGTTCTCTCTTGTGTGTCTGAAATTTAATAGTGTTATAAAACCACGACTTTTAAAATTTTATCGATTTTCACTTTAAAGAGATAAAAATTTTTATTTCAAGTAAAGGTATTTCTAAGGCTACGAAGGAAAATTTCTAATTAAATTAAACTCGTCGTCACAAACCCTTTTGCAATTTTATTAAAAGCATTTCATAGATTCTGAGAACTTTGAAAACATTTAATATTAATATAAAATTTTTATAAATTTTTTAATTTAAAATCCTCTTTATTTTTACACGCTTTCGTAGTTGAACATTAAACAAAAAATGGAAGAAACAAAAAATTAATCCCACCATTATTTACAATATTTGAAATAACGTTTTGTGGTTTTTTTTAAATTAACACAAAAAAGGATATTAGAATATATAAAGTTTAGGTTAATAGTATCAAAATATTAAAGTATAATAATGAAAAGCATAGTTTATAAAACATTCAAAAATAAAAATAAAAAAACACGTTCATGAATAAATAAAAATTAAAGGATATAAAAATTTTACCTTGTGATCATTTCAAAGTCATAATTATTAAATAACTAATTATTTAATTATCAAGTAGATAAGTTTGAAAAAAATTACTTTAATTTTGTTACAACAATAAAGTGTTTGTGTGAAAATTTAACAGTGTAGGATTAAGGAGAAAAACAAAGAGATAGCGAAATCGAAGAGTTGTATTAATATAAGGATGAAATGCATTCGGTTTAATGTAAAGCGAGTGCCTTTCTGTATATTGGGTTCGTATTCAAGTAAAAAACTATTTAAGATCTTTGGAGCATACTAGCACTTATCTTTATTAAGGGATGACAAAAATATTTTTCAGTTGCGTAATTTATAACAAATAACAAATGTAGAGCTTTTGTTTCGACGGATTGACGGACATCGCTCAATCGACTTTACTATGCATAAGAACTAAGAATATATACACATTATGAAGTCGAAAATAGATATTGAAAAATTTAAAAACGGAATGGTAAACTTAGTTAAACCTTTTTTCGACTTTGTAATTGTAATAATAAAAAATCCTTATGTATAAAAAAGTGTTTATATATAAATAAAAAAGAAAGACTTAACGGAATGTTGCAAGAAATTGTTTTCTTAATAAAACTAAGACATTTGGAAATTAATTTTTAGAATAAAAAATTAAATATTAATAAAAATAAAATATTATTTTTATTATTTTTTTCTACTTCCTTATTTACTTGTAAATAATAAAAATAGAATCCGTTTTACATCGCTTACGAGTTCCAAAATATTATTTTAACTAATTTCATACAAATGCATTTATTAACTTCAGGTCATTTTAAGTGCCATCTCGAATTGTTCAGTTCGTTATTTGCTGCTCCACTTTTGTTTGCAAAAAACTTTTATTTTTAATTTTGTTAACAAGGCAAAATAAAATTTTCTTGATACACCAATTCGCTTTCGCTCTCCTTGTGTTTATATCTAAAATGAAAATAAAATTGAGGTTAAATATAATTTGCATAAGAGTTTAAATGTTGTTGTTTTTTTTTTAACTAAAATTTTGTTTTGATAAATACATTGAAAATAACTTTTCGGTTGAAAAGCCAGTTCAAACAGTCATTTCGATAATGGCTTAAGTCAACTTATAAGAAAACCTTTCTTCAAAGTTGCAAAAAAGTCGAAAATATTTTATTTATGGAAATATAAAACATGAAAATCAGGAATTAAATAAAAATTAATGCGCAGGATCATAAAATTAAATTGCTTTTGCAAATTAATAATTAAAATTGAACAGTTAAAAAGAGATATTTTTACAACAGCATTGTGGGTTACCATTTTCGCATTTGTAGTGTCTGATTTAGCATCTTTTCTGTCTTATAGAATTTTTACAACTTCTAGCAACCCTGAAAGGGTTAAAAGGTTTGAAATGGCATGAAATAAGGGGAATTCCCTATGATTTTTTATTTTGTTTTTTCTTAATGTATTTCTTTGTTATTTCTTTATAATAATTAAAAACATTTCTTAAAGTAAATAAAATAAGTAAAAATGTATGAATGCATTTATTAAAAAAAGTTTTTTTTGCTTTGTTTTGAGTATTTTTTCCCCAATAAAACAAAATTCAGTACATTTATACAGAAAAAGATGATTCGATTAGCGTCGCGTTTCTCCGGTCCCCATTAACGACACAAATTAGGGCTCTAATGTACGACACAAATTTCCTCTTCGTTTCAAGGCTGAAGTCCCCCCACAGCGTAACTAGTTATGCTCGTTAATTGAGAAAACGTTGGAGGTAAATTTTATTTAAAAAAAAAATATGTGTTCACAAGTGCTTCAAAAGTCGGGACATTTACTTACATTTTTCATTAATCTAGATTTTGCCTGCAGCACACTTAGGCCACAAACATTGAAATCATTATAAAAAAAAATTAATGCCTCAGAAGACAGTTTTAAATATTTGTTGCATCAACACTAAAAATTTTGATGACTTTTGATGTAAAATTTAAAGATATTTTACCGTGTTATCTGACAACTATGGGGAAAGGTTTTCTAATAAACCGACATGAGCAATGAGTGACATAATTAAAGTGAATAAAAAGTAATTTAATATCATATATAGGCGATCAGGTTTTCTTTTTTAAGGACTTTTTTACACCTAATAGCAAGAAAAACTCATGCAATAATATTAACTCAAAAAACTTAGAATTATTATAATCAAAAATCACAAAATATTTAATAAGTCATAGGAAGTCTTAATAAACGCACAATGTAACGTGTTATTTTAACACAACAAAGAAATAAAAGTAGAAAGAAGAAAGTAGTTAAATATTAAAAAAACTGAAATTAAAATTAACTTGATTGTATTAATAAGAAAAGAAAACAATATGAAATGAATTTATAATATTTTAGACAAAACAAGTGAAACAAATTGATCACTTCAAATAAAAAAAAAAAATGGTTGATAAAATTAAATTTAAATGTACTCACAAATATATTAATATAAACAAACTTAATACATGATACTTGTATATAAACATACTAATTTAAATTAATTTATAATTTTTTAGACGTTGTTTAATTTAGCAGAACATTTTTAAAAATAATATTTGTGTTATAACAATCAATAATTAAATAAATTAAATTGTTTTCAAGCTGGGCTGTCTGTAAAAAAAAAGGAAGTTTAAATTAAATATCTGTTGCTTTAAAATGGTCTACACATGATTAAATATTCATACATTACACAGACGGTACTTGATGCAAAATCAAGAACTTTCATTTATGTTATGCTGGATTTCAAACTACACATCAAAGTTTGACATCCAGCATAACATAAATGAAAGTTCTTGATTTTGCATCGAGTACCGTCTGTGTAATTGCGTTGGTTCTCAAGCGTGTACAAGTTGCTTATTTTTAACAAGATTTCAAGTGTATGTTTGTCAAAAATGTCGGAACAAAAAATTTTATATAGACTTTTGGACCATATAGAAAATGACTATTCATTGCTTTCATTCGTTGTGAATGCAGAGTTAAGCGACCGTAATTATAAAAAGAACGAATTGCAATTTCATTACAACGTTACAAAAAAAAAAACTTCCGGAGGGAAACTTCAAGATTAAAAAAATAAAAGTGCTGCAAACGAATTTAAAGAGAATTTAAAGCAAGACAATATCTTTACTATTCTTCAATTCATTATCAATTTTTCCACTACTTTTTGTTTTCTTTTCTTGTAAAAAATATCTCAATTCGTTTGTATCTCTGTAAAATTTTCTTTGCTAGTACAGTTTTGGCAATATTGACAGCACAAAATAAAACTAACAGCGAACGCTTGATGGGCCATCCAGCATGTGGCTGTCAAAGCTTAAAGCACTCATGCTCGACTCTAACATCTAGCTTTTAGATCATGTATATTTTGTTGATGAGTTATTATAACACATTATGAATAATCCTCATACTCATTCGGTCGAAGGTAATTAATTGAGTTTACCATCTGGCTTCAAGAACAAGAAAATTCAAGGCCCAACCGTTTCAAAAGCTCAGAAATGCTAGAAATTTTTAATGGGATAGCGTGATATCCAACTTTAATGCTCATCTAGTTGAACTTGAAACCAATAAATTGACTTAACCATCTGCAAGCAGACAGACTGTTAATGCTGTTAATGTTAGAAAATTTTTGTTAAAGATTTGGTACTTCTGAAACACAGTTTTTATAATTATAATCACATATTTTTATATATTTGGCGATGTTCAACAAGACATTTGGAGAGAAAGGTCGAAAGAGAACTGGCAATACTGTACACGTCCTATGTATCCACCAGCTGCGGCAATGATAATTATAGGGAATTCCTAGCGTACTAGTGTGTTTACAAATAAGTGAATGGTATCATATATGATCACTTTTTTATTTCAAAAGAAAGATATTTAGAGTTTCAGGTGAAAAATGCTTGCCCTACCATAAGGCGATAAAGGATTGAAACAAAGCTCCTCCGAAAAAATCGCAGATTCGAGCTACAGTCTTCAAACTTGCTAAAATCACCTTAAGCTATCGAAATAGCTACATAGGTAGTGAATTAAACCTAGAGCAGTATTAAAGTTTTATTTTATTATTAAATATTTTTATTACTTGGAAATCGTCTTCGCAAACTGTTAAGTAATTTACTAACTTATGGATAGGTCCTTTTCGATTGATTGAGTAACAAACATACAAACACATTTACACCAATAATGATTTCATAAAATTTGTTGTAATATTCTGTGTTATACGAAATCGCCCGCCTACGATAGCAATCTCCCAGTCACTATGTTCAAAATGTTTTAACTAAATTAAATATTTTTTTTTAAATATTATTTTATTGGCGTATTTTAATATTCTCTGGCGAATCTAGTGCCTTGGCAAAGTTGATTTCAACACTTACACGGACGGACAGACAGATATAGCTCAGTCGAATTTGCTATGCATAAGAACTCAGAATAGATATAGTTTATGGAGTCGAAATTGGATCTTGTAGAAATTACAAACGGAGTGGCAAACATAGATACACCATTTTTCCACTTTCTGTGGTGAAGGGTATAAATAAAGCTGTGCAATTTTTTTCCTACTGTCAGGAGGAGTGAAAAAGTAAAAAAGGTAAATAAAATTATACGACATAAATTTTCAGGAATTTTTAACACTTGCTTTGTTAAACTTTCGTTCAGAGTTGTATTCTGATTTAATTTAATGCCCAAACAACAACAACAACGAATTTCAGATCTAAGAAGAAATCTCAAGAAAATAGCAAGACATGAACTTATCTTTGGATTTGTTACAGATAGACAAATGAATTTAAAAAAAATGGTTATTTCATTTTTTATTTTATATTCGTGTGTTTGTTTTGAAGTCGTGTCTTTTTAAGAATTATTGTTATTGTTGTCTGGCCACTGTATCATTGTGTAACTAGTACAAGCTTTTTTTTTATAATTAAAATATGATAAAATTTAATAACCACTGATGTAATTAAAATTGAAGTGAACATAAAAAATGTCGTTATGCACGCTAATGCTGTGATGCAACCTTTTTTATACTCGTATATTTTTTACTCACCCATAATATGTTTAACAAAATTAATAAACAACAATATCAACTTATTAATCCTTGAATACGTAATGAGCTTTAAAAATTTTATTTATTATTTGAGAAAGAAATGATAATAAAGAAAATTAATTTATTATTATTTTTTTTATTTTTTTTAAGCATGTGTAAATCTAGTTAAATTGTAGTTCCTATTGTTGCAAGGGAGATAAATTTTTTATTTATTACTACCTAAAAAGTTAGGAATTTTTTTTAAACTACGATCCATATGATTCACAATGTTGAAAAAAGTAATTGAGACAGTGACTGCCATCGTGTTGGATCGAATAAAAAAAGCGCACTTGTATTATAGTGGCGTCAGGATCCCTGTACTTAATAAACATGTGCTAACGACTTCATCCGCGTATCATTTCTAATTTGCTTAAATTTCAAATTTAGAAAATCTGCTTTTAAATATTTATTGTAGAGATCTGTAAACAGTATTAAAAAGTTTCCATCTATAGGAATAATATGTACTGACAATTGCTTTAGTACCATTATACTGATAAAATTAAGTGACTTCACATTTGTATCTATATTTTCTCTACGAAATAACTTATTTTTATCGAACAAAACTGTTCTATATTCAAACCAAGGTTTTAAGGGACTTCTTTACAACATTTTATTCAAACCCATCCACTAGTTTTTACCTGATACGAACACAGACAGATAGACGAACAGACAGACAGACCAAAATTCTAAAAATAAGTGTTTTGTATTCCTTACCGATTACTTAAAACACCAACATCTTAATTTTTTTTAAATATTTTATGTACAGAAATGACCCATCACTGTTTTATTATATGTATAGATTTAAGGTTTAGCAGCCTCGCTAGCCAGCCTTGCAACATTATAAGTTTCAAAAAGGCTCTTAATCTGGACAATTACTTGATTTTTTTTATCCACCTCTTAGTTGGCAAAAATAATTTTTAAATATAATAAGCAGCTTTAGCTTATATAAAATATGGTAAAAGGTTCCCTGATGAGTTCAGATGAGCAATCATAGTAATGGCCATAGGAACTAGCTCTACCCCTAATAATTAATAGTAGCGATTTTAGTTAAAAATAAAATTTGGGTTATTAGTCCCCATACAACATTCATATTTTTTAAGTGTGTTATGATCCGTAAAGAGAACTTTTTTAACATAAAACAAATGCGCATTAATATTTTTTAATAGCAAAAATTAATATAAAAATAGATGTAAAAATTAAAGGGTGTCCCTATAGGTAACGTAAATTGACTTATATGCACCTATCTTGTGAACCGTTGTAGACAAACGCTTGAAAATTGTACAGGAAGTCGCTTACTAGACCTTTATAATAAAAAGTGTAAATCAAGGCATATTAATTTAACAGGTAGTGTTAGTAGATCAGGTGATGTTTTTTGTTTACGTTTTCAGGTGTCAAATTTTGTTTACACTTTTTATTTTCCTAGGATTTTTTTTTTCTAATATCATGTGTCGGGGAAATTTGTGTTTGTGTTTAAAACTTCCATAGAACAAAAAAGTGTGTAAAAATTTATTATGAAGCTTGATTTTATTCCTTTACTGCTCCTTATACGCGAAATGACATCCAGAACGGCCTCTATACGTATTTTTCTTCATCGCATGTAAGTCTTGTGAAATGATTGAAAATAATAATAACACTAATTTTTTTTCTAAAGCGCACATTGGGACAAATAACCGAGTTATGAATGGAATTTTGTTAAATGTAACCAATAATGTTTAAGTTTAGTTACTTAAACTCATCGTCATACATGGAATAAATATTATGATAAAAAATATGTATTTACCAAAACAAAAGATTATGACTAGCTTTAATTCCAAACATTATTTTAGGACAAGAAATATATGTTTAGTCCTTATGATAAATTTTTTGTAAACAAATTTTAAGATAAGAAATATTCTGGTAATAACGAAATTCAAAATTTTACTAATTATACTTTTTGGAAGAAAATTACATAAAAGAAAGTAACTTTAAATAGCGACAGTCATTAAGAGGATGCCTATGTAAAAACATACATATATAATGTTAAGTGTACTTTTAATAGGTACTAAAAAAATAAAAATACTAAAGCAATGCTTTACATACTTTGCACGTAAAGACTTATGTGATGCGTTAAAAAATAAATACTTATAAGTTTACTGGGTGCTAGGAAAAAGAACATATAAGGGCAATAGTGGTTACATTTAACGAAATAAGAAACTCAATTTTTGTCGTCGTAATTCGGTTATTTGTCCCTATGTGCAGCGTTAGTTGATTTTGACATCTGAAAACATATTTTACAAACATAAAATACATTGTTGTAGTTGTTTTAGAACTGCTTTTACCTGTTAAATTAATATGCCTTGGTGTAAACACTCGAAATTCTAAATTAAAGGGTTGCCTAATATTTAATGTAATTTGATGTATGTAGCCAAACTTTTGAAGATAGTTGAAATTTACAAAGACTCTTCATTGCTAAGTCCGCTATAATGAGTAGTAAATTTGAAATTAGAAATTAAAGGGTGTCCCTATAACTGATGTAATTTAACTTATAAGGCTCTATCTTTGAAAGCGTCACAGACAAACTCTTAAAAATTAGAGAGAATGTCCATTACTATTTCAAGTATAATAACAAGTGTAAATATATAAAATTAGAAATTAAAGGGTTCTAGTGTTTGTAATTCAATGTAACACTAATCATTATGCTTAGAATTTAAGCATATTTTGTTTGCAAAACTATTTTGGATATTTTTACAATATTATCTATTATATTATGCTAATATCCCATAATTTATTTATTTATTTATTGGTTGGAAAATCAGCTATCTATACGTATTTCGCCGGTTGCTTAAGCCAACTCATCAGCAAACCTTTATCCAAATTTTTAGATAACCCAAAAACATTTTTCTTTAAGTATAGAAACTTCAAAAACATCATGAGAGTTATTTTAGAATCCCATAAAAAAATGTTAAGGCTTTAACAAAAAACACCAATAAGCAAACCACGTTTTTATTTTTCTCAATTCCCTTCTGCGTCAGGTTGGTTATATGCCGACTCTTAATGCAGACGTAAGCCGTATTGAAAATAAGAACAACACAGTTATTTTTTAGTGTCTTAAGAGAAAGAAAAAAACTAAAGTGATGCCAACTGTTTGCACAAGCATTTTGTTTTACTGTGTCAGCAATAAAAAGTGTAAAAATGAAGGTTAAAAACATAACTGCTGAATTTTCTTGTTTAATCTGCATTCATATTTTGTTCTACGACACATAAAAATTTTGTCGCAATCTTTCTGTTTTGAAGTCGTTTTTTTTTTCAAGAATCACTGCTGTCACTTTTTACCAGATTAAATAAATAAATAAAGCAAGAATTTTTCAACTGTGAAATTATTAAACACTTTCATTTTTAAGAATTAACTTTTATGTGCCACTTTCTAATATGAGTGTTTAAAGCACAGAAATTATAGACAGAGATTAAGACATGAAATATTTTACTCCACATAAAATTATCGAAGCAAACAGTCATAAAATCAAAACCACCAGCACTAAACAAACAAAATGCTTAACGCTGATTTATGGTTGGATTGAATATTAAATTTACACAGGGTTTAACTTAAAATTGAATATACAATTTAAATAAATTTTACTTTGCATTTGTATGTTTGAAAATGTTTTAAAAAGGCAGAAAGAAGGTCTTCTGTGTGAATTTGTGCTTGTGTTTGTGCGTTTTTTGAAGGACAAATTGTATAATATATTTTATTTAAGAGGAAAAATATGTATTATTTATATATTCATTTGAATAAATAAAGTAAAATAAATACAAGCACAAAAACACATGAGCGAACAACAGGATATAAATATAAAATCTGTTTGGGTGAGTAAATGTATGAGAGTGAAACCGAAATCTGCACGAATAACTTATAGATGTATTTTTGAAAATTGTTTACATGCGAGGACTTGCAGAGTATTAAACTACAAATTAAAGATTCTTTTATCAGTCAGCCTCTAAATTAATAAAAAAAAAAAAATTTATGCTTTTACGAAAAAAATTGAAAAGCAATTAATTTTTCATTTTTATGTAGATATAAAGTCTAATACGTTAAGTAAAATCACATTTAGAGACTTTTATTAGTTTTTGAGTACAGTTTCTTAAAATATTTTTTTTAGATTCGTGAAGGGTGTACCAATATAATAACTCGGTAATATTGGTACACCCTTTTTTAAATTGCTAGGAATGAAGGCAAAATTGTACAAATTTTCTTTGTTTTAAGTCGGTCAATCTGTCTACTTAGTTTCTAACCAACTTTAAAACGAGAAGTAGGCAATCAATTCGTCTGAATGTTGCTTTTTTATGATTGTCCCCGCAGAATTCAGTCATTTCTGAACCGGTCTTGAGAATTGTTTTCTTATTTAAAATGTTGAACATACTTATTGCTCATTAGCCCTGTCTTAAAAATGTTTCATAATTTTAATAATTAAAGGGTGACCCAATACAATAAACGTTTTTTACGCATACTATGAACCGTAAGAAAACCACTTATTATTATAGATCCCAATAGCAAAAAGTAATAGAAAAATGAATCTAAACATTAAACGTGTCCCGATAAGTGATATAGATTAACTCTTGTGGACATATATTTGAATCGTAATACAAAACTCTTAAAAACTGGATAGAATGTCAATAGCTATGAACGTTATAATAACAGGTATAAATATTTGAAACTCTAAATTAAAGGGTGTCCCAATAGTTCATTTAATTTGATATATATGACCATACTTTTGAACTGTTGTAAACAGATAGTTGAAACTTACAAAGAGCCTGTTTTGCTTAATCTGCAAAAACATCAAGTAAACAATTTGAATTCGAGAATTAAAGGGTATCCTAATAGTTAATTTGATTGTTTTTAAGTCGTTTTTTGTTTTGCAAGAATTTTATTTTATTTCTCTTAAGTGGTTATTAAACAAGAAATGTTAACATTACATTTTAAAACACAACTTTGATGCTCCTCAAACATTTGCTTTTTGCAATTTAAATTACAAATATTGCGATCGAAGAAAGAAGGATAATAAGTGTAACAATTTCTTTTCAAATTATTTTCCTGAGAAAAAGAAAAATGCTTAACACTTTTAAAAGATGAAATAAAAAAATAAAAAAAACAAAAAAAATACTTCAATTTGTTTTAGGAAACAAGTTTTTTTTAATAAAATAATAATAAAAAGGTTCAAAGTTTTATTTAACATAAACAAACAATTAAAATTATTGTTAAATAAAAGTTTGAAAAGCTTATAAAACTTGAAAACAATTTAGGTGTCAAGATATACACATGCACATTTGTACTACATAAAGAGAGGTAACAAAGATTAAAATATTGAATAAGTATTAAATTAATAATTTTTCAAAATATATGAATTTAAAACTGCATATAACAACGCACTAAATATACTGTTGCTTGTTTTCGTTGCAAAATTTCCAACAATAGAAAAAACTCTTCTAATTTCCACTGAGCACTATAAAGATTATAAATGTTCGTGTTTCAAATATTAGTGGCTTCGAATAACTCAAATTTCTTTTTATACAAATTATTAACCTTTTGTTCTGTTTTATATATATTTACCACTGTTTACGACTTCGTCTGCGTATTTTTTTATTAAAATTAAAAAAAAAATGTATTTTAAAATATATGTTGTAGAGTTCTGGGAACTTCTGCAAAAATAAAAGGTACTGACAACTGTTCTAGTACTATTATAATGATGAAATTTGCTGCCTTCACATTGGTATCTTAAGTCTCTCTACAAAATGACATATTTTTATAAAAAATAGTATTCTACATTTTAACCAATATTCTAATGAACCCCCTCACGAAATTTTATTCAAATCCATCTAGCAGTTTTTACGTGATGCAAATACAGATAGATAGACAGACAGGGAGAAAGACAAAATTTCTAAAAATAGGTGTTTTGTGTTTAATATCGATATACCAACATCAGAAATTTCCAAAAATATTTTATGTACAGATGTAGTAAAATTCCAACGAAACGAGAATTCACACGAAACGAGAATGCAGAATCATCAGACTTTGTTATACATCGCCAATTTTAAAGCGTGAACTTAATGCCATTCATTATTCCTGCCACATTGTAAAAGTTATGCCTTCCACCAAATTTCCCTGAACATATTTTAATCAAGAAATTTTAAACTTAGATGTTTCTACATTGAAATCGTTCCGAAAACGGATGAATTTTTTAAAGAGGAAAATAGACACCTTTTGCGCCTCCACTTCTAGAATTATAGTTTTCTTACTGATTTTAAAAACCTTGGAGCATAAAGTTATTTTAATTTGTAAAACTGAATTTGTTATTCTTGCTTTGATTTAAAAACCATGCTTTCTTTTCAGTACACACGAGGCAACCACACGAAAACGAAAGAAGCTAAAAAAAGATATTTGTATTCAAGACTTATTAAACAACCAGCACACCATGACCCATTTGGGACATGTATCAAAGGAAGAACTGTTAATATAAAAAATAGACGAGGAAACATTGTTTAAGGAAATATGAGGTATCAACAAACTTTAATATATCAGGCAACAAAAGAGTAAATTCTGACAAGAAATATTGATACACACAAGGAAACATTAAGTGGAAAAAGCTCATGTTACCTTCCGTATTTCTTCGTCTATATGGAGCACTAGCTAACCTTAAAAAATTGAAAGGCGTGCTTCTAACAGCTGAATAATAATTTTAAAGATAAAGAATTTGGGGCATTTCCCTATTATTTGAAGTACTTTTGTTTAAACAGAAATTAAGTTTTTGATGTCCCGATTTCTCGGGCGGTTTCCATTTGTATCCGTCAGGCATTTAAATTTTAATCACGGTATATTTTTAATTTTTTAACCAATTTAATTTTTTTAATACTGGTAGATTAGAAATCTTTACAAAACCATCTTTAACTTTAGAAAAATATTTGAAACTTTTAACAGCCGCTTAGGAATCATACGTCAACTTATTTCAAAAACAAGTTAATTCTTTTCGATCTTAAATAAGTCATAGTTTACTGTCTCAAAACATGTTCCAAATGTGTTTTCTCTAGTAACTTTCAAACATCAGCGCAAACGATTCTAATAATTCTAGGACTGCCCGTATGTTCGTGTTAAAATAATTTAAACAAGAAAGCAAAAAATATGGAAAATTAAATTATGAGAACAATAATGCAAATATATAAAGTTAACAATATAAAATTAGAACAATAATGAAACCATTTTTTTATAAATGATTCATTTTTTAATTTAATTTCTAAAAATTTTTTAGCAAGAAATATTAAACCAATTTTATTAATTGAAATAAATGTAATAAAACAAAAAAATTCGTTCAATTTAAATTCAGTAAAAATTACTTTATTATATTTTTCTAGTTAGAAATTTTGCCCTCTTGAAATTTTTTGTTTTGCCATCGTATGCTGTTCTGCTTTTAACGTTAATAAGTAATAACTAGATGACCCGTGCGAATATTTCGCAGCGTTAGTTGTCATTTTTGTAAGATTAAATGAAAATAATTAATAGAAATTTTAGTAACTTCAATACATTTTATTTAAAGTATAAAAATATTAGAAATCATAATATATCATACATATTTACATTCATACATACATATGCTTAAATGCATTTATAATACTTCTTTGAATACAATGTTAGAGGTAATGACATGATCATCGTAAACTTTTTGCCTGTACGAATCCTTAATACAAACAAAAATATCTTTAACCGTACACACTCGAGAAAAAGCCACGTATAACTGCCCATTTGAAAAGACCACAGTTGGATCAGAAGGTGTAAGGTTGATTCGGGGTATGAGTACAGTTTTATCGGTATGAATATATTTTGCTGATATGATGTGCTTTCTTAAGTTTGTTACGATTAGCCTGGTACCATTTATTAACCCCTGTTTAGCATTAAGATTTCTGATTAACATTATAATTACATTTGTCTTTAAAATCAGCTTTTACTACGTAATATGTATATTATATATGTATAGCTTGTGATTTAAAAATAAACGGCATTATAGTAAATAGTGGTATTGCCAGCATGGATTTTAATGCATACTATCTGCCATCCCTAAATTAGCGCGTACAGCGCAAGATATCTGTCAAAATTTCTCATGTACATTCAAAATGTATGAAGCATCCCTAAATAGCACAGCGTCAACGCTTAGCAATTGGAAAATCCAATTTTGACAGCGCGTAAGGTAATGCAGTTGCCTGCAAGCTACTGTTGTTTACTTATTTTTTTGTAGTATTTAGAAAACGTTACAAAACAGTAATGACATTTTTGCTTTTTTCGGGTTTATCTAGCGTTTTTATCACTGTTCTCCATTTCATTTTATAGGGTTTTATTAACTGTGATAGGTTAAAATTACTGTTAACAACAAAACGTTGCGCTTTGATTTAGGTATGTCATTTCAGCGTAAAAGCCATGCGTTATTTAGCGATGCGTCTTACGCGCTAATTAAGGTATGGCTGTATATTATGAAGAACTGCATTACTATTAAGCGACCCTGTATTACCACATTTGAACAAAAACATATAATCACGGTATTATCATGCATTGCTATATAAAATATAATTTTTAGCAATGAAAATATTAATTTCCAATTTCTATTTATTTTTCGTCATTAGTGTTAGAAATTAGCTTAAAAATGAGATATCATTCATTAAATTTGATGCGGTGGTATGGGAGATATTTGCAACCGACAAAAAAAGTGCTTTAGAAATAATATATATGATTTCTTAAATAAATAAAATATAAAATTTTAAAATAAAAAACAAAATGTTAACTTATTTTACGCCTGCAGTGGTCGGCATTAGGTTAATTGGATTTGTTCTACCACTAAATATTATACTGTTGTAATACCTTTCGGAGAAGACCGTCGTCACTTGCTGTTTATTTAACGTTTAAGGGGGATATAATTAATTATTTATTATTAACTAGGTAAATAAAACCTTCGACACAATTTTTACACCACTAAAACTATTAAAACACACTTACAATCGCAAAACACCCACAGATGGTCACACTTACCAACCCAGTCATAAAAGACTGAAATATTAAAATTATATACCTTCAATAAACATGACAGATATCAGCCAATCTACCTGCATAATACCATCCTAACAGACAAACCTTCCTCAACCCACCACTATCTATGCAACAAACACCTTACACTATATAACCAGTAGACTTGTGTAGATCATAACGAACTAGTTTATTTAAATGATTCCATCGATTAAACTAAGTTAACTAGTTCATACTTTTAAGTACACCTAGTTCATTTTTAATTAAACTACCAGACAAGATAAACTAGAATACATAACTGTGTTTCCTTGTTGACTATTTACGACATGAAATTAGTGCTACCACGCGTTTTATTTAACATTCATTACGGCAATGCTATGGTATTTTGCTATTATATTTTGAAAAGAACTTTTGAACTAAAAGAACTTTTGAACTAAAGAAAGCGTTTGAACTGAAAGTTAAAAGTGCGTACAATATGTCAACAGAACATTTGAACTAAAGGCCCAACTATAATGTGCATGAGCTAGCTTGAGCTTTTGTCAAAAACCCAACGAAAAGCCTGTCAAATGCTTAGGTAATTCTTTAAAGATTTTTATGTGGCTACAATGTACTTACATAAATTTAAAAAATAATTTGCCACAGTTGCACATTCATGTTTAAATCGTACTTTCCCAAAAATATATATATTTTTAAATAAATAAAACTTGTAAAGAAAAAGGCATCGAAAAAATATATTATATATATTTTATAACATTCATCTAAATAAATGTACTTTCTTTTACTAGTTTTCAATTAAATTCGATAAAAAATGGCATGTTTTTTAATGTATTTTTGGTCAAAAGTACCAAAAGATGCAACGGTGTCACTGATTTAATTTGAAAGCAATTAAAAAAACTTATAGATTGTTATAATAAAAACGCATCATTTTCTCTCATATAAACCCTTCTTTTTTTTACATTTTCTATTAAATTAAAAAAAAAATCATTTTCAATGTCGCTCTCCACTGCAATTTTTTCTTTATTGATTTATGTATGTATACACCAAGCGCAATCAGCTGTTTCTGTATGGAATGTACGATCAGCTTCGTACATTGCTTAAGCAAATGACATTTGACGAAACTTGACAAAAAGTTCTCTTAAGTACATTATAGTTTACCACATTTGATTTATATGTATTTGCACAGTTGTATAAGTTGGCATTAGCTTGTATATGCACATTATAGTTGGGCCTTAAGAGAGATTTTGAACTAAAGAGAGCCTTTGAATTAAATTTTGAACTAGTTCATTTTTAAACCTTGAACTAAAAAGAGCGATCACTAAATTGAACTATATGGCACAAGTCTAGTAGCAGAAGTTGAGTTTGTGGACATTCGATTTAGATCCTTGCATATTGAAAGTGGCGGTTCGGCTAAAATATGAATTTTCTTTACAATGTGTAGTGCAATTCATTGCTCAATCGACCACAAAGTGATACATTCTTGACGAAGAACGTATTGCGTATATGATGTTACGGTTTTCAAGGGAAAATTTCCTGATCCCATTAGAGCACACTTCGTTATGGTAACGATGATTTAGTGAGCCAATGGAGAAGAATATCTTATTGTAACCGATGGTTTTGTTCGCTCTCCTCTGCACGCAGTCGACCCATTCATGAGAATTGTATTTCATTTTGCGCGAGAAAAAGAGAAGTAGCCCTTGCATTCAGGGAAACCTGAATGATTTTTTTCCTTCTTTAAAAAATTGATTGTTTCAGCGAACATCGCATCGAATTTTCATGCCAAGAATATTGAGACCACCTGATTCATTATTATTTATATCAGACAGATAAGGTGGTTTACCCAACCGTACGCCTGTGCTAAGATATACAGCACTCAGTTTTCCAAGCGTTAAATTAAACCCTGTTCGCAAAACTCCTTTCAAAATTTGCCACAAGATCGTGAAAATAACATTCATGTGGCTTTTCATAGTTCCTATTGTTAAAAGGCTTAGCCTATTGCAAAACGAATATGAATATCAATAGAATAAATAGGTTTGAAGGCTGCAGCAAATTATACAGCATGTTGCATTTAAGTTACTTGATACCGCATAATTTAAATTTTATTTTTTTCTTCTATGAAACATTCAATAAAAATTATATCTAGTTAAACTTCCCCATTGAGCCATTTACAAAGCCCTATAGAATCCATTATTGCCACTTCATAGAAAAAATTTGCAAAGTTGAAGGTTTCTTACTGACAATTCATGCTTCAATGTTTTTTTTTTCAATTTCCATACAAATCTTAAAATCAAAAACAAAGATTCTTTACATTTAAAAAGGATTTGTTTGTCCGTATAAATTTTCTTTTGAAAAATCTTATAAGTAGAAATATATTGTGTAAGACTTAAAGTAGATACATATGTATGTGTATGTGTGTGTGTATGTAGAATCTTTGCATGTTCTTGTCTTTGTTGTAATAACATGCATGTAGATGTGATGGTTATGTGATTTTTGGTTGTTTATTTACATTTGTTGTGGCTACACTGTCAACATTTTTAAATATGCTTCCTACGTACATACAAACAAACTTTACTGCTACACATACTTTTATGTGTAAACAACTACATTTACAAAGAAACACAGCAACTGGGCTGTTGTATTTTTTTAAAGTACTAGTTGGCTAGACCAGCAGTAACAACAACAAAAACAACCAATCAATGTTTTAAGTTTCAACGATAAACAGTTAAAAAACCAACAAATAAAATCTTGGTCTCATTCAACACATTTTTCAAGGATACAAATACTGTTCACTTTTGTTTTCCTTCTTTTTTTTTTTTTTGTCCTTATTTTTCAAGCATTGATAGGCACAAAGAGATAATTCTTCAAAAATGAACATTCTTTTGAAACATGTTTTATGTATTTCAAAGACAATTTAACTTTGTATGCTAGCAGGCGATTATTATCAATGGCTAAAAGTGCTTTACACAGTTCAAAATATTTTGCAAAAAATATTTTATATCTCTATCATAAATCTGATGATTAGCAGTCTATAGTATTGTTCAGTTTTGTCACTTGGGTAACGAAAAGGTCAAAGAACAAATCACTTTACAACTTTGAAGAGTTAAGTTACTTTAATTTTAGTATTGCAACGTTTTGTTCATTCTTAAAATAAAGGTTCTCCATTGATTGTTAATATCCAGTACCTTTAGAGGAGATTTACGTAAAAATAAGAAGACAAAAAGTTCTTGCTAAACTTGCTGTGGAGGTGATTGCATTAACTCTTCCTTAATGCACTCAAGTTTTCCCCAAAATGCCATACAAATTTTAATTTCCATTCCAAATCGAAAATTCACAAAAAAAGGAACTTATTATTTATTTAATTTAATTTATTCATTAAATACTCTTTGATATGAAAGGTATTGCCTCACAATGACTTGTTTGGAAGAAAGGTTTCAATAGGCCTCAAGCACTAACGGTGTTAATTGTTTCGTGCTTTTATAAAGAGAGCCATGGGAACTTCGGTGACCTCTAGCGGGTGCAGACCAGATCCCAATGAGACCAATAAACATTTTAAATTTATCTCCAAATATCATCATTATAGCAAAAACTTTGAAATTCCCGAAAAAAATTTTATTTTTGGAAGCTAAATACACAGTTCTTTGGTGAAGGATCGGCACAACCGAAAATTCACTCTTATTTGTCATTTAGATTGAAACAAATTTCTTTAAACTACAAATAAAAAATTAAAAAATTTTTTTACATTTTTAAACTTTTAAAAGCGGGAATTTAGCGTGACATACATTTTTAGCAGTAAATTCTAGAATCTCTAAAATAATTTACTTATTATTCATTCGCCAAAATAAATAGCAAAAGTGCTTCGATACTTAAATTAATGATTTTACAAAAAGTGGAAATAACGGCTGTGTGTCCGGAATGGCTCATATGATACCACGTCACAGTTTAAACAGCCAGAACATAAAAGTATAAAAAATAAATTGTTGATTTTTTTATTTATAGCAAAACTAAATGCCAAAAGCATAAAATATATTTTCCCACACACACATATATATGTATGTATAAGTTGTGTCCTTATGTGTTTGTACTTTAGGATATTTAACGATGGCGACAGTTGTTTCTGGTTAATAATGAATGTACAACGCAAGTTTTAATTTTATTGCTTTCCTACTTTCTTGTGAAATATGGTTGTAATCATACTTGCCTTTTTTATACACTTTAAATATTATTCGAATTTCGTTAATACTTTTTATTTTATAACACGTATAATAAATATAAGATTTTAGATAAAAAAATAAAACAGAATAAGAATTTCATAATTGAAGGTGAGAAGAGCCTATTAAATGTGAGGCATGTCATTAAGAAATATGAAAAAAAATATTTATTTTAAAATTTTTTATCTTGAAACTAAATATAAGATCAACTATACTCCGCTCTTAATTCACATATATTGTAATTTATACACTTGTGATTAAAGAAAAATTATTTTTAAAATGTTTGCCAAAATGCTGCATTACATTTTCTGGATCACTACATATACCCATCTTAGATTGTGTACATGGTAAAAGTCACCCATTTAACCAACTAATTTTATTAATAAGAATAGAAGGAGTATTTTTTTTCAATCAATACACAGCTCAAGGCTTTTTTCATTCTCCTTATTAAGCGCCACTTAATTTAGCTGGTTTTTTTTTCTAACCATCGGCTTGGCAACGATTGCTTTTTTATTTTTTGCTATTTACACTTTTCTTCACATCACAGTAGATGTTGTTTATACTGATCGCTGTAAAGGAAGTATTTTTTAAAAATTAATTATTTGTCAAAGGAATAATTATTAGTCCTGCTTATGTTCGCGTATATAATTTTTATAATTATTTCGTGCTGATATTTGTTTAATTCGTTACTTAAATTTTCCAACAATAAAATCCTTTTTTAAATGTTCATAATCGGCCCTGTTCATTAAACCGAATTGGATTAAATTTTTCGATTTCAAAATGAATTTATTTTTTGGTGCTCGGCGTGTCTGAATCCATTTATTTTGTAAATAACTAAGACATGTGTAACAGCATGGCCGTTTGTAGGCTAAAATATACAAAAATAAAATAATTTTGGAATTTTTAGGTCGAAAATCTTATAATTTTAAAGTCAAAAAAGATATAGTATTCGATTTTTTTCCAAAATATTTTAAATTTTGCTCGCTAAAAAAGTTCAAAGAAAAAAATTACCGGAACAGGGTATCAAAAAATTTAATTTTAAAATGCACCTATTTGGTCTTGTATAAAAAATTAGACCTCGTATAAAAATAAAGCGAAAATAAAAGAAATGGCAAGCATCAGAAATATTTGCAAATTCAAGTTACTTAACTTTGAGACAACATAGTGTTGTCACTGGATAATGCCCAGATTCGAAAACTAGGTTCAAACACTCCTCTGCTACATTCATGTAAAGCTTTAAAAGTTACAAATGGCGGACTTGTTACCAAAATAGTTTGATTCTGTCTCACCGTGCAATATGCACCCAAGTGATTGTTTTTAAGCGCTAATGCATTATCTACTACAAGAAATAGTTCAGTCAGCAAAATTTGAAGTTTTTTCTCAAAACATATCAATAATGCTCTCTTCGTTTCCACTGCGTACGTCTAATTTTATATACATTTGTGCTCAAGAGCTCAATACGAAACAAAATGACACAATACTTCTCATTATTTTGGTGTTGTTTTTATTTTCTCACTAAAAAGAAAGCAGAAGGAAGGTAAACTGAAGTAAGACGAAATGAAGTAAAATGAAATGAAATGTAACTTAAAATGCTTCGCTAGAAAACCGCAGTTACATGAAAAACTTAAGCAAATTAAAAATTGTTTAATTTAGCGAATTTTTAAATTAAAAACAAATTCTTACTTCAATGGAATTTTCACTTAATTTCTTAACATAAGACGCTAGGTCAATTCTATGCAACAATAACATTTCTCAAGGACCTTAAAGTGGGAGTTTCGTGCAATTACTACCTCTACCATTCAGTCATTTCAGTCCAGGAAATGGACACGAGAAACTAAATTTGGAGAGTATGATGGATAAATAAATATGGTAAGAATTATTACCATAAGGGTGTACCCCTACAATATCTAGTAGTATGATAAAATTAAGCAGCTAAGAGAAGAAGAGAAAGTCTCTAAGAATTCACAAAGTCATAATCCGATTAGTCGTGCGAATCTTTGAGTGGAAAGACAAACTCAAATCTATTTTTATCTTCCTCGCTATAAAAGTAAAACTACTTCATCCGTTATTGCATCGTTTATCACGATTTACTTTTACTAGTGATAGCATACAAAATAAAAACATTTTTTTTTTTCAGTGTAAAAAAATTATATTTTGCTCTTTTCTAAAATGACTGACTTTGAAAGTAAAACTGAGGTTTTTTAAATAAACATTATCATCTAAATGTTTAATGAGTCACAATGGAAAATTGTTCTGTTTTAAACTTTTAAGATTTTTTTTCTTTTTGTGTTTTCCCAACTGCAAGTAGTGGTTTCTTCAATTATTCATGTACATAAACATGTGACTTTAATAGGCTTGAATGTTCTAGAAATGCTACTTTCAAATGCTCTACAGTAGCAACTACTTTCGTAAGAATTCTTATTAAAAGTCTTGCAGTTGTGTTGTATGAAATATAACGTACGAGTACATGACTTGAATGGTATTTGTGCAACATTTATAACAAAAGTGTAATTATTTTTTAAATATATTGTTAAAAGTTTCTCACATAAATTATTGTGGCACTGACCAATTTTACTGAGATTAAAATATTAAAAGGAAAGAAATTGTTCTCAAGTGACTTTTATTATTTTATTTTTATTAGCGTTTGTGTGAAATGGCTGACAGTAAAAATGTAAGAATGAAATTTTTAAGTGAATTAAATAAATATTATCTTGTAAGCATTGAAAAATGTGTTTTATTGACATGCAGATGTAAATGTGCGTAACCACAAAGAAATTAAGACTCACAGTGGGAGAGTTGACCACCCAATAAAAAAATTTTTTGTATACTCAAAGCAGCTGTCCCAATTATAGTGAAACCTCACATATTTTATTTTTATCAATAATATATGACATTAATCTAAGATAATACCACCACTGTATGGTAATAAATAGAAATTAAAACCATTTTTTATTGAAACAAAACTGCCGTTGTCGGTTGTTACTAGGGTTTGGAAAACAGGAAATCTATCAACAATTTCCTGGGAAAATTTTGAATAAATTTCCGGGAAACGGGAAGTATAAATTCATTAGCACGTTAAAAAAAATACACAGATTATTTTTCCAATATTTTGGTTGTGAAATTTAAACAGTTTCAAGTATCCCGTTTCCTGTAAATTCTACTAAATCTGAACATGAATTATTTTTGGAAAATTTTGATGTTGATGCAGATAGTAATCGATATGGAATACAAAACACCTGTTGTTTTTGTCTGTTTGTCTGTCCGCCTGTCTGTCTGTTATTGCATCACGTAAAAACTGCTGGATTAATTTTAATAAAATTTGGTGAGGAGGTCCCTTAGAATTTTGGTTTGAATATAGAATACTTTTCATTTAATAAAATATGTCATTTCGTAGAGAAACTAAAGATACAAATGTGAAGACACCCATTTTTATCGGTATAAGGGTACTAAAACAGTCGTCAGTACATTTTATTTTTGTATATGAAACGTTTTTAACATTGTTTACATAACCCTACAGCAAATGTTTAAAAACATATTTTTCAAAATTTTAATTTTAAGAAAATTTTAAATAAAAAGCAGACGAAGTCGTGGGCACTGCTAAATAGATATAAAATATAACAAAATGTTACCAATTTGTTTAAAAAAGAATTGGAGTTAATCGAAGCCACTAACATTTGATAATCTTTATAGCGCTCAATGGAAAGTGAAAGGGTTTTTCCCATTGTTGGAAATTTTGCAACGAAAACAAGCAACAGTATGTTAAGTGAATTGCAGTTCTGCAGTTCTATAATCATATATTTTAAAAAATAATTAATAAAATACTCTTTCGGTATTTTGACCTTTGTTATTTTCGTTATGTAGAACAAATGTACGTCTTGTCACTTGAATTGTTTTTAAGTTTTATAAACTGTTCAAACGATTACTTAACAATTATTTTTATTGTTTGCTTATGTTTAAATAAATATTATTTCATTAACTAAACTTGTTTTTTTTTAGAACTGCTTTTTTCCCGGAAATATTGGGAAATCTCGGGAATGCGATTACTTTACCGGGAAATCCTAAACCCTAGTTGTTACGCATCAATGACTCGATATTTTTTGTAATAGATTTGCTTGTTGGAGAAAGCGTTTTTGTTATAAAATTTTTATATATTTGTAAACTCCAAAATAGAAAAGAAAGACTAGAGCGCTATTAAAATTTTCATTGAAAATTTTTTTGGGAAAACGTGAAAGATAATAGAATTTTAATATTTTCAAAAAGAAAGCGAGAGTACTGCTTAGTCTAGCTCGTATAAATAAATCTAAAGCTGTATTTTTGTAATTCTATTTTTTAATTTCAGATTTTTTGGCCTTTTCTTCTTCTAATTTAAAACACTTTCTACTAAAGCGTTCAAAATGTCTTAATTGATTTTCTTCACATAAGAGTTTCTTGAACCTAATTTTGTATGTTAGTCTGCTCTAGCATGTCTGGTTTGGTGTTTTGGAAAATTAACCTATTTCTTTTAACAGAATAACAATTTACATCTCGGTTCTACTGTTGTGTGCAGATCAAAATTTCTTTAACTTTTAATGAAACGTTTTTTCCTGGCTCGTCAAATGGAGGACCTACTGAATCAAAAATACCAGAGTGTTGCTGATTTGCAATGGCAAGGCCCATTGTTTATTATTTCTTTGATAAACATTATATTTGCTACGGACTCTCTCCAGTAGGATGCAGTTTGTATCTCTCCTAATAAAATCTAATAAAACTTTATGTAAAATATAAAATTATAAATTTGTTATCAAGCGGAATTGTACGTACTCGTACTTCTTTCACAAAATCCTTGAGAAGCAGTTTTTCCATGTGCTCTATCATAAACTCAAATTGTTGAAAACAAGTCACTTACATTTTGGTTGTAATTTTTATATTTTGATTATTTTCAATTTACTCTAATTTTTATAAAAAGCAAACGATTTTCTTTTTACCGTCGATCAAAAAATTTACTTTATATGAAATAACACGATAAGTGTGCGCGGCACTGAAGAAGATTGATAGAAGATAGATAAAATAACTGCCGTCAAGCATGCCATATGTACTATTAGCAAGAATTTCGTAAAATAAAGGATATAAACTTATGTCCTTAGAATAAACAAAAATGAATTAAAAATAATAATATATTTCATACTTACATTGCATAAGAATTGTTTTAATAAAAAAACAATTTAAGTACAAAATATTAGATTCTAATTAATTCTATAAATTTTAATTCTAAAATAAATAAAGTAAATATGTAATATAAATATCCTCTATACGTTTAAAAAAATTTTGTATTATTTTGTAGAAGAAGAAGGAATATTTATTTTTACTGCTATCCAATATTTTATTATCAATTTTATATAAAAACTTTTACAATTTTATAGAAACTTTTGTAATAAATAGAAAAAATTTGAAATAATATTCATGGCTACTAAAGTTTCAAAAATTCCCAGAAGAGTTTTAAAATTTTTCCAAGAAAGATAATACGAGTTACAGGGAGAAAAACGTAAAATTGCTTTGAGTTGTTTGTGGACTTCATCTTACCAAATTAATATTGATTATTTGGTTAAATAAATAATGTTTATAATGTACACATCCGAAGGTAGATAGAATCGGAGGAAGCTGATGAAAAATGTAGCGATCCAAAAAATGCGGCATTACATTCTGCTGGCGTCTAATTTTTCTTGTTTTATTTGGAAAACCTCCGCATATATTTGTGAACAATTTTTCTTTATAAAAATTATTAGAAATTTAATTAATAAATAAACCAAAGCCGAAAAAAGTAAATTTTAATTCATTTATAATATCCACGGCTTAATACCGGTTTGGGAAAAAAATAGATAATAAAAATTTCAGGTTTTTTGCTTTATTTATCATAAAGTAAGCTGAATTAGAAAATCCAAGAAGGAAGCCAGGTCTTAGTCGTTTTATTCTCTTAAATAAAATCTAGCTTTTATATTATTTTTTGCAATTGCTCAATTTAATAAGTTCGTGAATTAAAAAACACCTTGAATCAACTACTTTTCATTTAATACTTTACTTTCTTACGAGTACATTATAAATATGTTATAATTTCGGATTAACCTTATAAAGACACAATTTTTTCGCTATTTTTTTTTATTTATTTATTTATTTTTTTTTTTTTTTGTAATTTATTTACGTATAACTTTTGACTTGGGACTCAAAATTAAATTCTGTTTTTTCAATGCTTGAAATATTTGTTTTGGCTTAAAATAACACTTTAAGGATAATCGAAAGCGTTTCAGCGCTGCTAGAAGCAAAAAGCTAGGACGAAAATAAATTTTATTTTTTATTTTAAAAGCTTCTAAAATAATAAAGCAATTTGTACGCATAGAAATATTTTTTTAGATTTGAACAAGACCAATTGCCAATATTTTCACAATTGATATTAAGTAAGAATATAACACGGGGTAAGTTTTTCATAAAATCAATTTCAGATATTTTAAAACCTCCTTTATAAACATTTTAGGATCTAAGTTTATAATTTGGACTCGATAACGCCTCTACCATAGCCATGTAAAGTTCTTATGTAATATGGATCCGTCATTTAGAATCTACAGAATCATTAGCAATTTTTATTTTTATCGAAACCTCCACTGTGTTGCGGTAGATTTCTTGTTTAAGACGCCCAACTCTCTAGTGTTTGATATCAATTGCTAGATAAGGTTTTGTTAAAGTAGTTTCTATTTAGAGCTTTTATCAGCCAGCCTTAAATCTACATTTGGACAGGCCTGATGGAAATGCTGATCAGCTTAGAAAAAGTTTATCAATCGAAATTAATGGCAATCATAAAAAGCACAATCTAGTGGATACGTCAAGTAGTATAGCACCTTCTACTTTAAGTATGTTTTAGCTGTTAATGCAGTTTATCGTCGATTTTTCCCCCTTCAGGCATTACTTTTTCGAGCAGTGAAAACAGCTTTTTAAACTTAAAGAGCGCATTAAAGAAATATATATCTCTAAAGGAAAAACTAGAAGACTCCAAAGGGAAACCATAAAAGACCTGTTCACTCTTGCAAACTTTATGTAAAGGTTTTGTAATAAATGATACTTGAATATTTAAAATTTTTATTATTTACATTTGTATATAAATTAGTTTATATGTAAGTTTCTTCAGATTGAAAGGTGGTTGCTATTTATTTTCTATCAAGGTCCCTAAAAACAAGCTAAGAAATATTCTTTGAGGACTTGTAAAAAAAATTTTATTTTTGATGCCATCTGAAGCCTTGTGCTTGAAAATTAACATTGAAACGGTTACACACAGATTTATTCAATTTTATAGAATAAAGTTCACAAAAAAATTGTTTATCGGCTTTTTCCAAAAGCAAAAGTGTTCCTACGATTATTCGAATAATTACTCTAAAACTCATAGGAAAACTTTTTATTATTTGTACATTCAATTTAACAAAATTTGCATTGGAATATTTTAAACCGAGTTTGTATTAAAAAGCTTTATATCATATAACTAAAAACGTTAAATAAAAACATGCGAACTGATATTAGAATCATCTTTTTTTATTAAACTTTTATCCTTAAATATTTTGTGTTGTTTATTTTACTTTTTTTGTATGCAAAACGATTTAATGATTTGGATAATTGGTATGAAATTCACACAATTCCTGAGTAACTTCAACAATTGTCTAGACGAATTGTTCGCTTGGAATACAGAGGCAGCACAACGTACTCTTAGACACAAACAAACCTGTTAACCGCCTTGGAGTATACTAAATAATTAATATTACTCATACGTTGGCTTTAAAGAAATGGCATAAAATTTAATATTGCAAAAATAAAATAAGGATCCACAATTTTATGCAATTTTCGCTGACAACCATTTGTACGTGTGCAAAATCATTGGATTCCAGAATATTTGTAAAAATATTTACTACAAAATTTGTCTGTATCTATCCATTGCTGCAAGATGGAAACAACTGAAAACTTTTTATATCTGAATTAAGCATTAAAAAATTTCTTTCCGAGAAAAACCTCTGTATCAGCAAAGAAGTTATCCTCAAACGTATAAATTCCGCAAATACAAGTGTCTTCTTGGACTCTAAAGTTTCAACTTAAAGTGCATTTATCTAAGTTAAGTTTAAACTTTCTTCTTGTCTTGCCTCTCTTGAAAATTATATGTTTTATTGTTTTCATTACAATGCCTGTCTGTCGGTCGGACAAACGCAGTCCTCTATCTATGGAACGATATTTGGTAGACTCTTGAAATTTTTACAGAAACTGTATAGTTATAGCCACCGACTATAACAAAAAAAATTAAAGATGTTCCGAGAGTGACGTTATATTCATAATATTGTTATCTTTTAAACTGTGTGTGCTATAGCAACCAACAGGAAAAATAAAACTCAAAATAAGGGGTAACCCAAAAGTGACCCGATTTCTTCATATGTGGCCTCGTTTTCGAACCACAGTAGCCAGAAACCTTAAGTTTTAATATTTCTTGTACTCGGAAGAACAAATATAATCAATTTAAAATAAGATTGATACATAAAGGGTGACGTGAATATAGTTTTTTAACGTAGTAGAGAGACATTGAAAACTTTAATAAATATTTCCGCTATAAAAATAAAAGTGAACAGTAAATTTAAAAGTGTGTTTCCAAGTCTGTTTAAGGACAACTTAAATAATATTAAATAAAGGGTCTGCCAATAGTAACATGATTTTAATATATATGGCCTAATTTTTTTAACCCTAAAACGTGGCTATAAATTTACGCTGAGTAAGCATTGCTAGATCGCTGTAAAAGCAAAGATAAAAAATTAAAATTAAAAGGTGTTCCAATAGTTACATAATCTTCACAATGCTGCAAATTAAATTAAACCAGAGTATATATTAATACGTCCACTGCAGTAAAAATAAAAAATTATACCAAAAATAAAAGGGTAGCACATACATTATACCCTTTTGTTTGTGGGTGCGATTCACAGTTGGCGAATTTGTTTTAACTTAAATTGTATTGCTTTTATTTTTAAGATCTTAAGCTTTTTTTTGAAATTCAAAAGAAAAATATTCTTCTCTTCGCTAAATTTGAATATTTTAAAATATTTACGTGTCAGCAAATAATTAAAATAGTAATGAAGGTAATTAGAACTTTGAGATAGAGAAAAATTTTTAAAAGAATTCGTTATTGGTTTTAACAGGTTAGAGAACTATATTCGGCTATGCCGAATTTTATATATCCTTCAATGCATATGTAAATCTAGTTTGGTGACATAAATCTAATCCAAAACAAAAGAACAAATATCGGGGTTAGAGAGAATTAAAATATACAAAAAAAAGCTTTCTTAAAAATGTCATTGGCTCTTAATGGGTTAAGCACTTTTTAAAAATTTACGTATCTCCTAAAAGATTTTTTCAAAAGTTTTTTTATGATACCCAAGTTGATATCTTAAAAAATATGGTGCACAATCGTACTTCTCTATGAAAAGCTCAGAGACTCATAACTCGGAAAATATGGTCGGGCGTCAAGTTTTTCACTTATTATTTTTCTTATTTCTTAATTCTATTTTGCTTTCTATATTTGTTTTTTTTTTTTTTTTTATTAGAATTAGTTTACTAAACTAGACTCGTTCCAAATGATATGGAAAGATTAGAGGCAGGCATGATGTTTTGCCTGCTGCCTTAAAGAACATGGAAGAACATGCTAATTATTAATAGCGAAAATTTTAAAACTATATCTGATCGATTGGCGTGTTGAAATTTTCTCTAACTCATCTGAACATGGACGGACAGACAAAGCTCGGAAATGGATGTTGAAGAAATGTAACCTTTTCTATCAGTGGTGAAGGATGTAAAAACATTAGTCGATATGGTAACTTAAATGCTTTTATTTGCATACAGTCACTTCGTGACAATATTTCTCAATAAAAAATTAAAAATAAATTTATTTCACATGAAGTTTGGCATCTGAATTAAAAAATAGTTCATGTAGAAAAATCACCAGCTATTTATTTGTAAGCACTTGAAGAATTATTGTGCCATTTAGCTTTTATTGAAGCCATCATTGTAATCATTTTCAGTAGTGGGTTATTGGTTTTTGTAACAATAGGCAGCCTGTGCGTAAAAAGATTACACATCTTTGACTTGAAATCACTATTTTGTAAGGCAGACGATTTGTGGTTAAATGTTTAAATCTTAAATTGATGCCGATGTTGATCTCATAACCAGTATTATACGCGGTTGATTTCCTCAAAATATTTATTTTTAATAAAAAACAATTGCGTGGTATTCCTTTATCTTTTTGTTTTCTTAGTAATAAAAAAGCAGGTATTTTTTCAGAAACTTCTAGCTGCCCTGTTCTTTTGCAAAAGAAGTGTACGCTCCAAAACTTAACTCCATGCTAGACTATTTACTTTATTTCCACCAATATGAATATTAAATACTGAAAAGGGAAAGTGGGCGCAAAAATTATTTTGGACTGATTTCCTAAAATTTTACGTAAAATTGTTTCTATAACTTTTTTTCTACCCTGTGTTTTCGCCATTCATGTACCACTTTTTATATCACAGGTGTACTTCTTTCTTTGTTTTCTTTTTATTGCTATAAAAAGCAATAATATAATGCCGTACTTGCACGTTTTGTTTTCTTTTTTCTAACATTTAAAACAAATTTGTCACAAACAACAAATTTCTTTTATGAAGTGGCAGACTTGAGCACTAAAGTTCTGGAATGTATGGCCAGCATTTCTTATTTTTAAGTGATACTACTCCACCTGGACTGAAATTGTGTTCTTGTCCTGTGACTCCTTATCTTAAAAAATAGAACACGTAAATATATATGTTTGTCGGTGTATAAAAAAGAAATTTTCTTAAGAACAATTAAATACCGTTTAAATTGAATAAATTCTTTAAACGTTTTGCACACGCAACAGTTACTCAGAGCCAAAACCATTTCGATTTTTTTTATTTATTCTCTCAAAGACAATCAATAAAAAAAGCCATAAACAGACACATAATTTAATGCTTAAATTAAAAAACTTTGTTCTGTTTTTTGTTTAATTCAGCGATAGATAAAGAATAAATTAATTTTTTTTTTAACATTTCAGTCGGACTAAAAGAAATTCGCAAAAGTTAAGATAAATTTTATTAGCAAAATCTAAAAGGATTTTAAACATTAAAATAAAAAGAAAATTTTAGACTAACCAAATGCGTCCAGCACAACAGGATGTCGTAGGTATTACAACATGACTTTGTTAAAAAATATTTGTTTTCATTTTTATTTTCTCTTCTTAACTTTATACGACCGAGAGTGTTTAAACAAAAATTTCCTTTAAGTCTTTTATTGAAGTAAAAATATAAATTTATCAAAAATTCAATAAGAAAAATCGTAACGCTTAAATATTAATTTTCAGTCTGCGCGATTAAGCAAGAACACTTAATGCTTCATCTCATTTTTGATAATAAAAATATCCATTAAATATTCTGGCTGTTACACAGCCGGCGTTAGTTGCGATGTTTTAAGTGTAACACGACTAATACTTTTGATTAAATCTGTGTCCTGGTGAAATTTGAATTACAAGTTGTTTTTTTTTAACTCGTAGTTGCAAAGGATTTAAAAGTGATCTTTTTGTAATGCACACAAAGCATTCTTATTATTACCCAGCAAAAAATGAGATATTACCTTAAAAAGTACCTGCCATATAATGACTTAATTTTGTGATTGCCAAATTTTGTTACTCGCTTACAAAACACATTACATTAGTTCGCAAATAAAGGAAGTAATAATTGAAATACTTCTTTAAGTAAAGAAAAGAATACTTTTAAATTCGTACTAATGATTATTATTATTTCTAGCAATAGTCAATGTAATCAATTCTCCATAATTGATTATCAAAGTCTCATGCCTTGTTAAAATCATTAGGTTGGTAATCCAGTTAGAAAGTCCTTCCACAAAAAATGCTTAGCTCCACACTCGATTACCTTTTTGAATTTTTTACTTGGAAGCTTTTATAAAAAGAGAACGAGTTTCTTTTAAATTGTATTCTTGGCTGGCGATGAACAATAAAAATGTGTTATAATTATTAGAATTATGGCAGCCATTACATTTCTAAAGAAATTGTGTGCACATATTATAAGTTCATTTAAAAAAAGTTATTCAAATACTTAACTGCTATTTCTCCACTGAAAGTTTTTTTTTTAATAATAGGCCTGTTAGTAAAAAATATTTTAAGCTTAGGACAATCAAATTTTAAATTGCATTTTGTTATTAAAATCTATTTCAAAGTTTCCAACAACATTTGATGTTTTGTTTTTAAGATCAAATGTTATATAAAATTGAAGAAATTCTTTTGTTGCCGCATCAAACGCAAGCAGAGCAAATGTAAAATATACTATTATCATATTTTTATAAGAAATATGACAAATCTTATATACCCTTCACCATTTATCTAAATCTAGCTTAGTGAAGTAACTCCAATTAAAAAAAAAAAAAAAATAAAGAAGTGAGAGAGAATTAAAAAAAAATTATGTAAAAATGCCATTTTGAAAGAAATTTAGATTTTCTTTAAAGAGGCCTTCAAAAGCTGTAAAATGATATCCATTATGATATTATAAAAATTTTGAAAATTTCGAAGGCCCGTGACTCGAAAAATATAGGCGAGCGTTTATATTTTCACTTGATGTTTTTTTTTTTGTTATTTTTTTATTCTCCATTGCCCCATATACTTTTTTTAGTATTCGAGTTACTTCATTGTTCAAAATTAAATTTTTTCCAGCTGATCTAATGCCTCGGCAAACTTGATTTCAATACTAATACAGACGGACAGACGGACAGACGAACTTTAAGGGGTCGGGAATGGATACTGTGGAAATTTCAAACGGAATTACAAAATTAGTTATACCCTCTTTACACTTTTTGTGTTGAAGGGTATAAAAACATTAAGAAAAAAATTTCCGCTCGCCAATATTTTTGAAGCTGTTGGCCTCTGAACTTTTTATGGAAAAAAATGGTTGTGCGTCATATTTTTTAGAATATCAATATGGGCATCATTTAAAAACTTTTGAAGAGATCTTTCAAAAATTCATTAGGAGCCGGTGACATTTTTATGCAAATATTTTTTTTATTTTTTATTTTTAATTCTACAATTCTCTGTCACCTTAATATTTGTTTTTTTTTTTTTTTTTTTTTTTTTTTTTTTTTTGTTTATTTAAATAACTTTACTTTAGACTAGATTTCCATTCATCGTGAAGGTTATATAATATTAAGCATAGCCATAGGCTTCTCTTAACATTGAAACCCCTGTCTGAATAACAGTCTAAGTCCTGCTATTTTGTAGTAAAAGTGAACAAATCTATTTTTATATGTATTTCAAGGCGATTAGAAACCTTCTTTTGTAATTTTTTTTTTTTATTTATTCATTAATTTATTTAATCGAGCCCATAGGGCCATATATGATTAATATAAACACAATATATAGGTAATGATCGTTATTACATAATAGTTCACTGTAACATAATGACAATTAATTTCTTATTTATCGCTACATTTATGTACATCTTAATTTTATTTATACATACATTTTTTATTTTTCATTATTTTTCATTATTTTCATTATTTAAGATTATTGTAGAAGAGAGAGAGAGAGAGAGAAAAAAACGATTTGGTTCTATCCATTATTTTTGATGAATTCCAAGTACTTATATCTCATTGTTGTTAAGGAGAAGTTAAAAGTTTTCAGATGTCTTGGCAGAGCATTCCAAATTCTGGATGACCGCACTTGAAATGACCTTTCGAAGATACTGAAGTTGATTTTTGGAATAATTATAATTGGACTGCGTGTTGATCTTGAGAAGTGATAGATGTTTGATAGGGATGAGGGTTTTTGCGTTTTTATTATACGGTATAAGGCTAGTAGAGTCCTCAAGTTGATCAATTGCCGAAATGAACAGTCTATAAACTGAACTGAATACCAGGATACAGAGTCCGAAAGCTTGAGTCTAAAAATAAATCGTAGGATGCGATTGTATATTACTTGCAAATATCTTATATTCACTCCAGTTGTGCAACTATACACTTCAAGACAATATATGATATGCGACAGCAGTAGAGAATGTGATAACTTGATTCGAATATTAGTGGGTATAACACAGTCTAGGTTATACAGTGAGCGAAGGGCGTAGCCAACCTTAGCCGCTACTGTTGAGATGTGGTTCTTGAAATTAAGGTCTTTGTCTGTCATAATGCCTAGCATTTTAAACTTTCAACAAATTGTACTGGGCAGTTGTTAAAATAGATATTCATTGTGTAAAATAAGTTATCAGCTGAACCAAATGAAAGAGCTTTAGTTTTGATGGGATTAAAACTAATTTTGTTCTTGTCTGCCCAGAAGGAAACTCTCGATAGAACATAGTTAAGTGTCTCTAGGTGACAATCTAAAAACTGTTTATCGCCAGTAAATAACAGGTTAATGTCATCTGCATATAAATAAGGTTGACATTGCAGGGTTGCGACATAATCAATGAAGTCATTCATAAACAATGGGCCCAAAGTAGACCCCTGCGGTACTCCACTGGAACAGATTTTTAACGATGAATTGTTTCCATTGTAACCAACAAATTGACGCCTACCAGTTAAAAAGGAGAATACTGATTTACAGGATGATGAAGAGAAATTAAACCTGGAGTGCAGTTTTTCTATAAACAGATTGTAGTTGACAGTATCAAACGCTTTGCTTAAGTCGAGTGACACCAATGTGGAAATTTTCCTTGCGTTTATATTTTCTCAAATTTTTTCCGTTAAGCTAAGCAATAAAGAAGACGTACTTAATCCAGATCTGAAACCAAATTGTCTACTGCTTACGCAATTTCTTAAGTTCAGATATTCCCAAATTTTCTCTTTAACTATCAACTCGAATGCTTTTGACATAGAGCATAGTATACTGATTGGTCTGAAATTATGTAAGGAAGAGCATACAGTTTTTTTCTTTATTGGAACTACTCGTGCAATTTTCCACATATCGGGGTAAGTGGATGTGGTTAATATGGAATTGAAGATGTATAATAAATATTCTGCTATAAATGGGAGAAACTGTTTAATTAGTTTCAAAGGGATGTTATCTGGACCTAAAGCATTGGATTTGACAAGAGATATTGATCGTAAAAGTTCTTCCTTGGTAATGCATCTAAACCCAAAACCAAGACTGCTAATATTTGAAGAATACACTGTACCTTCCCCCAAGTTAGACTGCGATGCAATAAAATAATCATTGAAATTTTCAGGGCTGTGAACATCGAATGGATTTATACTCATATTCCCCCATTTGTTGTTAATAATTTTCCACATTTCGCGATGGCTGCATTTACCAAATTTGTCCGTCCAGTACCTAGTTTTTAATCTTCGTAGTACACTTTTAACTTTGTTTCTGTACCTACAGTATGTGTTCCATGAGAGTTGGTTCGGGTTTTCTCTATAAGCCTTGGATGATAGATCTCTCATGTTTCTTGATTTTTTAACCTCTTTATTTTTACAGAAATCAATACCAGAAAAAATGTGTTGTTTTTTAATGGGAACTGTTCCATGTAACGCGAAAAGAAGTTCATTTAACTCTTCAATTTTATTTTTAACGTTATTAGTTTGAAATATATCATTCCAACAGCCATATTTCAAGACCTCTGCAGCCTTATTCCAATCTATAGCTTCATAGTCCCTATACTCTATCATCTGAGCTTTGGTATTGTTCGGAATATCTATGCAAAGGAAAATAAACGAATGATGTGTTAAAGATGGAGCTATAAACTGTCCCGAGGTCTTCACTAAATTTACATCACTTAATAAAGCAAATTCTAATAATGAGGTTGTTGAATGTTGCACATCGAAATGAGTGGGCATTGAATTATGGAGATAACATAAGTTTGTACAATGACAAAAGTGTCGAATATGCTCTGCACAGTGATAATTAAAGAGATTATTGTTAAAATCTCCTAGGATGACAATGTTATCGTATAAGCAACATAGGTCTCCTAACACCACGTCTAATTGAGTAATATTACCATGTGAGGAATATACAACAGCGATTAAAGTTTTTTGTCTGTTCTTTGAGTTTACTTTAATAAATAAGCATTCAAATGTATCAGGATCTGATATTTTTTTTTACAACTTTAGTTTGAATACCATCACAGACGTAAAACCCTACCCCGCCACCTCGTATACTATCCTCGCGGTCATTTCTTAGAATGTAGTAACCGGGAATTGAAATGGAATTATCTGATATTTTACTCTTTAGCCAAGTTTCTGAAATCGCAATCATATCAAAGAGTGACCCATTAATTATTGTTTGAATCCATCAAATTTAGAGGTTCTGTAAGATGGCTTTATACTTCTTATATTTACATGACCTATTTTTAGACAACGGTTAAAGTTCTTAAAAATATCTTTAAATGAAGTGCTGTCGCTAACAATAGTACCTAGGTTTTCTAACAATGGTTGATAATTATTCATTTTTTTCCTCTCTAATAAAATATATGTATGTATGTGTATTTTGGTTTTCCAAGTGTTATAATTTAAAAGTGTTTTTTTTTTTTTTAATAAGTTGCTACTATCAACAATAGGACCTAAAATAGAGGATGGGAAAAATTCGTAGATAAGAAAAAAAAAATGTATTTAATTCAGAGTGCTATACATATACATATAAAAAGCTAAGAGAATTATAAAAACATTTTTGTTAATATGTACAAAGCATAAAGAAATTTGTAAGTAATACTTAAGATTGATGATGCATCTTGTGTTCTATCGACTGTTAAGAAATTGATGTTGAAGGTGAGGGAAGAAATTCGATGAGCTCGTCTAAATTAAAAACTTTGAGTCCACCATCAGTGAGTGTGATTTTCACTTTGGGTACATCTGTATTGAGCAAACGGAATTTAATAATTTTTTTATTCCTTAGCAAACTGCGGCATATATAACAGTTTCTTCCTTCTTTGACTGATAGGTGGTCGTTTAAATATATCCTTTTTTTGATATTAGTATCCTTTCCCTGTTGAACAAATGCAGATAATTCCAGTGCTTTATTTTTGAAGTAATTTTGCAGTTTTTCTATAAACAGATTGTAGTTGACAGTATCAAACGCTTTGCTTAAGTCGAGTGACACCAATGTGGAAATTTTCCTTGCGTTTATATTTTCTCAAATTTTTTCCGTTAAGCTAAGCAATAAAGAAGACGTACTTAATCCAGATCTGAAACCAAATTGTCTACTGCTTACGCAATTTCTTAAGTTCAGATATTCCCAAATTTTCTCTTTAACTATCAACTCGAATGCTTTTGACATAGAGCATAGTATACTGATTGGTCTGAAATTATGTAAGGAAGAGCATACAGTTTTTTTCTTTATTGGAACTACTCGTGCAATTTTCCACATATCGGGGTAAGTGGATGTGGTTAATATGGAATTGAAGATGTATAATAAATATTCTGCTATAAATGGGAGAAACTGTTTAATTAGTTTCAAAGGGATGTTATCTGGACCTAAAGCATTGGATTTGACAAGAGATATTGATCGTAAAAGTTCTTCCTTGGTAATGCATCTAAACCCAAAACCAAGACTGCTAATATTTGAAGAATACACTGTACCTTCCCCCAAGTTAGACTGCGATGCAATAAAATAATCATTGAAATTTTCAGGGCTGTGAACATCGAATGGATTTATACTCATATTCCCCCATTTGTTGTTAATAATTTTCCACATTTCGCGATGGCTGCATTTACCAAATTTGTCCGTCCAGTACCTAGTTTTTAATCTTCGTAGTACACTTTTAACTTTGTTTCTGTACCTACAGTATGTGTTCCATGAGAGTTGGTTCGGGTTTTCTCTATAAGCCTTGGATGATAGATCTCTCATGTTTCTTGATTTTTTAACCTCTTTATTTTTACAGAAATCAATACCAGAAAAAATGTGTTGTTTTTTAATGGGAACTGTTCCATGTAACGCGAAAAGAAGTTCATTTAACTCTTCAATTTTATTTTTAACGTTATTAGTTTGAAATATATCATTCCAACAGCCATATTTCAAGACCTCTGCAGCCTTATTCCAATCTATAGCTTCATAGTCCCTATACTCTATCATCTGAGCTTTGGTATTGTTCGGAATATCTATGCAAAGGAAAATAAACGAATGATGTGTTAAAGATGGAGCTATAAACTGTCCCGAGGTCTTCACTAAATTTACATCACTTAATAAAGCAAATTCTAATAATGAGGTTGTTGAATGTTGCACATCGAAATGAGTGGGCATTGAATTATGGAGATAACATAAGTTTGTACAATGACAAAAGTGTCGAATATGCTCTGCACAGTGATAATTAAAGAGATTATTGTTAAAATCTCCTAGGATGACAATGTTATCGTATAAGCAACATAGGTCTCCTAACACCACGTCTAATTGAGTAATATTACCATGTGAGGAATATACAACAGCGATTAAAGTTTTTTGTCTGTTCTTTGAGTTTACTTTAATAAATAAGCATTCAAATGTATCAGGATCTGATATTTTTTTTTACAACTTTAGTTTGAATACCATCACAGACGTAAAACCCTACCCCGCCACCTCGTATACTATCCTCGCGGTCATTTCTTAGAATGTAGTAACCGGGAATTGAAATGGAATTATCTGATATTTTACTCTTTAGCCAAGTTTCTGAAATCGCAATCATATCAAAGAGTGACCCATTAATTATTGTTTGAATCCATCAAATTTAGAGGTTCTGTAAGATGGCTTTATACTTCTTATATTTACATGACCTATTTTTAGACAACGGTTAAAGTTCTTAAAAATATCTTTAAATGAAGTGCTGTCGCTAACAATAGTACCTAGGTTTTCTAACAATGGTTGATAATTATTCATTTTTTTCCTCTCTAATAAAATATATGTATGTATGTGTATTTTGGTTTTCCAAGTGTTATAATTTAAAAGTGTTTTTTTTTTTTTAATAAGTTGCTACTATCAACAATAGGACCTAAAATAGAGGATGGGAAAAATTCGTAGATAAGAAAAAAAAAATGTATTTAATTCAGAGTGCTATACATATACATATAAAAAGCTAAGAGAATTATAAAAACATTTTTGTTAATATGTACAAAGCATAAAGAAATTTGTAAGTAATACTTAAGATTGATGATGCATCTTGTGTTCTATCGACTGTTAAGAAATTGATGTTGAAGGTGAGGGAAGAAATTCGATGAGCTCGTCTAAATTAAAAACTTTGAGTCCACCATCAGTGAGTGTGATTTTCACTTTGGGTACATCTGTATTGAGCAAACGGAATTTAATAATTTTTTTATTCCTTAGCAAACTGCGGCATATATAACAGTTTCTTCCTTCTTTGACTGATAGGTGGTCGTTTAAATATATCCTTTTTTTGATATTAGTATCCTTTCCCTGTTGAACAAATGCAGATAATTCCAGTGCTTTATTTTTGAAGTAATTTTTCATTATTAAATCTCTTTTCTGTATGGAGTTAAATTTTAGTAGTACTGAATAACCATTATTAATAAAATGACGTAGGCTGATGTCCGATTCATTGACATCCACTTTTAACGAGTTAAAAATTTTTAAGGCAATATCAATGATATTTTCCTGATTCTGTTGGAATCCATTAATGATAATATCAGCTCTGTTTAGGCGCCTGTGCAAAATTTCATTTTGAACCTCTAAATATTGTATTTTTTGGAAGTTGAATTATCTACAAATTTAATCGTGTTATTACAATTGTCCACATCATTTTTGAGTTCTTTAAATTTGTAACCAAATTCGTTTGTAACATCGGCCATAATAGCGTCAAACTTAGCTTGATGTTGAATTCTCTTCACTAGCAGGTGGATTTTCTTTACAAGCATCACATGTAAATTTAAGAGATCCTTTACTTTTTGCGATAGCATTGAGAAGATCTAACGAGATATTCGCACAACTAGCATAAAAATATTTTAGACATGAGTGGTAATCTAAACTTCCTTGCGACTTTGTTATATTTTTATCGCACGTCCCACATTGTGTGTTGGGTGGCATGTTTATTTTAAAATCCTGGAATTGATAACAGTATGCAATCAGCAACAGAGCAGCAACAGTGTCAGAACCAGCTACAGCAGATCAAAAAATAAACAAAAATTCAGTTTGCAAGCAGCTCTTACATTCAGTGTTTATCTTGCAATGAGTCAACGAATAGTAAAAGTAAGGTTGCAACTTTTTGCTTTTAGTTTTTTTTTAAAGTATTTTTCGTCTTCGACAGATTTTATTAAACACGATACACTTATGGTTATTCCTTCAATATTAGTTTATAGTGACATAAATAAACTTTTATATTGTATATAAACGTGAGTTTTATTTAGACACGCGCAAAATTTTTCAGCAGATCATTACGGCGTTGCCAGATTTTTTCCATAGTTTTATAATATTTTAAAAAGACGTATCGTATAAAAATAAAAAATTATTGGCTTATATCGTGTAGTCAAATGTGTATTGGCGTTTCTTATTAGCACTTTTCCTATCTTGAATAATTTTTCATAATATCAAAATGCAGAACAACTTTTGTACGTCGGGCTTCCCTTGCCTCTTCTGGAATATGTTCCACATCTCGGCACTGCCTTCGCATTACTTTGAGTAAGAGCATTTTTAAAACTCATCTGCCTTCTCTTTATTTTATCTTTGGCTTTCTTTTTATTTAGTGTCTGACTATTGCGTTAATGTCCTGTCACAATGATAGAAAATTTTAAATCGTTCTTAAATTCCTAATATCCGAGTAATTTTAATAAGGAAACTTTTCTACTCAATATGATTCCTTGAGGCGAATATATGGAATTTTATGATGATTTAGTTTAAAGTTTATTTTGAGTAACTGTCATGCAAACTCATTCCTAAAACTTATATATTTAAGCAACAAGAAAGTGAGTAAACTTACAGATAATTCTAATCCAAGCGAAGTTTTAGGACCCGATTGCTTAATAAATATTTATAACCTTAAATACATTAAAATTAAATAATCCCTAATACAGGTTTTAGTAAATTATTTTCTCCAATCTTGTGCCATGACAAACTTTTTGTTGCAAGACCATTTAATAGCTTCAGACTGTTGACACAGCGGAAAAATACTTTCATTAAAAAAGAAAATTATTTTCTAGTTGCCAGAAGAAGAAATTAATAAAAACACCTTTTCAGCTGCCAGCACATTGAGTTGGCCACTGATACATGAAAAGAAACTTAAATTAATTAAGTTTTCTTTAAAAACAAAAAGAAAACTTATTAAGTCCTTCTGCTTTTTGCTTTGGATTTTAGGCTTAAAATGGAATATAACAAACTTTATGCAACTTATTTTGTTTCGCCAGACAAAAGCAAAGTTTTCCTTTTCACTTCGATTCATTGATTCTTTTTACAACTACAAGTTTTGTCTTCATCCTGTTTCTAAAATTTGTTAGAAATATATTTTTGGAAATTTTTTATTTGCCGTATTAAATGTTTTACCTTCAGACCTGTACTTTTACTGACATAAAATCATATTCAAAAATAAAACAGCACTTCTTACAAAAGCTGGATCTGCCAGATTTATGTGTACAGTTCTATCGAAATCGCCGCATCCATGCTTTTTCGTGCTTTAAAATGTAAAATGTAACAAAATTAAACATTAAAACATAAGAAAATAAATTAAAGTTAAAATTAAAATTGCTTTTATTAGAAAAATCAATATATGGCGTTAAGATATGAAAACGCTTTCTGGCTATTCTTAAACGTGCGCATTCTGGACGTCCAATTGAGAAATCCTGGTCATATGTTACGAATAAGACGAAAAATGTTGTTTTCCAAGTTTAATATTTATGCTGGCATAAATACAAAAGCTAGCGACTTTCCGTGGCTCGTTAGGAAGTGATTGATACTGGTCAAATTGCATAATCTTACAGGTCAACTAAAAAGCCCATATCTTGAAATCAAATTTGCAAATTTTGGCCAATAGCCATTATAGTTAGCCATTTATAGTTTTAAACAAAAAATCATCGTTCATGGTGCGTTAGTGATCCCCATTAACTGCAACGTGAGCTTCAGTTTAAAAAAGAAGAGGTCCGATGATGTTTACACCAAAAGAATTGTGTATTTAGTAAGAAACAAACACAATTTGAATGCAAATCTCGTACATAAATGTATACAAACACAGTTCAAAGAAACCTACACATATTTTTTTAACAAATCAATTATGTTTGTGCCTAAATTTCGTGTTAATGTATTGAACACACGATTGGTCGTCAACAGCCATTGCGGCAATGTATGTATGTAGAAGGGCAACTGGCAAAATTGGGTTTTTAAAGCGTTGATCAGACCGATTTTGTTTTATGGAGCTCTTGTCCTATGGAAGGTCTCTATCCTGGAGAGGTACTGCATACACAGATGGCTCCAAAATAAGGATGAAACTTGAAGTATTGAGCATTTTGGAATAAGAAAGATTTTCATACTCCCAAATGACTGTAGTATTGTACAGGCGGAAATATCTGCTATTAAATATCTGCTATTAAAAAATAGAAGAACTTGTCGAAGGACAATAAAACCTGGCATATAAGCATTTTTTGTTTAAATCAAAAACAAAAATTGAAAAAAAAATAATCCGCCTATTTTAACGCACACCTCAGAACCATTTGTGTGAATTTTGGAAAATATACGCCCACTTATATGCCCATACAACTTGTATTGAAAAGTGGCATAACTCACCTGATTTTTAATGCATCGACTCAATTTTGATAAAAAAATATATACTATTACTGCAGAATGGGCTCCTGAAAATATATACCTGATCCCCCACTTTAACATCCATCTCCCATAGAAAAAACATTAATAAGTAATTTAAGCATAGTCTTTTAATAGTTTTTAACATCATTATCGTACTCCAATTTTTTTATTTGCAGCTTTAAGCGATATTTAATTATAAATGGGTCTGAAAACAACAAAGTAGTAGCTACACGTCCGATTCTTCGCGAATGTTTACATCTATAGGCTCTATAGTCTTTATTCCTCGCTTTCTCGGACAGCATACCTGATAATAATAATCAATTTAAATATAAAAAATAAAAATAAAATCATTGAATAAAGGCCTATAGACAGAGACATAACTATTAACAGAATAGCTTCGGCTATAGTTTTGTTACCATTCAGCAGAATCTTACGCTCAGTTGCAAGCATGTAGTACCAGTTATAGAAATCAACAAACAACTTAGCAGTATACATACATGCAATATATATTTAGTTTGTTAGCCTTATTGCCCTTGTTTGTTGTGCCTATACCTTGCTTCACTGCGTCCACATTTATGCCCAGTATCAACTTTAATCTCTTCTGTAGTTCAGTTATTTCCTTGTATGTATATTTCATTATATAATAATTTTTAACAGTAAAGAATTATGGCAACAACAACATGCATGAAGGAAAATTCATATTTTTTAACTTCAACACTTAATAGTTTTTACTGTTTTTTTTTTTTTTTTTTTTTTTTTTGAAAAGGAGCAGTTAGGAGCAGCTAATATTTTTTTTAACTTTTAACTGAGATTTCAAACTGTAATTTAACATCTTTCGTTAAACAGCGCTCCATAGCGCTAAAAAGATGCAGTCCACTGAAGTTGATGAACATTGAATTTTTTATGTTTTTTACATTAAAATCTACACTGTCACTTTTTCCAAATTTTTTTAATGCAAGTCCCATCTATGACAATTGCCATTTATGAAAATATACAACAAAGTCAAATAATAAGTTTACTGCGATTGCACCAAAAGGTTGAATGTGTAGTAAATTAACATGCCGTTTTAAAGAAGCAAACATATATGAACCTCGAGCGTGTCTATCCAAACAAATAATAAATATATTAGCCTAATATTACGAAATCATAATATTCAGATATCTGCAAACAAAAAAAATTATCGAAATCGGCAAATATGAATAAAATTCATTTCGGCCACTCTTCAACCCATGTGTGGTATGCTGGTTAAGGTACTATAACATATCCAATAGGTATATCTTTTTCTTAAAGGTGTGCCTACCACATCTTTACTTCTCTCTGAATGCCGGGCATCCCTTAACGGGATGGCGGAGGTTTCAACAGTAAGCCTAAAATGGGTGGAGGGATATGGGACCGACTTTTTAGATTACCTCTTCTGTATTTGCCCCACGGTAAGGTATATACGGCTGAGATATCTCGGTCAGCGGTACTATGGGTGCCTATCTGGTATATCATCGCTGAGTAAAGGTAGGATTAGTTGCTTTCTGAGCTGCAGTGATTGGTTTACTGGCCCACTGCCGGACATTGCGTCTCAGTCAATGGGATGAACGCACTCTTTAGCTAGGTGGCCCTACCCAGTGGGCTCTTTTTCTGCATTTTTGGGATCTTCTCTGGATTTGTCAAACCCACGGTTCTTTCTTTCTCTTATCATCCATTTCTCTTTCTATGTCCTGCCTCACTACTTTTCTCTTTATGTTTCTTTTTCTCTTTACCTTTTGACAGCAGGTAATACATAGGGACCCATTAGCGGGGCCAAGTGGGCTACGGCAATTCGGCGTAGCCCAATATAGCACTCTTACAATTTGATAATGACTTTCATTCTGATATGCTTTCAAAGTTACAATAACGTGAGTTAAATCCTCAAATACATTGTGTCATCAGCTAAAATGAAAAACCATGTTAATAACGAAAAATTCCACATCTCTTTTTCTATATAATTTCGTGTTTTAAATTAAGAAAATTATTTTTGGTAATTTTTTCTTTTTAGTTAAAGTTATTTATATAATGACTAAGTTTTTCTTTTTAATATGTTTTCTTATTTTACAGGGTTTCAAATTTTTGTTTATTAAATAATTAATCATTCTCATCACCATCTTGTTTTACTAAATAAAGTTGTTGGTGTTTTCTTTTCGGCAGCTTTTAAATATTTTTAATTGAGCCATTTGCTTTGAAAGTAGCTTAAGTCCATTTTTTATTTCGTTGTTAACCACGGCATAAGTAATCTTTAATGCTGCTAAATATCTTCAATCTCTTAAGGCATTTTGTCTTTTAATAACATAGAACTCCATTACTTTCTTCTCAATTATATTTTACATAATTTGTCTTTTAAAAATAGGAAATAATAAAATCCTTCTTCTAAAATTCCTAGGTTGATTTTTATGCTTTAGTAAAGGCATATCGGTTTTTTTTCTATTTCTCTAGTACCAAAATAAGTTCTTTTTTAAAAATTCTATATATTTTTTGTTCCTCTCTTTAATTTTTCATTCAAACATCAAAAGTAGAAAAGAAGAGCATTAAACCGTTTTAAAAATGTTCAATTCATTTTATTGTTTGAGCCACTTATACACACACACACACATAGCTTTTAAAAAAGTTTTTGCTTGTGTACACTTTTAAAAGTAGTTGGATATAAAACAGAAAAAAAACAAAAAAACTGAAAATTAAGAAAACTAAGAAAAAGAAGGAGAACAACAATGTAAGCAAGTGCTTAGCTGATGCTAATTATTTAAGAAAAAAATTTAACAACACTTGTTCTGCATGTTGTTTGTTTACTGATTTTAGAATATAAAATTTTAGTTGTATTTTTCCCCTCCCCCTCCCTCCTTCTTGAGTTAATGATGTTAAGAAAAAGTTTTCATTAATAATTTTTTAGTTTTCATGAGGGATTTGTTTTAATTCAACAAAATATTTATTTTCTTCTAAAAAAATTTGGGTATATTAGATATTTATCTTTATTTAACACTTTTGCCACTGGCTTTTATTTTGTATCTTTTTGAAAAGGATTCACAGATTATTGAAAGATGATAAGAATTAGATGAGAGTAAATGCTTTTTGCACTTATCGAATTTTTTAGAATTTCAGTGTAAAAAATAGTGCTAACGAATACACACAAAAAGTATACACATACTTACAAACTTTTGCTTACACTTACAGTAATGCTTATAAACAGTATCAATGTTGCCATTTAGCTTTTTGTGTTTGGCTTGAGCTGCGTTGATTATTCATTTTTAAAATAGGCTTAGAAGGGTTAATTCCTAAGTTTTTTCATTTATTAACCTACTTCTCTCTATCTTAACTCTCTAATATGAATATCTTTAAATAGCTATGGAGTGGATTCCCCAAATTAAAAGTCCTTGTTCTTTGTTCGTTTCTTAACCTTGAAAATATTTTCACCCAAAATATTATAAATAAATAATAAATAAATTTCAAGATAATTCCTTTTAACATCATTTTGAGTCAAAAAAGCCAAAATTTCTCAATCCAAATCTTTTTTGTTGTTGCTTAAATCCTATCTTAAATTCGTATCTTTAGCGTTAAAAAGTGTAACCATTTATGGAAATGGATTTAACGTCTCACAACAAATAAAGGATGCTTTTAAAAGCCGATAGAACTTGCAAAAGATTTAACTTTGAAACAAACTATCTCTCAGCATTCACTCTTTGATAGTAGTGATCACAATAGTGTCGCAAATAATCATAAATCGGTTGAAGCTTAAATAACGCTTTTAATAAATCCAAAATTATTTTGAAATACAGTCATAAATCAAATGTTTCTGATTATTTTTGACTTGTTAATATTCAAATCCAAAAAAATCCATAATAGACGCTTAATACTCCATTTAACCCCTTAAAATTATACAGTTGGAGAGCATTAAATGCTGGTGACCATTATTTCTTCTAAAAATGAAGCCGAAGTTCGCGTTACGGTAGATGAAAATCGTTATAGCACCATGATAAATTTTTATTTGAAACTATAAAAGACATTGATACATGTGACATAAAGTTTCAACCTCCTGTGTGGTGAGAATTGCCACCTCTCTATTATTTCCTGTGGGACAACGTGAAGTCTCTGCTATACTTAAATCCAGAAACACCTTTGAGGCAATGCTCGTAAAAGTGACCCAAAAGTGGACATCTAGACTTTGCCTTATCAAGCTTAAAAAACTCCCCTGAGAATTCTTTTAAAATTCCGAAATAATTTTTATTTTATTACTTATTTTGTTTCTAATTGAGTTCATTGCCGAAAAAACTCCCCTGATTCACATATACACATTTAATAGCAGAATTATTACGTGTTATTATACTTTGAATAATTTCTTAAACCAACATAACTGTGCTATTGAACTAGAACATGAAAACCTCTCCTAGGTTCCAAATATACATAAGCTGATCATCGATCGGTACCAGCAGAAAATATTTTAATATTAATTAATATTTTTTATGTTGAAGAGATTCCTTAACAAAACTAAAATATATCAATTTTTAGGAAAAAAAAATGTAATAAATTTTTACTGAACACCTTGCAAAAACGTTGACGTTGATTTTAAGTTTCGTCCCTTATAATTCTTGTGGAAAGATATCAACGTCTTCAAAAGTTGATTACAAATGTTAGATGTTGATCGGTTTTAATCATTTGTCCCTCAAAAATCTTTTCTCTGTTTTCATTTAATTATGATTACGCTTGGATTGTACTGTCTTTATCTCATTTAAGCCGGTGCACTATTAAAGATATAAATGAAAAATATGATGCAGACTAAGAATGACCATTAGGATTGATATTGTTATTTAAAAATACTAGCTTCGTTAATTGTTAAATCCTTAACCAAAATCCCAGAAATTTGATTATTCGCAACAAAAAATTTTAAGTCCCAAAGAGCCCAGAAGGAAATTTAAAAAAGTCGTCTTTTGGGCAAAAATCTCAATTTTTGGCCCAAAAATAAAATTTTTGGCCTTAAAATCATTTTTTAAATGAAAAACTTTTAACTTTTTTGATCTCCAAAAAGTGCGTGATTTAGGAAAAGTATTTTTAAAAAAGTTTATTTGCTGCCATATTAATAAAAACTACAATTAGTTTGAAATGTGTTTTATGACGAAATTTCCATACAAATTTGTCCCAAAACACATTTTAAATCTATTTTATAATTTTATGAATATGACAGTTAGAGTTTTATAAACAGTGTTTAAAATTTTCCACCTGCAAAAATGATATGTGCGGACAATTGTTTTAGTACCACCACACTGCTGAAATTCGGTGCTTTCACGATTGTATCTCTGTTTTCTCTACGAAATGAAATATTTTTACGAAAAGAAAGGATTCTTTATTCTAGCCAAGTCTCCAAAGGACCTCTCTACAAAATTTCATTCAAATCCATTAAGCAGTTTTTACTTAATGCGAACACAAACAGACAAAAATTCCAAAAATAGAAGTTCTAAGTGTCTGTATCTTTCGGTTTCAAAAATCAGCCTGCAAACGTCACTGTCACGCCTTAAATTTTGATTTTATGTTTGAAATACTTTTAAATTGAGCTGCCATAGTAGCGTATCTCTTTATATATTTTAGGTGTCTATTTATTATGCCTATTAATAAAATCACATCCCTATAGGAACTTCTTTTAGTTTTAAGTTTTTTATTATAAAAACGAATTAATTCATTTTGGAAAAAAAAAATTTTTAATTTTTTTTAATATTTTTAAAATTTTCTAGCTTCTGGCAACACTCTACTTAACATATATTTGGATACTTTAAGTTCACTCGACAAGTAGCTTAATTTATGCAATTATATCAAGAGTTAAATAACAATAACAAACAAAATATGTTGGAAAATAAGAGGTTAACATTTTCTCCACTTCTTGATAAATATTTAGTTTATTTTTGTTAAGCAGCAGATTAAAAGAGTTATAGGATTTTTACAAATGACAGCTGCGATAAGTGAAGTGTTGGTGGGTGACATAATAATAAAATTTAAAAATTAAAATTTTATATCACGGGAATATTTATTAATTTAATTTAAGCTTCAAAAATTCGTGCTTAGTATCTAGACCTTATTATTAAAATCACTGATATTGACGTAGCAGCCGTATACATTGGATAATTGGCCATACTCTCTCTTAGCGGAAATTTTTTGATTAACCAACCACATGAAGACAATTTTGCGAGCTTCCAACATTAAATTTGATCAGCTTCCAACATTAAATTCTTACACCCCATAGATCTTATACAAATATAGACCTAAATGAAAGAACAAAGTTTTCCCCGACCGACCGAGGTTCAATTCCTTGAACACTTTCAGTAACAGCGACGATATTCTCTTTCGGTGAGTTGGCAACTACCAATATTCTGTCGCTTAGCATTTCTTAATAAAAGTCTTTCAACCTTGCTCATGAAGAAAAAGCCAGTTTTTACTAAAATAAAATGTATATCTGCAACAGATCACATAACTTCGTGAGATGCATGAATACTTCGTTCCTTTCCCGGCCCGGCCGACTTTAAGTTGTTACTCTTAAACCATCTTCTTTGCAGTTGTCTCCATGCTTCCTGCAAATTCTTTTTATTTTCGTTAACATTCACAAGCTGCTCATTGAAGTTATCTTTATAGCTTAAGGAAAGCCCTATACCAGTAATAGTCTTCTTTCTTTCTATTCCAAGCTATGGATAGTTCAGTATTCACAGCTTTAAATTACTCAGGTTAGTCTTTTTTTAAATAAATTGTGTTGACCTGTTACTTATTCATTTTTGGCGTTATCTGTTCGGAAGTGAACTGCAGAAATGTTTCTTACCCGATTTATCTCGTAAGAGTCCCTATTAAAAGCCCGCAAACGCTCACCATTACAAGAAGATTGATTTGGTTTATTAACCGTTTCGTTAGCAGAGCAATTGTTGAACGACTGCTTTCACCATTGAAAAGAAAATTTTTCAACTACTGAAAATGACTGAGAAGAATAAAAATTCCTTTAATCTACCTGAAGTTCATAACTGTTGTGTTTTTATTATTTAAGATCAGACATACATAATTGCGATTGGATAAATCGTAGTTTCCATTAACTTTTACAAAAATACATATATTTATTTTTAATAAAAAACAAAAATTTAGTGTTTTTTAATGCTTTTAAATTTTGACAACAATAAAACCACCATCATAATCTACTAATAGATGACTAAATAAACCACACTCAAGGGACAACAGAAACAACCATAAACACTTTTAATTTTATTAACTTCTTTTTCGTTTTTCTACTTTTACTAGTAGTTTAAACTAATAAATAAAAATATTCGTAACCTCCTGTCAAAACATTAAAACAACTCCATGACTTATTTGTTGCGAGGTAGAAATTCTTGCTGTTTTAGTTGTGTTTTTGTAAATAAAGACTCAAAGTATTTTTTTTTAGTTCCCATGATAAAATATAAAAAAAAAAACTTTTTTTTGGAAAATAAAGTAACTCCAACAAAAACATAAAAGTATGGGGCGATAGAGAGTTAAAATATATGAAAAAATCATCACGTGAAAAAATTGGCGCTTACCCATATTTTAAAAGTTACGGGCCTCTGAAATTTTTAAAATATCAATATATATATATATATATATATATATATATATATATAAATTAAATATATATTATATAAATTAAAATCGGCTTAGCCGTTCAACCAAGTTTGGCACACTAATAAACAAATAAAAAAACAAAATTACAAACAGATTTATAATATATGTTAGTTAAGATTAACCAGATCTCAATTTATTCTACCTTTTATTACTTTAAGTAAATTTTGTACATTTTTTGGTTCATTATTAAAAAAAAATTTCCAGTTTTAACAAATATAAATATTTTTGTTTGAAAAAAACTAGCAAAAAAATAATAACTGATTTTGGAAGTTTTTGAAATTGGTTATGAAAAATTGGGTGAAAAAAGTATGACAACCCTGATACTTATGAGAACACAATCATATGTGCAATCATATGTGTCTATAGAATTTCACCTTTGCTTTTCATATGTAGTTTCACAATACATGTGTTTGTAGGTCAAAATAAGCATCTTTCATAAGGGTTACATATGTTTAATATCACACATAAATATGTATGTTTGTTATGTCGATATGACATAAGCTCTTGCCAATACTAAAGATGCTATTGTCACATTAAAATAGAACACACTCTTTATGAAAAGTTAACACATGAAAAGTACTCATGCTTCGAGATTAAATTGATAAGTATTTACAAAAATGAAGAAAAACAAGTGTTTTTGGGTTGAACCTTTTCTTCTAATTAAAAAAAAATCTTCTTTTAGCTGGTTACATTTAAATTAAAAATTCCAAGGCTTTTAAAGCCCTTTGGAAAGAATAATTATGCAATTTCCTAAAATAGTTTTTGCGACAGCACTTCAAAACGTAAATCAGTAATTTTTGCCATGTTAACATGTTAGGGGGCTAGTGGGAATTAATTTTTAAAAATATCTTTATTTGGAATTTCGTGTCGAGAGATTTTTCGGGTTCTCGAAACCTTGAAATTTCGGAATTTAGAGGTTTTTTTGTTATTTTCGAATATTTTAATTGTTTCGTGAACAAATTATTTTTTACTTCTGGAAAATTAAACTCAATGAATACTTTATTGTTTGATGTTCTACATATCAGTTAATTTAGAGTCTTTAATTAAAATAAAAACTTTCCAACAATTCTATACCTACCATACATAATCACAGTTATTGTGGAGAATTTTTTTGAATAATAGAATTTTTGTTTTTAAATTTTTAACATGTGATATTGATGTTTACAATGTAGACAACAAGTTAGATAGACGCAATAAATGCTGATGATATTGCGTACCAAAAAATGCTACTTTAAATTCGGTAAAACAATAAAAGTTAAAATAAAAGTGAACTTAAGCCGAAATAATTAATTGACTTGTTATAATATCAAACAGTTCATTTATTTTTTTTAACAAAAGTTAAACTTTATAATAAATTTTCAATTATTGTAGTTGTTGTTGCACATACATACATCCATAATTAGTATACCTTCTGCTATGATTTTAATTTTTATTAACAAAATTATTATTTATTTTTCATTATTAAATCTTGCAAAAAAAATTTATACATTAAGTATATTATAATATATTCGTGAAAGATTGCGTCAGGTTTTTTTATATAGCGTATAACAAAACATGAATGCAAATTAAACAAGAAAATTCAGCAGTCATGTAGTCACCCTTTAATTTTTACACTTTTTATTGCTGACACAGTAAAACAAAAACTTTTTTTAAATTAACTGTCTACAACTGTTTATTAGTTAGGTTATATAACAGTAACTATTGTAACACCCTAAAATTTATAATTTCAAATATTTAGACAAAGTAGTAACCCAGCAAAAAAAATGAAGTAGTTCAAAAATCATGGATATATTCATTGCTCCTCTTGTACTTGTTTTCTATAATTTATTTAATTTAATGTCCCAATTAAGTTACGAGTATAACTTTTGAACACATGTAAAAAAAGAAATTATAAAAAACAAAAATTATTGAAAAAACGTTTCCTAATCATCGTATTTTCACTTCTTATAAGCATTTATTTAAATGCCAAGCTATGTAAACCCATGCTCGCAAAATAACAAACTAATGTTAAAATCATGCGTTTTTTTCCCGAAATTGAACCAGTTCGTTTTACCCATGAACTACCTAATTCTTTTGCATGTCTCTTTTTGCTGGGAGACATTCTGTTTAATTTTCAAGTGTTTGTATATAACAGTTTAACCGATAGGGCCATATAGCTCAACTTACTTCAAATATGGGAACACTCTTTAATATCTAAAGTAAAATTTTCTTTTTGTTATTATAAAGGACCTAGCGATACAGGTTCTTTGTAAACTTCAGCTGTCAGTCTATAGCGGTTCAAAAGTTTGGCCACATACATCAAACAACAATAACTATTGGGAAATCCTTTAATTTATAATTTTGAATGTATATACTTGTTATTATAATGGTCATAGTAATCGACATTCTGTCCAATTTTAAAGCATTTGTCTTTACTAGTTTTAATTTTACGTAACCTATGGGGACACCCTTTAATATTTAGATATATTTTTGTATTACTTTTTGCTATTGGGTATAGTAAGACACATTTTTTTTTCTTATTTTAAAGAAGTGCGCTTTACGTTTTATAATACACTTAAACAACATAAATGTTGTATGGGGGCACCCTTTAATTTTTAAGATTATGAACTGTTTTTAAAACGGGAACAATCTGTAAGCATAATCCATCAAATTTTTAAAATCGGTTAAGAAATGACTGAGTTCTGCAGTCACAAACATTTAAAAGCAACATTCAGTCGAATTGATAATCTCCTTTTTTTGAAGTCGGTTAAAAATGTCACATAAGCAAACTCCTTTCAGTTGGCAACTCTAATATTACGCTTGATTTCACCTCGATTACCACATTTGCTTTCCATAGACTTAGTCGAACAGGTAGTCCTTCTTAAACACCTGGATACTTGCTGCCATATTCTTAAAAATTAAATAAATTTGAAATGTGTTTTATGACAAATTTTTCATACAAATTTGTCCTGAAATACATTCAAAATCTATTTTAATTTTTATGAATATGGCAGTCAATTCGTTACTCTCTAATTCATTATAAATTTAAAATGTTTTCTTTCTTTACTTTTATGATTTAATATACAATAAAAACACTTCGATTGTTTTATTTTTCTGTCACTTGCATAAGAAAATATCGTATATTTTAACTACAAAAAAAGAAAAAAAAAAACAACAATCTAAAATTAAAGTTTAAATGCTTTTGAGATTTCTAAACATCATTATTTAAGTCTTCATAAACTTCATAGTGAATCCACCTGAAGACCTTTTTTAATTCTACTATACGCACAAAAAGTTAGCAAAAGGACAATAAAGGCTGTGCACGAAAACAATTTACTGGTTTACAAAAAAATTTTATTTTAGCACAAGCTTTATCCCAAGCTTCTCTAAAGTAGATTTTATCTTTGTTTTTTATAAGATGATTCTCAATAAAATTTGAAATCTTATTTAAATAAATAAAAACTGCAATATTTTCATACCCTTCATGACCGGTGGAGAGGATTTCTTTTGCCCGAATATAATCTCTGTTTCAAGCTTTTAAAACAAAAGTAAACTTAAGTGATTAATTATTCTTTTAAAACCCGTAAAATTTGACGAATGTTGAATTTTTGATTTCATAAAGTCATTTATTTTTAACATTATAAATGAAATTAAAAACCTTACGATTAAAAACCGAAGACATGACGTTGGAAAAATAACAGAGTAAGGCAATGTATCATATCGGTATGTCATTACATTCTTGTAATGTCCCGAAATCTTCAAACGCTTTCTACATCGAGTGACATTTTTCGACTTTAATTTAAGAAATTAACGTTAATTATAGTCGTTTTTTTGTCCTTGGCGGAGAAAAATTAAAGAATCAAGATACACTTTCTTTCCCTAAATCAAAACAAAGAATTGTTATTTTTTTTAGTAAATCATAAGATTTTCACACACCTGAAAATTTTTGAACTTCAAAGAATAATTAGAAAAATTAGAAAAAAATAAATGTTCCTTGTTGTGTATAGATAAATTATACAAAAAATCTAAATCTTAAATTGGTTGTCCCGCTTAGACTACGCCCGAGCCAGTCGTGGCGGTCATATGACAGAAGTCATATTTAAATTATTATGCCAGAAGATTATCTTTCAAATAAAATAAATTTAATGTCAATTTAAAACTTCGATGTTGATTAACATCTTAGCCTCACAAGAAAAAACTATCGTCCTGCCTTAAACTTCAATATAGCGGACAGTCTCCATTTTGAGTGTTATTTTAAATGGTCTACTTCGCTTTTTTTCACACGGTGCATATAATCCTCTAAGCGTCATACTTCGAACGTCGTTACGAAAAGATGGAACTCACTAGCAATTGTCAGCTGACATCCAATTACATCATTTAATATTTCTTAGCATTGCATTTTTTCATATCGGCGATTATAATCGCCACTGAGATTGTTATCTCAATAACTGAATCTGCTTCTACGCGAATGACAAGTGCTTAACCATCAATGACGGGGGTTAATAAAGCAGCCACGAACATGGAACATTTCGAGAAAGAATTGGATATATGACATGAATAAAAAAAAGTTAATTCGTATGCAGACTCTATACTGTCTGTTACTTTAAAACAATTTCCCTTAAATTATGAGAAAAACTGGATAAACATCTGCACTCACGGATAGTCTTTCTTATTAAAAATTCTACAGACATCCAGTTTAATTTTTTTATTCTGTAGACGTTTAAGTGTTTGTTGATATTTTTTGTTAATGCATTTTGGGTTCATCTTTTAAGTGTTTCATTGTTTAAGACTCCATTGATGCAAGATGATGAAATCGTTAGGTTTTATATTGTAATTTTTGTGGCAAAACATTGTGAAAAACGTGACCTCATATGACACATGCAAAGAATTTGTACTCAGTTTTATTTTTTTTTTTTTTATTCCCTTTTCATCTGTTTCTTTCTGTTTCTTTCTTGCTTATCACTTCTGCCACAACATCACAAAATAACATAATCATTGTGATTCATTATTTCTTAGACTTTATATTTCTTGGAAATACAATCTTTTATTTATAACTTTTACAAATGGTTTTCAAGATAAAAATTTGAAATTGAATTTAAGTGCAATAAGAAAATAAATTATTGAAATAATATAATTTTTTTAAAATGGCACAAAATTAATGATCGTCTCAAGTCGACCATACTTTTTTGCGAAACAAATTAAATCATGAACTGTGTAGTAATATTTTTAAGTCTCACATTTTTAATTTTAATTGATTGTTGCTGATTTCCTATATAATCTTTATAATGTCCACCTTTGCGGCTTTACACAAACGTTTGGTGAACCGATTTAAAGTAAGTGACATTTGTTCTGTCAGCAAATGAAATAGTGTTGTCATACGCGTCTATTTGTTGGGTACATTGGAAGAGCTTGCTATCCTTAAGCTATTATGGGAGATACGATGGTAAAGGTGCCTGCTTATTTGGTAAACAATAATAAAATATTGAGTTCAAATCTCAACGAGACTTAGAAGAATTAAATTTTTATAATATTAACTCGGTGTGTGAGTGATTTAACACACATTTGAAGTAAAAATTTTTCTTATTGAGAAGAAAAATTAAGGTGTTGGGTGTCGGCGGGAGTAGTGGAGATGAATTATTAAATCCTTTCTTATTGTCAAATAAAAAATTAGGATATAATTCTTGCTGGAACATTCGATGAGAAAGTAATAAGGCAACAACATTGTGTAGCAGTTGAATCTGATTTAGTTAATGTGGCTGTTTGGTAAACTTTAGGTCCTGAGTTCAAATCCCAACGCAGGCTTGAATATGAAGGAAAAACTGTTGTTTATTGGCGGCTGTGGCTGAGCTATTTGAGATGAATGTTTAATATAATAAGAAAACATATTTTCCGAGAAAAAAATGATCGTGAGTACAAATCACCACAAAACAAAAAGAAAACCTTTGTAATGAGAAAAATTCATAGAAAGTTGAAGCGTAGAAATTTGGACTGCTACTTGATAAAACGGTTATACTTTACGATTTCTTTCAAAGGAAAATAGAGATATTCCCTTGATGGAAAACTAGATTTCTGAAAGGTCCACAAAGATGACAATAGAAATTGCTTACCTTGCAAATGAACAAATCGATAACTCATTGGGAGTCTACAACGAGTGTCGCAGTTGAATTTAGCCAATTTGATTGCAGGAAATGAGTGATTCATAGAGACACAAATAAATCATTTACTTTACAAAATAATTTCAGTATTGGCTTATTGATCTGTTAAGGGCCTGTAGAGAGATGAAAGCATATTAATATTAGAAATATATATTCTTCTTCTACATATCAGTTACGAACAAACTTCTCAGTGAAAGTAGGATGGAGGGTAAGAAATTGTACAATGGTTTGAGTTTAAACGTCAGTTAAAAATAATAACTGCAAATGCCAATTAATAAATTATACACAATTTGCCGTGCGAGCTTAATTACAATTCCAATAAGTAAGTAATTATTGTTTTTTTAAACTGCAATAAATTACTTTCGATACTGATTAAACAAATATATTAATTAGACATAAGCACAACTATTTGAATATAACCGAAATAGATTTTTGTATAGAATGTTTTGAGGAATCGCAGTTGTTGTCACTTTCATACTAAATTTTAAAGGATTTTTTCTATAACATTTATGGTCTGTTTTTTACTTCATATTTAAATACACATTTAGTTAATTTGCATTTAAATTGCATTTAATTGCATTCAAGTTGCATTAAATTAAATAATAAATAATAATGCTATAAACAACAGACATTTCAAAGAAGAGGGGGCATTGCGAGTGGGATGAAAGATGACTTCAAGAAAGTTAAGTACACGAGAAACCGCTCGATAGACTCGGATTTGCGGAATTGAGTAATTGTGTTTTCGGGAAGCGAGGGATTAATAATGGTTCACATATGTAAAAGAGGTACTTACATAAATGTATGTAGCTGTGGATCGGGGATTGGAAGAGAGGGGTACTTGCCGCTGTTGCTTAGTGAGGTTATTTTATTCATGAACCCTGTCTCCAATGTGGATTGTTACAAAATAATTAAGGGTTAACTAATCTGATTATGATGCGGCCACTGCCGGACGTGTGGCTTCGCTGAGATTTCCAGAATAATTGAATTCAATATAAAAAATAAGAAAACCGCAAAACAATAAGAATATGTATAGTATGATGACCCACACATAGGCCATATTTTTTCTAAGCTACACAGCCGCCAAAAATACAGCCAACTTAAATCACGTCGAAATATGGTCGACTAAAATTAAAAATTTTTTGTTTTAATTTAATTTTTTTGAATCGTTTTGTATAATTAAACTTCATGATCTTTCTGCTGAAATTATCGAATTACTTCTTTAGCAAAAGTTTGTTGATTTGTTGGGAGCTTTGATTTTTTGTCATTAGGGCGGTACATTAGGGTGATAAGAACAGATCTTTGGTGAATAAATTCTAAAAATGAATACTTGGCAACGCTTACATCAAAATATTGGGCTTTGCAAAACAAAAAACATTGATGATTGCCAAAGATATAGCAAAAAATGTAAAAAGGCGACCACTACGTTCGGCATAAAAAATGTATTTTTTGAAATTGCCTAACGAAAATACTTCATATTAGGGGGTGTACGGCACACTTTTTTTGTTTTCTTATAAGGTAATACGGTCTAATGTATACACTTATAACGGTCCAAGAACCTATGGACATGTATGCGTGCACATAGTAATAAAATATTTAAAAACCAGGGCCGGCAATGCCTTACAATCGAATCCTGTTACAATTTATTTTACTACTTCTTTCTTTATTTCGCTTAAACAGTGCCAGCTAGAAATGTGTGAGGGAAACTTAGCCATACACAATTATCTACTAACTCATTTGAAATAGTTTTATACTGAAACAGCGTTGCCGTTGTGCGGCTTTTCGTATTAAATTTAAATGATTTTTTTTTTTTTTTTTTGTTAATTAAATCTAAGTTTTTACTTGTGTTTATTCAAATTCGATTAGCAAAGTTCGAAATGTAGCTTATAAGAAGTTTTGTAATTAAATCTGTTTCAGTATTTTCTTTATATTTTTTGTAAGAAAAGTGGCTGGTAACGCTGTTTGCTACAGACATCATACGTATACAAATGTTTACATTAAGATTTTCATTTTCCTTTAAGAATGTGATAGAAACTGTTTTACGAAGTGATGGATATTTCCATCATCAGTGGCTGTCGTTTGATGGATAAAATGATGGTCACTGTTCTTGTAGGAGTCATTCTTATTTAACTATGATAAAAATATCGCAGCATTACGAAATATTTAAAAATAACTATTAATAGTTAATGAGAAACAGATGCTAACAAACACAATGAAATTAAAAATTTGTTAAAAATATTTAAAATATAATAAAAAATGTCTGCAACAATCATGTACTCTCACCACCTTAACTAATTTTATTTAATTAGTTACCTTTTTAATAACTAAAAACTATTTTAATTAATACACGTATGTTCTATCAATGGCTAAAATGTTTATTTACTACTTTACTACTATTTTATTTTGTAAAACAACAACAAAAATAAATAAAAAGTGCCATAACCATATGGTAAAACTGTATTATTTAAATGGACTTTATATACACAAGATAGGTCATTTAAGTTTAAGTGTGCGTTGAAAAACTTAATTGTGTTTCTAAATAGAACTTAAGTATAAATGGCATTTAAAAAACTGGTCTTTAACCTTGCTAGCAATAAAAATGCTTACAAGATTCCCTAAAAATATGAAATACTTCGAACTCTTTAAAAGTTAATAGTTTAAAAAAACTAAAAACAAGAATACGATTATACGATTATACGATTTTTGGATGAAATTTCACCCATTTTGAATTATGAAGTTATATATCTTTTACAAATTTTTTCTGATTCTAATGAAACTTTTGTAATTTTATTAGTTGAAATACTGCATTAAAAAACATTTTTTTACATAATTCGGCATTGTTTAAATATTTGAACAATTACATAAAATTCCCTTGAGTGAAATTTCACCCATTAAGAAAACTGCTGATGAAGAACCTAAGAAAACTGAGGCAAAGATTTTTAGAGCGAAATATAACGTGTGACTATTTTTTAACGTCATACAATCTTGTGCTTAACTGCTAGAAAGAAATAATACTATTGTGGGTACCGTTAGGTATAATAAATCATTTTTGCCGATATCAACCAAACAGGAGCTTCGTAAGCATTCAGTTTTCTCCAGCGAGTTCTTGTTCAACGATAAAATTTCATGATGCAATACATTTAAAAAAAGAAGTACAAAATTGTCAATGTGCTTAGTATTTTCATCATGACAAAACGGTCTTTCATGGAAGAAATCAGTTGCCTGAAATTATATTATTTTATAATAAAACTAAAGCACATGTATACGCTTTAGATTAACTGATGAGTACTTATTTGGTAAAAAGAAAAAACTTATCATTGCCCCATGCATTGCTTTATAATATTATTGATATATTAGGAGTTAATGCTTGCGCCTTATGGCAAGAAATGAACAACAGGAAGATAAGAAAACTGTGCAAAAAAAAGTTATTTCTCCATAAACTAAGATCAGCATTAGTAAATCTAGAAATTCAACAGCGATCTTGTTTACCAAGTTCAGATTCTGCAATAAATTTGCTATACAATCATATGTCAGTCAAGCAAACAGCCTTCTACGTTATCATTGGGCTCTCGATGCTTAGTTTGCCCAAAAAATTATAGAAAAGTTTATTCGACTTGTGCATCTTGCAAAAAAAATCTATTTGCGGACAGCATAAGTTGCATATTTTGTATGTGAAAATCACAATAAAAAGAGTTTTTGATATTTTCATTATTAATAAAAGCAAGTTATGCTAAGAGCATTTATTCGATTGAATTTATTGGATGACTTAAGTTGTTATTGTTTTTCCATTAATTTTTTGTTGAACTCTGCTGGATAAAAGTACCTGAAATAAAACATATATATTGTATTTTTATTAGAAAATCAACATGGGTAAATTTTTACCCGAAGAACTCCAACACAACTTTTTTTGAAGTACGTATGAGGGTTAACATCTAAGGAGTCAAAACTTGTGTTAAGCATTTACGAGAGCTAGTGATTGGCAAAAGTACACAAAAAATTTTAACCCAAAAGACATTTTCAAGTTTTGGGCAATAGTTTAAGAATACGTGCATAATGTTGGAAGTTATTTTTTTTCGTGGAATCGTTGCTTCTGTGCCAAAGCTGTTAGTTATACCAATAACTAATGGATTTGTAGAAAAAATATTTTTATGCATGAATAATATAAAAACCAAACTAAGGAACAGGCTACAGTACGAAATGTTGAAATTGCTGGTTGTTGTTGGTGTGGGCAGTAATCGATATGGAATTCTTTCTTGTCTATCCGTCTGCCTGTTTGTGTTCGCATCACGTAAAATCTGCTTCATGGATTTAAATATAATTTTATGAGAAAGTCCCTTAAAACCTTGGTTCAAATATAGGAAACTTTTATTTGGTAAAATAAGAGATTTCGTAGAAGAAATAGAGATACAATTCTGAAACCATTCAATTTTACCGGTATAATGGAACTAAGGCAGTTGTTATCAATTTTAATTTTTATAGATGGAAAATTTTTAACACTGTTGCAGAACTCTCCAAAAATAATTTGAAAAAAACAAATTGTTCTAAATTAAAATTTTAAGAAAATTAAAACTGACACATCGGCGAAGTCGTGGGCACCGCTTGTCATTCATAGGATAAAAATCCCATTTAAATATTTATAAAATCTGCTGTTATAAATTTAAATTTACCGGAGCAATGATAAAATGTTTTAAATCAGAAAATATGTTTTGGTTACAACTTTTTCGCAAAAACCAAAATATTACAAAGCTAAAATTCACTTAATTTAAGTTTGGCTTAGATTCTGACTTTGAAAAAATAGTAAAAATAGTAGCAAAAATCTAGAAAAAGTGTAGGACAAAAATAAAAACTTTTAATTTTAAAAGATGAATATTACCTAAACTGTAAAACTATGCGCATGTTTGTGTGTTTGCTCAGCAATCACCAAGATTTAAAATGTTGAAATTAAATCCAAAAAAGCATTGGGAAAAAGTTTTAATTTTACATACTTACGAAATGTGCTACCTTAAAGCAACGCAGCGCCGTCTCTCTAAGCACTATAGCGTTCACAATGTTAAATCTCTAGGAACCACACATTTGTTTCCATTTTTTTTTTAACAAATCGCCTACTGTGCATTGTTAGAACCTTGTGTTCTACGTTACAAAAATTCTTCAAACTTACAACAAAGAAGTTGGGCAAAAAAAAAATTTTCAATAAAAAATTTAGCAAAACGTTCTACATTTTGTTTAACTTCAAGAAGAATTTTTAGTATTTTAACATGAGTTAGGAAAATAAAAAAATGTTTATTATTTATTTCTAAAAATACATACACATTTGCCTTGGTGATTGTTTAAAAAGTCTAAGTATTCGGGTCAAAATAATAACATTTAAAATGGAATTGAATTAGCAAATATCTGAAAGTTTGAACAAACTTTTCAGCTAAAATGATAACTCGTGCTTGCGACAAATCGTAAAACATAAAACATACATACATATGTACGTGTTTAAATTGTTATTTATTGTTTTTTCTAATCTGTATGCCTTTCAACAGATTCCCTGCCACAATAAAAGTCAATGTCATAGAAAAATAACAACAACAAAACATTACACAAATAAGTTTTCCTCTCATTGAAGTTCAACACATACAACAAGTTTTAATAAAAACAATAACAACAAACAAAAATACACATAACAAACAAATTGGAATATTTATAAACACATTTTCATTTAAAATCGTAATACATGTGCGTTTATATATGTGTGTATGTATATACCCGCTTGTTCGAGGTTCTAGTGCCGAACTAGTTATTTCTCTAGACACCCGCTTGTTCGAGGTTCTAGTGCCGAACTAGTTATTTCTCTAGACATTAATACCCAGCACTAGTTACCGTTCAATCTACTTCCCACGTATTTGACTGGTGAATTTAACATGAAGTTGTCATATGAGGGGTACAATTGTCTACCTTCTGCATTACCTTTCTCAGGTTATTTCACTAGTCAAAGCGACCATATGAATTCAGTGGTACTTTTTAGTCAACTAAATAACTATTGAAATTGGGCTGGTAATTTATTCGACGTTAAATAGTCCACTAGGTTACTAGAATCAATTCACTACCACTTTTTATAGAGATAAATAGTTTGTGTAATACCTAGATATGAATAGTTTATGAACTAAAAGAAATGAACATGTTTTATCGTATAATTAATTATATCATTCATATAGATTATTTATTATTTATTTCATATTTAGGTACATAGTATATATTTATATTAAGAAAAGTAAATAATTTTAAGTTCATTAACAGTAATTAAAAACCAAAACAAAAGTGAAATTTTTTCAAAAGTTGAAAACTTCGAAAAGAAGTTAATGGCTCGAATCAGTGTTTGCCGTTATCGTAACGCTTTTATTTTTAAATTGGCGTTTTTTCTGCCTCTGCATTGCTTTCCTTATTTGTTCCTCAGCGGGTCCCTTGTAATCTGTCAGTGATGAAACAGCTTCTAAAACGTTAAGTTTGAATATATGTACATATAAGAAATGAATTATGTGCAAAAATTATTTAAACCATTACCTAGCAGAGCATTATAAAAATTACCAAGGCCTTTTAAGCTTTTCTTTCCATGTACACCATCGACATTAAAGCCCATAGTTACATGGTCATCAATGATGTACTTAAAGTTTTTTAATACACCTCCAGTGCCCAGCAGAGAAGCCATTGCTTTAACCTTTGTAAAAATAGAATAAATCATGTATCCGTATTAAACCGTGTCGATTTGTATGGAGGCGAAAAATCTCTCAACATGCAAGGAAAAGCGTATTCTAGAGATCAAAATTAGAAACTTTGCCAAAGGATTCACACTTTTAAAACGAATTCTGATGTCCTGGAATTTGAACCGGTAGGTAGGGTTCCCCATACAAACATTTAAAAATCTAAAAAAATTCCGGGACATCACAATTCATTTTAGAGGTGTAGTTCCTTCGGCAAAGTTTTTTATTTTGATCCTTAGAATACGATTTTCTTTGTACGTTGAGCGATTTTTAAATCGACGCGGCCTAATATGTATGTATGTATATCGAAATAAAGTAACTGTTACACAATAATACTTACGTATTGACTTTTATTGGCTGCACTAATTTCTGAATTTAGTTGAATTAATTTTTGTTCCGTTATTACTGGAAATTTTTTCTGAACTGGTAGCTCCTCATAGTGCTGCCGCAAAAGTTTGCCTAGAACTACTTTGTTTTCTGCCTGTGACTCAATTATAATTTTAAGTTGACCTTTTGAAGAGTAAAATGTTTAAAAACAAATATAAATGTCCAACAATTTAGCAGTATCATCAAAATTGTTTTCTACCTTGAATGACATTTAGCTGCTGTTGCAAATTGCCTGCGGTTTCTTTAATCTCTGCTATAGATTTTATAACATTATGGAAATTTACAGGATCTTGATCTAAAAATATGTTAATTTTATTAGTATTGTTAACGCTACGTTTACATTAGACAATGCTGCCATGACAATAAAAAAATACGCATTACTTGTCAAAAATGCTGACAATTGCTACTGTAGTGTATGCGTCTAGACAATAATTATGACAATTCATTATGAGTACGTTCTCGTAAAATTTCAAATAGCTTTCGCGTTTGTTCCTGCTATTTTTCCATTCTATTGTTATATGCAAATAAAATTTTACTAACTATAATAATAATTTAATTAAAATTTCATTTAGTTAAAGCAATTATAAAAAAATAATTGTCGGCATATTGTTTTAATATACTTATGAAAATACTTACTCTCTGAGTTTGTTGTAAGTGCAACTCTTCTTATTTTTTTAACCGGGCTGTTGGGATCCGACATATTGTATGTTTTTGAACAGTTTAACTTTATTTTATATATTTTATACCTTAAGGTAATTATAATGGCAAAATAAATTAATGACACCCATGCAAAACAGGCAGCAGTAGTAATTGATTATTATATGGAAAACCTACAGCTTTACACTCGATATCGGCTAATGGAAAGTTTTCAACTTCATCTACTGGTTCTATATTAACACAAAAAATGCCTAGAGAAATTGAGTCGCATGGTTCTTTGAAGAAGCTTTTAATATTTGTTAGCCTTTGTCCTAGTAGTATACCGCCACTTTTATTTGAAAACCCAAGGATTTTAACGGGTGTCGCATTCTTGACATAACATATATTGTTTGGCTTTTCTTTGGTTAAAATGCTACTACGAAATCTGTATCTTTTTTGTAGTGGGTCTAGTCCGTCCGTTTCCTCCGGCACTGAGAACTTTTCCTCAACAACTTTTCTATATATTTGTTCAAGAATTTTTGATGGTCTTTTGACACTTTTTTTCAATCTTTGTAAGTAGTTCTCAAAGGAATAACATGAATTTTGCGTTGGGCAACCAATTATTTTAATTGTTTCCTTAAGATGAAGTAAACAATGTACGTTGTACGATATACTATTAGATCCAAAAATAATTTCAAAGTTTTCAACAAAAGTATTGAGAAGAATTTGAGCTATATGTAAGTTTGAGCTGCATTGTTTTGGACAGCACAACATTCTGTATGCGCAATGCAATAGCAAAAATTCATAATAGAGATCTTCGCCGAAATCATCCTTTAGGGCAATCAATCCTGTGTATAGAAGGAATTGCCTAAATTCTGTGGCTTTCCAATGAGAAATTTCATCTAAAGGACGGGGCTTACGCCCAAAATCTTGTGTTACATAGCTCGACATTCCTTTTAGCTTAGCGGATATACTATCTAATTTTTCTTTGGATACCATATGATTTTTTATTACTCTTAACAAAAATTTACGCATCACCCCCAAATTAATCAAATGCATACAGTCCAAAGGCACCTGAGTAACAATTAATATATTGAGTTTCTCTAATGCTATTTTTCTTGTTAAATATGGGTAAGAGTGGTGATTTGGAAATTTGCGGAATTTAAAATCTTCATCAGTTATTAGAGTTCCCGAAGTTACACTATAAGTTAGAATTCCATTAATTTTTTTTCCAACTTGAAGGCACTTTGAACATCCGTAGCGAGAAGTATGACCGGGTGTTCCTGTAATAAATGCTCTAGCCGGAGCATCACAAAGAACTGCTCTTATTTCAATTGTGTATAATTCACCATCGATTTCTAACCCATTTTCTATGTAGAACGATACTTCTTCTACTACTTTGTCGAGAAACTCATCACAATTGGATGGCTTGCTTTTGCCTACAAAAACTCCTATTGGAAAGACAGGTTGACTGCTAACATTTATTGCCCTGAGAAGGATTGGCCAAAGCTGCGTTTTTGAACTATTAAAAAGAGGTAAGCCGTCAATATTAATATCAAGAATAATATGCTTAGGCAGCTGAATTATGGCTGACATTTTATTTAACTGAGCCAGCATACCAATATGCATGTATGACCCACCACAAATGTTTTCTACAACAGGTTTTTTTTGGCAATCAAATTTATAAAAAGGTCGAACAACTACATTTTCACTTCTTAGAATTTCAATTAATTCTTTTGAGCAATTCCGCGACACCCTATGCTTGATACTCCATTCTTTGAGTTTTTCACTGAGATTAGACTGCCGGACTTTTTTCAAGTTGTCACTGCCACCGACTTCTTTACTAACTTCTGCCCTTTCAAAATCATTACAAATACTTTCTGTAGGAATAAATTCTCCCAAAAACTGTTTTTCCACTTCATTAAATTTCTCTAAATACAATTCTTTTTCCTTTTTAATTAACCTTTTTAAATTTCTTTTGCTCATTATTATTACCTTATTTATAAAACACTTGAATACACTTTAATAACTATTAGAGGTCCACAATTATTCAATTTAAATAATGTTTATTGAAAGAAAACTTACAATGGAATGAATAAAAACAAATTTAAAAACGTATTTTACAAACATGAAATTCATGGGTAATATAATTAAATAAATTATAAATAAATTCTATTATCTGTTCATCCATTTAACTGTCTACTGGTAATGCATAGGTTGGACAATTATCGCACTTATGCATTGCTATTAGAATAGTGAAATACCTAGTGTTGTTTTCGCTGGTTATATAACTATGTATCAAACGACAATTGATATTTGTCGAACAAGCGGGTACTTCAACAAATGCATGTGTATTAATATTTGTACTGTGTAATTGTGAATACAAACAAAACTAGAAAAAAAAACTTGTAGAGTAGAAGGAAAAAGGTTTAATAATGGGAAAAGGAAACTCATATTCACGAACCGTTGCAACGCTGTCATAAAACTATTCAAATCTGTGCATGGAAATGTGTCTGCATTTGTGTTGTGTTATTCTTTACAGATACACTGACATTCACACATGCATTCCAGAAGAAAAATTTTATAATTATAAACAATAATATCAACAATGTAAAACTAACACTAACAATAAGGAGATTTTAATTATTGTACTGTGTGCTCTCACGAGAAGTAGATTAAAATAAATTACAATTTGATAACTTTTTTTTCCGTATTAAAATCGTTTGTGAATTGGAAACTTTTTAATTTCGTATTAATTGTCAACGAATTTAAGTGAATAAAAAATTAGAAAAGATCTGTGTAAAGTTCCAGATAAATTTAAATTATTTTTGTTTTTTTTCAAACAAATACATTTAAAAAAATTGGGATCATTTTAAAAGTTTTGTAAAAATATAGAGAGCGCAGAGGTCTAGTTGCCGCTATTGGGATATTTAGTCATTTTTTAGATATTTTTCTTTGGGATTACGGTATTTGATATCGTTCAAAAAAGAACAGAAATTGATGTGAAAGATTTCGGTAGCGATCATGGTCGTGAAAATATTAAATTTTCGAGCCTGACTTATGTAACTTTTCACTAAACTTACTAGAACTTCCATCGATGGGTTCCTGCATTCCTCATAGATATTCTCTTGAGGAGTTAGAGTCTGAGGTCTGTTGCAGAAATACTACAAAAAGAAGCGATTAAATCTGGCGATCTTGCTAATTTGTGAAATCAACAAAACGACAGATTAGACAACCTAAAAATGCAGCCTTCAAAATTTCAATAGATATTCTCTTGAGAAGCTCGAGTCTGAGGTCTGTTGGCAGATACTCGTAACTTCGAGAAACACTACAAAAAGAAGTCTAGAGCAATTAAATCGGGCGACCTTGCAACCCAGTAAAACCACAAAAACGATAGATTAGACAACCTGAAAATTCAGCCCTTAATATTTCGGTTGTGGGTCATGCAGTATGCGCCGTTGCTCCATCCTTTTTGAACCTTATATTTTCAGTTCCAATTCGTCTCATTGAGAAAGCAGATATTCTTTAAGCATGGCGCTGTAGATCGCACCGCTTACTAGTCGTTTGACCCGAAATGTTTTCAAAGAACAAGATGGGCTGAGCGTAGGTTAGATGCGCTTGGCGGTTCGTGGCAAGCAGCTTATGTACTGACTGCATACTGTACATCTTCCAGTCGTTCATCAAATTTTTTTGTTAAGACGCCCAATTGCTTGTTACGTTTTTATTTCGATATTCGGGTATATGCGATATCGACAGCTAAGATTCTTATTAATCTAGAAGACTATCGAAGTAAACCGCTTTCCAAAAGGGTTCCTTATCGTCTTCCTTACTTCTTCAATTATTAAAGGTAACCGATTCCGCTAATTTACGGCAACCCTACCCTCATTGAGTCACGTCTAGCCTTAACTCTTGACCGTAGTGATTTTTGACTGCAGTATGTGATACATTTTGTAAGTTTCTGCTTGTATTCCTTGGTCTTATACCAGCCAGTGCCGTGTCAGCCTCTTCCAGACACAGCCTGCAAGTATCATATACTTCGAATTATATCTTGACCAAATGATACTTGAATTTTCATGACCTATCTCTAACGCAGCTAAGGAACTTCTTTTTTATTCAAACTCCTTAGCGGCCTTTCCGCCAAGGGGCTCTTTCAGTACCATTCTACCCTGTCTACATGTTGTAGCTTCCCTCCTTCTTTTAAGGCTAAGTAAGTTCAACCACCGCAGTAGCTTTGCTTGCATTAGGCCATTTACTACCAATACTGTATCAAATCTCCTGAAGTCATGCTAAGAAAAAGGAAAACAATTCTTGTGTAGCAGATGAGTGGATAAGGCAGTCGAGCGTATATTAAAGCAGGGAAATTGGAAAAACGGAAGCAATTAATGTGCATCAGCAGTATTTTGGTGAAATCGCCTATACAGTGGAACAGGGGTTGGAAAGGTAAAGGCAACTGTAAAGTGAGGCAAGAAGAACTTCACGGAGCATTGGTTAGTGAGGAAAGCATAAGTGTGTGCCTGCCGTGGCTGAGCATTCTGAAGGGACTGTGATAAAATAGAAAGGATATCGTCAGTTCTAGCTTAGACGGAGCCATAGCGTATTGTAGTGTGGATGCTTATGCAAAGAAAAGGTGCACATTTGTTTAACAAGACCTCAAATAGTGCGAGTCTCTCTGGAACATTAAGATTAGATAAAGTCTTATAAAGTATAAGCAGTCTGAAGTTATCGTGTCATGTGTGTTCACTTGATGTAAGAATTCTTCATCTTAGTTAACAAAAGATCACAAAAAACTAATGTATAAAAGTAAAAAATGGCTAGTAGACGGCCAAACCTTGAATGTGAGGACGGCTTAATGAGAGAGAGTATAGATATTGAATAAAGGTTTTGACTTTTAGATGTTTGTCGTATTCGTATTAGATTAATTTGGTGTTGTTACAATAAATTTAATTTCGTTCGAAACCTGCATTAAAAGAATTAAAATCGAAATTCAAGAACAACCCGCTGCTTTCTTAAAAAAATCATTTTTTCAGACGAAGCTAATTTTCATTTGTCAGGATACGAGTATGTTAACAAGCAAAATTGCAGCATTTCGGCTTCTGAAAATCATAAGGCAGAAACTGAAAAGCTGTTGCGTTCTCAACGTGCCATTGTATGGTGTGCAATGTGGTCCGAAGACGTGATTGGGATGTTTTTTTTTCGAAGATGAAGCTAGAAATGCGGTAACGTTTTCAAAGTTATTAATAACTTTGATAAAAAAAATCAACGTCTGGCAGTGTATTCGTGGTGGACACCGTTTTTCTTTCATAACTGCGGAACTTTCCTCTTCGCAACACAATAAAAATTTGAATCGTCTTCATCAAAATTTTTTATATTTTGTTTTAAAACACAAAGTTATTGTTGAAAGTCCCGATATTAATACCTAGCAAAAAAATCCCTTTATAAGTAAAAAAACAACATTAACTAACTTACATAAAGAGGAGCAACCACGGTGTCTGTGTTGAGAGAGGTGTATGCTTGCTGCAGAACAGAATTCGCAAGGTGCAAGAGTTCGTCGATCCCACCATCGGACATGCGCTCAACGAAAAAATAATAATTGCAGAAGAAGGCAAATAAATGGGTAACAGCAGCTCTAATCTTCCGGAGTCTAAGTTTAATAGCCAGGGAAGATAAGTTGGTAAAGGCACGTCTATTTGATATTAAATTATTAGACAGGGATCAAGGGGCCTTAAGAAAAGAAGTAAAAGCTCCGGCTGTTAGCGTGGGAAATAATAGCATAATAACGATGTGTTTAAAATGAGAAAAATGAGAGACTAGATTCAACGTAAACGAGAAAAAGAAGGTTATGAGTTGAATTTTCTGCCGGAGCAACAGCGTTAGTGGTCTGGATTGCCTAGTTTTCTAAAATAAAGCATCGAGAAGTTACTGTCGCGTCAGAGTAACACAGTGGTAGTTGCATTGATGGCTGCGTTTTAGATAGCGCATGTTTACTCAGCAAGAAACCAGATCATAGTCCTACAGAGTAAGAAATAAAGTATTTATAATGCTCCATGTTTGAATCAAGCTATAATTCTGTTATAGTATTTCCAATCAAAGAAACCGTAGCTTATTCAAAAAAAATGCACTTTTTGGAAAACAGCCTTTCATTCAAAGAATGCCATTAATGTTCTTATTATTAAGACCTATTGTGAATAACTTTCCCTTAAAACATTTTCCCTTTCCTTAATACATGATCCACACTTGAAATGAAGTCTGGAATATTTGTCTCACCAAATTTGTATTCAATCCCAAAAATAATTTTTAAATTAATGACAAGAGTGTTTTTATGACAGACCTCATCAAAACAATTAACTGAAATCAGCTGTCAATTTAAAACACACAATTACAAACCAAGGACATTGAAAATTGTAATTGAGATAATAAATTAAATTTATTGTAATCAAAGATACAAAAATAATTTTAAAAATTAACTGCAATTCAACAGAAGAGAATTTGATTAGTTTACTACGAGTATACGACTGCCAGTTAATTATGAAATTTCCTGAGATTATTATGAGGATGTGTTACCCTTGTTTGCGATAAAGATTAATTGTAACAAATCAGCTCTGTTGTTTTGTCGAAATTCTCTTATACATATTCTTCCAAGGTTTGTCTTAGTTATAATGTTAAAGTAAAAAAAAAATATCTCATTGTCATGATCATATGTTTCCCTTAAAATTCTTCACGGTTCCCCTTTATTTGCTTTATTTTGTCGGAAAACTCATACATCATGTTTACTTTAATCTATTTTATTTAGAATATTAAAACTATTAATAATTTGTTTTAATTCAAGTATAGAGTGGCTTGCAGAGTTCATAGATTTTACAGCAAAAAGAAAATCTTTTTCTTATAAAAATAATGTTCTTAATTCGTTGCTTAAAATGTTATTTACATATTTGTTTTAATTTAACAATTTTGCAAAAACTTATTCTTTATATTTCAAGGAGCGAAGGAAAAATTCCATGAAAAGTTCATTTCATGAAAATACTATAGAAACATAATTTTTTACTATTTATTTATAACACGAGTGATTATTTTTCATGAAAAAAGTGTGTTTCAAGCGCAATTCTTAAGTTCATAAATACTGTGTTGTTAAATTATAAATGTCTCAACTATGGTTTTTATTGAAAGGAAAGAAACATATTCCCCGAAACATTTCAAAAAAAATTAAATTACGTTCAAACCTAAAAATTCGAAAAAATTTTTAAAATCGCAATTTAAATTAATTGTTTTATTGAAAAAAAATTCCCGTATATTCATTTGTAATAAAAGTAAATTAGTTTGACTAATGACTTTAAATGGTAACATTCAAAAAATCAAAATTAAAAAATAGCAATTTAAAAAATTTAACGATTTCTTTATATTCAAAGAACCTACAGATCTATAAGTAAAAAATAACTTATTAAAAAAAAAACTACTCAAAAACAAAAACAAAACATATTGAAAAATTGGCTTTTTAGCATTTTCAACTTTCTATTGAAACTTTTTATTAAAGATGAAGTCAGATTAGTCAAATATTTCACCAAAAAAAGCATAGCCACCATTTTTACAAATGTTTATTCAATCTTTTCTGACACGTATCATTACGAAGTATTTGAAAAGAACAAAAATGTTTTTCTATAAATTTGTGGTTACGCCATTTTGGTCAAATATTTGACTTATCTGACCATACCATAAATCAGATACATAATTAAATTTTCGTATAAGTTATGTTGAAAAAAAATCATTTATGCTCGTTATTTATTTCCTCTAAAATAATAAGAAAATGCAAAAAAAAAAAATTATTATTATCTGTTGAAAAAAAAATTAAAACTATTTTGTTTTCTCTTAGAAGTCGTACGGTATTTTCCTTAGGCTTTCAAAAATTATTCAAATGAAAAATTACAACTTTTTATTTAAATGAATATTCAAGTATCTATATATTATAAAAACACATGTAAGAAAGACTATCCTAATAAAAATACACAAAACACACTCTTCCTCTACTAAAGCAAATAAATTTGTATTTAAATGATTTTCCTTTGACCTGTTTACAACAAAATACAACAATATTTTGTTGCTTTGAGTTCTCTGTTATTAATTTTCTATTTTATATCCGGTTTTACTTTTGTATTCAACCTTTTGTGTTGAATTTCTGCAAATTGACAAAAACATTAATTATTTCGTCCAGGCAGTCACACATATTCATACATTTTTACTCACATACATACCTTTTCCAATAATTTATGCTCCCATTGATTTATTACAAACACTTAACTAGATTTGCTAAACATGCTGCATGTATTAGAAAACACCTCACGTTTCATTATTTTGATTTGAAACAAACAATCAGAATTTTTATTTGTCTATTTTCTTATTCCATTTTTATTTAATGATTAGTTTTCGACTAGATATTTTATAAAATTCTTGCTTCTCATCATGTTTTTTCTTTAATCCATTTTAATTTATAGGGTCTCGTATGAGAAGTTTAAAAACGTTTGTCTTTTACAGCCTTTAATCTCAGAACCCGTAAAAATTTGACTTGAAATTTTCACAAAAAATGCGCAAGTTTCTACAGCCGCTACAAGATCAAATACTAAAATTAAAGGGTGTTCCGAAAGCGATGTAACATTTAGAGAAATAATGTTAATTTTTAAACTACGAATTTGCACAGCGTCGTTAAAACTCTGTGCGCTAAAGAAACAAACACAAAAAACAAAGCTTTAAAATATATGGCTCCCGAATAGTGACGTGATGCTCACGTACGTGGCTTTCCTTTTAACCACCAAAGGCAGACATTTAAAGATTAATTATTTTTAAGAGCAAGTAATGGGTGATTCAATTAGAGATACTTTTTTCAATAGAATTTTTTTGACAGATCACGTGCGAGTCGTGTCATTCTGTTATTTTTGTTTAGTATTGTTTGTCCTTTTATAATGGAGTGACTTACGCCTGAACAACATTTACAAATCGTCCAACTTTATTACGAAAATTCACGTTCTGTGAGGTATGTGTTTCGTGCATTTAGCTCAAATTATGGTCAATATAATCGGCCTACTGAGCGTACTTTTCGCAACACCATCACCCATTTTGAGACGCAGCATTCATTATTGGATAATATTCGACCAAATAGACCACGTCCAGCGCGCTGTGAGAAAATATAGCGGTCGTAGCTGAGAGTGTACACAAGACTGTGAAGAGTCGATTTGTCGCCGTTCGCAGCAAATCAGACTGACGTACGACTTGGCGCATTTTACGTCAAGATCTTAAATTGAAAGCGTACAAAATACAGCTTGTGCAAACACTGAAGCCGCTGGACTTTCCCAAGCGCCATCGCTTCGCTCTATGGGCTTCTGAAAAGTTCCAAGAAGATCCGACGTGTTCGAGGTAAATTTTGTTCAGCGATAAAGCCTACTCCTGGCTCAATGGATATGTAAAAAGAAATGCAGCACTTGGGACGAAGAGCAACCTGAAGAGAACAAAGACTGCCCCTTCATCGGTCCTTATTTCTTTAAAAATGATGCTGGTGCAAACGTAACTTTCAATGGCGACTGTTATCGTGGCGTGATAACTGACTATTTGATGCCTGAAATTAAAGCTCGTGATATTGGCGGATTTATTTAGAGAACACTTCAGCGAGCACATAATTTCTCGTTTTAGGCCGGTCGATTGGCTGCCAAGATCGTGTGATATGACGCTATTCGACTTTTTCCTGTGGGAATTTGTAAAGTCTAAATTTATGCGGGCGAACCCGTTACGATTCAGGCCATGGAGGAATACATAACGCGTGTCATTCGCCAGTTACCAGTCGAAATGTTTAAACGAGTCATCGAAAATTGGACTCAATGGATGGACGTAGCAAGGGCCAATATTTGATAGACACAATCTTCAAAAAATAAATGCCAAAAAATGTTCTTTCAAATGATAATAAACATTCCCCATTAAATATGAATTTTTTGTTTTTTTTTTTTTTCTTCAAAAAGTAAGTAAATGGATGACGCGTTATAAAAAATTATAGATATATCTTTAAATTTAAGGGTGTGCTATTAGTGGCGTGATTTTTACGTATGTGGCTTTAGTTTTTTTAACTGAAGTAGGTAGAGATTTAAAATTTACACACAAAGTATGCACAAATATGTCCGTTATAAAAATCATCGCAAGCAGTAAATTTTTAAAATTTTAAAATTAAAAGGTGTTAAAATTTTTTTAAGAATTTTTTAAATTAAATTTTATCAATTCGTTTTACGCAATTCTCAGGCCAATGTGCGCCATTTTCAAGAAGTGTTGCACATTTAAATTATGAAATAACTGATACCAAACTCTTTATACAAAACACTACAATAAAACAATAGTAAATTTGTAAATTTTGTGGGTGTTCCGCAGCAAAGAAAATAATAAAATACACTTTAATGGCTGCGTCCAGTATTTCATTTTAAAATCATCTTAAATCGAACAACATTCACATAACATGTTCCCTATAATTTGTGTAAATGTTGATGTGTGAGTGTAAGTTTATTAAACACACAATCAAAATTAAGTGGGCCACAATTCATTCCCAGTAAAAAAAGTCAGGAAAAAATTTAATGAAAATACGGCATCAACTACTGACAAAGTGGTGCAAATTCGGGTGAATTTTACATAGGCATGTCACTGAAGGCATGTGGTTGGTTTTATACAGCATTGAACTACTATTAGGCAATAACCCAGTAAAAAATAACACAGGGGAACAAAAACAAAATTTTTGTTTGGTGCCTAAGATTTTAGAGCTGATTTTAACTATATTTGGGAAGCTAAATCTATAGGTGCAATCCGTTTTACTTTATCAGCTCTACTTTTTTAGATACATAAATTTATCTACACATCTGGTTTCTATGCAGTTTATTGGTTTCTGAGAGTTCTAAAATTATTTTAGAATCATTAATGTAGGTGCAATTGTGTTATTGTCAGTCTGAAAATTAGTAAATTCCAGGTAAATCTATAAATAGTGGAAGCATTGCCGCCCAGGTACCTGAACTGACCCTTTTATACCCCTAACTCAGGTAAGTCTCGTCAGTTTGTGCCGTCTTGCTAAAGAGAGTATATCGAATTCGGCGTGTTATTTTGTGTTAAGAAAAGAGTGTTGAACAGAATTAAAATGAGTTCAGCGTCCAGTTCAAGAAGAAGTTGTGTCAATCAACCTGATGTGTTTTGTTATATATGCGGGGAATACATATTCCAACAAAACAGACGAGCTATTACTGAGTTTGTGAAGCTAGCATATTTGGCATACTTTGGAGTTAAGCTTGGTGATCAGGACAAAACGTGGGCCCCGCATCTCGTATGTAAAACTTGCACAGAGCAATTACGGCAGTGGACTACCGGCAAAAGAAAATGTTTGAAATTCGGCGTACCAATGGTGTGGAGAGAACCAAAAAACCACGTCGATGATTGCTATTTCTGTTTAGCAAATATTAATGGAATCAATCGAAATAACCGCCATCAATGGACTTATCCCAATTTAGACTCGGCAATACGCCCTATTCCGCACTCAGATGAAATACCGATTCCAACATTTCATGAGCTACCAGATATCTCCGATAACGAACATTGTCCCTCTGATCGCTCTTCCCATACTAATGAAACTAACAGTGACGATGAGTGGACGTCTTCAGTTCCTCAACGCTTCAATCAAAACGAATTAAATGATCTCACCAGGGATCTCAATTTATCGAAAAAAGCTGCTGAAGTACTGGCTTCTAGGTTAAAAGAGAAAAATTTACTGGAACAAGGAACCAAAATTACCTTTTACCGTACAAGAGAAAAAGATCTGCTACCATTCTTTTCTCAAGAAGACAATCTTGTATTTTGTCACGAAATTAGGGGACTCATGAAAGAAATGGGACTTTCTGTATATATTCTAGATGAATGGCGCCTATTTATTGACAGTTCAAAGCGAAGTTTAAAATGTGTCCTTCTACATAATGGGAATAAATATGGTTCAATACCGATAGCTCATTCAACGAAACTGAAAGAAGAATATAACACAATAGGTTTAGTCTTGCAGAAGATAAAGTATCACGAACATCAATGGTTGATATGTGTAGACTTAAAAATGGTGAACTTTCTTCTTGGGCAGCAAAGTGGTTACACAAAATATCCGTGTTTCTTGTGCCTTTGGGACAGTAGGGACAAAACACACCACTGGCTTAGAAAAGATTGGCCTCTGAGAGAAAACATGGACGTTGGGGAAAAGAATGTCATTAAGGACGCTTTGGTTGAAAGAGAAAAAATCATTCTTCCTCCGTTACACATAAAGTTGGGCTTAATGAAGCAATTTGTAAAAGCTCTTGATAAGGATGGGCCTTGTTTTAAATATATAGGGGTAAAAATGCCTCAGTTGAGCACAGAAAAACTCAAAGCAGGGATATTTGACGGCCCACAAATAAGACAATTAATTAAAGATCCTGCCTTCAAAAATTCAATGAATGAAGTTGAAGGAGAAGCTTGGACATCATTTGTTGCAGTTGTAGAAAATTTTCTAGGCAAACATAAAAGTGAAAACTATGTTGAAATTGTTAACAAGATGCTGAACAGCTTTAAAGCATTAGGGTGCAATATGAGTATAAAACTACACTATTTAGACAGCCACTTGGACCGGTTTCCAGAAAATTTAGGAGACATGAGTGAGGAACAAGGTGAAAGATTTCACCAAGATATAAAAATTATGGAGGACCGCTACCAAGGAAGATGGGACATCCACATGATGGCAGATTACTGCTAGAGTTTAAAGAGGGACTGTTTGCAAAAACATTCAAGAATGTCGCGGAAAAGAAGTTTTAGAAGTGTCGAGTGACTATATTTGATTTCTTTAATGTTTTTTTTTTGTTTGTAACTTTGACTTAAGATTGTATTTGGTATAAATTAAATAAAAAATTCGAATCTACTTTTGTTTATTACACTTTAGATTTAAGTTGAAATCATAGAACTCATATTTCTCTCAAATTGTATATCTTACAAACTGGAGCTGATAGGGAAAAATGAATACGATATTTGAATTCAGGACATCAAACTGATATAGAATCAGTTCAAAAACCCTCGGCACCAAAACAGCTGTTCCCCAGTGTAATGGATGACATTCTTAGAGTAGGGCATTTTATTTACATCCAAAAAAGCTAATATTAATTTTTGTAATCTAGTTTTTAAATGATTTTTGAAATAACATCTTGAACTACTTCTTAGATTTACACATTTCCTTGCATAACGACAACATTTTTGAATAAAACTTAAGTTTCTTTTAGTATTTAGAAAGCGGATAAAATGTAGTTCAATGTAAAATTCACACGAATTTGCATCACTTTGTTAGTAGCTGATGCCGTGTATTTATTTAATTTTTTTCCTCACTTTTTTTACTGGATGGTTGCATCCAATGTCTCTAACCGCCCACATAATGGCGCTCGAGTTGGGACTTACAATGTCTTATCTATCTTATTACCGGAATCGTACTCTTAAAATTTAAAAAAAATACGTGTTTATTGACAAAATATAATAATGTGTTCTAACATGCACTTTTATTGAGTCAATATTCTGTGTATTGACAAAATTAATTTGGTTTAGACGAAATTGGTTTGTATCTAAAGATTAATTTCAATTTTAACTCAGTTTAGATTCAACTGGTTTGTGTTTGAGGTGTACATATCGAAATTTTGCTTCGCACACAATTTCTGAACAGTGTTGTACTTTAATTTCTACTTAATATTATAACAATTTTAATTTTCAATTTATAAGAATTTTGTATGGAATATTAAGCTCAATAATGGATTTTATTAAGAAAATCTGGACATTGAGTAATGTCTGAAGAGGCTATAGCATAAAATAAGTACGAAAACATACATTTATTTCAAACGATATAAGTGTCATTAAAGGCCAGGATTCACTATCATTCACTATATTTTATGAAAACAGTAAATTCTTATAAAAAACAAAAATTGTTTTACTCTCTGTGTTGAAAAAATTAAGAATAATAGCATTTAAATGTATACAAATGAAGAAAAAATTAAAATATTATCATCGTTGATAGAAATGTGTAAAGTTGTAAAATTAAAAAAAAAAAAAAAACAAGAAACAAAAGGACAAAAAGTTTTTGGTGCCGGTAGTAGTTGATTCGAAGATACAGCAGGAAAGACTTCACAAATTGTGTTGATAATGAGCTACGGTTAGAGGACCCAGAATATTTTAGGAATTTTTGTAGGCTGTCTAGGGAGAGTTTCGACAAACTCTTGGGCACTGTGAGGCCACATATCGAAAAAAAAAACACAATTCTGAGGGAAGCCATTTTTCCGACTACTCGGTTAGTACTATAAAACTTATGTATGTATGTTTAAAACAAAAACTTATTATTAGTTTTCCAGATTATTAGTAATTTTAGGATTCCTAGCCACAGGGAATTCATTCAAAGACTTGTCCTATGGATTTAGAGTTTCTCGACAAGCTATTTCCTATATCGTTTCTGAAACTTTAGAATCGATTTATAAAACTCTTTCAACAACATATTTAAAGGTATAATTAAACAATAAAAAGCTTTTTTATGACTTACAAATGCATTCATTGTTTCATTTTCAGGGGTGTCAATCAGCCAGTGAATGGAAAACGTCGCAATTGATTTTCTAATGTGTCTTGGAGCTATAGGTAAATAGAATAATTAATTTTTTATCACAATAATTTCTTTTATAGATTTCGTTGAAGATGGTAAGCATGTTGTCATAAAGGTGCAATCAACAGATGGGTCCTATTATTATAATTATAAAGGGTTTAAGGTTTAAGTTTTAAATGGTGGATGTCGGCACCAATGGCAGAGCTAACGACACCGCAGCTTTCAATACTTCGTCAATTGGAACAGCAACTAAAAACAATTGCTTAGATTTCTCTAATGATGATCTCCTTCCTGGAACAAATTAAAAGGTAAAAGTCTTGAAACCATATAGTGACCGAAAACCAGAGCAAAACAAAATATTTAATTACAGATTACCCATGGCTCGCCCTGTTGTGGAAAATGCGTTCGGAATTTTTTCCAATAGGTTTAAAATTTTCTAAAAGCAAACAAACCTATATCCAGAAAAAGCAGAAATTATAACACTGGCTTCCTGTGCCCTACACAACTTTCTGATATGTGAGGGGGAAGATGTTACGCCATACGTGAAAGAGGCAGTCAAAGTAACTTCACTCCAAAAAAGGTGCAGGCAATAAAAGCGCAATAGAAGCTAGAGATATAAGGGAGAAATTCTCTTTATTTTTTACCAATACATACATACTACCTTGGCAAAATGAAGCAATTCAATTTTTGAAGTTTGAATATTAGTTTTTCATAAAATATTCCAATATTTTTTATTAAAAACAGTCCTACTGTTATGAGGTACAAATGTTTTGTATTTTAATATTAACTTATTGAATAAAAAATTTAACATTAAAAAAAATCTTCTGTTACACGTGATCTTAATACTAAGTTAAATAAAAAAATTAATAAAAATGTACTTATTAAGAGCAGTCTTTTGGTTCTTTGAAAAAGTCTGTACAAAAAATATTAGTTCTTTGCTTTGTTATGTTTAACACGTTGCTCCTTTCGCACTGCGTTACTAAAGAGACTATCACTTCATTTAATTCGTCTTTTAATTCTTTGTCTGTTATGTCCGACAAGTTCTCTTGTAAAAATAACAGCAAAGTTTCATCATATCTAGATGATGGGAACGGTTGGGTTAGCTTTTCTAATAATTCTTTTGACTGCAAAAGAAGTTCGTCTTTAGGACCCAAAACGGCTGAAGAATTTCTTTTTTGGAAGACGGAGCAGGTGCATCGGACTCAGATTCTTCGATAAGGTCAGTTGGTTCGACATCTACGACCTGCGATAATTTCAAGTTCAGAAACTATACACAAACTGATTTTATAATGCAAATATACATACCATAGAAATTGACGAAATAACTTTTTTGGTATTTACGTATCCTTTTAGGAAGTTAAGATTTTCAAACCAATAAGCAGTTGGGATATAGATTTCTTCATACCCACAACCGCTTTTGTTGCTCTCCTTAGTTTTTCCCAATTCCCGGCAATGCGGAGTCTGCAAATAATTTATTTTAGTCTGTAAAACAAAAATATAAGTACAGAAAAGAAATTGGTTCCCAACACTTTTTCCAAAGAGGCATTTTTTGTATTTTTGTTGTGGTACAGCTCGTTTTTTGGTTTGAACAAACACTCGTGTTGCTCCCAAGCTTCAATTAAAGCTACAACTGCACTTTTTTGGCCATTCAATCTGAAAATACAATAACGTTTGAAAAACTAAAATGTTTCATATAAAATATAATTTAAAACAGCATACTAACCTTTATTATTCTAGGATTATTCATTTTTTTACATTTTCTTTAAACACCAAACCACCGAGTATATGCTTTGTGATCAAACAATTCAATGGCAATGGCATCAGCATACATGTGTACCGAATCTGTTATTATTACAATTATTTTTTTAAATATTTCAAAAGGTTATAAAATCGTACAGATCGGTCAAAAGTCTGCCACATACATACAATTTTAATCCACACTATCATACTTTTTGAGCACACATGCAATTTTTGACAGATCGTACGACTGAGTATGATAGTGAATCCTGGCTTTAAGTGAATTATTCATATCATCCTTATCATAATCATCACCAATAAATTATCATTTTGCGTAACCATCATAATTATTGTTAAAACATCATCATAATCATCTTAAGAAAAACCATCATTGTCAACAGTATCCAAATTAGCAACTCATCCCCATGACGTGTGATTGCTGCCTTTGTCGCAAGGAAAGTGCTAATCAGAAAACTAAAAGAAATCAGGTAATTAGGAATTAACATTTTGTGTGAGACTTTGATAAAAAAGTTGTGTATTTCGACACTTGTTTATTAATTCCTAATAACTTTATACTAATTTGTACAAGCCCTGTAAAGTGAAACAAAGAAATCGGATTCATCATTTGTTATTCATTTATTCTTGCACGGAATATTTGTTATTAAAATCGCCGATATAATTTTTCTCTTAACGTCCGTTCTCTCTTCTTGTAACTCATTTGCTTGAAATACATTAAATAATATATATAATTATTTAATTTAAATCTACTTACCTTTTCTCCCGTAGATTAATCAATTATTTATAATTCTTTTTCATTTCACCCTTTTCGTAAATCGTAAACGTTTACCAGCTTTTTTGATAAGTTTTTATTGCAAAAACATAACTTGGCATCACTTTTCTTACGATTAAGAGAAGAAGCAAATAAAACCAGGTGCGACGATGGATGCGTATTTTATTGTCATATTATAGTGTTACGAACATAGGATCTGGCAACCCCTGTTGTTGTTGTCCGTATGTGCGTAGTAAAAACAGAATGTGAATAATTTCCTTCCACCACCACACAAGTTTAGCAACCTGACTGGCTGCGTTGATAGAGGTGGGTGCTGTAAAACAGTAGATCGTGAGTTCGTGCCCATCTTTTACAAAAGAATGCAATAATTATATAATGCAAATAAAAATAAGAAACTGAAGTACAAACCTTCCGCAAAAGATTAAGACAATTATTATGTCGTGGCTATTGGATTAATAGGAAGACTAGCTTGGATGTACAGCAAGGGAGAGAGATCTGTGTTTGGTTTAGGTTACTAAACAAGGCATCGAGTAACATAGTTATATAGCCTGGATGGCTGCGTTTGTAATATCGCATGTTTAGTAAATACGAGATCATAGGATCCTAAAGACGAGTAGGCATCAGGTATGTAGCCAAATAGAGCCATAAGAAGTGTTAAGAAAATAGAAAATGTGCCGCAAAAAATATAAAAAATGTTATACAAAAACAATCTGCAAATCTAAAAATAATTCTTCGTTTCGATTCGAATTGAAATTTCTTCGTCTGGCAACTTTGGTATTCTGGGTGTCGATTCCGCTCAGTTTCTTTCGATTGTATGTATTCTGCATTACGTAAGGAGCCCCGTTTTTTTCAGTCGCTTTAAAGGAGGGGTTTTCTTTATTTGTGCTTCTTAGGTAATAAAAATTTAAATGTTCAGAAACGATTTTTATTTAATTTATTTAATAAAATTATTTTTTTTTTTTGCTTGTTTAAAATTGTTAACCTTTGTACTCGAATCTGATGTGTTTTTTATGTATTACAGGTCAAAAACAACAAAACCAGAGCATTATGAAAAACTGGCAAATTAAATGCCATCTAAAATCGACATTGCATGTAGGTACCACCAGCGATCAAAAGAAGATGTAGCAGCGTTCTGGGAGGAAGTTGCAGGAATCTTCAATTTATTTCTAATTATGTAAACATACAATTTTTTGTATTAAATTTGACAGTTGTTTATAAAAATGATAACAAACTTGCTTATTTTGCTATTTCATTTCCACATTCTACAGTGATGCTATTAATTTTGTAAACATTGTTGTCTTCTTCTTTTTCCTTCGATTCAATTTTTCTTTAGAATACCAATTTTCGATCGCAACGGAACTGAATGCAGAGACTTAATCGAAACGCAGAATATGGGTGATTAATTTATAATTTTTTCTGTAAGTAGACAATATTTAAAAAATTGATGAGATTAAAATTATTTTGTTCTGTGCAATAGGTTCTCTTTTATTAGTTTGAGGATCTCGGAATGCAGAACATGATCAGAACCATAAGGTATTAAAGTTTGTAATTTATTTCAATAAAAGTTAGCAATCGTATTAAAAACTTGTGTAAAATTAAGATTTAAAACAAAACATTTTTAAAGAAAAATATTTTAAACTTTTTTCTTAAATAAAAATTGAACTATAAAATTTAAACACATTTTTTATAAAAATAAATACATTGCATTAGTTTTGGCTGTTTTTTGTGTTAAGCGAAAAGGGCAAAAAAGTCATTAAAATATTGTTTTTAACCGTATCTCTGTTTTGAAGACGAATTCTGTATGACAGTAAAGTAAAACAAAATAACTTCAAAAAGTGTTACTTATTTGTGCACGTAGTTTTCAAATACAAAACGACAATTTATTGATTTACTTTGCAGGTAACATATCAGCTTAAAGGTCTTCTAATATAGTTACTAACATAAAATCACGGCAAGCATTTACATTGCATTGGAGAATCTGAGGTTCTGATCAATCTTTTCTCGAAACCATTGCATTATTTTCTAAAACTAATATTTACAAATTTACAAGCTACAAATTACAAGTTATTCATTTACAACTAGTATTAAAGGATGTTTTTTAAACATTTTAATGGGACTTGTAATGTTATTGCTGTTGTGTTAACATTTTAAAACGTAAGTTTGATATTTTGAGGGTGATCATTGTAACTTAACATGATTTAGTCGCACCTACAAATGGATTATTATTTTTACACTTTTCATTTAATATATGAGACTCATATTTTTACCGTAAACGAAATTCGGGCAAAAAATGTGGGCATGCCTTAAGTTGTTCACCCATATGTGCTGTTTCAATGTGAACACATAAAACGCTTTTTACATTATTAGAATATTTTGCCGCAAATAAAAATAACAACGCCAGATCAGTATGAAAAATTTGCAAATTGTATGGTATCTAAAGCCGACATTGCTCCAGCGTCCAAAGGAAGATGTAGCAGCGTCCTAAGAGGAAGTTGCACGAATCTTCAATTAATTTCTTATTATGCACACATACAGTCCAGTCCAGTGCCAATTACAAGGCATATCAGTTCACAGCCTATGCTATTTTAAGGAGAACCGCTTTTTACAATTCTGCGAAAAGGCCACCAAAAGGAATATCAATGTTGTCATGTTATTTGTGCAGCCCAGTTCGGGTTCCAGTTACCGCTGAACAGGAATAATTGATATAATAAAAAGAGATACGCTTTTTAAACAATATTAATGTGCAAACAATATTAATGCCTTTTTATAGATCAGGTTTTTATTATAATTTTTTTTTTTCTTTACTTTTCGAAGGGAGTAAAAAGAGATGTCTAAGGACAATTAAACCTCAAGGCAATGCACAGGTTGTTCACCTTCTTTTTCCACCGACTCTCTTAACGCTTTTTTATTTCACTTCCTTTTTAGACCAACCAGAGCATATTTTAATATTTTAGGATACTGATGCGCCCAATTTTAATTCTGAAAAAAATAAATACATTCAGGAATGTTATGACGCCTTTGGTGATGTATTATGATCTAATAAATTCCATATAAAAATTATTAGCAAAAAAATTGTTGTGTCTGATGTGGTGTGATGTATAAGAAGACACCATGGAGCAACAAATTGTTTTGGTAAAATGCATATTATCATGCCATCTGCCAGATAATAATTTGTCCTCTTATTTCTTTGTTTTTTATGGCTTTTTTATATCATTACACACACAGAGACAAATGTTTGTGTAATATTCAAGCAAGTATGAAATTATATTATTATTATTTTTTAATAATGTAATCTAAAAGCAGTAAAAAAGATTTGAAAGTTTTTTTTTTATATTGTTGTAATCAAGTTCGAACTAAGTCCCCTTTAAATTAAAAATTTTTTTATTTAATTTTGCTTCAACCCTAGTGGCAGGTCACACTCGTCAAATCATCAGTCATCCAGCACCAACTATTTTCGCTGAAGCAGAGTCTCGCCAAATGTTATATCGCCTCCACTAAAGACTCTTTTTTATTTTTTATACACTTGCCACAGGTGTAAAAAGGGTATGTCTAAGTTTGTTATTCCGTTTGTAATTTCTATAATATCCATTTCCAAGCCCATAAAGTATACATATTCTTAGTTGTCAGGCATAACGAAGTCGATTGAGCGATGTCCGTCTGTTCGTGTTTCCGTCAATGTTCGGGTTGAACTCAACTTTACCAAGAAACTAGATGAAAATTTTGCTACTAAAAATCAGCAAGATCAATTCATGCCTTTCGAGTCAGCGTGCAAAACACCACGCCTGCCTCTAATCTTTTCATATCATTTGTAAAAAATCTACCTAAGCGAAGTAACTCTTTTCAAAAAGAAAATTATGTGGGGCGAGAGAGAAATAAAAAATAAAAAAAACATCAAGTGAAGTAATTAGCGCTCGTCCATATTTCCGAGTTATGGAACTCTGAACTTTTCATAGAAAAATATGATTGTGCACCATATATTCTAACAAATTAATGTGTGAGTCATTCAAAGCTTTTGAAATGATCTTTTAGTAAATGCTAACATTATAAAACGGCTTAACCTATTAAAAGCCGATGACGTGTTTAAAAAAAATTTAATTTTAAAAATTTGACCCCACAAAAATTATTTTTATATTGAAAACTTTAAAACTTATTATCTCGAGAACTTTAGGTTTTAGAACCTAAAAAGGCAATATCTGTAATCATCTATTAAATGTATACAAGTGGATTTATAACAAAACAGAAAAAATAAAAAACATAACCAAAAAATTAATTTTTATATAGAAAAAATTATTTCGATAACTTTACATTCTTGAGACTAAACTTCATAGTTATTGAGATAATCAAGTTTTTAAGTTTTCAATATAAAAATTCATTGTTTGTGCTCAAAAATTATTTTAAAAATTTTTTTTATATATAACCCACTTTTATATTTCTTTAGGTGATCACAGATTAGTGTTCTGCTTATATATAGTATTAAAATAACTCACAGATATACAGGTAAAAAGATAACTAATTCTTCTAAACAAAAAACATCCCAAAAGCAAAAAAAAAAGATATTGGAAGAATTTCCTTTTAGCATTTTCTACTTGCTTTTGAAATTTGTTTCTAAATCAAAAACATAACTAAATATTCGTAAAAAATATCATTCAAGCCTGTTATTCATTTCCCCCATAATAGCAACAAAAAAAAAGTTATTATTATCTGTTGGCAAGGTCATACTAGTATTTTCCTTAGGCTTTCAAAAATTATTCAAATTGAAAATTACAACTTTTTATTTAAATGAATATTCAAGTACCTACGTATTGGAAAAATACATCTCAGAAAGATTTTATTCTAATAAAAATGCACACACACTCTTTATCTAATAAAGCAAATAAATTTGTATTTAAATGATTTTCCTTTGGCCTGTTTACAATAAAGAACAACAATATTTTGTTGCTTTAAGTTGTCTGTTATTAATTTTCTATATTATATCCGGTTTTATTTTTTTATACAACCTTTTGTGTTGAATTTCTGCAAATTGACAAAAACATTAATTATTTCGTCCAGACAATCACACATATTCATACCTTTTTATCCACATACCTTTCCCATTAATAATGCTCCCATTGATTTATTACGTTAACTTATCTACATTTGCAAAACATTCTAAATTTACAAGAAAACAATTCACGTTTCATTTTTATTATTTAAAGCGAATAATCAGACATGTTTTTGTTTGTCTACCCTCTCATTCCAGTTTTATTTGATAATTAGTTTTCGACTAATTGTATTACGAAATTTTTGCTTCTCATCATGTTTTTTTCATCCATTTTTATTTGTAGGGTACCGCATTAAAAGTGTAGAAATATTTTTCTGTCACAGCCTTCAATCTCAAAACCCCTAAAAAGTAGACTCTTGAAATTTTCACAAATAATGCGCTACTTTTTACAGCCGCTACAAGAGCAAATACTAAAATTAAAGCGTGTTCAGAAACCGATGTGACATTTATAGAAATATTGTTAATTTTGAAATGCGAATTTACACAGCGTCGTTAAAACTATGAGCGCTAAAGAAACAAATACAAAAAATAAAAATAAAAGGTTGCTCCCATAGTGACGTGCTGTTCACGTACAATACCTTGCTTTTTAATCGCCACAGAAAGGTACTTCAATTCTTTATTGTTTTAAAGAATTAAAGATAAGTTAAGAGATATTCCCTTAGTGCCGTTATTTTTACGTATGTGGTTTTAGCTTCTTAACCGTAGTAAATAGACATTTAAAATTTACACACAAAGAATGTACAAATATATCCGCTATAAAACTAAGTGTTAAAAAATAATTTTAAAATAAAAAGGGGTTTCGATAGAGCTTAAGATTTTAGCGAATATGGACTTATCTTCTAATCCTTATAGGCAGAAAACTGAAATTTTCACAGATATTCTAGACCTGTGTCTGTGTATAACAGAAAACATAAAAATGTTGTTAAAATTTTTTTAAATTTATCGGTTCGTTTTACACAATTTTTGTGGCGTTTGCAAGAATTATTGCACATTTACATTATGAAATAACTGATGCCACACTTTTTGTAGAAAACATTACAATGGCAGCATCCAAAAATTCATTTTAAAAGCAGCTTTAATCGAACAACACATAATTTATGTAAATATGGATGAGAGTGTGCGACTGTATGTGTGAGTTCATTAAACGTGCAATCAAAATAAAGTGGGCCACAATTCAAACAATATAAATTCATTATTGGTTCATCCAATGTCTCTAACCGGCAACAATATGAAAGTTTGCGTATGTTTATTTTTAAACTTGGTATAAACACACAGATATTACTATCAACAGATGTGTTCGCCTTTTTTGGGCAAATTGGTTACCACGTCAAGGAAGAGACAAATAAGAAAAACTTAAGCTTAAAAATAAGAAACAAGACAGCCAACTGAGAGCTGGACTCACATACTAAAGACCTCGTACTTAATGGGTCATTCTTTAAATTTTAATTTCATTTACTTTTTAATATTTTTTATTGAAAACATCAAGTGTCCAGTCCAGTGCCAGCTACAAGGCATATTAAAACGCAACCTGTATTATTTTTAATAGATCCGCTTTTTACAGTTTTACAAAAAAGCCTCCAAAACGAAAATCAATGCCGTCTGTTTTTTGTGCAGCCCTAACACTTCGGTTTCAACTACCGATGAACGGGAATAGTTGATATAATAAAAGATATACGCTTTTAACCTTCACGTACAAAACTCTAAAATATGAATCAAAATTGAGTTTTTTACTTTAAAAAAAAATATATTTTTTCATTTTGAATGAATTATAAAACAACCCTCGCATATTAGGAAATAATGTTTGTGCTTGCAAACAAGTATTATTTATTGAGTTCATATTTTTACATTTTTTACAAAAATAGATTTAAAATTATATCCTCTTTCAAAACAAAGCAAAAACAAAAAAATTGTCAGACTCCACCACAATATCCGAGTGCAAACAATATAAACACATTTTTATAGATCAGGTTTAAGTTCTTTTTTCTTTTCTTTTAGTTTTCGAAGAGCGTAAAAACAGATGCCTAAGGACGATTAAACCTCAAGGCATCAGCACAGTTTGTTCACTTTCTTTTTCCAATAATTCTCCAACTAAAGCATATTTTGTTGCTCCCAATTTATTTTCTGAATTAAATAAATACGTTCTTGAAACATTAACTGATCTAATAATTTCCATAAAAAAATAATTAGCAAAAACATTGTGGTGACTGATGTGGTGTGATGTATAAGAAAACACCATGACATGAAATCATTATGGCAACATATTTTTTCAACCTGTTAGGGTACGAGTGCATATTATCATTCCATCAGCCAGATTTTTGTTTTTTCATGACTTCTTTATATCATATCATGGGTGAAATTATTTTTATATCCTTCACCACAAAAATTGGCAAAAGGGTATATGTAAGTTTGTCATTCCGTTTGTAATTTCTACAATATCCATTTCCGACGCCATAAAGCAAACGTATTCTGAAATCTTATGCATAACGAAGTCAATTGAGCGATGTCCGTCTGTCAACTTTATCGGACACTAGAAGAGCTAGAGAAAATTTGAACACGGCCATCGGTCACACATAAATTCGAAAGATTTGCTATTGAAAACCAGTCTATGTCCTTCGAAACAGTAGGCAAATTACCACACCTGCCTCTAATTTCTTCCATATAATTTGGAACAATAAAGTAACTCCAATCAATAAGAAATATATTTGGGGCAATAGAGAATTTAAAAATAAGAAAAACATCAAGGAAAAAAGTTAACGCTTGCCTATATTTTCTTAGTTGTAGGCCTCTGAAATTTTCATAAAAAATTGATTGTCAAGATGGGTATCATTTAAAAGCTTTTGAAGAGGTCATTCAGGAAATAATTATTTTATTTCTTAACCCATTAAGAGCCGATGACATTTTTGTGTATTTTTTTTTCTTTTTAATTATTTTATACTCTGTCACCTCGATATTTTTTTTTTTTTTTTTTTGATTGGAGTTACTTCATTGGTGAAGGATACATAAGATTACGCATGGCCGAATATAGAACTCTTGTTTTAATTTCGATTTAGGTTGTATATATTTCTAAAGGTCTCCCTTTTGTATTTGTTTTTTGTTTTTGTGGATTTTTTTGTCATTTTGGTGAAATATGAATTATTAATAGAAATTTGTTCCAAATATTAACTTTTATAATTTAGATTTTTGGCAATATCTGGATAAATAAATTTATCAATTTTATTATTTTAATCTGTATTTTTTAGTTTTTTGAGTTTTTTTTTTTGGCTTCTTACTTTGTTGGTTAAATATAGTTCTCATTAACTCAATTTGGCTTAAGATATGACACTTGAATTTTTTATACGAAATTTGGATAGAACCCACTGGAGTGCTATATGAAGGAGCAGTAGCGAAATGGCTGCAGTAATTATTTTTTTTTTTTAATTTTAAGTAATGATATTATCATAAGATATTTCATTTTTTTTTTATTTTTGAAGGAGTCAAGCACAATTAACGTAAATTAACTAAACTTATTTCTGCTAGTAAATTTCAAGTGCTCTCAAAACTGAATAACATATTTCAAAAAATTTTAACTTATTTAAGGAAAAAAAAAATAATAATAATAACATGAGACATTTAGAAAAATATTTATCTTGTCACAGTTTTATAGGTTTTATAAATTAAAACATTAAAAATTATACAATAATAAGTAGTAATTTAACTCTTGTTTTTTTTTCATTTTAAAGACACGAATAAATTTTCGTAATTCTTTATGTTATAAATTGAAAAAAAAATAAATATGCTGCATTTAAATATGTTCGATATTACAAATGAAACTAACAAGGAAGTAATAGCTAATTAAACTATTTGTTTTATTCAATTATTCAAAAAATTGGCATCATGTTAACAGCTTATTTAGTAACGAAGTGTGAAAAGTCATAATAAAAATGTTTCTTTAATCGAAATAGTTTTATAGAATTTTTTTTTACGTAAACCATCTGTAGAACTTATCAGAGAGTTTGTTGGAGGTCCATTGTACCATAATAACGCACATTTTTTGTTCAATGTATGACAGATAAAACTTCCTGTATGACAAAACTCAATCATCTCTATCGTATTCAAATGATATTTTATCTCTTCTGCTAAAAATTTCCAAGACTCTGCCAGCAAGTCCTTTGAAATCTTAACGAATAGATAATTTATTAAACCTTAACTTTTTCAACATAAAAACTCTAATTTGATAAAAAATGTCTACATACTTATATACATGATTTATGAAAAAAAAATTCCACATTTGACGCTTAGGTTCATATTTTTAATTCTAAAAACCTTTTTTTAGAAAGAACAATTAATTTACAAATTTATGCGGACATTTTCCAAAGAAAACAAGAAAAAGTAGACACTAGCAGAATGAAATGCAGCATTTTCTGGATCGCTACATCCTGTGTCGACTTCGTCAAACCAAATTAATATTAATATGAATATTCCTCGTATTCTTATTTACAAAATTAGTTGGTTAAATAGATGATGTTTACAATGTACACAATCTAAGGTAGATTGATGCGAAGAATGCTGATACAGGTTGTATCAATCCAGAAAATCTGCATTTCATTCTGCTAGTGCGTAATTTTTTTGTTTTCTTTGGAAAACGTTCGCATACATTTGTAAATTAATTTTTCTTTCCAAAAAAAAGGGTTTTTAGAAATTAAAAAATTAACTTAAGCCAAAAATAAATTTCAGTTCATTTATGTCAACAGCTTAACTCCTAATTTCATAACATAACAAATATTTTGAGAATTTAGAAAATTTTACAGTGGAAGAATAAGTCAAATATTTCTAGATCGGATAGTGAGTTAATGTTTTCAACTTTGTCGAAGTTTGCACTAAATTTGATATATCTCGTTGAACAGATCTTTTCAAAAGTAAAAAAAAAAGAATTTTGAAATTTTTTTTTCCTAAATTAAGATTTTTTCGGTAAACAAAGTCTTTAATTATGAAAATTTCTGGACCAATAGTTTAAAAAAGCTTATTATACGCGGGAAAGCGAGCTGAATTAGTAGATACTAAATTGATCTTTATATAAAAAATGTATCAGCCATAGAAAGGTAATGAAAGTTTCAGTGATGATGTTGTTTATGCCAAAGAACATTTTGGAATAAATGTAGTTAATATATTAGTAAATTAAATTATGTATGTCTTTTTAACGGACTTAAAAAAAAGAAGCAGAAATTAGTTATTTTAAAATATTTTAAAAACGGCTTAGAAATGTTATACTTGCCGATTGATCCCATTTTAAGAAACAGTTCATGATCTTAAAAGTGAGGGTGTCCACAAACAACATAGATATTTTTTGCCACCTTCAATTTCAAAAAAATTGCGTAAATCTAAAAATTAATAGAGGCTGCTGTAGTCAACAAGTCAGGTTGTCCAGGGTTCAACTCCTGCGGTAACCAAAAAATAAAATGGCTATACTGTCACCACATGTCCTTTTTTCTTCTCTAACGCTTTCCTAAAGAATGTAGTACCGTTACACACTAATTAAATAGACATTGTTGCCTGATGTGCTACTTCTCTTTAAAACAAAAAAAAAAAGAAGATGTCGCTAGAGGTTTGTTCGTTAAGGACAAACGATAACAATTTAACAGAATGTCGATTACTATGACCGTTATAATAACAAGTATATAAATTCAAAATTATAAATAAAAGGATGTCCCAATTGCTTATTTAATTTATAAAATGATTTTGTTCGAAACATTAAACAAACTTTAAATATTTCTCAAATTGTTGAACATTGAAACTCTCAACTATAAAATTGCAATTCTAAATCTTGCATTTTTTTAACAAAATGCAATTCAAGAGTTTACTTTTTATGTAAAATCTTTTGCAAATGAGAATATCTTTTGCCCTTTTTGTTTTAAAAGAGATGGAAACCATGAGGCGAATATTAAATCATCCGAAAAAAACAAGTTGAACGTGCTAACAAGGGCCAGGATTGACTATCATATTCAGTCGTACGATCTATCAAAAATTGCATGTCTGTTCAAAAAGTATGATAGTGTGGATTAAAAGTGTATGTGTGGGACAAACTTTTTGACAGATCTGTACGATTTTAAAATCTTTTGAAATAATTCATAAAATGATTTTTTCTATGCAATCAGAGTTGATTTTTTTGAAGATGAGGAGAAAGCAACAACAAAATATTAAAAGCATCTGTTTTTTGCATCTTGTTTTGTATAATAGTGTGGCACATATGACGCCATTTTGAAACGATTTTAAAAGTAGGACAGAATTCTGTCAGATTTTTGTGAGATTAAATCGTACGATTGTGTATGATAGTGAATCCTGGCCTTAAACGATACTGCTAACCAGGGCTACTGCTGGGAATTAACAAAAAATGTAACAAAAGGTTGTTTTATATAAATTAAGCTGGACAAAAAGGTCGTTTTATAAAATAAAATTACTAAATGCCATTTTGTCTCTTCATCTTGATTAAGCCACTTATACTTGGTTTACCGTTCAGTAAAATAATACCGCGAAATGTAACGTTTCTTTTAAAAATATGTAGCGTTGTTCCAATTTTCCTACTCGACTGCGACCACAATTTAAGTTTTATTTGACATCTAAAATTTAGCTTTGTTTTTGTTGATGAATTATTAAGAAAAAGCTGCTAAATTAAGGGATTAATTGCATTTAAATCACTTGTTGCAAAAGAGTTTATACTTTATTTCTAAAAAAAAGTTTTTTGTTAAAGACAGACTATAAAATAGTTGCAAAATAATAAATAAATCTCGATTGCATTTTATATTATGACAATCATGCCGGCCTACTAGATCGATGTTCGAAAAATTAAAATACCCAAATTTGCAATGCGTTGGTAAAAAAACTTTGTTAGGATGTAAGTCGCAACAAAATAATAAAGTGACAAGATTATCTGAGTTGTAGAAATTTAACAAAAAGTCACAGACCGCCAAAAAAAGCAACGCCAAAATTGCGACGAACGAAAGGGCTCCTTCTAGCACCCAAAAGTTTCTGTGACGTTTAATAAGCAAAATTTTTTTCAAGTTCTAAAATCTTACAAAAAACATTCATACTATCAAAGCGTGCTTCAATAAGCATGTATAAATACATCCTGGTACCGCTAAAACTTATACAATTTCACTTTGTAATCGCCATTTTTTGTAGTGTAAAAAGTTTCAAATTCAGTATTTACAAACACCGTAACCCCCTTCTAAAAGATTGTTCTATTTGTCTTGAAACATCACATTGCTACAGTGAAGGTCATCCCGTGATTGCTGTTTCAATCATTAAAAAGAATAAACAAAACCTTTTATAATATTAAATTTAAACTGCTAAGAATGAAGAACAAATAAACGAAAAAAAAAATAATATCACCAACGGGATGCAATCACTGTTGGACATAATAAAATCGTATGGCACCCAGTGGTGCTATATTGTTGCTTTAAACGAACAGAGATGTAACAGCTATCAACACTTTCTCAAAGCTAAAATGATAAAAATTTTTTTAAAATATAAAGAGTATGTCTTGAAAAATATTATAAGAGGACGAGTTAAGTCAAGAAACTAAATTGACAAAAAAACATATAATTTTATTTTAAAATTAATATAAAAGAACCTCTTGAATTTTATATGCTTATAGTCTCTAATGATTTCCAAACACCTAAACTACATAATTTTAAAAGAAACCGCCAAATTTATTAACTAACTGAATAAAATTGTGAAGAAAACTGCTAGTTTGCCAGACATTTCCATATCAAAAAACGGTGACGGTTTTACACGCCTACAAATGAAAATCGCTCTTTTGAGTATTAAGAAAAACGTTAAAAGTTGTGTCCAAATTAGTATAGTGATATAAAAGCGAATATTTGTTGGCGTGCTTACTTTTGCTAATAAAAGAACCCATTAGTAAAATTATAAATATAAAATTAACCATATAAAACACAACCTTGCTGATGTAGTCATGGTAGTAAGCACGTTGACTATAAACCAGGTTGGCCAGGGTTTAACCCCTGCGGCAACAAAAAAATTATAACTAGACTTGTGCCATATAGTTCAATCGCTTTTTTTAGTTCAAAAGCTCTCTTAGTTCAAATGATGTTTTCAAAATATGATGGCAACAAAACCGAAGCCTTGCCGTAAAGAATGTTAAATAAATACGTGGCAGCACTTATTTCATGTCGGAAATAGTCAACAAGGAAACAAAGACATGGATTCTAGTTTATCTTGTCTGGTAGTTCAAAAACAAAGTATAATTCCAAAGTGGACTACGTGTACTTAAAAGTAAAAACTAGCTCACTAAGTTCAATCGATGGAATCGTTTAATTGAACTAGTTCGTTTACGAAATACACAAGTCTAATTATAATATGTTTTTTTCTGTTTAATTATCTAAGTTTAACAATACAGCACGTAGCCTCCTTCGGCGGTACTTCCACATAGCACATTCACCGACGAAGTAAAATAACTAATAAAATGACTACAATTTCACCACCTGTTCTATTCTCTCCTCTATCTCTTTGCTAATGAATGTAGCACGATAACACTAACTAAATAGGCATTGTTGCTTCTCTTAAAAAAAGAAAACAAAACAAAAAAGAAAACCTGTATAAATTTCCAAATTTTGCCCGTCTTTACTTAAATACTCCTCAGCAGAAAATTATCTCTATTCATAATTTTTAATTGACCCCACAATGATTGAATGAATACAAAACTTGATTCTTATTTTTATACAAAAGATCTTTCTCAAGCCATGAACTTTAACTATTGTTAGAATAAATTTCTTAATGCTTCCAAAGCAACAAGAACTTTTCCACATTTAAATATTTTTAAAAACCCAAATATACCGTTAGAAAATCAACAACAAAGTAAGATCCTTTATAAAAAAATCATTTCCTACCACAAAAAATATTTTTAATGTTATTAAATATTTACGTTATAAGAAAAAGTCAGTTTTAACAACAGTAAAAATTTACGCTGAAATAATTTTGCACAAATAATAATGGAGATTTTTATGGCTTCATTTAAACATTCATTAATCCTTGTGCAATGTACACCTCCCCATGACTTGACTTAACTTGCTTTGCTTAATATTTGTTGCTCTAGCTGTTGATGTTGCTGATGCTGCTGCTGATGATGTTGTTGTTGATATTGTAGTTGAATTGTATCAGAATCCCTAAAGATTTTTTACGAGTTTTCATTCTTTCTATAGCTTCGTTAAAGTCATTCTTATTATTTGGTTTAAAATTCCTGTATTTTCTCGTGAACATTAGTCCTTTTGTAAAAACAATATATGTAAAAATACGAGGGAAGATAAGTTAGTATGTTTTAACAATGTTATGTAAAAAGCGCTTAAATTTAATTAAAACAAAGAAATAAGAAAATTGGAGTTTAAAAAAGTTGAACTATTTAATTATGATAATAATTTTAATCCGGCTAAAGTTCACATATGCATAGATTTTTAAATTTTATTTAAGAAAACCATTTACGAATTTTTATATTAATTTTCTAAACAAACAGGACAAATTATGCACTTACAAAATATAGAGCAGCATCTTCTGAATCGCTTCAGCCGTCATCAAGCTTCCTTGCATCTACTTAATTAGATTTTATACATTTTAAACATCATCTAATTAAGGAACTCATTTTATCAATAAGAATATGTCGAATATTTATATTCAATAAATATTAAGTTGGTTAGATAACGTCCAAGCACAAACCAAAGTTTTTTTTTGCTGTTGTATTATTATTAATCGCCAAATACATTGGTCTTGCGGTATGTTAGCAATGAAAGTAATTAATTTATATTATTACAGTTTTTTCTTCTCAGCTGGCAACACTGACTTAAAGTTCATACCATCCGCTGTACGCTTCAATGCTTTATAAGTGTCTATCAAAAAAGTAGAATCTGTGTAATTGTTTGTGGCAAGTTTACTCAACACGAAACGTAAAATGCTTAAAGGTCTAGTTGTAATATGCATAAGCTCGCTTAAGCTAACTTAAGCAAATTTTCAAATCAAGTCAATCATAGTTATGTTATCGCGAATTTCAAAAATTAGTTTATATCTTTAATCGTAATGAACTTAATATATTTAATAAATTTTTCACAACTATTTCAGTTTTAAAGGGTAAAATAATATTTCCAATGGCTTTTGTTTGTGCCCAGCAAAAAATTATGAAAAAAGGTAGTCGAGTGTGGAGTTAAGCATTTTTGGCTGAAGGACTTCCCAGCCTAATGATTTTCACAAGGCGAAAGACTTTTTATAATCAATAACTAGGAATTTATTTAATTTATTTGAATACCTGATCTCATCCTTAATGTGTCAAAAAACTTTTTGTAAAGTTTCGTCAAATCTCATTTATACAAACAAAAAACAATTTAGGCATTGCAAATTTATTTCTTTCATTATTGTTTTTATACTTTTTAACAATTAATTAATTAAGTACCTTTCTAAAATTATATTTTAATCATAATTTTTTTTAGGAATCAGAAGAAAAATAGTTTATTGCAGAAGTTCGAATTTAAAAAAAAAAATTCAGTTGTGACTAAAAAGTTTGTAAGTTCACGTAACTACTTTATGGTCACCAAAAATTCTTTTAAGATTTCTTAAGCTTGTCAAATTTCTTTTCGTCAAGCTTTCAAGTAGCATTATAATGCGGCCTTTAGAACCTTCCAATAAAAATAATTATGAAAAAAAATTAGCCGCTTTAAATAGACAAAGATGACAAATTATTAATAATTCTTAATGTTATCAGAAAATATATGTACTTGTCTCGCAAACTGACTTTTTCTAACTTATGTAGTTTTTTAAAAACCGTTTTTAATTACAAAATAAACGTTGCGTCCAGATAAGCAATTTTTGTTTCTGCAATATTCTTAAATTCTCATGTGAAATTTCATTCAAATTTTGTTGCTACAATTTCGGCTTTGATAGTTTAGATTTTGTTTTAAATTAAACTATGAAGGACAAAACAAAACATAATAGCAAGTACCAGAAATAGGGTACCCGTTTTTATTCGTCTTTCTTCTCTCACCAACAAACTCAACAGTTGTACAACAAAAGTTGCAAAGTGTGGGCGGGGACTTAGTTGCCGATTAATTTTGTGTTTTAAATCTCTTCTCTTTTATGTTTATTTATTTTATAAATTTAATAAAAATACTTGAATAATTAAAAATATAAATAAATATAAAAGAGTTTATTTTAAAATGTGCGTTTTTCTTTGCGTCTTTTGTTAAAACTTCTTGACTTGGCCTCTCGTTTTATATTGCAAGTAAATAAAGTCAAGTTGTTATTTCTAGAAAAAAGGGCATAAAACATAATCCCCAGTTTCAAAACAAAGACACATTTAATGAATGTTAAAGTTTGTGAAAAAAGTAAAAATAATATAATTTACAACAACAACTATAACGTCATACTTTGTTCCATGCAATCAACAAGCCAACAAACCACATGCATATTTACATAAAGTAATGTAAATATATGGAAAAAAAGATATCTTTATGTCTGTCTATTTATTATTTCTTATATTCGGAATATTTTTATCTGTTAAATAAATATTTATTTTTACTTATTTTCGTATGAATTTAGAAGAACAACTATGAAAAAAGTAAATTTGCATCCTTAACTGTCGTGAGTTCTTTTATGTTTATTTTTTATACAAAATGCTAGAAAACATGTTTCAACCAATTACATTAATGCTCACATGGCAGGAAAAAATGTTTAATTTAAATTATTTAATTAATTTATTTTTCTCTTAAGGAAAATTTTGGCTTTTCAGTGGAAATTTGTTTATATATATTTTTTTTATTTGAAAATATCAATTTTCTGATTGCACTTATGCTCCGTTTATTGATTCAATGTAACCCTCTCTTTGAATACCCTGCTGTATCTCTTTAGAGATGCAGGCACGTGCTATACCAGGTGACTTTTTTAAGATAATTAAGTCCATATTTCAGCACCTTCTGAGACAACCCTAAACTACTCAATGAATTTAATAACTCCACTTTCAGCTTAAACCAATTCTTTAAACTTCGCTACGACCAAAACCAGCCAAGTAACTATTTGCTAGTTGCAACATAAACAAGGGAACAACACATATTTAAAGAAAACCACAAAGGAAATTAAAATTTATCTAAACTTGTACATTTTGGACCTCTTAAAATTCTATTTGTTCTTAAATAAAAATTTTATTAATATTTTATTTGATTTAATTATTTTTTGTTTAATTAGAATATATTTTCTTGATTTTAATTAAATATATAATTGGTACAATTAATTATTTTACTAGATAGTTCTGTATTCAATTTTCAGTTAAACATATAATTGAGAAAATTAAAAATTTAATTAAATCTCAATTTGAAAACAAATAAATCTTTAATACATAAAAATTTGTTTATTTGTACATTTTTTCAAACTATTTTTATTAACAAACAGATTCTGACAATATACTAAAATGTATGATAATTCTTTTTGTAAATGTGTTTCTTTGTTTGTTGGTGCTTCAATCATGGCTAAACGGCTGAACGGATTTTAGTGAAATTTTCAAACACGGGTAGATATTTATTTTTATGAAGTAATAGGGTGTTTATAGCTAATCATAAGAGAATCGATTTTAACGAAGTCTCGGCTAATCGATTTTAATGAAAATCCAAACATATACAGGTTCTCATCTATAAGGTTTAATAATTATTTGTAATCAAAAAGTAGATGTTTAAAAAAGGGGAAAAACGGGCATTTATGGCTGTACCGATTTTAAATAAATTCAAAACATAGTTAGATATTTCTGTAGAAGGTAGAATAATTTGTTCAATTTTATGCAACATTTTGTCCTACTTTCATTTAGTACCTGATACCTGAAGTAAAATCTTGCCTTGAAATATTATTTAGGTGGGTAGCGGTAAATTAAACGACTCGTATTTTTGCAAATGCAAGTCAAATTTTAATCAAATTTCTTATTAGCGTAACTTTGGCCATAGACTTGATAGATTTGATCGGATAGAAAGCGCCTATTATAAGATTTTATTTATGTTATCTCTGAAATTACACTTTCGATTACAAAATATTGTATTGAAATTGGAATGGAACCTAAAAAGGACCTTAAATTAGACCCCGGGTTAATTAACATTATGGACTTCAGGCATTTAGTTTTGTACACCACTCAAATTAGTAATTTCTTGTTCTTTACCTTAATATAATTTGCAGGAATATATTCCGCTATTCCAATTCCTTTTTCAAATGAAAACATAACAGGGCAAACGAAAATATTTTGTTGCTTTTTAACTTTAATAGCTGATCATTATAGATTTTTATGTGGTTTGTATTTCTGTGGCTACTTAAAATAGTGATATAATGTGCTAATAAAGAACAGGTTTCACTTGTCAACTTGAATTGGTATCTACTTTCTTTCACTTTTTAATTTGAAACTCCTTGTTTGGTTTTTGTACGATGAGCCGCTTGTTGATGTTGAGAAAAAAGAGTCAACCTTATTTGGCCAGCAAATCTGTTTCAGCAGTGCTACAAACTCATCCACACCAATAGACCTAGATATAAATAACTGAGATTTATTTTAAATATTAAAACTGTTCTATTCTTTACAAATCGCTTAATTAATTAAACTATGAAATGTGAATAAATTGTGTGTGATACAGCCTTTTTAATGCCGGTGTAATTGCGTATATTTGCATTACATTTTGGAAAAACTTATATATATATATATATATATATATATATATATATATATATATATATATATATATAATTTTTTCCAAAATGTAATGCAGCATTTTCTGGACCGCCACATCCTTCAACAGCATTCTTCACATCTATCTACATAGGTTGTGTATATTGTAAACATCATCCATTTAACTAACGCTGCATGTTATTCTACTGGCGTAAGTAATTTATCTTTCTAAAAATTTTTAGAAATTAAATAAATAAATGAACCTAAAGCCAATAAATTTTAATTCATTTATAATATACACCGTTCAAATCCTGATTAGGAAAAAATTAACGATTAGAATTTCTGTAAACTTTTTAGATTTCATTTGTCTTTCTATAGCGTTTCAAATGTATGGCCTATTATATTCTATCTGCAGACTTTATGCTCGTTATAGCAGACTTAGTACTACAGCTCCTTGTAAATTTTGACCGTCTGTATTTAACGGTTCAGCAGTTTGGCAACATACTAGGAATGAGCGATCCCATGGATTTAAGGAACATCGTTACCAATATCCGTAATTTTCAAATCACCGTTCTTTTTAATAGTTACGGTGATCACCGTTTAGTTCTTTTTTTATTTAAGCATACATTTTTATTAAGGCGTACATGTTTATATAGAAAGTACATATATTAAATAATAAATTATGCAAACAATAACCATAATTTTAAAGGCAACTTGGTTTCTACATTTAAAGCAGCTGTAACTAATTTTTGAGAGTAATACTATATTCGGTAACACTGAATATAGGTTCCAATAAAAAATACAAAGAATAGCTGTTGTTAATAAAAAGAAGCAAGAAAAAGCTACAATGCAATGAAGCCGCTTTGATATATGAAAGAATTAAAGGGTCAAAAGAACTAATATTTCTTTCCACATTAAAATCAAATTTGAGTTTGTATGTGTGCAAATGTAGAAAAACTTTTTTCGCGAAACTGTTACTCGATAAACTCAGTCACTGTAGTGAACAGTGTTTTTTTAATCACAGTGCTTTGATTACAGGTATTAAAATATCGCTCATCTCTATAACAAACATCAAATTTCATCAACTATTGGGACACCCTTTAATAATCAAATCCAAATTTTGTACTTGTTATAACGGAGTTAGCTGAAACGCCTGTCTACAACTGTTCAAAAGTATAGCACTCTTTAATTTATACTATAAAGGTTATAGCAATCGAAATTCTAGCCAAATTGCAAGCGTTTGTCAATTTACGTCGCCTATTGGGACATCTTTAATTTTAGATATATTTTTGTATAACATTTTACCATTCGAAGCTATAGCGATACCCGATTTTTCATTTCAGACCCCACAAAATGTACACATATTTTTTGAGACCTAAGCGAAGTCGATTAAGCGATGTCTGTCTCTCCGTCCGCGTTAGTGTTAAAATCAACTTTGCAAAGGCACAAGATGAGCTAGAGAAAGTTTAAATACACCAATCGATTAGACATAGTTACGAAAATCTTGCTATTGAAAATCAGCAAGATTGGTCAATGTCTTTTGAGGTAGTGGGCAAAACACCACGCCTGCCCTGCCTTTTATTTTCCCATATCATTTTGAACAATGAAGTTACTCCAATCAGGAAATCAATTATATGGGGTGAAAGAGAATTAAAAAAAATCAAAAAATTGGCGCTCGCCCGTATTTTTTGTACTCTTAATAGAAAAGTACGTTTGTACACCATATTTTTTAAGAAATTAACATGGGTATCATTTAAAAGCTTTTAAAGAGATTTTTTAGGAAATGCTTAATTTGTTAAAAAAGCTTAACCCTTAAAGAGCTGTTGACATTTTTATGTAAAATTTTATATATTTCTATTTTTTTAATTCTCTGTTATCCCAATTATTGTTTTTTTGATTTGAGTTACTTCACTAAACTAGATTTACATAAACAGTGACATAAATATTGCAGATCCCATTCGTGTACCATATTTGAGTTAATGCATATTCTGACAGTGTCCTTCGCTTTTATATCTTTCATCTTACGACATATGTTTTGCCTTCTTTTTGAATTGACCTTAGTGGACTAGCAACATTTAGAACTTTGCGAATAACTTTTTGGTTTCTAAAACTGTAAAGTTAATAAGGGTGTCCAATTCAAAACCTATTGTATTGGAAGTCGTACAATATGTTGGTCTTAAGATAGCTATACTGTGTTGAAATTTGCTAAAGCATCTATACAAAAGAAGGAAAATGTTGAAGAAATTAAGCCGTTCAACTAAACAAGATTCATTTTTTATATTTCCTTCACTTCAATTAAAATGAAATTTATTTTATTATTACAAGTGAATAAACTTGTGCTGTATAATTACATCCAGTTTTAATCTACAAAAGTATCAAATAAAAAATATGTTAATTTAAAAGAGAAAGACCGACAACAGAACAACAGTTTATTAGTATCAACATATACCTACAATGATTATAACGTACACAGTTGTGGACAAAATAAGCATATTTCCTTTTATTTTATTTCTTATTTTAGTTCGATATGAGAACGTTAGAGTGAACTGCTAAATCGGTTTAGGTGTAATTTTTCGGCATTTATGCAATGATTTTTTTTCGTGATTAAAAACATTTCTTTTTTAATTGTAGACAAAGAACCCACCTACTACTAGTGCTATATGTGAGTTTTTGCAAAATGTTCGTTAAACTGATTAGTTTAGTGAAAAATACTCGTGGTGCTGGTCGTCGTACGGTGCATTCCGAGAAAGCTATAGCTGCTGTGGTGCAAAGTTTGCAACCCATGCCAAGAAAATCGGCTTACCATTGATCGCATCAAATCAGTAATGCATGCAACAACACGATTAGAAAAGATCTAAATTATTGGTAAATAGTCACTCACTTCGTAACGGCTTCTCAGTTCAGACCTTACAGTATCGGAGCACAAATTTTGGCCGGAAATCAAGTTTCTGGCGATGAAGCACTTTCATTTGGACGGCTGTGTAAAGTAGAACGTAAGGGAATTCAAAAACCCAGATTCCATTGTGGATAAATCAATGTATCAATAGACATCGATTGTTTGGAGTGGTAGCATTATTGGATCACTTTTTTACGAAAATGCTCCGTTGGGAACTACATGGAATCAAAAACGCAAAAAGGCAATAAAAAACTAAAAAAAAAAATTTTTTACAAAAACACAGTTATGGTAACTGTTTAACTAAAACTTTTGTATTATTTATTTGTAATTGTTCATAATAAGGGTTCCCTTTGGAAACCATTCGTATGTATTTAGAAGATTCAATAACTTGAATTGTAAACGAAATTTCGGTAGAACCCACTAATGATAATTATGAGCAGTATCGAAATGGCCATATAAATATGCTCCCCACAATAATACGTTTCATTTGTACTTTTAAATAATAAGTATTTCATGACAGTAACATAAAATACTTATATTTGAAGGAATCAAGCACAATTATAGTAAATTTGTCATATTATGCCCTTCACCACAAAAAGTGGAAAAAAGGGGTTAAACTCACTAATTATCATTCCGCTCGTAATTCCTACAATATCCATTTCCTACCCTATAAAGTATATATGTATATTCTGACTTCTTATGCGTAGCGAAGTCGATTGAAAGATATCCGTCTGTCCGTCCGTGTTAGTGTTGAAATCAGCTTTGCCCAGGCACTAGGTGAGGTAGAGAATATTTAAATACGCCAATCGATCAAACATAGTGTCGAAGGAGGTGGTAGTGGAAATCAGCAAGATCAGTCTATTTCCTTCGATTTAGCGGGCAAATCAGCACGCCTGCATCTAAGTTTTTCAAATCATTTGGAACACTAAAGTAACTCTAATAAAAAAAACACACACACACAAATATATAAATGTATGTAACGATAGAGAATTAAAATATAAGAAAAAAAAATCAACTGAAAAAATTGGCGCTCGCTTAAATTTTCCGAGTAACGAGTCTCTGAAATTTTTAAAATTCTCTAAATATCAAAATGGTATCATTTTAAAGCTTGTGAAGAGATCTTTAAGGAAATACTAAAATTTTGTAAAGATGCTCATAAAGAGCCGATGGCATTTTTACGTAATTTTTTTTTAATTTTTTAATTTTGTGTCACCTCTATATTTGTGTTTTTCACTAAACTAGATTTAGATAAATGGTGAAGGGTATATAAAATTTGCCATAGCCGGATGTAGCACTTTTACTTGTTTTTATTTAAATTACTCTTTTGTTTTTTGTGAATCATTGATTTTTTACACACCTCAAGCCCCTCCGAGAGTCCATTGCCCGCACAAAAAAACTCTAACCACCACGAATTCTCTCACTTAATTATGAGTTTTATTGACATTCCTTTCTTGAAACCTGCTCTTCATGATTGCGTTTTCGCACCTTTGATTCCATTGATTTCTCTACTAATGCTCATTTATACATAAAAAGACATTAAAAAACATAGCCATCTAAAAGAGAACACAACATTGGCTGTCTTATGGAGCCAATTGACCCCATAAGAATCCCTTCTAAAGTAAAATAATTTTTCTGATTGTAAAAAACTAGAACTTGTGAATCTTTTTGTGAACTTTGATACCTCGTTGCTAAGGCATTAGGAGGTGTAAGCGGATGTAAAGATTTTCGAAATCTAACCTGTCACTAACTACTGCTAATACGACAGATGGTAGCACACAGAGACTACGATCTTTATTCAGATTATTGGTGAGGCCCTTCAGGGAGAAACCTACTAGTCATCAAATCGCATAGACGACGGCCTTTCTAAGGGTATAGTGGAAGTTCTTAAGTTCAGCTCTCAAGCAGTGTTAAGGACACCTCGTTGTAGGGTTTTGCTACCTAAGCTCTTGATATGAGCTCTGGTCGCTGGTGGAGACTTGTATTTATGCAGTAGTACGATCATCCTCAGGTCATGGCCTTGTGCGAACTATTGACGTTTATCTATATCACACTTGTCGCCCTTAAAAAACTGCTACGTATGGATTTCAATCTTTCTGTACGGAAACAAAAAGAACATAGAATAGTTCTTTATGTTTTTTAACCCCAAAACTTAATTGTAAAAAATAGAAAAAAAAAATAATATTTTAATAAAAAGATGACATTAATATTTAAAAAACATTTCGGGCATATGGCCACTGCTGCTGGGAAGAGCATTCTGAACATTTTTAAGCCACCTTTTCGAGAATTGCAGGGCCGAACATTGAAGTCACGAACAAAGTTGGCCTGCAAGGCATCGATTGTTGCTGGTTTATCACCATAAGCCAGTAACTTGATTTGGCCTTAAAGTTAATAATAATCAAGATTTTTCAAATCGCACGACCTTGGAGGCCATGTGACAGCTCCATTTCTTATTGCCAAATTTCAGTTTTAATAAGTCAATATTTGCGTTCGTCTGTCGCAAGAAGTGCTATCTGTGATTAATCAAATTAATATCATACACATTTTCAAACAAAACATCGTTGACTATGGTGGGGTAACGATCTCCTATGATCGCCGCGCGACCTCCGGCTTGATTTTTGAAGAGTTAGGGTCTAATGTTGTTACCAGTGTCGTTCTTAGATCTTTTGAGGGTTGGTTTCACTCAATATGCGGCAATTCTTTCACTAAAAAACCCGGAATCACTGTTCAAACGTAAATCTATTCATAATATTGAAAAGTTCGCTTAAGAGTTAATGGCGTAAATCACAAGAATATAGAATATAAATATAAAACAAATATTTTCATCTCCAGTGTAGAAACTTTTAGCACACACAACCAAATCCACTTGTTTTAACTATATAAATTTCTGAACATGTAGGATGTTAATCAAGCACCCATAAAATAAAATGAAACATAATACACACATTCCGTTCTTGTGTGAAAATGTTCTAGAAAGCGTTATTAATTAAGCACAAATTATGTTTTGTTGTTGTTGTTGCTCTTCACACGTTATATAAAGCAAAGTGGTACGTTCAGATTAACATATTTAAATATGAGTGTATTTAAATAAAAATTAAACTAATTAAAATCTAAATGAATTAAAATAACACAAAAGCTAAAAGAAAACATTTAAATGAAAAAAAAAACGTAGTATTTACATGAGAATCACAAAGGAGAGATTTTGTTTTCCAGAAGTTTGATTTGCTAACCGAGACTAAATATTATTTTTTCATTTTTAGTTTGCCAGTGGGTGATAAACTTATTAACTTCTGTTTCAACAACTGTTTTTTTAAGAACGCCCAACAGTTTTCAATCGGATTTAAATCCGAACTCTGTGTTAGCCACCGCATCACTTTAAATTGTTGGTGATTTTAATCAAAGGCCCGACTCAGTCTGGGGTCAGACATCCCCAAACCATTAAAGAACCACCTCCGTGCTTCACCGGAGATTGCACTTGGGATGGATTTGAGAAATCACGTTCCTTTGTCCAATACCAGGCTCATCCATCGGATTTGGATCTGTCTATTTTGGTGCCTTCGGACCAAATTACCTATAAAATAAAAAAAAAACTTTTATTTGTATAAAAACTTAAAAAAATTACTTACAGATATCCAATCGCAAGTTGTCCACAATTCATACTTTTTCAAAAAAAAAAAAAAAAATCCCATCTTTATAGTTTTTTGTGCACACAGTTTGGCTTTTTTTTCTTTACAAAAGGTTAAGCCCTTTATTACCCTCTGAACTATCCATCGACTAACGCCATTGCTTACAAGGGAAGTTGTTTCCTTGGTACTTTGTATTCTATTAAAAACGAAAAGCCTTCCATGAGTTTAGCTTTAGTTGGCGTTATTTTTCTTGGCCTTCTTCTTTTGATTGTGGTATTTGCTTCTTTTCATTAGATTTTTAGCCACTTATAATTTTAATGACCGACCTTTGATCAGTCTGCAATAACTTTACAACTTCTCTACTATTTTTGCCTTCGTTCGCACGGAAAATCACTTCATTTTTGTTACGAATTAGACTTGTTCCTTATAGTTCAATTTAGTGACCGCTATTTTTAGTTCAAAATTTGAAAATTAACTAGTTAAAATTTTAGTTCACAGGCTCTCTTTAGTTTAAAATCTCTCTTAGTTCAAATGTTCTGTTGACGTATTGTTCAAGCTTTTCAATTTTTAGTTCAAACGCTTTCCTTAGTTCAAAGCTCTTTTAGTTTGAATGTTATTTTCAAAATATGATGGCAACAACACCGTAGCATTGCCAAAACGAATGTTTAATAAAATGCGTGGCAGCACTAATTCCAAGTCCAAAATAGTCCACAAGGAAACACAAACATGGATTCTAGTTCATCTTGTCTGGTAGTTCAAATACAAAGTATAGTTCAAAAATGAACAAGGTATTTATAAAAGTATGAATTAGTTCACTCAGTTCAATTGATGCATTCGTTTAAATGAACTAGTTCGTTTATGAACTACACAAGTCTGTTACGAATCTTAGTTGTTAAAACAATAACTATTTAATTTCAGATAATTTACAAATTCCATAGTATGAAAAAAGGTATCGTTAGAAGAACCTTTTCTATGGGTGGGGTATAAAAATGAGTATATGTAGAGGTAGAGATTTTTTTTAAAGAAAGTGTTAGAAAAAGGGAGAGGGAGATCATTTTCCTCAAAATAATATCAAAAAAGTTTCCACAAAGCCATATACACGCATTAGATAATTTAACAAATTTTTAAGGTATTAAAGAGTCATTGACTCATTTTTGCTCCATACTGTAAATTAACAATTATGGAAGACATGTATTTTAAAGCTCACAAGTGATATGTTAAAAAAAAATGTCGTCGGAAAACAGCTTTAGGTGATCTTAAAAAAACCAAATGAAGAGTTTTTTCAAACGATAACTTTTAAATATTGATGATTCTTAATTAAATTTTTATGTAATTAGGATTTGAACTGTGAATATATGCGAAAAAAAAATTATTATTTGGCTTAAGTTCGTCTTTTTTTTATTTACAATGTTAGTTGGTTAAAAAGATAATGTTTACATTGTACACAACCTAAGACACATAGACACGAAGAATGCTGACGAAAGATGGTAGCGGTTCGGAAAATGCAGCATAACATTCTGCTGGTGTGTAATTTTCCTTGCTTTCTTTGAAAATCGTCCATATACATGCTTTTAAAAAATTTTTTAGAAATTAAAAAAAAAGAACTTAAGCCAAATAATAATTTTTAGTTCAATTATTGATGTTTCTCTAATTAACAAATAAAACGTAGAATTAACAGTTAGAAAAAAATAAAATTAAATTCATAAAAATCAATAAAAAACGCTTTAAGTTCTGAAATTATCTGTGCTGTTTCTGTATCACAGGCGATCAACTCGTCTTGAAAATTTATATGAAAATAACCCAAAAAACTGAGCGCTTTTCATACAAATTTATAAATTAAAAAATTTTATAAAAAAATAATTCTCATTTTAATTTAAATTTAGTTACTCCTTAAAAAACTATACACAGTTATGTTTTCATTTGACAAAAGGAACTAGAATAGCCGAATATATTCGTGCAAACTATATAAAGCTTTTTATATAGAACAAGAAATTACTAATTAGATGGGTGTACAAAATAAAAAACCTGAAGTCTATAATGTTTGGTGACCCATTCTTCAGTTCAATGCCTGGTCCTCATTTAAGGACTTTTCTAGGTTACATTCGAAAGTGTAATTTCAGAGATAACATATTAAAAATCTTATAATAGGAGTCAACTATCCGGTCAACTCTATCAAGTCTGTGACCAAAGTTACGCCAATAAAAAATTTGTTTAGGATAATATTTGAATTTTCAAAAATACCATCACGCTTTGTTTAATTTACTGCTATCCACCTAAATAATATTTCAAGATGAAAGTAGGACATAAGAAAGAGAATTATAATACATTGTATTACATTTTTACAACAAGTATATTGTCAGAATCTGTTTGTAATTAAAAATAATTTGAAAAAATATTTTTTGTATTTAAGGTTTATTTGTTTTCGAATTGAAACTTAATAAAATTTTGATTTATTATCGATTTACGATTCAGCGACAATGAAACAAAGCTAATGGAGAAGGGACTAAAACATAATTTACCTTTTGACAAAATACAAAGAACAATTGAAACCCAAATTGTAGACGCCGAAGCTACTATAACACACTTACCAACTGATCGACAAGAACACTTAAGACACAAGATAGCCGATGTACTCGAAAAAACAATAAAAGAACACACTATATCCAAAACAAATCCTAGCGAACAGAAAATTACTAAACAGATAAAGACAAAACTACGAAATAATGATCTATTACTTACTAAAGCGGACAAAGGTAACACGACTGTAATAATGTACAAAAAAGATTATATAGACAAAACACAACAATTCATTCAACAGACAAAATGTACGAAATTTAAAAATGACCCAACCGATTCATTCCAAAAGGAAATACGCAGCCTACTAAAACGCTGTAAAACGTTTACTGACGGTAAACTATACATATACATGAACATGAATCCAGGACCCCCTACACTTAGAGCACAACCCAAAATTCACAAGGAAAATATACCGATCAGACCTATAGTAAATTACAAACCTGCACCTGCATATAACTTGGCTAAGCACCTCACCATATTATTAAAAGGGAAAATAAATTTGCAGAACATATACATGTTGAACAATACACAAGACCTTATCAATAAACTTAAGGATATCAAAATTACCGAAAATACGAGACTTGTTTCCTACGACATTAAGGATTTATATACATCAATACCCACACAAGAAACGTTAACAATTCTACGTAACATGCTTTTCAACTTATACGACAATCAATATATTAACGAAATAATGGATATTGCAAAAACGATACTAAAACAAAACTACTTTAGATTTAACAATAACTTTTATAAATTACCTGATGGACTCGGCATGGGAAACCCGACATCCGCAATTTTTACAGAGATATTTATGCAACATTTAGAACAACTGCACGTCAAAACCCTAATGGAAAAACATAAAATAACTCATTATTACAGATACGTAGACGACATAATATGCATCCTAGAAAGGGACAACGCAGAGGAAATTCTAACGGATTTAAACACAATACATAATAAAATCACATACACAATGGAAAAAGAGAAAGACGGAACTTTACATTATCTTGACATAACAATAACACGAGGAATTGACTCATTAAACTTTGACATATACAGAAAACCAACCACAACAGACATAACTATCCACAGTTCCTCAAACCATCCCACCCAACATAAACTCGCAGCATTTAGACATATGATTAACAGACTTAAGACAGTCCCACTTTCTCCAGACAAATATAACAAAGAACTGGACACAATTTACACTATAGCTAAAAATAACGGTTACAACTGCACTACTATCGACAAACTACTTAGACAATACAACACTAAAAACAAGAAGAAAGAAAACAAGGACACAATCGATACAACACGACGACACATTTTTACTTACACAGGACCAGAAATATATAGACTAACTAACCTTTTTCAAAAAGAAGGTTTGCAGACAGCACTAAAGACGAGCAACACTCTACGCAACAATCTCAAGACATCAACAGAAATAACCGATAAATTTAACACCAGCGGAGTATACAGACTTACTTGCACCTGCAACCATACATACATAGGACAAACTGGACGAACATTAAAAACAAGGTTCACAGAACACATACGATCATATAAACGGAAAAGAGAAGACTCTAACTTCGCAATACACCTTAACACACATGAACACGAGCCAAGGGAAATAGATGAATGTATGACGTTAATACATCCTAGTAAAAAAGGACGAAGACTGGACATTCTTGAAAACATGGAAATATACAAAACACGAACGTTTAACGGAGATATTATTAACGAACAGGTAAATACAACCTCGGACACAATTTTTACACCACTTAAGCTATTAAAACAAACTTACAAACGCAAAACACCCACAGATGGTCACACTTACCTACCTAATAATAAAAGACAGAAATATTAAAATTATATACCTTCAATAAAGATGACAGATATCAGGCAATCTACCTGCATAATACCGTTTTTAAATAGACACCATCCTAACGGACAAAACTACCTGTACCCACCACTATCTACGCAACAAACACGTTACACTATCCAACCAGTACTAATCAAAACGCGGCTTGAAAATGATGTCTTTACATCGAAAGCGCTCGCCAATCGTACTAAATAAACAGCCAGTGACGACGGTCTTCACCGAAAGGTATGACAACAGTATTTTATTTACTGGCGGAATAAATCCAATTAACTTAATACCAATTATATTTTAATTTAAAAATTAGATTTTTTAGTTAATTTAATTTAATCATTGTACCAATCATATATTTAATTAAAATCAAGAAAATATTTTTCTAATTAAATAAATAGTTAAATCAATTATATATTAATAAAAATATTAATAAAAATTTTATTTGAAAACAAATTGAATTTTAAGAGATCCAAAGTGTACAAATTTAGATAAATTTTAATTTCCCTTGCGGTTTTATTTAATTATGTGTTCCCTTGTTTATGGTGCAACTGACAAATAGTGACTTGACTGGTTTTGGTCGTAGCAAAGTTAAAAGATTCGATTAAAACTAGTAGTGGAGTTGTTAAATTTATTTTGCAGCTGTGAGAAGTCTCAGAAGGTGATGAAATATGGACTCAATTATCTAACAAACATCACCTGGTATACCACGTGTCTGTATCTCTGGAGAGATAGAGCAGGGTTACAGACTGTGAAAATGATAAAAAATCTAAAGATCGCATCGGTAAACAAAGCCTGAGTGCAATCAGAAATTAAATATTTTTTTCTGCCATGTGAGCATTAATGTAATTTTTTGAAACTTTTTTTCTAGCATTTTGTATCAAAAATAAACATGAACGAAATCAGGGCAGTTAAGCATGCAAATTTACTTTTTTCATAGTTGTTCTTATAAATTCATACGAAAACAAGTAAAAATAGATACTTATTTAACAGATTAAATAAAAGAAATAATAAATAGACACATATAAAGAGAGTTTTATATGAACATATTTACATTACTTTATGTAAATATGTATGTGGTTTGTTGGCTTGCTGGTTACAGGTTTTATTCCATTTAACAAAATATAGTTGTTGTTGTAAATTATATTATTTTTACTTTCTTTTCAAACTGTAACATTCATTAAATGTGTCTCTCTTTTAAAATCGGGACTTATGTCTTATTTCCTATTTTCTAGACATGACAACTTGATTTCACTTAGTTGGAACTATGTTGCATCTCCCTTTATCATAGCTTTTAAAGTAAAGTTAGTAAAGAATAAGTATAAGTGCTATTTTCGGCTATGCCGAATCTTATATACCCTTCACCATCTATGTAAATCTAGTTTATTGGAGTAACTGCAATAAAAAAACAAATATTCGGGTGACAGAATTAGAAAATAAAAAAACAAAATTAAGTAAGATATAAAATTTTACATAAAGCTGCCATCGGCATTTAATGGGTAAAACATTTTTAAAAATTTTAGTAAATTTCTCCTCTTCCTATTATCACTTATTTCTTCAATTTCTTATTTAACTTTTTTTAGCCTTTAAGTTTTTATTTGCAGATCATAAGTCAATTAAAATTTACTTTTTCGGCTCTGGTTCATTTTTAATTTAACTTTTATTAAGAGAAATTATTTTTCAAATGTACGTGGACGTTTTCCAAAGAAAACAAGAAAAATTAGACGCTGGCAGAATGTAATGCTACATTTTCAGGACCGTCAAATCCATCATCAGCATTCTTTGCATCCAACACCTTGACTTGCGTCTGATCAATATAAATTTTGTTGGACGAAATTTTCACACAACTCAAAGTATTTTTTTGTTGTCTTCTCTACAACATGTCTTTTATATTTGTTGCAATTTTGTAAATGAAAATACCGATTTATTTAAAACGATTGTTGATAACGCCAATGGTGATGCCAAGTTTTCGTTTTTATTTCGTTTAAAACTACAACGCCAATGGGAACAGGGGTGATTATGACCGCTGTTTTTTACGTCTCCATAAAATGCTTCTATAGATACGTGAATTAACGAATAATGTCTTATCTTCTATAAGCAGATACATTTGAAACATACACAGAGCTCGTAATACTAAATCCGCAAGAATTATAAGTAAAAGATATAAAAGTTTTAGAAACTGTAGCTTTTTATTTGACGACTGTAACAACAATTGTAAATAAAAAATTTAAAATTGAAGGGTGTTTCAAACAAAAAAGAGTTTTACTAATTACTAAGATTTATTTTTTTTTATCAACGCTTTGAAAATTATACATAAAAAATATTAAAAAAATCCTCAGGGGTGTCTCCAGGAAGTCCTGATTTTAAAATACATTATCTTATCTTTTAAGCTAACATTTAGAGTTTTCAGCAACAAATATGAAAAAAAATATTAAAAGGTGGCTCATACATGTGTTTGTGTCCAACTCGTATTTGCCAGATTTTTTTTTCATAAATATAAAATATAAAAAATAATACTACAACATAGTAAACGAACAGAGCTAAACTCTGAATTAAACACACACAAGACGAATTAATTTTACCAGGTGACAATTTTTTGCTTAATTTTGTAATGTGTAGAACAGCTGTCAAAAGTGAATAATTTTTTATTATAAAATTTCTTTTTTCTTATTTTTCTTTAAAAAAGAATTATAAGAAGAGTTTTAAATCAATTTAAAAAACGAAGTTGTTTATTGTTGTAGCGGCGCTGCCACCTTCTATGAATTCGCCTTAGATACACACATATCCAATATAACAAAGTAAACATAAATGACATTAATTAAATTAACGGGAATTTTATATTAAATTAGTTAACTTTCAGAAATGTCTTTTTTTTCGTGCTATTTTCTATTATCTTGATTTTATAATTAAATCACCGATACAGTTGCGAAAAAAAATAGAATCATTGTTGGTTACTGTTGTTTTTGCTTAAATTTTTATTTTGTTTTTACTTTATTGTTTGGAAAAATATCTTTAATGTATTTAAAATGTCTGAAAAGTTTCCTGAAGAGCTAAGTAAGCGGTAGCGAAATGACCATTCAGACGTGCTTTCACCCACAATAACGAACATCAGTGATTTAATTATAAAATCGGGATAATAGAAAATTGCACACAAAAAAAGATTTTTTTGAAAGTCTACTAATAAATGACATTATTCATTCACATTCGAACTCAAAAGATTTATATCATCTTAAAATCTAATGCACCATCAGAAGCCATCATTTCAAAAACGTGATAAGAAAAAAATTATTTAAAAATTATTTTTTCATCTATAATTCACATGCTTCCGACTCATTAAAAAACAAAACAAAATAAATAAAAGTGAAATTAATACGAGCAAACATTTATTTTTTTTTAAATATTATTTTAAATTTTTTGCCAAGGTCATTATTATTAGATTTTAAAACATTTTACCGCTTATCAATTACATACAAAAGCAAAACACAGGCTTATCAGCTTAAAACATTTTAGAATTCGTTTTAGTAAAAATCAATAACAGAGCGCGAATAGTATTTTGCGAAATTACAAAACATAAACATTGAAAATGCTTTAATTCGAAAACATGAATTTCACTTCGAAATTAAAATCGAAATGCTTAATGCTCAGTAGTTGTGTGATTTTTATTTTTAATTTTAAGCTGGAATACGCTTGTGATTAATGTAGAGGCAAATGGCAGAATTTTACATTTATTTACCGCGATTATTTAAAAAATATAATGAAAAATATTGATCATGAAGTACAACCCTGCGTGAACTTTTTCCAACATACATGTGGTAATTTTGAAAGCTTTCAAAACGGTGGTGAATCGCCGGCAAATACAAGTGAAGAGTCGGATGAATTTTTTGATAGCAACCGAGATGTTACGCCTTTTTTATACAACAAACAGGATTATTACAGTTTTTTTGAAACTCACAAAAAAGATTTTAATACAACGCCGGGAATTTTGGTGCGCAATGTTTACGATCTGTGCAAAAACTATCTTCAACATACGAGCGGAAAACGTAAAATATGGCTGCACATGATAAGTGACATTCAATTTTTAAAATACGATTATGATTTCTTGAGAAAATGGCCATTTTTGCAATACCAGTGGGATAAATACGAAACACAACTGAACTTGAGTTGGCCAGCCTTAGCAGCAGAGTTTAGTGCTCGTGGCCTAAATACAGTTTTTGATATTTTCTTTGCTGAAAATACCATGTTCGTTGCTCCAAACGATGATCTGCAATGTCCGGATGTAAATGAACTTAGACCGTATTTCTTACCTTTACTACGGAAACGTAACGCTCAAATAGCCGACATAATAAGTACCGAACTTTGGCTATTGTGCCGCCAACTTAAAGGAGAAGTTGCCATATCGGATGATGTCGTGAAAATATCAAGCCTTGTTGTGGAGAAAGAATTTTTTCTGCGTTTAATTTTACGTTTAAATTTTACCGATTTTGGCATTGAAAATACTCGTAAAATTAACGCGGAAAAATTAAGTGAAATAATGTCTATTCTCTGTGTTACAAATTCACGGATTATTTATTATTTTATACTTTGGCAGGCGTATCAAAAAATTATTAATATCGATGACTGTTTTCAGTTTGCCATTGAATTTGACAGTCTGCTGCGAGTGGAGTACTGGAATTGGTTTCCTTTTAAATTCCACTTTAGTCGAGATGTAGCCTTGGCTTCGTATCTCTTTCACACAACACGATTTTAAAAACATTATCGACAATTTGTAATCAGTACATCGTGGGAACGTTTGTTTCAAAACCGCTCTGAGCGCAAAGATTTGAACATTGAAAGGTCTATTAAAAATTATGCCAAACAATATTTAGATGTGGAAAGCTACTCTAACGCATTCGACGAATTAGAGTTGTTTTTACACGAGCACTCCACATTTTATTCATATCTGTTGGAACTAAGAAGACTAAAAATACGTTACACATTCCTTAATCCCTACGAAGATACAGAAGACTTACACTTTTTCAAAGAATTTATTAACTTTTCCGTTTTGCTACTCTATCGGCCGCTTCTACATTATTTTGCTTCCTATGATCGTGAAATGTGGCAAAATTCAAAAATGCTACAAAATTCTGATGGCCTTTGTGCCGCCTTAGATTGTTTAACTCATCAAGCCGCTTTAAATCTAGAAGATTCAAATATTTATGAGGGTGAACTTAATATGGATCTGGTAAATGATATTTTCAACTTTTATACCGCCTTTATTGAGGCTTTATCGGATTATAATTTCTGGCTGGAGAGTGAAAACTTTGCTATAGCCGAGGATTTTATTTTGGAATATTTTAAGTTGGACTCTACGCGGGTGATGTTCTATGCGGTTGCCCAGCAATTTTGTAACCGTAACGATTTTATCTATAAAACTTTAATAAATCGTAGTTATATGAATATGCCGCAGTTTCAGGAGGCTTTTAAGTGCTTGCCCGCTGATCAAATGAATCCCTTAACAAAGTGCATGGTTAATCAGTGTGTGTCGAATTAGACTTAAAAATAAATCAGAAATTAGATAAATAATTATTTATATAAAAATATTTAAAAGTATCATTGCAAATAGAAACAATAAAAAGTGCTGCTTTATTTACAAAAGTGTTTTAATTTATAATCTTTTGGTTTTATATCCAATAGTGATCCAATAGTGATGTGATCCCATGGAGACGTATTTTTTGATGCATATGAGCTTATTTTTGAAGGCAGCATTAGATGCGAAAATTAAATTTAGAAAGAGAATGTGTTATTAGGTCTGTTTCTTTACTCTACTTTAGGATTCAGTGGAATCCCAATTTGCTCGAATAGCGTTTCTGTACTTAAAAGTTGGGCAAATCATAACGGTATTGAGAGAATAAAGTTCTTCTTATTCTTCCTGCAGGAAACAGCTCAAAGTTTTTCTTCGTGCAAGTTATTTATATTGTTACGTTTATCCTACTGTGGCACATTATAAATTCGCTAGTTTCACAACTTCTTATGGCTCTATCTGGCTACAGGATCTAGTCCTGGATTCACCCGTCTTTAGGATCCTATGGCATCGTATTTACTAAACATGAGTTGTTACAAACGCAGCCATCAACGTTACACTACTGAGTTACTCCGGAGAGAAATAAACTACTCGATGCCCTGTTTAGTAATCTAAACCATACACACAGATCTCTCCACCTTGCTTTACATCCAAGTCAGCCAGTCATCCTTATTAATTCAATAGCCACAACTTAATATCTGTCGTACACTGTAATCATTTTGTTACTTTCTTCCGCTAAACAGCTAACAGCTAGGAGCTCATTCTCATTCTTACAAAGGTCGTCTTGACAAAAATCTACTACTGCTTTTTATTAAATAGACGTGTCTTCACTAAATTATCTAGCCAAGGCTTGACACAATAGTTGTCTTTCTATTTCCAGGAGGTTTGTACTGCAGTTTCTTGATTGTAAATTGCCTTACACAATTATTATCCTTCCTTTGTACGCATGTCTGAAGATGGGCTCGATCTCATGATCTTCTGTTTTACAGTACACACCTCTACCAACGCAGCGATTGAGGTTGCTCAACTTGATTTAGCTAATTGTCGTATTATTCTATACACACACGCAATGGTGGTGGAAGTTAACAACAGTGGCAGTTCTGCCGCCTAAAGAATAACTTTGCAACCTAAGCTATTTTAATATTTTTACTTCAACACACGCTTCCGATCCAATTACGAAATTGCCTTTTTGCTGAAACAATGGGAAAATAATTTTGCACGATCAGCGTCTGCATACCTGCGCATGTTGGTGCAACGTGATCATCAAATGTGACGAGCCAACAAGGTTGGCTGAGAACGGGCAGTCTTGGCTAAGGTTTGACGAGTGTCGGATGGTTAAAAATTCTTATTATAATAATTAAAGTCAATTTGTTATATACATAATTATATTGTGAATAAATTTAATCAAAAGGTAATTTATATTAAAGCTTTTCATTTAACAAAGCCGCGAGTTGGTGCGGCTGAATATAATTTTTTTTGATCAAACCGTTTAAAATCCTTTAACTGGCGACCGAGCAGGGACCTTGGAAAAAGGTCCTTCATAAAAAATAAAAATTATAAAAAAAGTTTCTGCGATCTCTATGGAGCACTCCAGGAACAAAAATAAATCTCTCCTGCGATATCTACGGATCACTCCAGGACTAATAAAAAAACAAAAGTAATAAAAAAACAATAAATAGACCTAATCCTCCTTCACCAAACCGATACTCCTGGTAATCCAAACACAAAAAATTACAGAAGGTTATCGGAGTGAAAGTGGAGTCACCCGTACCCCAGTAGGTTCCCGCGAAAATCAAAGTGGGGCACCAAAAAGGAACCATACGGAGCTTCCGTGAGGACAAAAGGATTTTAAGCGGTCGCCTCGCGTGTCCTAGCCAAGGCTCTCTAGTGAAAAAATAATAAAAAAAAATAAAAATATTAATACAAATAATTAAAAAAAAAAAGAGAAAATTGAAATAAATATAAAATTTAAAAAGAAAATCCAAAATTGAAATAAAAAAGAATATATGCTTGATTTTTGAAAATAAAAATGAAAAAATTTATGTAAAATTGAAACAAAATATAAATTTGAAAATTGAAAAGTAAAAGCGAAATATAAAAGAATATATGCTTGTAAAGTTGATCCCTAAAAATAAAAAAAGAGAATTTAAAACTGAAGCAATTTGTAAAATTAAAAATTAAAAAAGAAAATCAAAAGTTAAAATAAGAAAAAAGTATATTGATAAAACTGGAAAAAAAGGAAATTGAAAAGAAATATAGTATTGAAAAATAAAATAAAAAAAAAGATATTCTTTTAAAATTGAAAGCCTAAATTGAAAAATTGAAAATAAGATTGAAAAAGAGAAATTGAAAAGCTAAAAAGTTCAAGGAAAGGAAGTGAAGTGAAACTGTGCAACGGGCAAGGATCATTTATTAAAGTGTTACTGATACATATTTCAGGTAAGTGAATATTTTTTCCCTTCTTGTCAGTTTATTATTAAAATAATGGAGGATGTAAAAGCTACACTAACGACTATGACTGGAGCCATCAACCGGTTTATGGAACAGCTCAAGTCTGTTGAAACGCGCATAGTAACTCTAGAATCAAGTCTCGGTAGCAATATATTAGGAGAAGTTTTGGGCAGGTTAGAGCTTCTTAAAGGTAGGCAGGCCACCGCGGCCGTCCCAGTGATCACAGAGGAGGTAACTCTTCAGCGACCACGAACCGAAACCGAGTTAAGCGATATAAGCCGTCTTCCTGACAGTGTAAGGGATTTAAGAACATTTGAGGGTAATCCAACCCAGTATGTATCCTGGGTTAATTCTGTGGAAACCATACTAGGAGATTTTGAAATTGTCAAGGATAAGCCGATTTATCGTGCAATTGTCCAGAGCATCCGTCAAAAAATTATTGGCGCTGCTGATACAGCTTTGGTATCCTATAACGTATTTAATAGTGATTGGGCTGAAATCAAAAGAATAATTTCACTCCACTACGCTGATAAACGAGACATACAAACTCTGGAACATCAGCTCAATCAGCTTACCCAGGGATCCTCGTCAATGGATGAGTTTTCTTCAACGGTTAATCATCAACTTTCGCTTATTATCAACAAATTGCAGACAGAATCTTACAGTGAGGAAACCATCAAGGCGCTGGTGGGAACTTATAGAAACAGAGCGTTAGACATTTTCATACGCGGATTAAAGCCGGATCTTTCCCGTATGATTATTATACAGCGACCAAGAACGCTCCCTGAAGCATACTCCGCTTGCCTGGAGTTGCAAAACCTAACGATGCGAAACAATATAATTTATGCAAAACCGAAGCCACACGACTCGATTTCCATGGAGACAACTCATCGTCTTGGGCCTTCAAGGCCACCAAAATTGTTTGCTGCTCGATCGGGATGGCAGAATAAAGATTATAGGCCTAGAAATTGGCAACACAACAACAATTATTCTAACTTTCGGACAAATGAATATACCAACTATAAGCCAGCTTTACCCCCTAGATATCCGGCCATAAAACAGGAACCTATGGAAGTTGATAGGACAATACAATCTCGACGGGTAAACTACATAAACAACCCTAGGACAGCCGAGAAAAGAGGTGCATCCGAAATAAATACAGGCTACAAACAGCCTAGAATCTATCACATAGAAACCTTTTCTGAAGAGGACCATATAGCTACGAACCAGCCAGAGAAAGATTCCCGTAGGGACGAGACGGTAGGGGAGGTAAATTTTATGGGGGAAGGCCCTCAAGTTTACCCTATATAGAGTACCCTTCTGCTACTGGTGATATTTTATGTTTTTTGATCGACACGGGCTCTAACAAGAACCTTTGCAGCCCTCGCTTATCACACGGTAGCATAATTTTAGAAAAACCAATAAATGTGCGGTCAGTAGGAGGAGATGTGTGTATAGATAGGAAAGTAATTGGACTATTTTTTAAATTTTTCGGAATAAAAGAACCTATCGAATTTTACGTCTTGCCAACACTAAAAACATTTGATGGTATTATTGGGGATGACACACTTAAGGGGTTAGGTGCTGTAGTTGATAGAAAGGAAAATGTTTTAGTTTTGAAAAATAGTTTTCAAATTCCGCTAAAAGAAAAAATAGCTGTTGAATCAAATTATATATTAGGTGAAGAATATGTGCCAGAAGTTAGGACAAGAATAGAAAGTCTTATTAGTAAATATAAGCCACTTTTCGGACCGCTCGACGGTAGCGAACTTGCATCAACAAATGTCCAGGCAGAAATCAGGACAAGCACAGATGAACCAATATACACGAAAAGCTACCCATATCCCGTTTGTATGAGGGAAGAAGTAGAAAGACAAATAAAGGAACTACTTTCAGAAGGAGTAATAAGGCCATCGAAAAGTCCGTACAATTCACCCATATGGGTCGTCCCAAAGAAACCAAAACCTAGTGGCGAAAAACAATATCGAATGGTAGTGGACTTTAAGCGTTTAAATGCTGTAACAATTCCGGATACCTACCCAATCCCTGACATTACTTCTACTTTAGCTAGTTTAGGAAAAGCAAAGTATTTCACGACAATAGATCTTACATCAGGCTTTCACCAAATAGCTATGAAACCAAAGGATATTCCAAAAACCGCTTTTTCAACAGCGAACGGTAAATTTGAATATTTAAGATTGCCTTTTGGCTTAAAGAATGCGCCGGCAATATTTCAGAGAATGATAGACGACGTACTCCGCGAGTACATAGGAAGAATCTGTTTTGTTTATATTGATGATGTAATCGTAATCGGCGAAAATATGGAGAGTCACTTAAAGAACGTAGATACAATTTATGAAGCAAATTTGAAGGTAAATCTTGAAAAAACGCATTTCATGAAAACTGAGCTAGAATTCCTTGGCTATATCGTTGGGTCTGAGGGAATAAGACCGGATCCTGCTAAGGTAAAGTCCATTGAAAATTTGTTACCACCTACAAACTTAAAAGAGTTGAAAAGTTTCCTGGGAATGACCTCATATTATAGAAGATTTATTCGCGACTACGCAAAGGTGGCGAAGCCCCTTACAAACCTTACAAGAGGCGAGCATGCTCAAATAAAAGCTAGTCAGTCCAAAAGGGTGCCTATTAATCTAAATAATGAATCTTTGAAGTCCTTCAATAAACTTAAATCTATGTTAACTACGGCCGAGCTCCTGGCTTTCCCAGACTTCGAGAAACCTTTTAATTTGACGACGGATGCCTCTAATACAGCTCTTGGTGCCGTTCTGTCACAAGGTGAGATCGGCAAGGACAAACCCATTGCGTATATTTCTCGATCGCTCAACAAAACTGAAGAGAACTACGCCACCAACGAGAAAGAGATGTTGGCTATTGTATGGGCTCTTGATAATCTTCGAAATTACTTATATGGTGCGAAAAAAATTAAGATCTACACTGATCATCAACCGTTGACGTTTGCATTAGGAAATAGGAATTTTAACGCAAAACTAAAAAGATGGAAGGCACGAATAGAAGAGTATAGCCACGAGTTGATTTATAAGCCTGGTAAATCAAACCACGTGGCAGATGCCCTTTCGAGATTAAAAACCTTTTCAAATCATTTATATCATTCTTCTACCGATACAGCGAGTGAAGGAACGACTATGAATTCGGATGAAACGTTAACTGCTTCAGAGGGTCGAGAGGACAATGATCTTTCATCAGTGGAAACAGTTCACAGTGCAGAACAAGATGCTTCTGACTTGATACCCCATGTAGAAGTACCTATAAACGTCTTTAAGAACCAGATTATAATAGGAATGGGAATGGACTTGACGGCAATGGAAGAACCACATCGTGGATATACTAGGCATTTTATTTCTTCAAAAACCTGGTCTAAGGAAGAACTTGTAACCTTATTAAAAGAAAAACTTCGCCCAAATATCCTTAATGGAGTTAAGGCACCAGAAAGTCTTTTTGGTGTTCTACAGGAAATTTATATCGATCATTTTTCTAAGTACAAAGTAAGGATTACGCAGAAGCTAGTTACAGACATTACCTCAAAAGAACGTCAATTGGAAATAATCGAAACTGAACATAGAAGAGCACATCGTAATCCCAGAGAAAATGGTGAACAAATTTTAGAACAGTTTTACTTCCCGCATATGCGCGCTAATATAAAGAAATACGTTGCCAGTTGCGACGTATGTAATAGATGCAAGTATGACAGGAAACCTCCCCGAATACATCGCCAAGATACACCAGATCCCAAATATCCATGTGAAATTCTTCATATGGACATTATGGAAATTCAGGGGCAGAAATTTATTACCTGCATAGATAAGTTTACAAAATTCGCTAAGTTCTTTAGTATTAAGGATAGATCATTGGTACAGGTGAGGAAAAAATTAATTAAAATTTTGCATTATTTCACAGTGCCCAAAATTCTAGTTACTGATAATGAACGCAGCTTCTTAAGCCCTTTAGTAGAAACCTTCATCAGGTCTTTGGGTATTAAATTATACCTTACACCAGTACAAAGAAGTGAGGTGAATGGGCAAGTTGAGAGACTGCATTCAACAATAATTGAAATCTATAGGTGTTTAAGGGTTGAATACCCAAATCTATCAGTAAAGGAGTTAATTGAAATCTGTGTCGATAGGTACAATAATACCATTCATTCAACAACAAAGAAAAGACCTCGTGACTTATTTTTTAATAGAAACATCGGAGCAAACTACGAAAACCTACTCTCTGTACAGAAGAAGATTAATACAGACCTCAGACACTTGCTTAAAAGAAATATGGCGGCCCGCAGGTCAAAAATGAATCGTGGGAGGCAAAGCCCTATAAAATATAGAAAGGGTGATAGAATCTGCGTAGCTATTAGAACTATCCAGGGAAAAAACAAAGCACTTTTTAGGAAAGAAATAGTTGAAAAAGGTAATAGGGTAACTGTGCTGACAAGAAGTGGAAGAAAGATTCACAAAGAACACATAAAGAATCTAAAAGGGCAAAGTCCAAAGAAAAACAATTATAAATAATTGTAGAGCCTTTTTCATTTCACTCACTTAACTTATACTACGAAATAAAAAAAGAAAAGAAAAAATATATAAAAAAGAGGGGGAAGAATACTTTTTAAGCAAAATAAAATCTTTAATCTAATCATATGTCATTTAAACATTTCATTGTAGAATATCGTCTCATTTTTATCAATATAATTACATTATACTATTTTCAGAAATTACATTATTTAACCATGCATCTAAAGTTTATTCCTTAATCGCATTCAACCTGATTTATTTTGTAATTAGTGTACAAATCTACCAGTACAAAACATCACTGGTTTCAGTAAAGGTTGGAAATGGATGGATAGTCGATGGGAACTTTAAATTAGTACACGTCATCAACTTAGAAGAGTACAGAGGAATGGCTGCAAACATATCATCTATTATTCAGAAGCATCTTCCGCCAAGCAGAAACAGAGAATTCATTTTGCACCACATGCTGCAGGTACAAGAACGCCTTGACGAATTGACAAATATGAAAAGAAGGACACCTAGATCAATCGATTGGATCGGATCGGCTTGGAAGTGGGTTGCAGGAAGTCCTGATTCAACAGATTGGAATAACATACTAAGAAGTCAGGAGACTATTATCACGAATAACAACGAACAATACAAAATCAACAAGGAGCTTCAGCGGGCCACAAACCAAGTGGTTAGGAAGATAAACGAAATTGTCACCAAAGTGAACGGTGTAACAAGTGGTAAGGACTACACCTTAATGGAACAAAGTACCATCAACGAGGTCATCATTTTGAGGGATGAAATAAATGAAATTGTCCGAGCCTGTCAGCTAGCCAAGAGTGGTATTGTAAACACAAATCTGCTAGACCAATCGGAGATCAATAGAGTAATTGATGAGTTGGAAACGTTACCTTATGGTAATGCAATAGAAGCAGTGGAGTATGGAACACCCTAAATTTACACGAATGGTTCATTAACAAGCGGGTGCTTGTTAATGAAGCGGAGACGTATGGAATCACAGGAGAATATCTTTTAATAAGTAATTCTACAGTCTGCAAAAGAGCATCTGTAACCAAATTGGAAGAGGGTAACTGCCTTAACCGCATTCTCAAAGGCGGATCAGCAAGTTGTAAATACAGACGTACCCAAGAAGAAATCATTGAGTTATTGAGTGACGACATTATCTATGTGACAAACCACAAGGGTTTCATTGAGGCAAATGGCAAAACCGAGTTTCTGAATGGCACATATCTTCTGCAGCTTTCTAACGAGTCGGTAGTAATAAAGAATAATACTTACTCAAGTAGCTCGATCACGAGGGTTCAAGCCTTACCGCCAGTACTAGCAAGTGTGACACATGATGACATGCTGCTGGACATCAAATATGTTCATGAGGTAAGCCTTAGCAATATAAACCGATTGAACCAGCTAGGAGTAAGACTCAATGGTACAGTTGGAATTAACGTTATTATCATTGTCTCAATGGCTTTTTGCATTGGATGGCTTTGGTATCGGCAAACAAGAAAATTAAATCTTCCAAAGCTAAATATTCAATTACCAACTATAGACACCCGGATCTGCGGGACGCAGACATTTAAGGAGGGAGGAGTTAACAACAGTGGCAGTTCTGCCGCCCAAAGAATAACTTTGCAACCTAAGCTATTTTAATATTTTTACTTCAACACACGCTTCCGATCCAATTACGAAATTGCCTTTTTGCTGAAACAATGGGAAAATAATTTTGCACGATCAGCGTCTGCATACCTGCGCATGTTGGTGCAACGTGATCATCAAATGTGACGAGCCAACAAGGTTGGCTGAGAACGGGCAGTCTTGGCTAAGGTTTGACGAGTGTCGGATGGTTAAAAATTCTTATTATAATAATTAAAGTCAATTTGTTATATACATAATTATATTGTGAATAAATTTAATCAAAAGGTAATTTATATTAAAGCTTTTCATTTAACAAAGCCGCGAGTTGGTGCGGCTGAATATAATTTTTTTTGATCAAACCGTTTAAAATCCTTTAACTTGGAAGATCTTATGTTCGTAACAATACTTATGAAACAGCTGTAAAACATAAACAAAATAAAAACAAATAAAAAAAGTCATTAGCAATATTTCAAAAAGGCTAAAATAGTTATTCTAATATAAAAGACAATTTGTAATGGAAAATTAAGACGAGTTAAAAAATTTTGTTACAGATTTGGTAAATAGTTCAATTGATTCTAGTGATTATGACGACATCCTAGACCTTATTGAACATGATTCCGACTTAAAAGAATCACTTTTGTTGGATCTTTTTGAAATTTTTAAATGCCAGAGAGAGGAACAATATTTGTAATTATTTGAATAAAATTGTTTTATCATATACGGACAAAGAATTTAAACAACACTTCCGTATTTCAAGAGATTTATATTTAAATTTACTCGAAAACTTGCAGAAAGTCCCGCACATGCTTCTCTTTAATTTTTTTTATCATTTTTTAAAATACATTTTTTTTTTTTTTGTTTGTTGAAACAGTCAAAACATTTTGACTTTTTATTTTGTGTTTAAAGTTCAAATTTTGTGTTCCCTACTTTAAGACAATTTTGTACTTTTATAAGAGAAAAATATACTTGTTCTCATTTTCACGAAATTTACCCAAAAAGTAAAGAAATAGGCCCATTATATCCGCTACAAGAAGTACAAAGATTAAAATTAAGGATTTATCCATAATAACGACATTTTGATAAACTGATTGAGGCCAGGCGAATAAAGTCAACTTTAATCTTCGTAAGATTCAATGTTGTATGCATAGACGTTTGACCGAAAATGATGTTTCATCTTTAATTATGGTTGGTATTATTGTTGAGCAATCAGCTCTTCATATTCTCGTGATCACACACATTTTTCAAGTCTCAAAAGAAGCACTTGGCCTCGATTTTTTGAAACGATGTTAAAGATATTTTACTTCATCCTTTCTATTTATACGACGTATATCCGGCCAAAAGTGAAATACAACTTTCAAGTATTGATCTCTCAGCTTTTGAAGCTACAACGCAATGTAAAGGTCTCTCGCTATTTCATTGATACTACTGTATAATGTGTGATTGGGAAACTCGTTTCCACACATACTATTTGAATACAATACGCTTTTCATTCAGAACTAACACATTTGTGGTCAATTGACCAGTGAATTGCATCACAGAGAGCATTCGTGCCTTAGCCGAACAGTTCGTTTGTGGAATCAACTTCCCTCAGAGATTTTTCCTGTCACCTGCAATGAAGAAAGAATCAAATCGAATATCCACAAACACTACTCTTTAAATCTTCCTTCCCGTAACCTAATTTTTTAGTTTTTATACGAAGCATTCCTTAAATAGAGGCCATAACCCGATTGCTGATTCGAGATTAAGAACAAAATAAGACACTTAAAATAAATAGGGAGAAGATGTATTACTAGAGGCATAAGATCAACAAGCACTAAAAATTAAATTTAAAGGGAACCCCGTACAATGAGGTTTTGAAGTAAAAATGATCAGAATTAAAATTAAAAATAAGAAAGTGTTCCCATAGAGACATGGTTTTGACAACTGCTGCTTTACCTTTTAAACCATAATATGCAGACCATTAATTGAAATGAGTACATGTTTATACTTATGGTTGGTTAGTATTACAATATTCTTCTTCTTTATTTGCCTACTCGGTATTTGAATGTTGGCGATCATACAATTATATAAATTACATTTTAAAAATAAGGCTTTACATGCAGATCACATTAGATAGATTTAGAGATTATTAACAATTCTCTCGAATATATCTCTATCTTCTTGATTCCAGAGGTTCGCGGTGTTGCGAAAATTTGTCCATTCTTCTATGTTCTGTAACCAAGACTTCTTTTTCTGCCTCTGTTACTACGTCTTCCTTCAATTTTTGTTTTCAGAATTATTGGCAATACTTAATATTTGTCATTTCTCATGATATGTCCAGTTTTTCTTATTTTTATTTTGTACGCCAATTCCCTTCCTTGATTCCAATATATTTTCAATAATTAAACTGAACATAAAAAACATTTAATGAATCTTGCTTTTGTTTGAATGTTTATATCATGGTTGGTCAAAACTTTTTTATATTTACGAAAAGCATCTCTTGCTATTTCTATCCGACATATTATTTACTTCAAGGAGTCGTACTGGTCAGCCATTTGAACTCCGAGATATTTAAAACTCTGCACTCAGTCGACATACGAGTTTTTAATTTTTAGTGCTGTTTCGTTGTATATGTTTTTCTTATGAGTGTTAATCTTAAGACCTTATTTTTCTCTACATAAACTAAGTTCATTTATTAGCTTTTGAAGTTTAGATATGCTATCAGCGAATATGGTGGTATGTTGTTAGCGAAAACACCTTTGATTTTTACCCCTGCTTTGATGTGTTTGAAGGACTCTTGGAATATTCTCTCAGAATAGATGCTAAAAAGTAGAAGAGATAAAATACATCCTTGTCCGATGCCTTTTGATATTGATATTTCATCTGTTAAATTTCCATTGACATCAATCTGTTTCGTTTGGTTCCAATACAAATTTCGTCATCTATTCTGGTGGTGCCGAGTATTTCCATTTAGTTTTTTAGTACAGTATCAAAGACTTTTTTGTAATCAATTAAACATAAGAAAATATCCTCTCGACATTATTGTATTAAAACTTGAAAGCAGAATGTTTCTTTTCGTGTCCTCATCCCGTCTTTGAAGCCAAACTGATTTGTGCGTGCTCATCAGACAAATAAGTCGGTGATTGCTACACTGTTTAGCGTAATGTTTCTTATGAATGGTTATAAATGTTGATTTAAGCCATTCTTGTGGGTGGATGCCAGGTTTTACAATAAGGGGTGTCTATGGAAGAAGTGAAAATAGACAAACATTTAAAATTAAAAAAACTGAGAACTATCACGTCCCAAAGAATAAGAAGTATAAAAAGTTAAAGGGTAACCCCAAATCATAATTTTTGGTTAAATATTCGTAATAATAAATACTTTGGTAAAATTTAAATCGTATGTTGAATACAATTTTTTTTTTTTTTTTTTTTTTTGTTAATCTTGAGTTTTTTTCTGTATTTTCGATTTTTAATGAAGTTTATAATAGCAAAAACAATTTTTCGCAAAGTTTAATATCAAGTAAAATATTGAGATGAACATTGTTAGGACCGATTCGCTTTGAAATAAAAACAACAATAAAGTAAATTAGTAAAATAATTTAATTAGCAAGCGGATAACAAGCAGTTTTTTAATATAATTAAAACAACAAACGCATAAAATAAATGTAAATGAAAAAAAGGCAAAAATATATACATATGTATATTTAAATTTATTTGAAAATATTGATTTTTAATAAAATAATGTTAATGAAACAATTTTTTTGATTACATAAGAATAAATGAATGTAGTAAAAGCAAATTTCTAATGTTTAAAATTAAAAAAATGAAGCTCTTACTACCCTCGCTTCAGACAATAAAATATCTATTCCTTAGAGAAAGTTTCAAACAGCAATTTAACAGCATTAAGCATAAAATATGTTAAAATGACATAAACTTAAATCTCTGAGACGTAAAATAGATTTTCAAATCAACAATTTTTAAGGTACAAAATCAGATGAGTTTTTTCTATTTTAATATGTGTTATTAAATGTAGAATTGTGGCAAGAATAATAATAATTGTTATCATTGTTTTATTTTGTAACAAAAATCTTAATGCAGCACGTACTCGTAGACAATGACAACGCCATCATGTGTTCGTCCTAGAGCCGATAACAAAAGCAACAAATATTTAAATGATGAACAGAAGTGAAAAGAAAATATATAAAGACATGAGTTTTTATATTTCACGACAAGAACAAACTCATTTGAATAGACACGTTGTTGCGGTACTTTTTAAACAGGCTTTACACCTTGAATTATGGACTAAAAATTTTTTTTGCATATTTTGTGGTTTTTGGACACATAACTTAATCAAGAACATCAAAATTATTATAAGGTATTAATTATTAAGATATTAGCTAATCCGAGCCACAATTTGAAGAATTTTAAACGTCAAATAGAATTAAATCACGTTTGTTTTATTTTATTTGAATATAACAGACCTTAATTCTAGTTTTTGTTTAATTGAATGCGGCTAGGTTATGAACCCAGTCCCTCAAACATCTTATTAGGCGACGTGCTAATTATCTAAGCAATGGCCTCCTTAATAAAATAATTAAAAAAAAATGTTTTAAGATAACAGAGAGCTGCTAAGCCAGGTTGTGATTATCAAAAGAAACAATGGATAAAGAATGTGTCAATTAAAATTCTTCACTTTAGCGTTTTAAGAATGACGGGTTGAGTATCAGTCAAAGCAAAGACACTAAAAAGTTATAGCTGACTTCCAAAATGAATAATTACAAAATTTTTATACAGTTTTGCTGCGATATTTATATCTTGTGCACATACACGGCTGCGAAACAAAGCATAAACTTAAAAACTGATGCGCTAGTTGCCTGATAGCAAAAATTGTTTTTATGAAAAATAAATTAGTGATAGCAAAATCTTTTAAAAGGATGACAATTTATTTATTTTATTCATAATGCTTTTTATAAGATTCTGGTATCAGTAATTTATTTTTCATAAAAACATTTTTCCAATTGCAATTAGTAATTAAACAGTAAAAACAATTTTAATTAATAAAACCATTAGCATTATATTTTTTTACTGTCATAATTTAAAACCTTTAAAGGTCTTAATAATTTTTGAATTTTAAGTCAGGTAGGTGTAAAACTGGATGTCTGCGATTTAAAGCTATCCACCACCTCTGCTGTACAAAATATGTTTCAATAGTGTTTAGTTTTTACTGAGCAACCTCCGTGTGTGCGTACTACAAAACAGAGAATAATGAGTTCAAGCCCACTTTCAGACATAAGTACAAAAAAAAAAAAAAAAAAATAAATAAATAATTATTATATGGGGCAATTAAAAATGGAAAAACAGCAATACAAAACTCCCGAAAAAGAAAAAGACACTTATTGTGTGAAGCCAAGACAATATAATAAAGTGAGACGTCTACTTAATATTAAAATAACAGATAATTGTCAAGACGCCCTTTATAAGACTAAAAAAAAGTGCTCCTAGCTGTTAGCGGAAAGAAGTAACAACAAGATTACAGCGTTAAATTACTAAAAAAAGGCATCGAGTAGTTCATGTCTCTTCGGAGTAACACAGTAGTGTAACTTGGATGACTGCGTTCTTAATAATGCATGTTTATTAAATACAAGACCATAGGATCCTAAAGACAGTAGTATGATAAAGAACTGTAGTTAGAAGCCATAGAAGATTAAATAAAATAGCGAATTTATAATGTGCCACAATGGTTGTTTGCAACCAAAAAAATCCGTACGTTTGTCTAAAAAGGAAAAAAAAACGCATCAATATGTATTTTACTTTGAGTTGTTTATTTTGTGTTCAACGAAAGGAGTGATGTTATTAGTTAATTGTAATGACTTTGTTGTTTACTAATTATCAATGAATCCTCTGCATTAAAACGCATCACCATTAGTAAAAATTAAGGCAATGCGAAAACAAAATCATCACCTTTGTTAATCATTCAAAGTTTAAGAAATTGGCCATTAGTTAGTCTACTTAATTAATTATTCTCATGCATGACGTCAGCTCTAAAAACTATTCTAATTCTATTTAACACCAGAGGCACTGCAACAGTAATGTTAAAGCAAATATACACAGAGAAAAGAAATTCGTTGCGGGAACCGAATTCGTTGCCGATCGAATTTTGTCATTTGTGTGTTTTATCTTGAATTCGGTTGTAATAACTGATTGAGAATGGCACTCACAACTATTTTTTTAATGATTCTTGAGTGACTATAGAATATTATTGTGAATTAAATAAAACAATATAATTTTTTAATATTTTGTTTTATTTAAAAATAAATTACAGAAATAAGATTTCACATCAAACTTTCATGACTCAAACCATTTAATATAAACTACTCCTTCTTTTATATCACGATTCTTCTTTTCCACATAGTTTTTTCAACTTGCCGTTCCATACCGCACGATTTGCTTCTATGAAGACATTTTAAAATAATTTTTATTTTCATATGGCTTTGCAAGATAATTTTGAACTTACCACTCAACAATATTGGAGAGCTTTTCACCACTTTTGAAAAATCTTTGTACTTTTAAAGTGAAATATTATTGATTTTTTTGTATAATGTGTACAAATTTTATTTATAATATGTCAAAAAATTTTCTATATTAAAAGATACAATTGATTTTTATAATTCTAACTACCAAAATTTGGTTTTCAGTAGTCGTGTGCTGAATAAGTTTAATTGCATCTTCCATTCAATAGAATAGATTTTACTAAAGATACAAATCGGTCAGGTTAACTTTTTTAAAAGGTGTTACAACCAATATTTAGAGGCAAATAAAATATATAAAATAAGTCAATATTATAATTTATTGATAATAAAAATCAAATTATTATATCGGTAATTGAATCTTGAACATATCGATGGAGTCTTTTTTCTTTGTGTAAGGTTCAACTGAAGAGATGTTATTAATTTAACTTTTTATCTTCTTCCTTTTCATTACACATCTTCTTCACCATCTCTTTCTGCAAAGAAGACAACATGATCAATTACTAGACATTATTCTCTTTACTTCTTTTTAAAAAATTAAAATATTTGATTTACGTTTTATTTAAGGTAGGTGATATATACAAAGCTATTACCGGTTTGCCTCAGTAAGCTGATTCTTGATTATGCGCTTGGCATAATGCTCAGCATCGCCTTAAAATTTTCAAGAGTCCTTGTACCTTTATAGGTAGTCAGACCCATTCCTAAACATAATCTATTTAACTTAGTCAATTGATGTTTTTTTTTATGAAAGAAAGAAAAACCACTTTCAGTTGCGAAAACTTTGGAATTTGCAAATGCTTTTGTATTAATTTGAATATCCACTTTTTAACGGCCACACCCTGTTATAGTAATTTATTTTCATCGTAACATTATTTGAGAGCTTAGGCATGCAACATTCCACTCACTAAGTCACTTTCTTTGTTTAAAGATGAAATAACGCTTGCCTGGCTTTAATATACAGTTTCTTATTTCTGAAAAATAAAGGATTCAGGTGTGGGAGGTATTTTCATTTTCCATACGCTCAAGTAATAACAACTATGTTTTACTGCCGACATTCACCAGTCTTTTAATGGCCGTGTGCATGCTGTATCTTGTCTGTTAAAACATTATGACTGGAATTTAGCTACAACAAAAAAGTACAAAATAAATACTAAAAATTCATGTACATAGTTTGTACTTTTATAAGTCTCTATTGCCCCTTTTCTTCAACTGTTGTAACATCATCTTTTAGTTGCAACAACAACTTTGTAATAAACTGTGTTTGTAATGTGGTAAATTATAGTTTTATTGCTGTTTTGTTATTTTGATGCTGCTTTTATTTTAGTATTTTATGGCGTTGCAATTAATTTTAATTCAGCTCACGTTTGTGAAACCATTAATTTCTCCTTAAAAATTAATTAAATTTGTATTTTAATTTAATATCTCTTTTTTTAAAGGTGCTCTAGTTCATGGAAGAAAAACCAATTTAAAACAAATTTGTTCTAACTTATTCTGCTAAAAAATTTTGTCTGTTTATTTGTTATCAAAGTACTTTTAAAAGAAGTTTAAATAATTTTGCTCCCTTATCTTCATTATGATATCGCCGCTTTGATGCACTGCTAGCACCGATTTCTACAATCGCATTTGGCTTTCACTCAAAGTAAATAGTAAGAAGGTGCTATGTTCTCAGTAATATAAATTTACTATTCGTCAAGCGCAATTGGCTTTTCTCTATTCAACCTTAAAATACAATTTTTGTATTTTTCTTTCAAATTAGTTTTTAAATCTTCTAATTAACATATTACTAATACGGCATTTACACTATGCAATTTTTCATGAAACTAGAGCAAAATTTTAATTTGTTGGTGATGCAATAAATACAGTATTGCTTGAATTGTGAGGGGATGTTACTGTTGGTTATGCTTATTTTTAAATAACTCATATCAACTCATATCGCTGCAACTTAAATAGAGAATTGAACAAAAAGTGCCTCAAAAAATTGCATAGTGTAAATCTGAACTAAGTCCTAATTTTTTTTTTTCATAGTCTCTGCAATTTAAAGTTTTCTTTTATCCTGGTGTTTGATCAAATGGACAATGTGTTTTCTTTCTTACTCTAATGTAACCACGATCCTTGAAGATACTATAAGGAAGCAGATTTGGATGACTTCCAATGTTCTTAAAATACATAAGTTTTGCAATGTCTATTTTTAAAAACGGCTTTCAATACGCCATATATCATCCTCAGATTTTGATTCTCGTAAGTTTGAAGTTAAGGCAGTGCCCGATAACTGCATTTTGCAACACCGTACAGAAATTTGCAGTCTAAACTTAAGGTACGGTCTTTGCTAATAAGCCATTTATATTTTTTGAACTTCGATTGCATTATCATGAAGTGTGGAAATTATATGAGAAAATTTCTATTCACTCGATCTCATTTTCTATTTATTTAAAGATTTTTATAAATACAATAAAATTTCTGATAAATATTGTAAAGCTACTTCGGGATTCTCGCGAATTCCTCAAAAGCGTATGTTGCATTGTACACTCGGTTGTTAATTGGCATATCTTTACTAGGTCCTGTACTAAGGGGTAGACCCCAACTTATGAAATGCATTGTGCCAGAACTGCGAAATAAGATTTTGGGAAGGAGGATGGATCCTTGTGTATTAAAAGTGACCGGAAGGACCTCTGCTTGGGGTTAATTCGGCTTAAAACAAGTTGTCTCTCTGATGCGTTTTACTCGCTAATTGACCACAAAAGGATGCGTTCTTGCGGTTTTCAGGATCAAGTACCCTGATTTCATCAGAACACATTTCTTTTTAGTAACAATAAAACAGTGCAAAACATTCAACATTGCTCGGATGCTTCAGTTAGTCAGTAAAGCTAGTTACCCTACCGTCACCTATTAGCTTCTTCGCTTTCGCCTAAGCGCGGTCAGATAAATTCAAAATAGGCTTTGAAACGGCGGAACATTTTTCAGCGTATTAAATTTTGTGTCTGATAAAGTCGGCGAAGATAATAAGGATACTAGATGGAGTTAAGTGAATATTTGAAAAATCCAAGACACTTGAATGCTTCCCTTGCGGCCTGAAAAATATGCTTGTTTTATCGAACATCGCATTAAATTTTCAGGGAAAAAACATCGAGAGCTTCTGGTTCCTTAATATCTACATCATCCATTATTACAGATGATATAAAACATTCAGCCGTCCGCTTGAAGATCTTAATCATATGTACCATCCATGTGCCTTCGCATAATGAATGGGAACTCCAGCTTCAATTGAATAAGCTGAGCTAAATAAATCTCCTTATTTTAGGATGAAATTTATATCAGATAAATAACTTTCTAACATTTAGTAACATTCAAAGTAAAAGTACATGTGGCCATTTTAACACTTTATTCGATCTTGCCTACATTTTTGTGACTTTTTTCTGCCATCTTCTTGGATGTACAAAATTCGACCACTGCGAAGTCTAGATTGCACATCAGAGAAGTGACAACACTTTCCCTCGCCATCAACAAATTGTTTCCTTTCGAAATAATGCCATTGTTCATGTAGCCTTTGATTTGGTTAAACACTTCCACGATGGATTTTTTGCTCCTTATAGCATTTGTTTTTTCATCTCTGCTTTTAGTTTGACATTTCTTAAGCATTTTTGTTAGCTGATTGAATATCGATGATTGATCTCTCAATTTTTTATAAGGTGTCGCTTCTGGCATTGGAAACGTTTTGGGAATCTGTCTTTGAAGTCCTAGCAAATACTGGATTTTTTTTATCAACCCTGCTGCGAGCGATACTGTAGATCTATCGTAAATAGGTTAAAAAAAATATAAAAATAAATATGAATATTTAATAGCAATGTTTCTTCTATTGTTAACGAGTTTTGAGAAAAATTTCTTCATATGATGTTGGTTATTAAACCTGGCATGGTCAAAGTTGGTTATTACTTTTAGATGTCTTAATGACTTAAAAATATATTATTGACCATCAGCCATTGTTTTACTGGCCTAAGAAAAATAATGTCATTAACAGTGAAACAAGTCGTGCCAAAATTTTCGGCGGCGGCGGCTAAGTAATTTTTAACCGGCGGCTTTTATCAAAAAAAAACGGCGGCGGATGAATTTTCGGCTCGTTTATATCAGTCAATAAATTATACTTGTTCGTCAAATTATGCTTTTATTGGAACATCGTTTACTTTTTACTTTTTTCATGGCCCAACAACAATTTTTTTGAAATTTTCTTACTATCCCGGCTCGTATGTAAATATTGGAAACTGAATATTATATTAAAAAATCTCTTTGTATACACAATATAGTTTTCAAATTTAAGTAAAAATACCACTTTAAAGCTGTCCTTTACCAATGATTTCTTTTGATAAAAGATAAACAAGAGGATTTTTTAAAATATAGAAAAAGTAAAAAATTTACTGGAATTTAGATATATTTTAACTAAAACTTTATGTGCGGAGTTTATATAAATGTTTGTTATTCTTTTTACTTTAATTTATAAATAAGCATTTAAATTTGAATCCCTGATAAACTGAATTTATACAAGCTGCCAAAAACGGGGGCTGTTTCTGAGCCACAAAAGCCGATCAAAACGCCGTTAGAAAAAGATTCGGCTTGTTTCTCTGGTCATTAATAGCTGATGCATGTAATTGAAAAACTAAGTCTAGAGTTTCCAGCATATTGGCAGGGTTTGTTGGTATTACGGTTTGGCTTCGTCGTATCGCGTGGTTCTTGCAAGTCAGTTCACGCTCTTTCCTAAGAAAAAATACGCGCCAGTCTTTACAGAATAAAAAATAATAAATAAATGCACCGGAAAACTCAGTATAAAGACCAAAGAGAGTATTGCACATCATCGACTTTTAAAACTTATGGTTGACTAGTGCCTTGTATATCAAATTGGGCTTCCCTTTACAATTGAAACTTCTTGAAATTATGGTTGAGTTTTAATCATCTCTCATCAATTCAGCGCTTACCTTCCATCGTGTTGATAAAATAACCAAATCTAAAATAACTTTTAGTTAGTTGCAATAAGGAGTATGAATTTGTATGTTCTTAGGCAAGGATTTACTTAAAAGATTTTATTAAAGCCTTCTGCAATTATTATTGATTTTAAAGTGGTTTGCTCGTCAAATTATTTTTCAGTAAATTCTTCAACTCACGCAACTTTATTTTAAACTTTTCCTACTGGATCATCGAAACATACGTTATTTTATTGCGTCACATCATACATTTTGTCCTGTTATTCATTTAATTCAAAAGCAAAACACATACAACCAAACGTATTTATGTGTCGCTATTAAAATTACGAAAGATGTAGCAACAATAAAATTGAAGTAAAAATTGCAACATGACAGCTTTAAATCCCCATCTTTATGGCAAATAACAGTACAATATCAACACGTGTATTTATATAAGTTGTATATGTGTAGGAATATGTTGATGTAAGTGTGTGTGCCTTAAGACATTATTGTATTGTGTGAAAGTTTAATGCGATGTTGATGTGTTGCATTAGTTGTACTTGTATTAGTACTTCTTACAATGTAGGCGTTTTAATTTATTATTACATTTCGTATTAATAACAATATTTTACTCTGAACAAAATATGTTTACACATTGAACATATAGAGTATTAGTAAGAGTATTCTTCAGATGTATTACTTTTTTTGACATACTTTTAAAGCTTTAAACATTTATAGCAGGGGTTTTCATCAAAGTCCTGCTCACATACCCCTTAGAGCAGTCGCAATACTTTCCCACTGTTCATTCAAATTATATTGTTGTTGTTTCTTTGAAGAAATCCAGCTTTCATCGAGCCATGCTTGGTGTGGTGCTTGAAGAAAAGAATAAGTAACAATGTGTTTTGAGACCCCCACTTGAACCCTGTATATACTGCACGACCGATACGGCGGCTATCTCCTTGTTGAACAAATGATTACTGAGTGTTCTGAATTATACTTTAGTTGTTGGACACTTTCGAAAAACAGTAAAAATGTTTACGGATCTGAAGCTAACAATAACAATAACGTAATAACATTTAACGTAAGGATAGTAGATTAAACGAGGTCTGGCTATGACAACATTATAAGTGTCTATCTTTTTGCTAAACAGGGTTTAATGAATTTAAAATTGCGAAAATTTTTTTAAGTGCAAATATAAAGTTCAATTCTCACTTTTTTTCACTATAGAGTATGAATCTAGACAGAAAGAGAAAATGTAAGAACAAATAAATGAATTGATGTTCTAGTATTTGTTAACAAAAGGAACCGCTACATTTAAAAATAAATTTGTGCTTTGATCTGTAGAAAATTATTGAGTAAATTTATATTTATCCTGCAGCCCCACCGATTAAAGTAAAAATGTGCATTCTTTTTTTATGCTAAAAAATAATAAACATATAAAATTAATAAAAATATATAAGTTTTATCTTACCTTGCAGGAGGGTATAATTATGGAATAGCTTTCAGCGTTTTTAATTTTTTAAAACAAGAAACGTCGTTCTCAGGTCTCATAAAAAGTCAAAAGTTTGCGTTATAGATTCTAACAATTTAATGACTCGAAATAATAATTTTATATCAAAAGTTAAACATTCAACACGAGGTGAAATACTCGTACTAATAAAAAAAAGTTTATGTACGTGAGCGCGTATCAGCGTTGAGGTGCAAAGAACTTTAAAGTATTGTAAGAAAATATTTAAAAAGCAATTTTATTTATATTTTATTACTACGTTATTATATCCACCATAAGCATTAAATCAGCGCTTTTAATGTTAAAAGCTTCTGAGGCAGCAGCAAAGAAAATAAAAATAATAAACTTAACAGCATTAACAATATCAAACAGTGTTGGCATGTAATAAAAATACTAATTGTATAAACATTAAAAAAATTTATTTTGGATAACAAATGAACACAAGCATTTTATACTCCCCTTTTCTTTGAAAAAATTACTTTTCTCACCACCTTTTTGTCAGGGCGTTCTATTTTTTACCATTTTGATTTAAAAAAATTTTTTTCTTATCGTTATCATTTGTAGCTTCCAGGATAATGAAACATAAAACACAACCTGATTTGTTCACTATTATTTTTTTTTATTAATTTCTTTGGTAGATTAAATTTAAAATTGCATAAAAACTTTAGAACTTTTGGAATAAAACAAGAAAATATGAAAAACTGAAAACCAGTTTAAGTCACATCAAGACTAAAAGAAAAACTATTTGGCCAAATGTCACAATAGAATAGACCAGAAAAGAACGGAATAGAATAGAGTGAAATATAGAAGAATAGAACAAAACTTATATAAAAATATTGAATAGAATAGAATAGAATAGAATAGAAAAGCAAAGACGAGACGAGACGAGAATAGTATCGAATAGAATAGAAAAGAATATATTCTTTTCTCATTTATTAAATACTAGGTCAGATTTTGAAATAAAAATATTTTTTTTATTTTTTCAATATTTCGCAACACCGTTGGGTGGCATCTTCAGGAAACAGGAAATTATTTTAATTGCTTAATAAATAAGAAGAGAAAAATAACTGTAAAGGTCAAAAAACATTTAAATTTAATAGAGAAGAATAAAATAGAAAAGAATTAAATAGAATAGAATATAAAAGAAGAGAATACTATGTAATTTAATAGAAATCAATTGATTTGAATTAAACGAAAGAGTAGGGAATAAAAAAGAACACGGTGGTTAGTGAGGCCACAAGATGGCGGGCCACATCTTTACCTGCTCTTCTAAATATATATTTTATAGAATATAACAGAATAAAATAAAGTAGAATAAGTTCAATACCATAAAATAGAAAAGAACAGAACGGTATTGCATAAAACAGAATATTAAAAAAAAGACTAAAATTGAACTGAATGGAATGGAAGAATATAGAAGAGTAGAGGTCAAAGTAGAACACGATAGTCAATAAAATCCAGAAATTAGTGCACCACATCTAAACCTGCTTTTCTGCATACAATTGTAGTTATTGTGTTGTCAGATCCCTATCTTTCAATAAGTTACTACCCTGCAGGTTTAATATTCTAGCGTAAACTCGCCATAGTCCTCCAATTTATGGTTTAAAGCAAAAGCAAAAAACAAATATGCACCACCTCCCGCTTGCAGTGTTTTGAGATTCTTTCTAAACTTAAAAGGGCCCAAGAGGAACCCATTTAGTGTTTTTAAGCCACGATTATTAAGAGACGAGAGGCTTATCACGCTTTGACTACATCCCTAAGTGGGTCAAATTCATATATTTTAGTTCCGAAGGCTTTGTTGAATGATATTTTCTGTTGTTGTTGCTCAAAATATTGATTTATTTTCGGATTCAGTTTGATTTATATCCATCAAACGATTCGTATCCAATCATGAACTTACTGACTCCTTTTCTGGCCTGGCTAACTTTTCAATACCATTCTTTCAACGTGTACGGGAAGTCCAGCCGAAAGTTTTTATATTCGTGCTGGCTCACCGTATGAATTTAATTCGGTATTAAGGATTAACTGCCAGTTTGCACAATTACATATATAACAAAAATAAATTCTCATTAATTGTTTTGGTTTTGAATTTAATTATGCGAACGAACGAAGGATTGCGTCATCGTGAAAGTGGCAGCAAGTTGGCAGTTTTGCTTTTCCAAGATTTTTTGGTGATTAACATACAAGAGCCTAGTCTGGATTTCTAAGTGTTTGCTTACTGAAACGTAAAAAATCAATAAGTTTTTTAAATCTAATTGCAGAAGTGTGATTTTAAATTCTTATAATCACAGTAAAGTTTCATAAAACAACGAAAATGCATGAATGAAATGAAATAAATTGAACACTATTAATATAAGAATTTGAAAGATTTTTAATGTTTATTTACGTATTTAAAAAACCTTTTTTAAAAGGAGTTTAATGACGGTGACCATTGTTTGCTTTAATTTATGTTAAAAGAAAATAAGAAAACAATAATCGCAAACTGTTGGAGTGAGTGTTAATGATTTATGAATTTGCCATTGTAAAATGATTTAAAATAAAATACATATTTTTAAAATTTATATTTTGTTAAAATTATGCTTTAAACAAATTAAACAGTGTGAAATTTTAATAAACATTTGGGATATAAAACAAAATAGTACCTCCTAAAAATATACAACAGATTTCTTATTTTAAAGGAATTTACTAAAACGCAAATTACTATAAACTGCCCTTAAATGCACAGCAATTAAAATTAACAATAACCAAAAGTTGGCAGCGTCGGCAAAATCGTTAAAAAATATATTTTATTTTTTATATATACAAATATAAAATCAAGTAATCACCAAAAATTTAAATCAATTTATTTTCAAGTTTAAGAGTGTTCTAGTAATCTAATACAACACAGCAGCAAAAACAAAAATTTCAGACAAGAAAACATGTAAAATAATCGACATCATTATTCATTTTTCAATATCAAAAGCACCGAGAAAAATTAGCATTGATTTTTAATATTTCTATTTCCGGACACCAATAGATTTTTTCCGCCTGCTCTTTGACATACTTTCTCAAATAAAAAAGTGTCAGTGTGTTTAATATTCGATTTATCATCATCTATATAAACATGAAGATAGAAAATTGATTATTTGGGTCTTGTAGCAGAAAGCGAGAAAGAGGAGGGTGATATTAAAAAAAAATTAATTATAAAATTTTAAACAATATTCTTTCAACTGGAAACAATTAAACATTTCAAAGCATCCAAAAATCATCATCAGCATTTGCAGCAACATCTATTTTATCAACACAGCAACGCTAAAGCATTAATAAATAGAAATACTTAGATAATCAACACTTAAAAAAGGTTTGTTTAATTGTCTTATTTTTAGTTTTATTTTGAAAATTTTTTCAAATGAATTGTACACGAGAGCAATTTGTGAGGCTGCTTATTAATTGCCAATTTCATTACCATTAAATGACCGATGCTGCTAACTGTACATATCAGTCAATGAAAACAGTCCATTTGATCTCAAGTTAAATTTCGAAAAAAAAAATTACTTTACTAGGGGTCCGTGAACAGGAATTTAATGAGAGGAAGCAGGCTGCCCTTCTATCTAGACCACACTAGACATATCCTTGAGATATAGACTTGTCCTCTTTTCTTTTTTTTTTTCCTTTCTCTCTTTACCTTAATTAACATACAACAGGGGCGTGATGCTAAATATTAAAAAAAGGCAGAAGTTACATTTCAAACCAAATGAGTGAAGCACATAATTTTTGCATCAATATTTTCAACAAATATCTTGAATACAGTTCGTTGCAAGGAATTTAAGTTTTATTTTTTATTAAAATAGTTTCAATGATGACAAGCCGAAACGAAAAGAAATAAAAGTTTTGAAATATTTTCTTTTTTCTTTACAATGAAACGTCATGAATGCCATGAAATAAATTTTCATAGTTTAAGGAAAGACACCATTGGAATGATAAATAAAAAATAAGCTTCTGAAGAAGCGTAAATTTCACATAAAGTAAGGAATTTTTATTTATTATTTATTATTATACTCTTAACCACAAAAAGTGGAAAAAAGGTATATCTAAGTTAACATTTCACTTTTAATTTCTACAATATCCATTTTCGACCCCATAAAGAAAACATTTTCTGAGTTCTTTGGCTTAGCGAAGTCGATTAAGCTATGTCCGTCTGTCTGTCCGTGTTAGTTTTGAAATTAAGTTTGCAGAGGCACTAGATAAGCTAGAGAAAATTTAAATACGCCAAACGATAACACATAGTGTCGAAAGAGGTGCTATTGATAATCAGCAATATCGGTCGATGTCCCTCGAGGCAGTGGGCTTAACATTACGCCTGCCTTTTATTTTCCCACATCATTTGGGAGAATTAAGAAACTCCAATAAAAAAATTAAAAAAAAAGGGGACGATGGAGAATCAAAAAGTAAGAAAACTTATATCAAGTGAAATAAAATTGCCGCACTCCCATTTTTTCCGATTTATGGGGCTCTAAAATTTTCATAAAAAAGATTTATTGTCAATATGGTCAATTTTTAATTCACTAGGAGACGATGACATTTTTATGTAAAATTGTATGCTTCACTAAACTGGATTTACATAAATGGTGAAGGGTTTACAGGTTCGGCATAGCGGATTATATACCACTCTTTCTTGTTTATATATTATTTTATTTTTATTTTAAAATAAATTTCTATACCAGATGATTTAAACGATAACCATAAGTTTAAAATATTTGTCTTTAGATCGAGAGTCTTTTTGAATACAACATGAAATCACTTTGCATAATTTATTTATTCACAGAACGAAAATTTTTATTGAAACATTGGTCTACTATACGAATAATCAAACGAAGCTCGAAATAAAAATTTGAAAAATATAAGAAACTATTTTCGGGAAAATGCAGATTTTGTTTGGCATTGGTCCAAATATTTCAAGCATCGAGCAGGCTATGGATTCGATTAAACATGGTGATTGTGGTAATATTAATAACGAGATTTAATGATGTCTGTGATAAAAACTACAATGATTTTAATGATGATTTTAAGTACAACAAAGTGTCTTTTGATGTTTTTATCTAAATATTTTTATACTGAAACCCAAGTTTTTAATAAAACTGCATTCATTTTTATTTAAAATCCAATTGTTTTTTTTTTTTTTTTTTTTGTATCTAGAAGCAAAGGGTGCTTTTTTAAGCCGAAAAATATTTGAATTGGTAAAAATATAACAAAATTTAAAAATGTCTAAAAATGGTTTCGGACATACGGCTACAGCAACTGTTTCTAACATAGCTCAATTTGGACGCTCAATTTTGAGCTACTTCTCCGAGAATATATAAATGGAAGGTTAATAATAAAAAATGACTACACTCTCAAAAAGTTTAATTGGAAATTTTCCTTGTAACAAAAATGTAAATTTTCTTATTGAAAAATTAAAAGCTTGTTTTAGAACTTCTTAAAATGTATTTTTTTGTCGGAAATTTTATATTGGTAAAAAGAAAGGACAGCCAGACCTCATTCAAACGGCTTCGCTTTGTATAAGGATCAAGAATATATACACTTTATGGGAGCGAAAATGTATGTTCTAGAAATTACAAATGGAATGACAATCCTTTATGTAAACTTTCCACCTGTGGTGTAGGGCTTAATAAAAACTTAAGCCTGATAAATATAGTTAATTTATAACAAATTTAAAAGTAGATTAAATAATAATTAAAATTACACAGCCAATAAATAATTTTATATCTAAATTATTATTTCTTCTTATAATAAATTTAAGTCATTTATAATCGAAAATTGATTTTAACTCTCCATTTATTATTCAATTTACTTAAAGTCTAAAAGCCACTTAATACAGATTTATTTCCATCAAATATTTGGCCATAATCGAAATAACCAGAAACGCAAACATTCAATTAGTTTAAAGATTAATATCTTAACAAAAATCGATTTATAACTCAAGCCAAACAAACCACGTCAAGTTGTGTGAATGACATTATTTATAATTCGTATGTCTTGACACTTTTAACATAACAACTGAACACATTTGTAACAAGACCTTAGATCGCGATAAGAGGGTCGGACGCATTTGTTGGCGTTTGACAATTGACAATTGACGCTGACAAATTTTAAATTTCTGATTTTAAAGTACTTTTTAAATATTTGTAAACTTTTTTCTGTGTTTTTCCTTTTTTACTTATTTATTATTGTAAAGGCCACACAAAGACTAAAGTTTTTTTTAAATATTTACGAAAACAACATCACAACACAATTTTTGCTAACAAATTTAGAGTCTAAGCGCGAATGCAAATAAAAGAATAAGTTAAAAAATATGGAATTTTTGTGATTTAGGTTTAAACAATCCTATTAAATATTTTAGGCTTGAGTACACTGCGAGAAATTATTGGAATTAATTAAAGTTCAAAGATATTTTTATGTTAAGAAAGGAAAATTATTTTGTTAGATTCTTTGCCTGATTCGATATGACCTTCACTAATTTAAATGATAATAACAGGGCAAGGTTTGGTTTAAAATACAAAATTTTTTTATTTAATGATTTTCATGGGTGGGCTTCCGATGTTTGTTTTTTTTTCTTTTTTTTTTTTGACAGTCTAAAACTTTATTGTGACATATTGAGAGAGATTAAAAAAATAAGAAAAAAAACATCAAGTGAAAATAACTGGCGCTCGCCTATATCCTAAATTACGGGCCTCTGAATTTTCAAAATATCAATATGGGAATCGTTTTAAACATTTTGAAGAGGTCTTTAAGAAAATATAAAAGCTTAAAAAAATGTTTAACCAATTAAGAGCCGATGTCATTTTTATGTAATTTTTTTTATTTCTTAATTCTCTGCCACCTCTATATATATTTTTTTCTTTGGTTGGAAATACTTCATTAAACTAGATTTAGATAAATGGTGAGGGGTATATAAGATTTGGCAAACATCGCAAGAAATTTAATTTGTTTCACACCCGAAATGTGCTTTTTGGTTTTTAGTCTAATGAATTGTTTATCAACCTCAGACTGAACCAAACATTTTACAGAAGTCTAACGAATTACTGTAGTGGAGGGAAACAACATTTATTTTAAATTAGTTACGTTGACAGTTAAAACAGTCACGGAATTTTCAAGCCGTCTGTATAAAGTATTTTTAAATTTGATAAAAAAATACATTTTACTGAACTGTTGATAAGTATTGACCCACATTCATTTATCATATGCTCACAACATGATAAATGACGATGCGCAAATAAACAGTTGTTTGTCAGACGGTCACGCTTGTCCTGTATTTGTTAAATCAACTTTATTTTTTCCTACATTTTTTGTTGAAAACTTGAAAAATTACATTTTTAAGGATGAGCTTGTTTGGCAGTGACATGGCTGTAAAAGTTGCATTTTCTGGACAAAATAAAAAGCTAAAAATAAACTTTCTCTTTTCCTTTACTTTCTTCCTCTCTCTAAAAAGATAGCAGGGTCATGATACTAGATAATTTAAAAAAAAAATAGGAAGTGAATTTGAAACTAAATGAGTGATTTTTTGCTACTTTTCTTTGCATAAAAAGCACGTAATTTTTGCATCTGTATTGTCAATAAAGTGTTTTTAATGCAGTTTTGTTGCAAGAAATTTTAGTTTTATTTTTTCTTTAAATAGTTTCAATAACGACAAGCCGAAAGAAACTGTTAAATGAAAATAAAAGTCGTGAAATATTTCAATTTTTTGCAATAAAACGTTATAGATATTGTGAAATAAATTCAAATAACTTGAGGAAGGATCTAGTTGTAATGACGTATTTACCTCAATGAAGCAAACTTTTCTTCATTGCAAAGTGAATAAAAGTTTTTTAGGTGTAAGAAATATTTATACAAGATAATTTGAATGATAATGCTAAATTAAAAACATTTGCATTAAAATAGAAACAACATGCACTTGCGTAAATTATTTCATTTATAATTTATTTATTCACGAAACGGAAATTTTTAATAACAAGTCTTAGCACATTCTACAACTATACGAAGAATCATAAGAAGCTCAAAATAATACTTTCAACAATATAGAGAATTTCTTTCAAGAAAGCGCATTCGCGAGAAATCTAATGAATACTTCTTTCCCTTGCTTTTGTTAAGCTCTGATCATAATATCTCAAGCATAAAAAATTGCCAGAGCTGGATATTGCTATAATTTTTATTGATGATTTGGTGAGAATAATGACGGAATATAAAAGAGTCTTCGACAAAAATTACGTTGATATTAATGATGAATATTAAATACAACAAAATAGTTTTTGATATTTTTATTTTCATATTTTGAAAGGATTTTGAATCAATAATTTAATTTTGAATTTTTAAGCCTGTTAGAATTTCAAATTAGTAAAAATAACATAAAAATTAAATTTAAGTCAAATGTATTATTTTTTCTAAAAGATCGATACAGCTGTTTTTAACGAAGCTCATTGTGAACGTATACTTTTGGAGCACTTTTTCGAGCATTTCTGATCATATGTAACGAGTATCAGAAGTAACACTAGAAATGTTATCCTAAAAGGTGTCAAATGTTACTGATTTATCAGCTTAAATAAAGTACTTAATACGTCCGCACCGGAAATAATCAAGGGCACGGAGGTCAATTGACTGGTCCATTTCACGAAATCAACTTAACGCATAGTTTTTATTTTAACTGCATATGGAATGTAGCGCATGCCCTTATCAGTGACATTATATTTGTACACAAAATCAACGATGTACATCGACCGTAAAGTAGGCTACGGCTTCATTTTTAAAAAAAAATAAGATCAAACGATACCGTCATCATGTAAACCGCTCCAAACGGTACATTTTTTGGGTGAAAGAATGTCCGTAGTGCCTGTCGTGGACTGTTTAGCTAAATAGGAGACTCATCGCTGAACATGATTTTGCGGTAACTTAATAAATTTAATTCCTGACAGTGCAGTTCGATAGTTTGTTTGACAGATAACTTTTCGTAAATTCTGTCGGGCTTAAAAAATACCATTTGCTAAGAAAGGGACCTGTGTAAACTAATAGAAATATAATTTGACTGAGTCCATGCACTAAAAAAGGATTCTGCAGGATGGTCGTATTTATCACCATTAATATTCTCTACACCATTTTTCATTTAAATTGAGAAAATTCCATATGAAATTTAGAGAATACTAAATGAAAATGAGGAATGTAATTTAAAATTTTAAAAATTCCAAATGAAATTGCGAATTTTTTATTTTAATTTAGAAAATTCAAAATAGAAAATTTAAAAAATATAAGGAAACTTATTGTAAATTATTATAAAATATTTCTAAATAAATATAAACATACATTTGTGCATCATGTTTTATTAAACTGGATGTCGTAAATGAATGTGTCAAAAGGCTTTTTTGATAGTTGGGAAGAGTTAGGTAAATAATTATAAAAACGCTCCCTGCCCTGTCGTCTGGAACTTTGGAACAACTGGAACAACTCTCCAGCTGCGCTTTTACGATCGAACCCTTACTCAACCATGCTTAACTCCATTAAACTTTTTTGATCAAATATAAAAAGTAAGACAAAACAAAGATGAATGTAGGTCCCCTAATGTAGGAGAGCAGCGACATATTTTTTTAGAAGACGTGGTCAAGAGGCGTGTATTATTTTCCACTTTTTTGTGTAGTTCATTGTAACTCTGATTGTTTAGCATGCTACCCGTTAGGGATTGGGACGTATTACAAGTTTTTTAAGTTGTGTTATATCATGTTTCTCAGTTTCAGCTTTTATTAATGGCTCATCTAGATCATTGTGGTAGTTTGATGTTTTTGAATACTAGTGGGCTGTATTGCTCATTCCTAAATTTTTTTTGACGCACTCGAATTTTTAACTTCGGAGAATAGGCTGTGCCCTATAACTAAATTCCAAAAGATCCTACAGATTTTAATATTACATTATAAAGAAGAAGGTTTTAGTCCAGACTAAATGTCAAGTTTCTGCCATTGAGAAAAATTGTTTTTTCTACTTTGAGTTTAAATGGAATAAAAATTTTAAAACAAAATTTTAATTATGTTAGCTGCAAAATAATAGTGATACCCACAAAACGTTGGTTATCTTCTAAATATGAATTTTGATTAAAGTTTTTATAATTTGTAAAATTGTCTCAGCGGACTAAACATCTACTCAACACTGCATGTTTCTTTAACAAAATATCTAAACAGAAAAACTCAAAAAATATAGAGTTTTTTGGAAACAACAAAAAAGAGATTTTAAAAAAAACTTCTAATTTGCCATCTTATTGCCATGACTTATGGCTGTACCTTGTCAACTCAATTTTTCATATAAAAAAACCCCAGTAAGCCAATAAAAATCATTGAATTTATCTTTCTAATACAAGTTATTTTCAGTAACATTCTTCATTCAACCTCAATAAAAATTTCATTTGTTTTAAATTTCATGATGTGCGTGAATATCGTTAAGTTTTTTTTTTCTATTTAAATGGCAAATTGTTTTACAATGTTCCCATTTATTCTTCAATATTATTTTGTAATGAAAAAACAAAAAAAAAAAAAAAAAAAGAAGAACCCGAATTTTATTTTATATAAGTAAATCCATTGCTTTTCAAAGATTTAAACAATAAAATAAATCTCATTTAAATAAAATGGACTTTTGTTTAAATGAAATGAATGATTTTTTGTTTAAGTCACTAATTGAATAGAGTTTGATTATTTTTAGTTTTTTAGTATTTATACGCGATTAGTTTTGTTAAATTTGCTGTTGTAAACGTTCAAGATTTTGTTATACGACATCTGATTTTATTTTCTAAACAATTAAGTATTGTTAAAGTAATTAAAGTTAATTTGTTTAAATGCATGCAAATGTAATTTTTGTCTTTAAAATTATTCAAAGATTTTGTTTAAATAAGTTTATATATATTTTTGCTTGTTGTTCTAGTTGCAGGTGGTTTAAGTCCCTGAATATCCTGTGTAATCACACAATTTATTGTGAAGAAAATCATTAAAAACAACTCTGCCTTAATCAGAAAAATCTAAAGAAAATATGTGCTTAGGTGCAATGCAGTTATAAAAAAAGCGGCAGCTAAATATTGAACTCAGATTCTACAGAAACTACTGTAAAATTATATCACATATGCACTTCCAATGCACACTATTATTCATTTTCAAAACACGTGAAATTATAGTTTATAGACCTTAATACGTAAACTATAGGCGAGTCGTGGCAATTCCTCTTTTCCAATGTTTCTCTGCAAACTTCTTATAAAGGACTCATCATAGAGAACCATTTTTCTTGCATTAAACATGTACAATTTGTTAAAGAAAATGTAAAAAAGAAACTGAGCGAGAAAATATTACGAAAAATCAATTCAGATTTACAAGGCAAAGAAAGTTAATGAAAAAATTAGTAGAATTTTATATCTTTTCTAAGCCATTATTGCAATAAAGTATCTTGAGACCCTCAGAAAGTAGAAAATAAAGTTAAAAAATAGTAAAAATATACAAATATAGTATTCAATGTTCGCAGAGTATCACGGGCTTGTAATCAAAAAATTACGGAGTTATTGGGAGGTAAATATGGGCATTTTACTGCTAAGTTTCATTATGAGGCACTGTCTTTGCATCAAAATTAGAAAAAATTTCAAAGGACTCAAGATTAATTCTTTGAATAATTAAAATTGAAAATTTAAAATTTAACTGTGCTATTTTAAAAGATAAAATTGAAAGCAACAAAAATGTAAACTTAAAATACTTTTCAACGTCCTAGGCAGTACTATAATAGATTATTTCAGGTACAATCAACTAAGTACAAAGGCATTGACTCTTTGTCTTGCATTTTTTAATCGATTTAGGTTTATTAGCTCTTTAAAGTACGCGCTTTTTTAAGCTGAGCTCAATAAAATGAACAAGTTCGCTTATGTAGTTTAATAGCTCACTTAATGAACTAAACACAATTGAGCAAATACAGTTTGGCTCAATTATTTTTAGCTCATAAGATTTTCAGTGTTCTGGGAATTTGAATGTAAATTTCGATCGATATTGAATGCTGTAATTAGCCCCCGTTTTCTATTTAAAACGAGTTAACTTTTTTTGTTTTCTTTCTGCAATAAATTTATCAGAAATTAAAAATATATACTTACATATACAAACACTACTGAATAATTATGCAATTGAAAAACAATTTATCAGATGTTATTTTTTTAGATAAATTTTGATTACAACAGGATATTTTGCTTAATTGACACCAAAATAGTTGTCAACAATTCACTCAAATTTAATTTATATTTTTGTACAAATTATAAATTAAATTGGAAATGTTTAGTATCTGAGCTAAATAAGCTTAGACTAAGAGCGTTACATATAGTTAAATTCAGGGAAAAGTTCAATTTAACTAGATCGTTTAAACTTTTAACTCAGACAGAACAATACAGTTAAATTTTGATCTCACAAGGGAAAAATATACAAAAATGTGACCCAACAGTTTTAATAATCAATTGAATGTTTTATTATTTATTTAATTATTTTCGGATATAATACAAATTTTTATACCTAGACAAAAATTAAAAAAAAACTATAATGATGGGCAGTTGAACCAAATTATCTTTTATATAACTTGTTCTTTTACTATCATGTTAGTTTTAGCAATAAATTATTTTTATTTCAGGTGGAGAAAGTATTTAATAGAATGTACTTTAAAGTTAAAACCTGAGAAAGTGAAGCAACCAAAGAAAATATCCCATCATAAAATTCTTTAATCAACGAAAAAAATATTTTTGTGTCTCCGGTCCATAAAAACTCCGGTGTATAAAAACGAAAATCAATTTCTATAAACGATTTAAGCTATCATGTTTACAGTGGAAGAATCTGCTAGTTGGACTTCTATACAAACTTCATTTTGAATAAAAAATTCGGGTAGTAACTTTTTCATGTATGGAACCGTAACAGCTAGACACTAGGAACTTACATTGTTTTTGCTGGTACCACAGGATTTAATAATAAAATAAGATTTAAATTGAGACAAATTTTAAAACACAAAGAATTTTAAAAAGTAAATAGTGACGCATACGAAACGTTAAAGCTGGAAGTCCATACAACGCGTTCTATGCGTACACGCTTTTCATACTTTTTACGCTTTCTACACTTCTTAAACGTAAAGTTACATACGCTTTTTATGCGCCAAGTTTTTGTTTTGATCAGCTGTAGTGTAAATATTTTTATCTAAAGAAATCATTTTTGCAAAAATAGGAAACTGAAATTGAAATGGGCCTATGAAAATCTTCAAATGAAAAGAAAACGGTTTTGGGTTCACTTAAAAAGAAAACAATAAACACAACAGTGATGACACTCACTATTTATAAGTAATCGATAAATAGAAAGCAAATCTTTTTCATGAAAAAATGTATTTAAAATTAATTTTTATGATTTTTTTTCTTCTTGGAGGTTATTGCTACCTTTCTTCCGAATGCTTTTTATTAATTAAAAAAACTTTTTTTTAACAAAAAATCGTAAACAGGAATACACATACATACATATTTATCGATAAGCTTGAAAATAAAATATGGTTTGTCATCCATATCCATCCAAAACAGCTGGCATTTTTTCACCACTCATGCGACGCATAGAAAAGTAGAAAGTAGAAAATAAACCTACTTTCATGTGTTGATACGTTATTGCATTCTACGCGTTTTGCTGTGAAACTTGCCACATACAAGTACGCATATTTTACTTTGTCAGATGCATAAAAAGGAAAGACGCATAAAACACATGCTATGGACTTTCAGCTTAATTTTACGTGTATTGCAATAGACAGATCCTTCTAGTTAACATTGAGTTTGTGCTCGATATAATAGAAGGTATTAAAAATGAAGTTAAAATTTAAAGGGCGTATCTAATAAAAAGTAATTGTGCAGTTCATTAATTTATCTCTTCAATATTAACAACATACAACAAAATTAAAGGGTGACCCATACAAGGCTTGAAACCCCTTATTAATGGGTCTGAATTGTACTTGTGCATTTATTTAAACTTAGTTGAAGTAAAAGTAATTAATTAAAGTAAAAATATTATTTTTTATTGCGCTTGAGTATGCAACTTTGCTTGCTTTTGATAACGTTTTCATGCGAAACAAGTAAAAGTGATATATACGGCTGTGGCGAACATTTTATACACTTCAAAAAATGAATTGTGTATTTCTTTTCTTAAAAAGTAGTTTTTTTCTGGAATATGTGTATCTTTGATGTAATGAACTCGAGTTGTTTATTTGTTACCTTAGAGTCCGCTAGAAGCCGTCTGGGTTCTTATGTCTCTTGTGATAACTTTTAATACTTAGGAGAGCACCAAACATAAAACACTTTACCCCGTTGGAAACCGTTGATGCTTGGGTCTATTTACCACTTTCTTTTACACATGTCATCCTTTTTGTGCATTTTTGATTCATGAAAAATCAAACTTTTTTATTGCAAGTACAGAGAAAAATAATAATTTTTAAAAATTTTTAATTTTTCGTGTAATATTCGTGATAATAAATATTTTCGCAAGACTTAATTCGTATAGTTAAATTATATTTTTCGGTATGTTAATCTTGAGTTTTTTTTTTGTATTTTAGATTTTTAATGAAATTTCTAATTGCAAAAACAATTTTTTAGCAAAGTTTAATATTTTCGGTGAAATGTTTGAAAAATTAAATATTACAAAATTTAGATGGTTTAGTATTATTTCTGTTAACTATTTATTTATATTTTTTTTCTAAAATTTCGGTTTTCAATACAACAAATCAGAGAAATAAATAAAATTAAAATTAACAATCACCGAGTATAATCTAGAAAAAATCGTAAGGAAAATAGAGCGTCCTCTTTTTTATTGCACATGCCTCCTCCATTTATACCCCAGTTTGCTAAATTTTAGTACCACCTCTTTCGAAACTTTGTCTGACAAAATGGTGGTCATAAATTTTTTGTAGCTCATCTGGGAATGTGGCAAAACTGACTTTAACCTGATCATGGAATAACACACGGAAAGATGGCATCATTTATTTGACTTTCCTGTGTATAAGGATAAAGAATAAAAGGAAATTCAAATTATAGAAGTTACAAACGGAACGAAAAACTAATGCGAAGCCCTTCCAACTGTAGTGAAGGGTATATATAAAGAGTGCACAACATATTAATTCAAATTTAGAAAAACTATTCCTGAAGCTGTTTTGTATCTCAGAAACGTGCTGAAAGAAAACATTTCCTAAGTTTTTACGAAACAAGCAGATTGTAGCTTCGGCAACAATGTATTTTTATTTCGCACTAACTGTTGTTTTTGCTTTTGACAGCATTTTTTAAAGAAACCGTGAAAAATACCATGTTGAAATTTTTACATTAAAAATAAGACAAAATTTACCTCAAGTTTAGATAAACTTTTTACCTAGAAAATATATTTTGAACTTACAGAAACGCTATTTTTAATGCGAATGTAAATTGATATAACAAAAGCTTATTTAATTGATTTCCAATTTATGAGATGCAAACGTTACTTTGAGAACAATGTAAATTTAAATTATTTTAAAATAAAAACATACAAGAACTGAAATAAAATATAACAGATTATTAACCCAATTAAATAAATTTAAAGGAAAATAAATAAAATATTTTGTGATAATAAATTAATTTTTATTTTTTTAAGAGTTATTTACTGCTACATTAAGTAAAAGAAAAAAAGAAAGTTTGTTTGCTTTTCTTGCTCTGCGAGGTCAGCGTAATTATAAAAAAATTCTCCAAGTTAAACTGATTCAACAGAGATTGCAACTACAAAAATAATTTAAAAATTAAAACCATTAACACTTGGCGGATAAAAGATTAAAACTATAAAAAATGACCATAAACTTTACCATCAAATTTAAATACAAAAATATAAATCAAACCAACAAAAAAAAAAAGGAAAAAAAGAAATATATATTATTTTGTTGAACAATTAATTTTTTTACAAATTTTTGAAAGTAAATATTTTAATAAATAAATATTATTTTTTTAACGCCTTCTCAAGAATTTAATTTATCAGCTCAAATGTTTTGTTATTATGTTGCATCTGTTATCCATTGAAAAAGATACTTTTATCATGCCTTGTATTAATTAAACCAAAATTTTAACTGTCAAAATTCGATTATTCTGCAAAAAACTCTTTCAATAGTCATTACAAGTTAAATTCTCGTTAACTTAAAAAATACTTATCAAGCAATTCATTACTGAAATTAATTCTTCTTTTGTCATTTTTTGCATTTTATCAAGAAATATTCTTGTGATTAATGTGTTTAAGCTTCTTTCATGTACATTTACTTATTTCTATTTCTAGTTCGTTTTTTTTTTTTTTGTTCTAAAAGCAATGAATTGAATTGATCATACTACAAAGAATTTATTTCTTCATAAGGGATTCATGGAAATAACAGAAAAATATTGCCGAGAAAAAGAATTCCTTTAAATGTAATACAAGAATTTTTTAACTTTTTCCTGTCAACTCTTATGGCTTTTAATGATATTTGTTTTTTAGTTTTTCTTCTACTTTAAAGCATTAGGCTAAAGCAAGGAATTTACCTACACAAATTTTACCTTCGTTATTTGCCAATTAAAAAAATTAAACATCATCCCTTAACAAAGGAAATTCAATTAATGAACAGAGTTTTTTAAAATCGTACTCTAAAATAAGCTATTAATTAAATTTGCTTTTTCAGAAAACATACATAAAAAAATCCAAACTACTAAGATTGAAATCTGAATACAATATAAATTAATTTTTAGGATGATGTGTTTTTAAAATTATTGCTTTTTTTTTTACAAAATTTTACTTTTGTTGCCCTAAAAAATCTATAATTTTCTAGCTTTTTTCTATTTATTTAAAAATTTAACAATCTCAATATGCAAAAACAACTTTTATATTTCGTGCAGGCACCATTAATTGCTTAAAATGTAATTTTAAACTTCCATTGTAAATGACGAAATATAGAGTGGTCCAAAATTACCACTTAATATGAGTAAAAAAAAACCTTTAAATTTATTTTTCTGATCAAGTACAAAATATTTAGAACATGATGTTGCACCCACTAACGGATTTTTGGTTACTGATCTCAACTTCGGCTGAGTATCCGCAGTGGTTATTCGAGAAAGGAAAGTCTGGTTCGCCATTCTGATATCTGGGCACGTTTTAAAAGGGATAAATTCACTCTGAATGTAAAAACCAAGCAGTACGTAAGAGTTAAAAGAACACAGTGTCAAATTAAGGCTAATAAGCGAGTGAAAAAGGGCTCTTGTTATGATGATGGAATGCTTAGATCATTTTGAAAAGAGTGGTGCCACTAATTTTTAACTACAACTTGCTTCTGTCTGACTGGAAAATAAAGAGAACTTTTTAGTCCTGGCAGACAAGGAAAGACAGTAGGGTCCCACGAGCTTTCTGGTCAATTGAGAATATGGCAAAAACAAAACTGCTACTGAGCTTGGACAGAAAATGCTGAAGGTGGTTGTGATTTCTATAACTGGTTTTTGTGGTAGTTGAACATGAATCAGGAGAAAATTCAATGGTTGATATGGTTTCTGTAGGATGTGCGAGGACGAAAAGAACGAAGAAGAGTTAGAAACTTTTCAGCATTTTAAATGTCTCTGACCGTTATTGCAAGGTTGTAGGCTTAGATGGATAGAAGATAGATTTTACCATAGTCTAAGCGACATTGATAATTTTAATCTGAAGGATGTTGTCGCCTTTGGCAATATAGTCAGGTGGCTAAGGGACGAGTATTAGAGAGTTAGTGACTCTTATTAAAGAAGTCTGAAGGAAATCATAATGGATCTCTGGGACTCTGAGTGGAGCTGCTACTTTTTTATAAGCTCTACCCGCCTGAAACTAAACTAACGTAACAATTAAGAACAAGAACAGTTATTCGCACTTAGGCTGTGTCTGATGGAAAAGAAAGGTAAGATGATATTAGGAAATAACGACTCAACTTCGAGCATAAGTGAGAACTACTACTAACTTAATGCTTAAGAAATATCTCATTAGCAGCCATACTAACGACTAAAGAAACTAACAATATGAAGTTCATAATTAGAATCGCCTTAATCTAAAAATGTATAAAAATGTATGCATTTGTTGAGGTTTAATTGAATTTGTTTGGAATATAAACGCATATGAATGAGAATACGCTGTTGAGATATATTTAAAATTTCATACTTTCATTCATAAAAACTTATAATTGTTTTGGAGTTTCCATTAATACCGCTTCTGTTAATTCTTCTACATATTTCATAAGTTTAATGGTTTTAAGTAAGCAAAACCTGTTTTCAACAAAAACGTACCACACGGTATACAAAACCTTCAAAACACATTCTTTTCTATATTAGACACTGTCTTGATTTGTGCTCATCCGTTATGGCAATAAACCGGTAGATAATTTTACATATAACAATATTCTGGGTACTTCTGAACTCAATAAAAATAACTATCAGTAAACGTAAAGATTGCATACATTCTGAGAGAGGATGCAAAAAACATGCTGGGAGAAAGAACTTTAAAGTGAAAGGAATAGTGCTACAAAATGTTCTAACAATTATGTAGTTTCTTTCAACATTGGTCACGAATTTTGGCATCCGTATGTGTTCTCAAAGAATTGTTATTTAAGAATAAAGTTTAAGCGAAATCTGAATAAGAGTAGCTTTAGTGATTTGTTGATTTCACGCAGAATCACTTTTGAAGTTACATTAAAAGCATTAAGGCGATTAATAAATATTTATTAGATATTTATTAGATCAATATAACAACCATACGCAACCGCTTTCAGTTCAAATAAATAAATTTTAATTAATTTTAATACGGCTTTTCAAACATGTTCTAAACATAATTTAATATCTAAATAAATAAATCAAGAGAACAATCAAAAAAGATTTTCATTTGACTGAGTTTAGTATAAATCCCTTTAATTTGGCGTTATTACAAAAAAATTAGGAAAAAGATTCTTACTTTTTTGTTTATAACAAAAATATTGTAAATTAACTCAACAATTGCTGTCATAAAAGAAAATAAAAAGCACAGACCAGATAATAAATTTAATTTGAAAACAGCAAAATATTTGTGCCACAAATATGAAAAAAATAAATGTTAAAAATATACCACTCAAAATATCCAAGATATTTATTTGCACACCTTTTCTTGCAAAAACAAAATTAAAAGCAACAGCGGCAGTGGCAGTAGCAGCGGCAGTTCTAGCAGTTTAATTTATTTTTCTATATCCAACAATACACACCTTCTTTAACAGTCTTCACCCAGTGTATTAATTTATCATTCTAAACAGCGAAGTCTTTAAAGGAAACCAACAAGCGAAATCACGATAAAACACAAAAAAAAAAATCCGTATCATTGCAATATTTATTTATTTAATATCGTTTCTACCTTTTTTTGGATCTTATTTACTTATTACTACACTAAGTTAAGTCCATGATGTTTCGAGCAGTAAGCAATTTATGGTTTATCCAGTGACGTTGGCAGAATGAAATAAATTATTAGAAACGTTAAGCAGCGAAAAATAAAATGAAAAAAATATAAAAACAACTTAACTGTTGGATAAACACAACAAAACGACAGCCAAAATAAACATACAAAACATAAAACGGTGTAAGAAATACTTTACTCCATCTGATCTCCTTACTATCTATGTCACCTTTATCAGACCGAAAATGGAATACAACTCTCATGTATGGGCCGGTGCTTCAAAGTCTATTTTGGAGTTACTCGACCGCGTACAGGAGAGAGCGAAGAAACTCATCGGTGACAGTAGGGTATCCAGCTCTATTGACTCACTGGAGCATCGACGCAATGTGGGGTGTGTTTCACTGTTTTATCGTTACTACAACGGAATGTGCTCTTATGAAATCAGGGAACTTGTTCCTGAAAACCGTAATTTCATACGCGCAACGCGATCTGCATCAAGAGCGCATTCCTTTGTGGTCGATTGGCCAGTGAATCGCACAACGCATTACAGAGAGAATTCGTTTTTTATCCGAACAGTTTGTATGTGGAATAAACTCCCTGCAGAGGTCTTTCCTGCCACTTTCAATGTGCAAAGATTCAAATCAAATGTTCACAAGCACTACTCCCTCTATCCCCCATCCCTAAACCTAATTTCCTAGTTCTGGCACAATGCATTGCATAAGTAGGGGTCATCCTCTGAGTGCTGGTCCTAATTAAAAAAAAAAAAAAAAAAAAAAATATAAGTTGGCAAATAAATACAAAATAATAACAAAAAAAGAAAATCTGTAAATTTTAGTGTTTGGCAATGTCGACCTTAAAATATCGCTAATATTAACAGAGAAATATAGTAAGGTCCTTCCGATAAATATAGCTAATCAACTAAATTCTCAATCAAATCTATACACGATTTATATAAATTTATAGAGATTATTTTTAAAAATAATTGTTTAACAAAAGTTATTAATTTAACAAATAAAATGTTAAGAAACCAAAAAAAGAAAAATAATATTAAAAAATTATCAAAAACTATAAGTAAAATAGCAGTAACACATCCTAAAGAAAAAATCGCAAGAAATTAATTAAACTGAAATCTTAAAATATTTAAAGTAAAAAATTATTTTATTTATTGATGTGACTAAATTTTCGCTTTTTTTATTTAATGTTTTTATTTTATTAAAGAAATGTAGCCTTTGTATAACTACATTCGTAGATTTTAGGAAAATTGAATATGGAGTTTCAAAAAAAAAAAAAGAACACGGAATTTAAAAAAAATGGCTGAATTAAAAATTATTTACATAAACAATATTTGGGAAGATATGAAAATAGAACAAAGTTTTTGTAGATATATATAATTTTATATGATTTCAAATTGTAATTTAGTTAATCAGTTATTTAAATCAATCAATTATATATTTAATTTAAAACTCATTTTCTTATTAAATCATTTATATATTTTTTTAATAAAGAAAAAAAATTTAGTTACACAAATAATAGAATTCTCTCAAACTTAATAAAATCGCAATCTGCAAACAAATAAAATGACTAAGGTCTAAAAAAGTTTTTATTTTAAAGAATATAAAAAATTAATTTTTTTAACATTTTTTCCTTTTGTTGCAAAAATTTTATAATTTAAAGATTTTAAATTTGGACAATAATTTAAATATTTGTAAAATATTTTTGCCCTGTTATTCTAAATTTTGAAGACACAAATAAATGTTTTACAATACTTCAAATATTAGCCACGATTTGCTTAAGCAATAGCGGAAAAAAATATCAGTGAAATTAAAAGATAATAATCTTGTGTTTCGGATTTCTTTAAAGCTCCTAACATAACAAAGATGTATTTATTTTAATGTAAATGAAACCTAAGTTAAGCTTTTAGCAAATTAAACAAATCTTTTTTTATTATTTAATTCTCATCAATATAAGACTACGAAGGTTTTCGTTGAATTTTTGACCGTTTTCTAAAAAAAAGTTATCAACTTGTCTGAATGTTGCTTTTGTTTTTAATGTTTGTGCCTGCACAACCCAGTCAATTCTGAACCAATGTTGGAATTTTTTTTCCTATTTGAAATGTGATACTACGGATTGGCCTCGGTTTAAAAAAGAGTTCATAATTTAAAAAAAGGGTTTCCCCATACGATGTACATGTCTTTTGTGTTTATAGTAAGACTATTCTTAACCGTTATAGACAAATGCTTTAAAATTATACAGAATGTCGATCACTACGATCGATATAACAACAAATATAATTATTAAAAATTATATTAAAGGCTATGATAAATAAATTTTTCTGCTTATTTTAACAGTAATTTTGGCGCCATGTTTTTTTTTTTTTTTAAACGGCTAAATTTTATTTAATTTATTTTTTTTTTCAATATTAAAAGTCGTTTTAGCAACTTGATTGTTAAAACGAGTTTATAAACTAATAATACCTAAAAAGAAACCAGTAGTTTTTTAATTATGGTGCTTATCTAGACAACATTTTAATTAAATGTTAGTGATTTTTGTAAGGTATTTTATCTTACCCTCGTATAGTTAGAAAAATCCGGCGAATGATGTTAGTTAAAGGTGCACGAAATTGCAATTAAGATAAAATAGAAACCTGACGGAATTCGGATATTTTTAAGCAACATTTAACGAATTTGTTTTTTATTTATGTATTTGTTCTGCTTCTCATTAAAGAAATATTGTTAGTTGGCGTGTATCCTCTTTTAGTCTGCTGAAAACCTTATGGAAAATTTTCTTTCAGCGAGTGTTTGTTTGTGAAGTTTTATACTTCTTATAAAAATTTTTTCTTGAAGAAGAATGGCTTTTACCTTAATAAAACTCCCATTAACTAATCAGCACAATATTTGCTATTTTCCCCCCTTCATTTTTCAGATTTCTTACAATGTAGACGTAAACTGTTGAAGAAAAGATTTTTTTTAATTTATTAAAATGTAAAATAAAGGATCTACATTTTGCTAAGTACCTTGTAAGCAAATTTTTATGCTGTTCAATATTTGATCTACTGTGCTTTACGAGTATTAGGAAATAACAAAGTCATGTCTTATCTGCAACAAGAAGATTATCCATGCCAAAGCAGACAAAAAAATGTTATGTGAAAAGAAAAAAATGGCAGTTGGTAATCATGTTTCTAATGACCTATAAAAGAAAAAGCTAAATGCTTAATATTAAGCTGTCTTTAGACATTTTTCCTAATTAGTGTTGTGTTCTTAGATTTACATACATATTGAAAGATTCAAGAAAAGAACATTGAACATTAAGGCAAGAACTAACAGGAGCAGCCTGTTAAATAACGATAACTATTTATTTTTTAGCTAATTGATCTGGTTTTGTTGAAATTGGCATAAGTTACGTTAAAAAAAAAACTAAGCTAAAAGTAAATTAAATGAGCTTTAGATACCTCTTCTCCAAAGTTGCAATTACAATAAAATTTTAGATTGACATAAAATAATGAAATCTTCTCATTAGGAGGATTATAATTATTAAAAACAATACTAGTGATAAAATAACATTAACATTATTTATTTTTCAATATTAAGAAAATTGGCAATTAATACGTTCACATATTTAAATACTTTTATCTATACTCGAATTATTTAAAAAAAATTATAAGAAAATATCAGAGCAAATGTAAAATTTTCATCCAAAAATAAAATTTAAGAAAAATTGCAGCCAAGTAGTAACGCAGGAAAAATTTTAATCTTGAGCAAATCTAAATATCCAATGGTAGAATTTCACGACAGGCCATAGAATTACCACACCAACTCTGAATTTCTCGTGCTCTCAATGGGATGACTGATCATTTCACGATCAACAGCTGTTTTAGTTTTCTTAATTTATTTAGGTTGAAGACCTTTTTCATTCATCATAATTACGCACTCAGCTCTAAGACTACATCAAATTAAAAGACTTTTTATTAATACAGTAAAACTTTCATAACTAGATCAATACCACAGAAAGAAAGTGGTGAAGAAGATGTCTTTTATAAAGTTATGGAACCTAAGGATATATATCGATTAAGCTCATTACTAATAAGAGGTTCCCAGATATAATACTGACTAGAATTCTGCACAATTATGGAGCTCACGTGTAGTGGCAAAATATAAACAAAACAGTAAATCTAATGTAAATATGTTATCTGTTTTTATGTACCATGTTCTGTCACGAGCTTTATTGCGACAGAGAGTGAGTTCAAGATAAGAACATGTCACGAACTCAAAAATGTATATTTGAGAATTCAGCTATAATTTTTCTAGTATGAGAATGCAGTAAAAACTAAATGTTATTTTTAGGTGCTCAACTGTCTTCTTTTCAAGAACAGTCCAAGAGCCCAAAGCTGTATATAGAACTTAGGTACTTGGCTGTCTTTGTTTACGTAAAATACTATATCTATTACAAATACTAAATGAAGAATTTGTTCAGTTTGATAGAAAAATTGAATGAATTAAAGTAAAGAATTTCGGCATACTCGAACAATTTCAATTTTAAATTAAAACTGAAGAAGAAGAAATTCATATACATTTCACTAAAAGAATTGTGTGTATATATTCTGTAAAGACAAGGTTTTAAGAAACCTATCACCTTTTAGTTAATTTTTAATGAAATTTAAAATTTCTTATTGCAAATGCAATTTTTTAGCAAAGCGGTCATACATTTTCTGTAGTTCATCAGGCAATGTGGCAAAACTGCGTTCAACCCATTTAGGAATAGGCAAAGAAGCGGGCATCGATGATCGACTCCCGATTGTACAAGGATCATAAAATATATGTGGTCGGAAATGAATATTGTGGAAATTACAAATGAAATGACAAACTTGTATCTACAATATCCGTCTGTGGTTAAAGGTATAAAAAGTATTTTTCTGAAAATACTTTTAATCGGTTTTTCTATAAATATTTTTACTTATTACTTTTACTTTACAAATTTTCAAACAAATATTAATAAATATGATCATTTATAACACACTAGCAGTTTCTACGACTGAATCTATTTAATTTATTTCTAATTTTCATAAAATTAAATTTAAAAAAAAAATATGTTTTTAGACATTTGTTGTAGAGTTCCAACTACAAAAATAAGATATACTGACAACTATTCTAGAATCATTATATAGGCAAAATTGAGTGCCTTCACATTTGTATCTCTAGTTTTTTTCTACGAAATGACATATTTTTATTAAAAAAATATCCTATAGTTGAATCAAGATTCTAACGGACCTCCTCACAAAATTTTATTCCGCATTCGTTGCCCAATTTGTGAACGTCTTTGAAGCGGCATTGTTAAATAATTAAAAAAAAAATTTTAATGCAAAGGCTTTAATTTTAACTGAAGGATTACAAATCAATAATTAAAAAATGTCAATGCTCGCACTGTAAACTTAAATGACAATCAAAAAACACACAAAAAATAAATAAGTTAAATGATGCGAGCTAGCAGAACCTTATACCGACAAGATGTAATTCTTACAAGAAAAAAAAATACATTTTATATAGGGAAAGACACGAAATCATAAAAGTTCGCGTATTGAACATATTCGCAGAAATTTTTCCATGTTTTTTAATTTTTTTTTTGCATGCTCGATTTGAAGCAAAGAAATAGTCCGGTCACAAAATGAGAAAAAAACTTAAAAAAAAACTGGAGTTGCTTAACGCCTCATTAGGCTACCATGGTTTTGGGGAAGGACAAAAGAACACTTGCTCTTACAGCTAGGCAGTATAATTCAAATAATATATAAAAAAAAAAATTACAACAACGTAAAAGATTTTTTTAAATTCCAGATCTGCCTGAAATTTAATATTGTTATAAGAACTAGGGCAGCTAAGGATCACATTTTACGTTGCCATTCATAAAGAAAATTTAAATTTATCTTTATTTAAGTTATTCTTTTTGTTAAAAGAAACTTACACAATGAATCTTTTCTTTTACTGTTAACATTAGCTTTCGCCATTGAGGGTACCATATTTATAACTATCTTTATAACTATTTCTATTTGTATATCACCGCTATAATTCTAAAACAGCTGTTCTACAAATGTAATACTCATAAATCGTAAAAAAATCAGCTCAAGAAACCTTAATATAAAATAAATAAAGAAATAAAGATGATTTTGTGTAAAGTAAGAAGGAAAAAAGAAATTTAATAAAAAATACTGCTTTATTAAATAAGAATCATAAAATTTTTTTTTAAGCTAATTTGTTTCTTTTTATTAACTTTTAGTCCATTTATTTTTCGACAAATAAATTTGATCCACCTAAATTGATTTCCTTTGTCTTCTGTTTCTTTATTGTTTGCTTTCAAAATTAATTTTAAGATTTCTTTTATTCGATAAATATAAATATAACTACGGCAATGGTTTTGATATTTTTTTTTTTTTTTTTTTTTTTTTTTTTGTTGAATGTTTGTATTAAAATTAACGTTTTTTTATAAAAAAAAAAAAACAAAAAATAAAAAATTATAGACTGTCTTCGCAATGTTACGAAGCCTCAATTAATATAGAAATATTTGCCAAATTGGGTGAAGTTATTTTACTTGTTAATTGTAAATGCCAAGTTAGATATAATTTAAAAATAAAAATTTTAAGCAATTTACATAGCGCCTTGAGAGTGACAAGGAAATTACTTATTATTAAGATACTTTCTAACTGATCAAATTCTTTATGTCAGAAAGCTATTTCTATATAGCCGGTGAAATTGCTGCAAGAATAAATAAATAAAGTAACAACAAAACGCTTATCAAAGTTTCTATTTTAAGACTACTTTACTTATTTCAATAGAAATTTGGCCGTACCGTAGTTAAGCGACTATTTATCTGCTAGTTACTGCCATACAGAATTTATAGACTTAATTACAACATTAATTAATTCAATTAAATTAATAAATATTTCTCCATCAAGAGAGTACTCACAATCTACAGCTTTATTCTTCTAATTTTTGTATTTTATGAAATTAATATTTGTAGACTTTAGACTTGAATTTGAATTTTTCAATTAAAAAAAAACAGAGGAAATTTAATTTTTTATTTAATCATTAAAGTGCATTTACTGAGCTGTTGCATTCTCGTTACCAGAGCGCGTAGCCGATCGGTTAATTAAAAACAGAAAAAAACAAATCGTGATTTGTAATGATACGTGTCAGGAAATTGAATAAATATTTGCATTTGGTCACGCATATTAAGCAAATACTACACCTTTATAAAATTCTTCCTTCAGAAAAGAATTTTTGTTATGAATACCTGCATTTTTCAACATGTGTCGATAGAGTGTTAGATAGGGTGTTATGTCATAGTATCCAACGACATAAGATCCATGGACTTTATGTTGATAAAGAGTAATTTAATGTCCATGGACGTTCGCTTTGAAAAACACCATAATGTCCGTGGATATTGTGTTGGTTTTGGTTTGGACAGAGTGTTGCTTATAAAGATTTCCTACGCTTACGCGTTCGTCCGGGTGCAAAAATTTGCTCCTCAATGATATAATCACCACCGGCTTTGATTACAAAAGATTTTCTGCATAGCCGGCCTTCGCCCGGACGAAAAGATTTTCTACTCTATGATATAATCAACACCGGCTTCACTAACCAAAGGGTTTCTGCATAGCCTACCTCGGCTGCTCGCAAGATTTTTTTATCTATGATATTAATAATATCGACTTCCCAATCTTTTTCTGCATAGCCGACCTTTGGTCAGACTCAAAGATTTTCTCCTCTATGGTATAACAAGCACTGGCTTTGCCTAGCAAAGATTTTCTGCATAGCAAAGGTTTCCTCCTTTTTGGTATAACCAAAATCGGCTTCACTTACCAAATAGTTTTTGCAAACCAGTTTATAAAAACTTTGCATTTTTCTTATATAGAATACCATAAGATATGAACGTTATGAAAGTGACATAATGTCCATTGACTTTATGACACACTTCTATTTAAATATTGCTTTGTGGCCCTATCTGGCTATACTTCTTGATCTTCTCTGTTTTACTAAACATGTGTTACTCTAAACGCAGCCACACTATTTTGTTACTTTGGCGAGACTTGTTTAGTAAAGAACCTTTAATCCATCATCTCCATTTATTCAACAGCCACAACAAACATCTGCCATATTCTGTTGTTATGCTGTTAATTCACTGAGCTAACATCTACAGCTCTTTCTCTTATGAAAAAGGCCGTCTTGACAATTATCTGCTATTCTTTCATTAAAACAGACTTCTTTCATAAAATATCTCCAATGGCATGTTATTTTCTTTTTCTTTCCGGGAGGTTTGTAGCAGATATTCTCAACTTTTTATTGGATCATATATTACTGTCATTATTATTTTTTTGTACAGGCGCGCATATCCGATAATAGTCTCAAACTCGTAATCTTCTGTTATACAACACGAACCTCTTCTAATGCAGCCAAAGTCCCTGTTTTTTGTCACGCACACACGGACAACAAAAACATTGTTATTTTTTAGATATCTAAAACTCAAGTAGATTGACTTAAACTAAAAAAATGATGATTGAATTTTAGAGAAGAAAAATAAAATTATCAATTTTCGCTTTTTATTTTTTCAGCAATATTGAAAAGCTCAACTCATGGCAAACATGAATCATCATTTATTGAACAGTAAAAAAATTGGATCAACATTTCATTTTCAGTAACTGTGCCATCATCCAAAACGTCACGATGCACAAATTTCTCAAAGAAACTCTCCGAATCATAAAAGCAATGTAATTTTTTCAATTAAAACAGAATTCCGTTTGTCTATCAATAACTAGCAAGCAAAAGAAGAAAAAAAGGAAACAAAAAAGAAACATAATTTTGTTGTATGTAAAAAAAAAACATTTATTCGCACAAAAACAATTTCAAATTTTAATTGAAATACAAATATCCACACAAACACAAAAAAAAATTCCAGAAAACAACCAGGCTCTACACCAACTGAAATTAAGTTCAAATCCAAGAAGAATAACAGAAAAATAATTACAAACTGGCGTTCTTTCAAAATATAATGTGGAGCACTATTTCACCGACAAATTCGAAAAAACTATTAATTGGCAGCACACGCAGCGTTGACTATGTCGGTGATAATTCTACAACAAAATCTACAAAGATTTCAATCGCAATGGAAATTCATATACAAAATAAGTGCATTTCAGCATAGCGTATCACTCTGGAGGGCGGTGCAGAGCCCCCATGGCTACAGGGCCCCCTTAAAGCGGCATTTTTGGGGGCCACTGGCGTCGGCAAAACAAGTATATTACAGCTGAGTTGTTTCAATCGTTATTGTTTAAGAATTTTAGTAAACTAATTTTATTTTATATTTAAAAAAACAATTCTAATTTTAGTAAAACTCATTGCTTTGAGAGGCAAAAAATATTGGTTAAGACCTTATTCAATTAATAGTCAATCTTACACATTGACCTACAAACGCCTCTCTGTCAATCATAAACTGTCTGTAAGTTTCCAAAACTTGTCGGCACTTAAATGGCGACAAACAATTTTATGACACCCTTCATTATTAAACAAAGGAAAAATAAATTATAAATTTTATATTTTATTTATTTGGCAACTTATTTTTTTGGTACTTTTCCATGTCATTTCAATTAACATATGGAAAAGGGAAATATGTTAAATAATTTAAGAAAGATGGAAACTCAAGAGCATCGTTCACTAGTCACGAATTTTATTAAAAAAAAAAAACGAAGACCACATAATAAAAAATTTAGCCAAAAAGCAAACATTACTGTGTTAATGCATTTCGCAAAAATATTTAAAAATATAGAATTTAAATCAATATCTCTTTTTTGTGCTTTTAATATACAGGGTGTTTTTTTTAAGGCTGATAAAAGTTATGAACTAACAAATCATTGCTTGTAGATTAAAACTTAACTTTGTAAGTCAGTCGTCAATGCGCACGATTTTTATACATAAAATTTTAAAAATATTGATGACATTGACGCGCTCGAGATGTGGAACCAAACGACGCCCAAAGCCTTTAACTAATTAAAATCTAAGTTTGGTGATAAATTGATTTCGAATGGACCGGTCATTTGGGAGTCACTTAAAGCCACTGATTATTAAAAAAAATTAACGCATTACAGAACAACATTCTTTGTATTATTTTTGACATACAGCCAGCAACGCTTAGATACGCTTCGTCAGGGTCAGATGCGGTGTTCGTGTACCCGTTTTTTTAATGAAATATTTTCCAACTAAAACTCATTTTCTTATTTTTTTTTACTATTTTTTACAATTCAATATTAAGTCGTTTTTAAAAAAATACCCTCTACATATGTAAATGATATACAAGTAATAAAAAAATATTACAACGACAAATATTAAATTTCTATTTGTCTTTTTTTGCATTTTCCACTTATTCTTATTTACAGCAATTTTTCTACCATGATTTTCCCAAGACACATCAAACAACAACCAGACGAAAAGTATACAAAAGCTGCCTGGTATGTGATACATGCATACGAGAGCTGATGGTAATCGATGTTCCACCCCAGGTAAATAAATTACACCGCTGTCACTAGAATAACATACTAAGTAAATTGTTCACTTCTCTTTACTTCATACACTGAAAGAAATTTTTTACATCAGATTTTATAGAATTTTTCTTAGAACTTAGTTATAACTAATTTTAAGGGGATGTGAATTTATTCTTATAAATGTATGAATAAAGTGAGATTTCTAAATAGTTTTAAAATGTCTGCAGTGGAATAATGACTTTCATTACAATTTAAAGATTTTCTTGCCGAATCTATTTTAATCTTAAAATTATCAAACAATAGTGATAGGGCGATTAATTTAAAATCGAGTAATAATCAGTAAGTAACGATTAATAGATATAAATTGATTATTTACAAAAAAGTTAATTAGCGTGTTTTGTTTTTATTCTTTCAAAATTTTTTTATTATTTTCAGAATACTTATGGCAAATGTATGCTCTCAGTGCAGTTTGTCACATTAAAAAATTTCAGATTTCACAAAATAAATTACTAAGACTGAATTAAACCTACCTTGGTTTTTTTTACTTTATTTCAAATATCGAACTTGTTAGGGTTAAATTAAAAAGATACAAGACCTTTGAAGCCGACGACAGCTCAAATTAACTGTAAAAATTATGGCTTTTAAGACAAATTATTCTCGTACGTCGTTGTTGAAAACAAGAAGTTAAGAAAAAACTTCGGAGATTTACATGCAAATAAATTTAAATATAAAACATTTGGAGGCAGTACAAGTTCTAATTTAAAAATATGAAATTTTTATTGTTACTGGCAGCATAAATTTATTGGTTCAATAAATACTGAAGAAATTAAGGAATTCCTTAGCTTTATTGCAAATTGTTATAAGATTCCTTTAAACGACAATTGGAATAAAGTGAAAGCGGTATATATTTGGTTTTACCCGCTTGTACAAAAATATTATTTTCTATTGAAATGATTATGCTATATCTTCAAAACGAATACATCGCTATGGAAAAATGAAATAAGATGGCTACAAAATGATTATTGAAGCTTGAAATTTTATTGTAAATAAGTACAATAATTAAAATTGACTTTCTTCGGTTTAGATTAATTTAATTAACATAACAACAGTTAATGGAACAGCATCTGTAATGTTGTAAGGAAACAAGCATGAATAATTAAAAAACAAAAACTGCATTTCGTGGCTATACCGACGGTTGGTACAAGGCAAAACAAATGTACAAGACGAGTTACAAAGAGAACAACAACGAAATGCCTTGAGTTGTGTGTGGCCTTCGTCTAATCAAATTAACATTGGTTAAATATATGATGTTTAAAGTAGATAGATGCGAAGAATGCTGATGAATTATGAAGCGATCCAGCAAATGCGGCATTACATTCTGCTAGTATCTAGTTTTTCTTGTTAGAAATGAAATAAAAAAATTTAAGCCGAAAAATGTAAATCCTGACTAAGAAAAAATTAATAGTTAATAAATTAGTTAATAAAATAAATATATAAACAAATGGAAAAATAAGTTAAATAATAAATTCATCAATAAATCAATAAATAAATAAAGAAGTTCTGAAAGAGATTGATTACATGTGGATGTACTTTTATCCTTAAAATCTCTAACTCAACATTTATATGTTTTTTTTTATATATTAAAACTTTGTGATTAACATAAAAAACACAACTTTTATTTTTAGAAAGTAAAGTTGGAACTTAAATAAACGATGTATTTAAATTTTTTTAAAGTTTCAACGAAAGATAGGTTATAGATTAAACAAAAGGATAATGGTTTGGAGCACTTTTAGTTTGGGTTTCATTTCTCACTATTTGTTGATTATTAAAAGGTGTTTATGAATGTTCTTATTCATTACAGTGAACCGCGAAAGCTTTTAACATTAAGCGATGTAGACAAAGTAGTAGAAGTCCTTAATAATTTAAACTCTTTCAACAGACAAATACAATTTAAAGTTGAAAAAGAAATAGAAAACAAAATACTGTATTTGGATACTAGTCATTATACAACAGGACAGAATATTACCGAATTGGTATCAAAAACCAAAAGAATCTAAACGACTGATAAACTTCTGTTCTAAACATAGTAAAAAAAAATTATTAAAAGCACAGTTACAGATTTTATATAGAATAGTTTTAAGCAATACGGGTTTTCACAAAGAAAACAAAATCAAAATTATGGACACGTTGAAATTAAATGACTTTCAGACAAAAACTGTCAAAGAATTGATGAAGAAGAAAGTACAAAAAAAGACAAATTATAAAGGAGCAATCTATATTTCTGGACTATTTTGCAAAAATTAAAAGGCTGTGATATATATGACGCAAAAAAGTACCAATTAGCCTTCAGGACAAGCAGCTCAATACAACAGTTGTTTAGTAATATGAAATCTAAAATGGACAAAGACAAAAGTAACGTTGTGTATAGTATTAATTGTAATGGAGACGATTCCAGTAAGTGTGATATAATTTATGTTGGCAAAACTAAAACCTAGACTCCCATTACACAAATCAGACTTAAAAGCTACACACAAACCTGGTTAGCAAAAAACAGCACTAACTGCCCACTGTGCGATGAAAAAACATACACCAATCTTTGACGATGTGAGGGTACTAAAAGAAGAGAAAAACTGTTGTAGAAGATTTGCTCTAGAAATGTTAAACATAATTGACGATCTATCAAATAAGAGATTAAATTAAAAACAAGACAGCGAGAAAGGCGCTCAAATTTACGGGAAGTTTGTTAGTAAATAAAATAGATCAACATAGTTGTTAGTAGATAAGTGCTTACTGTGCAAAATATACGCGCCCTTTATAATATCTGTATGGATAATTTAATTTTGTTTAGTTTAAAAATATAAATATTTTTCATAAGTTTTATTTGTTTAAATAAAACAATGTTTTTTGAGTTGTTTTATATTCGAAATGTTCCAAATATTTGGAATACAAATGAAAATTAAACAATATTAATGTTTTAGTTATCTGCAACGACCCTACGCCCAGCCAAGTATATAAATTATTTATCAAATTTGTAATAGCCAACTTTGCCTGCCTGCCTGCCAACAGGTCATCTGTTGTAAAAATTTAATAATTTTGTTAACACAGTTTTCAGTAGTCCTATAGGCTCTGTAGTACCTTTGCGCATTTTTTTCTGTGTACTTGTTTATCAGCAATCCTTCTTGTTACTTTCAAGACTAAATAGACTTAAAATGGTTTGAAATACTTTAGGGGTGTAATATTAATTTTCCAGCTTCAAAAAAATATGAAAATAGCGAATAATTTACGCTCTCTTAAAACTACAAATTATGCTACGCTACAACGAGCACCAATAGCAAATTTTCTTATAATAAAAAATGTATTTTGCTCAAAAAAAAGTTTTGTTGAGTTGCCACTTTGTTGTTAAGCAATAATTTTAAAACGAAATTATAACTTCAGATTTACATAAAAAAGTAAAATTATTACTTATCTGTCACAAAACTACTAAGAGTGCTCAAATATACCGTTAATTTAACACAAAAATCATACCGGTTTGGTTCTTTAGCAACTTCATTTTGGTAAGAGCACTCTACCTGTTAGAACTTTTGTTACTAAAAGTGCTTGAAACGCCCTGTCTCATTAATATTTAAAGCTGCAAGGAGAACTATAAACTAAAAAATATACTTGTCCGTTTATCTTGGCCAATGGCTAAAATGAGAAAATAGTTTTTAAATATTTTATAACAAAACAAATTCACTGTAAAGCAAATTCAATTAAAAAGCAACGAACAAAATAAAACCCTTTCTAGTTTAACAAAAAAACAAACAATCAGTTAAGTAAACCTTGGCGAAAAATTAACAATCTACATTTACATTACATTGCACGTATTGTAAAATCATTTTATTTTATTTCATTTTTTTTATTTATTTTTATTGTATCGAAAATAAAATTCAAACTGAACAAAAGAAGAACTGAAAAAAAATTAAATCAAATGAAAATCATACTCCTCTTAATGCAACTTATTAACGTATGGTCAAATAAAACTTTTGTAATTTTCTTTTATTTCTTTTAATTGTGTCAAACGTCAAAAACAGAAACGATTTCCAGCTGATAATTTTGATGAATGGAACAATGGCCATCCGCTGGGGTTGAGAACAGTTCATGCGTATGTTTTGGTATTTGATATGGGCAATTTGGAAACATTTCGGGTAAGTTTTATTTATTCATAATAATCATAATGTAAAGAAAGTTACAAAAAAAAAAAAAAAAAAATAAAAAAATAAAAAGAATTTAAAAACCTGTCTGATGATCCGGCAATAATTTATTGAATTTTCTTTTATTCTTTTTAATACTGCAATTGTTTAAATAAATCGTTAAAAACGTAACACGTAAAAAATATAATTTCCAACCAGTTAAAATTTGCTTGCATTATTTTTTAAGTATTTAATTATTGTTTAATATTAAATTTTAAATTCTAAAAATTTTAATTTTCTCTCTTTTTTTTTTGTCTATTTTTACCAGTATTGCAGGTCTATGAGAGATCAAATTTTGGATAGTTTTAGTCATCGTGATTTTAGTATAATTGTAGTTGGCAATAAATTTGATACAATAAATGAAGCACAAGCAAATTCACAGGTAAATAAATTTTTTTGATTATTCTTTTATTAGAATCAAAAAAGGGAACTTAATATAGTTTTATTTTTGTACTAATTTTAAAGTTTCGTTTGTAGTTATTTAAATATTGTTTTTAAAATTATTATTTTAAATTCTTACTCTGAGGTTTTTACTATTTCAATTTACATTTCAATTGGATTGTTTGAAACAGCACAACAAAGAAATGCTTTGAACTGTATGTTGATTTCGTCTAATCAAATTAATACTGTTTAGTTGATAGATGTGAGTAATGCTAATAAAGGATGTAGCGATCCAGCAAATGCTGCATTTCATTTTGCTGCATAAATTTGTATGTACTTCTATCTCTATAGCAGATAAAGAAATTAAAGGGTGTCCCATATGTTATGTAATGTTGTCCGATATATGAGTCCTCACCTATTAAACCATTTTAGACAGCTAAAATTAAAACAGAACTTATTAATTTAACTTTTAAGATTTAAAGTTAAGGGGTGTCTCCATTTTCAATCACCACACACAGACACTTAAAATTCAAACAACGTGAGTAATACCATCTTCAGTAACACTATGTTTACAATTACATGTAAACTAAGTGGTGTTCTCATAGCTGATGTAGTTATAGTTATAGTCAAACACTGGAAAATTACAAAAAATGCGCACTTCTACATCCGCTAATACAACAAGTACAAGCATTTAAAAATAGAATTTAAAGGTGATGTTGTCTGATGTAGATGAACTCTGTCTCTTAGACCTCTATAGACAGACAATTGATATTTAAATGAAATGTGTATTAAAATTTTTATTCATACTCGATAACCTTCTGGCTGTCTGTCTGTTTTGAAGTCGATGTGGAAGAGAACCTAGAAGTAAAAATCGATATTATGCTACAAAATATTATCGATTTTTGCTTCTGGTCCACTATATCACCCACTTGGGCATCAGTCTAAATGAAGAGGCATGCGAGGTTTAGCTTTGGTGAATGTTGTGCTCTCATTCAACAAAATAAAAAGAAATTTCTTCACTTTTGCAAATGGCTGCAGATTTAACACAACCGATTACGAAAGCATAAAATCTTCCTGATAAAAGCACATCCTTTCAGTCGTGAGAAGAGTCTTGAAAAAAACCAAAACCTAGTATCCATGTAAGTTATGGATAATTTTAATAGCGAAAGTCATTATCATGCCTTCTCAGACCAAATTGTTTGCTTTAACCCTAATGAATAGTGAGATATATTGCTGTACTTCAAAGAAAGTTTTGACTGAAAAGAAGCATCGACCACAAATGCTGTTTGCAATCTTGTAAGATAAGTTCCTAACAATAAATTACTTGTGAGCAAGAACCATGGTTCTCGTCATTGTATAGTTCGCACTGCCGAAAATGTGGACGATATGGCGAAAGGTGTGCAATTTATTAAAAGAACGTCGCCACACGATCGATCTTAAAAACTCACCCTGGGATTATTCTGGGGTTCAGACAACTCGCGTATTACTGTCAAGAACCCTGTTTGGAGAGGAACAGTTTATGCTTCACCATAAACTGCTGTACCCAGCAAAAAATTAGACATTACCTTAAAAAGTACTTGCCATATAATGACTTACTTCTGTGATTGCTAAATTTTGTTACTCGCTTAGCATTACATTAGTTCGCAAATAAAAGAAGTAGAAATCGAACTAATTCTTTAAGTTAAAAAAGAACACCTTAAAATACAATCTAATAATTATTATTATTTCCCGCAATAGTCAATGTAATCAATTCTCAGTAATTGATTATAAGAGTCTAATTAGGTTTGTAATCCAGTTAGAAAGTCCTTTCAGCAAAAATGCTTAATTCCACACTCGATTACCTTTTTTGAAATTTTTTTCTGGGTAATGGTGGCATTATCGGCCCGAGTTTTTCGAAATTGCTGCTGAAAACGGTATTCCAGTCAACAATTAACATGATTTCGGTCTACTTTTTGCCTAAAAAGGAAGTTATGAATCATAACTTATGATAAACGTTGCCTTCTGAATGATGTTGCATAGCACAGTGGGGCAGAAACAAAATACTTTCGCAAAACTCAGCCATTAGCAAGGGACTAGGCTGATTGTATTTTGTGTGAAAGAAAATTCAATTATCCGTATTTATATGCATGAAAAAATAAAATATTACAACCAAACTATATAGCAGTGCCCACGACTTCGTCCGCGTATAATTTTTAATTTTCTTAAAATTTAGAAAAATATGTTTTTAAACATTTGTTGAAGAATTCTGTAAACGGTATTAAAAACTTTCTATCTACAAAACAAAATGTACTGACAACTCTTCTAGTGCCAATATCATAATGATTATAAAAAAAGTATTCTACATTTGAACTAATGTTCTACGAGGCATCCTCACAAAATTTTACACAAATCCATCCAGCAGTTTTTTGCAAACGCAGACAGGCAAAAATTCCAAAAATTGGTATTTTGTATTCCATATCGATTACTTTCTATACCAATATAATAATTTTTAAAAAATATTTCTTGTACAGAAATGGCCTCGTTGCTGTCTTATTATGTGCATAGATGTAGCTGATCTCAAAAAAATTCCGAGAAATTATGGCAAAAACAGTCTGATTTAAGAAAAGTAAAGATATGAAATATGCAAAGAACATTATATAAAATAAACAAATCAAATTAAATTATTTGTGCATATGCAGCTGGTCAACTAAATTCAAATGGTAAATAATTTCCAACATTTTCAAGACAAAGGAAATCCCAACAATTTTACATATTTACTAGTGCTGATAAAAAACTTTTAGCAATGAACCGGAGTATATAAAGCTTTATTACAGAAATCTTCTTTTTCCGATCCCAGCTTTGGGATTTTAGAACATATACGAAAAAGTTAAAATTCGATAAAAATTACGTCAAACTGAAGGATTTCCATCTTCCACAAGGCTGATAATTTTCATATGAAATTTTGTGTAAACTTACACATATTAAGTTAAATTAAAACTAAAAATCTATTATAAATTCATAAAGAAAATTTTTTTCTATCAATGATAAAAAACTGATGCCCCTTTTTAGCATAAACAATTAAAAGTGCAATATTCGGGAATGCCAAATCGTATATACCCTTCACAATTTATCTAAATCTTGTTTAGTAAAGTAAATAAAAAATAAAAAAAAAAACAAAAAACAAATATAGAGGTGGCATTCTAGGTTTTCCTTAAAGATCTCTTCAAAAGCCTTTAATTGATACGCATATTATTATTTTAAAAATTTTGAAAATTTCCGAGGCCCTTAATCCGGAAAATATGGGCGTGAACAAATTCTTCTACGTGATCTTTTTTCTCATTTCTTATTTCTATATCGCCCCATTAATTTGTTTTTTTATTGCAGATGGTATAGAAAAATTAGAGGCGTGTTATTTTGCCCGCTGTGTCTAAGGACGTGGACCGATCTTGCTGATTTACAACAGCATCTCTTTTGACACTATGTCTGATCGATTGGCGTATTAAAATTTTTCTAGCTAATGAAGTGCCTCGTAAAACTTGATTTCAACAGTTACACGGACAGGCAGACGGATATCGCTCAATCGACGCAATAATTTTGAACTTTTTAAGTTAAAAATTTTCTAGTTATTTAGTCTGAAAAGACATGGTTTTCTAAAAATAATTTTCCTCCTACTTACAATAAAAATTCCAAAAAAATTGCTGAAAATTGTGCCCAGCATATTAAAAAAAACTGCACCAGAGTATCGAAAGATCAAAAATGTTTATTTTAAAATGCTCATAGTTCAATCATTTTAAAGCATAATTTGCAGATTTAAGCATCATTTTGTACGTATAAAATAGACCTTTAAATCGTGTATAATTTTTCGAAATTAAAAAGAGGCCAGGCATCAGAAAAATTTGCAAGTATGAGATAACCAACTTTGAAACCACATAGCGCCAACTCTAGAAATTTAATGGTACCCAGCCTTAAAACTTGAGCTCAGGTAGTCCTCTACCTTGTCCATGTAAATCTTTTGGATCAATCCGCCTTGCCTTTTACAAATGGCTAAGTTTTTCCAAAATACTTTGATTCTGCCCCACTGTGCACAGTTCACCAAATCGATCTCATAAATATGAACTTTTGTAATCATGTTAACAGCCGTCTCTTAGACTTTTTCTTGTGGGGGCCTTTAATTATCGTTGCTATACAAATAAATTAGCAACGATTTATACGCTTCTAATATTATCCAAGTTTTGGAAAGTGGGATTACTGTGGAGCCAACTGATGCAATTGCGTGAATGAAATTGTATTTCATAAATAATAGAAATATTTTTAAGGCCGTAATAAACCCAAAGAAATTAAGTTTAGTTTAATTTATAAGACTTTAAAAAACATAGTAGTATTTTGATATCCCTTTATTGTGATTGTTGCGGACTTATTTCATTAGGAACTATATCATTGGAGTTATTACATTTGAATTTTAATGCGTAGTAATAACATATTAATGGCCATAAGAATAACTTTTTGCTATTTTTGTAAAAAAGTCACCACAGTTTCTAATATTTCGACCATGACTGTAGAAAGTACATATTTTTTAGCTATAATTTTCCCTTCTTTCTTTTTTAGGAATTAAAAGACATTTCAACTTTAGTACGAAAGCACTGGCGTTGTGGTTACGTGGAGTGTTCAGCGCAGTAAGTATTTTTATTGTTTTCAAATCATTAAAATTTTATTTATAGTTTTATCGATTTGATTTATTATTTGTTAATAAAACTAATAAACAAAAAATCATTTTTTCTTTGTTCTTGTCACACCGTATTCACACACAATCAGATACAATTATAAAATTGGTGATGTTTTTCGTGAATTAATGGGTTGTACCAGTAGTGGCGGTGTCATTGGCACTGAATTTTTACAATCAACTAGAAACAAAGGACGTTGTACAATACTTTAGCAATTTCTGCATAATTTTTTTTAAGTGTAAAACAAAAATTTTATAAAAAAAAAAACAATAACAATAAAAATTTGTATGAAAGCAAAGTAAAAAATAAAAATTAGAAAAAGCAAAAACAAAAAACAAAAGATAATAAAAGCATATAAAAAAATTAATTATTTAAATGCAAATTAAAAACATTTTATTTTTCTGCAGTTGTTTCAATAAATTTCAGAGAGAACAACAAAGATTGCAAAAATTAGAAGAAATTTTAAACAGAAAATAGGAAAACACAAATAACAAACTAAAAGTAGTTTAAGAGAAATTTGTAATAGACACAACAAAATATTTATTATGAAAAATAGTAATAACAACAATAAATTAAACAATAATTACTTCTTTAGACACAAATATTATAATAATAATTACAGACATTTAAAGTTAATTTAATAATGAAATAAACTAAAACATATTAATGCAATTAAATTAACGGTTGAACACATTTCTGTAAACATTTTATTAGGTAAAATATGTTAACAAACATATAATTGGTTTCAAATTATTTGAAACAGAAAAATCAAAATAATATATTTTATTTACATATTTGCTGGACAGTTGAAATGGCCGACATGTTTGTAATTGTACAAACCACAGTCCGGCTACTAATTGGCGTGGAAAGCTATTCAACCCTGAAATGGCTTTTAAATAACAATTTATAATAAACGCCAGCAGTAATTAAAAATGAGTGGTGAAAAGCATTAAAAACATTTTTATTCTAACCTCAAAAACTAAATATTTAAATAAATATTCTTTATTACTTTTCAATAAGTAATTATAGTTTTTGTTAATAAAACACATGACAATTATTTTTTTTTAATCTCTTAAGCTGCTAATATGATTTTAATAGAACTAAAACACAACAGTAGGGGATTTCAAAAGCTGTATTTTCAAATCACTCTGTTCTGTTGTGTAGGGTCGATGGAAGCATTTTCCACTAACAATCGATTGGGTTTCCATCTGTATTTCTTCGAACATTTCATTCTTATTGAATTAAGATATATTTCTGGTAATAAACACCGACGCATCACGACGACTGCAGACTATCACAGCTACTTGCCTTTATGACCACTGCTATTGGCCAACATCTAATTTTGGAAGCGAAAATGAACAGATTTAGCGCGGCCAATAAATAAAAAATGTCTTAAGGAAAAGAGCTTATTAATATTAAAAAAAACACTCAAAATAAAAATATTTCGACCGGGGTATAAAAATAAACAAAACGAAAAGTTTCCTTACGTTTTCTTTTATTTTTTCTTGTAGGGCGAAAATATGAATAAAACGATTAAAAGATCTAAAAAGTTTACCTTTACGTTAGTCGTTTGCAAAACGTTCTTAGGGTTCCGTACATTAAGTGTAAAAACATTACCTTATTGTTTTCATTACAATGTCTGCCCGTCTGTCCCTCTACCACAGCCCCTAATCCCTCCAACCGTAGTAGGTAGACTCCTGACATTTTCGCAGAAGAAATATTAATAAAATACTAAATATTTAGTTTTCTAAAAATTAAAGGGTCTTTTGAAGGTGACGTGATATTCAAAAAAATATTGTTTTTTTTTTGTATCTAAACTGTGATAGGCGGTTATGTTAAATCTGCACAGTGTCATTAAAATTGTGAGCGCTATAGCATCTGGCCCTAAGCCCTTATGGTTTTTATAAAAGATATAATACAAGTATAAAAATTTAAATGCAATGAAGTGTATCCTGAGAGTAATGTGATTTTTATATGTGTTTAACCATAATAGGCTGAGGCCGGGTAGGTATTTATAAGTCGCTATAAAAGCAAATATAAAGAATTATTATAAGGTGTCAAATAGTATCATCATTTTTACATGGCCTTTTACCCAAAGTCCGCTGTGGACATAGTAAAATATATAAAAAATAAATTTCTAAATTAAAAGGTGATCCAAGGTGATTTTTTTACGCACACAGATTATTAATACATTGATATTCAACAGGTATTAAATAAATAAATTTACTTCTTTTTGCACTTTTACTTGAAATTTGAATGGTCAAAAAATCAAACCATTGCTACTTAAGTCGTGTAGTTGTGTAGCTGCAGTCGGCTTTCTGTTTAATAAAAAATGCAATGGCCTACACGAAGATCTACAATTTGGTAAAAAAAAAGATGTCAAGTGCAAGAATATTCTCGTATTAAGAAAATGTGCACTGCTGAATCAGAGCAGATTCTATGGCGGAAAAACATTCAGATTTTTAAAAGTTAAACTAATGATTAAATGGCTTAAAACTGCTCTTTTCTAGGATCATATTATACATATATATTTGATCCTTTTACCGCTCTAGAACCATCCCAATAGTTTTAAGATAAGAATTAAAAATGATATGAAAAAGTAAATTATGCATCGTCGTGCCTAGCAGGAGGTGAGCTCCTAAATACTTATTTTACCCATAGCTATACAAAGATAAATCAGCAACGGGGAACCGCTTTATTATCCTCCTTCAGCGCAATACCTAAAAAAGTTTGATATTAATATAAAAAAATCACTAGTCACACAAGGAATAATAAATTTTGACGACTCCAGTCTCCGTCACCGAAATAATGTATGGAGGTACACAACCTTTCCTTGAGGAAGCTTTGTGACTCTGCCTACCCCAGATCGGTAAGTTCGTTGTTAGACGCTTAATATTTTAAGTCGAAAAATGTCAAATGGGAGGCAAGTTAAGGAACCTTGTTCTTTCTAAAATTTTAAATTATATTAAAAGATAAGGTTATGTACAAGACAACAACCAAAAGCACGGGGGACGTTTAGTTGCTAACGGGATTCTGACTTAATGAAGAATTAATTATTCTTGAAAACAGGCGGAATTAAAAGCTTCAATATCCTTTACTCTTTTAACGAATAACTAAAACTTTTTCTGCCCCAAGCATTAGTAAAACCTTAAGAACAACTGTTTTGCCATCTTGAAGTTTTTTGCAATTTAATAGTTTGGCAGACAAACATTTTACTTTTTCTTCGGAGCGTATTAACGAAAATAAATTCTCTCTTATGGGTACAAAGTTTAAACGTGTTTTTAAACCACGGCTTTTAAATTTTGATCGACTTTTGCTTTAAAGGAATGAGAATTTTTATTTCTGATAAAATTATATTTCAAAATATGTTTGCCATTTTTAGAGCTACGAAGGAAACTTACTAATTAAACTAAATTCGTCGTCACAAACGCTTTTGATATTTTATTAAAATCATTTAATAGTTGCTCATGATCTGTGAACTTTTAAAACATTTATTATTAATATAAAAATTTCTTAATTTTATTAATTAAAAATCCACGCTTTCGTAGTTGAACATAAAACAAAAAATGGAGGAAACAAAAAATTAATCCCACCATTATTTACAATATTTATAATAACATTTTGTGGTTCTTTTTAAATTAACAAAAAAGTAAACAAAAGAATAAATAAAAGAAAAATATAATATATAAAATTTAGGATAATAGTATAAAAATATTAAAGTTTAGTAATGAAAAGTATTGTTTATAAAACATTAAAAATAAAAAAACATGTTCATGAATAAATAAAAATTAAAGAATATAAAAATTTTATCTTGTGATCATTTCAAAGCCATAAGTTTAGTTATAAGACAGATAAGTTTGAAAAAAGGGACTTTAATTTTGTTACAACAAATTTCTGTATTTAGTGTTGGTTTAAAAGTTAAGCAGTGTGGGACTAAGAGAGAAACAAAGAGATAGCGAAATCGAAGCGGTGTATCAATGTAAGGATGAATTTAATGTAAAGCGCAGCCTCTCTCTATTGGCTTGACTTTTTAAGATTTTTGCAGCATATCAGCACTTATGTTTATTATATGATGAAAAAAATATTTTTTTTTAATAATTAATTCAAAATAAATAAATAGTGTAGACCTTTCGTTTCGACGGATTGGCGGACATCGTTCAATCGACTTCACCATGCATAAGAACTAAGAATGTATACACTTTATGGAGTCGGAAACGGATATTGTAGAATTCACAAAGAAGTCACAAATTTAGTTAAGCCCTTTTTCCACTTTTTGTGTTGAAGGGTATAAAAAGGCAAAAGAAAAGTGCATAAGAGCTATTACTGATTGTAGTAATAAAAATCCTTATGTATTAAAAAAAAATATTTATAAAAAAGAACGACTTAACGAAAAGTTGTAAAAAACACTATTTACCTATTAGTAAATAGTGTACAAGACTAAGACTTTTGGAGGTTAATTTTAAGAATAAAAAAATATATATTAATAAAATTAATTTATTTTCTTTTTATTTTTTTATTTATTCCTTATTTACTTGTTAATAATATAAATAAAATCCATTTTACGTTGCTTACGAGTTCCAAAATATTATTTTAACTACTTTCGTACAAACGCATTTTTTAACTGCAGGGCATTTTTAGTGCCACCTGGATTTTGAATTTTGATAAAAAATTGTGCAGTTTGTAAAAGTGATTATTTTCTGCTTCGCTTTTGTTTGCTTAGGCAAACAGCCAAAGATAAAATAAAGAAAAATAAAATCAGTATTGATTGTTGCTGTTTTTGCCTAAACTTTGATTTTTGTCTTTACTTTATTGTTTGGACAAATCTTTAGTTTATTTAAAATGTAAGTGAGAAGTTTCCTGAAGAGCTAAGTAAGCGGTAGCGAAATGGCCATCGAGACGTGCGTTCACCTTCAATAGTCAATATCGGTGATTTTAATAAAACGGTCGGGATAATTAACACGAATTTTTAAAGTTTTAAATAAATAAATAAATATTCCTGTGATTTAAAATTTTAATTGTTATTTTTTTTTATCAAGACAAAAAAAAAACTTTTCTTGATACACCAATTCGCTTTCGCTCTCTTTGGGTTTATATCTGAACGAAAATAAAATTGAGGTTAAATATAATTTGTTCAAGAGTTCAAATTTGTTTTTTTTTTTCTTAATGTATTTCTTTGTTATTTCTTTATAATAATTAAAAACATTTTTTTAAGTAAATAAAATAAGTAAAAATTTATGAATACATTTATCAAAAAAAGGTTTTTTTGGTTTTTTTTTTTTCGCTAATAAAATAAAATTCAGTGCATTTATACAGAAAAAGATGATTCGATTTGCGTCGCGTTTCTCCGGTCCCCATTAACGTCACAAATCATGGCTGTAATGTACGACATAAATTTCTTATTCGTTTCGAGGCTGAAGTCGCCCCACAGCGTAACTAGTTATGACCGTTATTTGAAAAAATGTTGGAGGTAAATTTTATATGAAAAAAATATGTGTTCACAAGTGCTTCAAAAGTCGGGAAATTTACCTACATTTTTCATTAATCTAGATTTTGCCTGCAGCACACTCAGGCCACAAACACGTTCCATGTTTTAATGTTGAAATCATTATAAAAAAAAATTAATGCCGCAGAAGACAGTTTTAAATATTTGTTGCAATAACACTAAAAATTTTGATGACTTTTGATGTAAATTTTGAAGATATTTTACCGTTTCATCTGGCAACTGTGGGGAAAGGTTTTCTAATAAACCGACATGAGCAATGAGTGACATAATTAAAGTGAATAACAAGTAACTTATTTTAAAGACATTTTTTACAGCTAATAGCAAAAAATTCTCATGCAATAATATTAATTTAAAAAACAAAAACAAAAATCACAAAATATTAAACAAGTCATAAGAAGTCTTAATTAACGCACAAAGTAACGTGTTATTTAAACACAACAAAAAAATAAAAGTAGAAAGTAATTAAATATTAAAAAAAAAACTGAAATTAAAATTAACTTGATTGTATTAATAAGAAAAGAAAACAATATGAAATGAATTTATAATATTTTAGACAAAACAAGTGAAACAAATTGATCACTTCAAATAAAAAAAAAATGGTTGATAAAATAAATTTAAATATACTCACAAAAATATTAATTTTAACAAACTTAATACATGAGACATATAAATAAATAAACAAATTTAAAATAGTTTATGATTTTTAAGACGTTTAATTTAGCAGAACATTTGTAAAAATAATATTTTCATAATAGTTATTAATAGTTAATTAAATCAATTAATTTTCAAGCTGACTGTCTGCAAAAAAAAGAAGGAAGTTTAAATTAAATATTTGTTTCTTTAAAGTGGTCTATACACGATTAAATATTCATACACTACACAGACGATACTTGATGCAAAATCAAGAACTTTCATTTATGTCGTGCTGTATGTCAAACTTTGATGAGTGCATTGTCTTGGTTTTCAAACATGAACAAATTGTTTAGTTTTAACAAGATTTTAAATTTAAAAATGTGTAAAGAACAAACGTAATCATGGCCTTTATAGAAAATTACCAATCATTGCTTTCATTTCGAAATGCAGAGTATAGTGACCGTTATTTAAAAAAAGAACAAATTTCAATTTTATTAGAACGCTGCAAAAAAAAAACTTCCGGAGGGAAACCTCCATATAAAAAAAAAATACAAGTGCTGCAAACCCACGCAGCTATCGAAGTTCAGTCAGGGTAACATTTCCAGTTTTAGAGATAAAAATAAAAGTTAATATGTTCTTTTAATTAAAGAATAAAAAAATATATAAATTATAAAATAACTAAAGATAAAAATATTAATAAAATAAGGCTGACTTTGTATGTAAAAAATCTACTTTAAGAGAAAATAAGCAAAAAAAAAAACTTTCTAGAGGAACTTATTCGTTAATTGAGGAGAATAATTATAAAAAATAAAAATTGCTACTGAGTATAAAAATTAAAACCCAAAATTAAATTCAGTAATTTTAAGATAACAAGAACAGCAATTTTAATTGAAAAAATAATAAATACATTTAAGTTGCAAACAAAAAGGTTTTCCAAAGAAAAATGGACAAAAAAATAGTATTTAGTACATTTTATAGAAATTACTTTTAGCTATAAAAAAATAAAAAATAATTTGTAAGAAATAAAAAAGCTGAAGACAAAATGCTAAAATCATTTGCAAATTTTTAATTTTAAAAAAGGCTTTAAAGCTTCATTTCAAGTTCATTTTTAAATTTAAAAAAGAAAAGAAAATGAAACGTAACAAAAAATGCTTCCCTTTTTCGAAAATGGTAAATATTTAAATAGGTTTAAGTAAAATATAAAATAAAAACACATTTATGACTTTTTTGCATTAAGTTTATATATTTTGCCCTGTTAAATTTGTTACTAAAAAAGATTAAAACATAAAATATTTATTTTTAAGGCTTTAATTAAATAAATGTCGTTATTATTGTTATTATTATTATTATTATTATTATTATTATTATTGATATTGGAAGAAAAACAAAACAAGCAAAATAAAAAGCAAATCTTTTTTTATTTGTTATTATCATTATTAATATTGTATTAATAATTTTGTGTTAAACCATTTGAAAATTCGTCAAAATGGCTGTTAATTTAAATTTAATGAAAAAATGTACGAAAACTTAAGCAAATGCAAAAGAAAAAATTTTAAATTTTATCATGCTTAAAATGACATAAACTGCATTAAGCTTTTTTTAAGCAAACAAAAGAAAAACATTAAAATGTTGTTAAGTAATTGAATTAAATAAAAATAAATTTAAAATCATTTAAATATAAATCCAAATCAGTTTTAATATTGAAATTTTGCAACAACGCCGTATGGGAGACTTAAAAAAATAAATATAGAATTTCAGTTCCAAAATGGTAAAGCAGACACTTTGTATCAATTGTTGTTATTCCGACCATAATCGAAAATTTCCAGTAATAATTTTCGCATCATGAGCGCCAGAATCATGCCATCTTATTTCTGAAAGCAAACGTGTCGAATTATTTATTTTCGTACACTGGGTTTTTGCGTTTTAGCTGGGTTGCCATTTTTATGATATAACAAGACGTGGGATGGAATCGTTGAAGTCGGTTTTTTTTGCATGAATTAATGATTGAATTACTTAACTAAACGAGATTAACATACATAGTGAAGGGTACATCGAATTCGGTATAGCCGAATTTCTTAAGTTTGTAAATTTCTGCGCAAAAATTGGCTCCAATTATAATTATTATCATTCTTATAATAAGCTAAAAATCTAAAATTACACCAACTGTTTCTGTTTTAAGTAACCACAGAAAAAAGCTTTTATTTTTAATAATTATAAAAAATGTTTTTAGCAAGTAAGTGGGGTTAGTAAAGTTACGAATTTTTAAGGATTTTTTAAAACAGGTTAATGTGTTATACTCGCCTATGCCAAATCTTATATACCCTTCACCATGTATATAAATGTAGTTTAGTAAAAAAACTCCAATAAAAAAATATTGAAGTGACAAGGTATTGAAAAATTATAAAAAAAAAAAATTGCAAAAAATGTAATTGGCTCTTAATGGGTTAAGTATTTGTATATAAGAAATAGTCTTATTTAAAAGATCTCTTCAAAAGCTTTAAAATGATACCCATATTGACCTGATGTCTTAAAAAATAAACGCACAATCGTACTTTCTTATGAAAAATTCAGAGGCAAAATATTTTCACTTGACTTTTATTTTTATTTTTTAATTCTCTCTCGTTCCATATAAACGTTTAGTCTTTTTTTTATTGGTGTAGACGTGCTGCTTCAAAGGACAAGATTAATTTTGCTGATTTTTGTAAAACAAAATTTTCGAAACTATTTCTGATGGATTGGTGTATTTTAATATTCTCTAGCTTATCTAGTGCCTTGGCAAAGATGATTTCAGACATCGTACATCGCTCAATCGACTTCCCCATGCATAAGAACTCAGAATATATGTAGTTTATGGAGACAAAAATGGATATTGTAGAAATTACAAACAGAATGGCACACACAGTTTTTACCTTTTTCCACTTTTTGTGGTGAAAAGTATAAAAAAAGCTGTGCAATTTTTTTCCTACTGTCAGGAGGAGTGAAAAAGTAAAAAAGGTAAGTAAAATTATACGACATAAATTTTCAGGAATTTTTAACACTTGCTTTGTTAAACTTTCGTTCAGAGTTGTATTTTGATTTGATTCAACGCCCAAACAACAAAAACGATTCCAACGATAATAGCAAGACGATTGTATTAAAAATTTCAAAATAAAAACATACGAGGAAATACATAAATTAAGTTTTAGATACAGTTTACACAATACAATTTTGCATGCAGTAAGTTCCAAGGAATTTTTTTGACGATCAAATATATATAGGTATAAGTGGGGTAAATAAAATTGCACTACTTGAGCTTTCAGCGGATTTCTTAAGCTTTTTTTTAGCATTTTAAGATGAATACTATATTGTTAAGATTATGATACACTACGGGATTTAATCGCTAACTCTGTCAAAAAGTACATATAAGTTTATAATTGCATAACCATAGCTTGCGCTCATACAACACACATGATTTTTGCATGTCTATTGAATCGTAACGGACACTTATAGGAAATATAAACATACCAAAAGCTCCTAATATCTGTACATTACATTTGTACAAATTTACACAGAGCGCGTACGTTAAGTCGTCTATAGCAAGTATGTATATAAGTTAACATTAAAAATTGAAGAAGTTTCCAAAGGTGGTTTTATTAAATTTTTATAGCCATATATTTTTAACCTTTTAAAATTGAAATTTAAATGAAGTGTTCATTGCTATATCAACAACCACAAGTAAAATAATTCTTAAAGAAAAACCAACTTCAAAGCAGACAAACTTAAAATCATATTTCTTTAGAACAAAATGTGAACGTTGATTAAACAAGAAAATTCACCCTTTACCCTTTTTTTTTATCCCCCTTTTTATTGCTGACACTGTAGAACATATTTTTTTAATTTTAAGCGTTAGTCTAAAAGTGTCCAAATTATACATTAAATTACAACCATTAGGGCACCCTTTCATTACTAATTTTAAATATTTAGACTTGTTATTATATTTGATATAGTAATGGACATTCTGTCTTATTTTCAAGAGTTTTTCTCTAATGGATTCAAAGATAAAGCCTTATAGGTCAAACTACATCAGTACACCCTTTAATTTCTAGTTTCAAGTTTGCTACTTGTTATAGTGGATCAAGCAATAAAGGTACTGTGCAAATTTCAATCAACTGTCTACAGCTGTTCAACAGTTTGGTCATATACATCAAATAACGGCAACAATAATTTATAATTTTAAATATTTTTACTTCTTAATTTACCAGACAAGTGGATATTCTGTTTAATTTTTTTTTGTTTGCATATAACGGTTCAAACGATAGGGCAATATATGTGGATCAATTTACTTCAAATATGGGAAAACTCTTTAATTTCTAGATTAAATTTTTATACTTGTTGTTAAAGCGGATTTAGCAGTACAGGATCTTTGTAAAGTTCAGCTGTCTGGCTATAACGGTTCAAAAGTTTGGCCACATACAAATAATTACATTAACTATTGGGACACCCGTTAATTTATAATTTTGAATGTTTATACTTGTTACTAAAACGGTCGTAGTAATCGACGTGCTGTCCACTTTTCAAGCGTTCGTCTATAACGGTTCAAAAGATAGACGCATATAAGTCAATTTACGTTAGCTATGGGGACACCCTTTAATTTTAAGATTTATTTTTGTATTAATTTTTGCTATTGTGAGTTGTAACAAGACGCATTTTTTAATTTTAAAGAAGTGCTCTTTACGGTTCATAATACGCTTAAAAAGCATGTATGTTGTATGGGGACACCCTTTAATTTTTAGGTTAATAAACTGTTTTTAAAACGAGACCAATCTGTAAGCGTAATCCATCAAATTAAAAAAAATTTCAAATTCGGATCAAAGCTGACTGAGTTCTGTAGGCACAAATATAAAAATAGCAACATTCGCTCGAATTGATAACCTCCTCCTTTTTTTGAGGGGTATCCTCATTTTAAAATTTTCTTCGAGTAAAAATTTAAAATTAGGATATAAAGAATGAACCAATAGATGATTATATTTAAATTATATGGCCATATTCCTTGAACTGTTATAGACAGGAGATTTAAATTTACTCAGACCTTGTATTTTTATGTCTGATAACAATAAAAAATATTAAATATAAAAAGAAGATTTACAATGGAAGGCTGTTAAGAGTAAAGTCTGTCTAAAGGTCACTTAGGTCGATTATATGACCTTGTCTTTAAAGCGATTTTAGAACGGTTGAATTTTAAATGTTCATAGTAAATGGATTGCTAAATACACTATAAAACAACAACTTTAAAATATAAGACAAGAAATTTATGTAATTCTATAAACATAAAATTAGCTTTTGATTCGTTATAGATAGACAATGAAGTTTAAAAAAAAATTATTACAATTTTTATTTTATATTCGTGTGTTTGTTTTCAAGTTGTTTTTTTTTAACAAGAATTATTGTTATTATTGTCTGACCACTGTATCATTGTGTAATTGGTACAAGATTTTTGTTTTTATAATTAAAATGTGATTAAATTGTGTAACTACTGTTGTGAATTAAATTGAAGTGAGCATAAAAAATGTCGTTATACACGCTAATGCCATAATGTAACCTTTTTTTCTCGCATATTTTTTATTCACCCATAAAATGTTTAATTAAATTAATAAACAACAATATCAACTTATTAATTCTTAAATACGTAATGAGCTTTAAAAATGTTTTTTATTATTTGAAAAAAAAAATGATAATGAAGAAAAATAATTTATTCTATTATTTATTTATTTTTAAACATGTGTAAAGATTTCGCATTAGGACTGTTAGAACTGTTTTAAAAAATGCGAGATAATTAACACCGTATTATTAACACCTAGTCGAAACTATTGAAATCAAATTTAATTGTAGTTGCTATTGTTGTAAGCGAGATCAATTTTTTATTTATTACTATCTAAAAAAATGGGAAATGACTTTTTTAACTACGATCCATATGATTCACAATGTTGAAAAAAGTAATTGGGACAGTAGCTGCTAGCGTATTGTACTGAATAAAAAAAGCGCACTTGTATTATAGTGGCGTCTGGATCCCTGTACTAAAGTAACACGTTGCTCCATTTATTAGGTGTATGTCTAAACTAAAAGTGCTCACTACTTCATCCGCGTATCATTTCTAATTTTCTTAAAATTCAAATTTAGAAAATGTGCTTTTAAATATTTATTGTAGTGATTTGTAAACAGTATTAAAAATTTTCCATCTATAGAAATAATATGTACTGCTTTAGTACCATTATGCCGGTAAAATTGAGTGACTTGAAATTTGTATCTGTATTATCTCTACGAAATAATTTATTTTTGCCAAACAAAAAACTATTTTCAACTTGAACCAAGGTACTAAGGGACCTCCTTACAAAATTTTATTCAAATCCATTCAATATTTTTTACGTGATACGAACACAGACAGATAGACGAACAGACAGACAGACAAAAATTCTAAAAATAAGTGTTTTGTATTCCACATCAATTACTTAATACACCAACATCTAAATTTAAAAAAAAATATTTTATGTACAGAAATGAGCCATCACTGCTTTATTATATGTATAGATTTAAGGGTTAGCAGCCTCGCTAGCCAGCCTTGCAATATTATAAACTTTAAAAAGGCTCGAAATCTAGAAAATTACTTGATGAAAAATAAAAAAATGTAAACAAAAAAAGTGACTATTGTTTATTGGTATTTTGTTTAAGCTTTGGTGCTCATGTTTATTTTTTTTTCTATCCACCTCTCAATTGGTTTAAATAACTTTTAAATATAATAAGCAGTTTAAGCTTATCTAAAATATGGTAAAAGGTTCCCTGATGAGTTGAGATGTGCAATCAACGAAATGGCCATAGGAACTAGCTATACCACTAATAATCAATAGTAGTGATTTTATATAAAAATAAAATTTGGGTTATTAGCGCGAAAAAAAAAGTGAACTAAGATTTTATTTTTCACTGAAAATGTTTGAAATCTTATTAATTTAATATATTTAATATCGGATTACGTTTTATGTTTTTATTGCTCTTAATTTATTATTCCTTCTTAAACCCTCTATCCATTACGGTTCAAAAGAAAAGACAATATACCCCAAAATCAGGTATTCTAAGGGGTCACCCTATAAACTTTGTCTGAAAGCAATGCCTCTACGGGGACGACCTTTATTTTTGACATTACAGGGTTACTTAGCATGGATCTTAGAATTATAAGAAAGAAAAAGATTTAGAAGATACTCCTGAGTCTATCCAAATAAGTATTAATCTTTTAGTAGCGCCCTACTTTTGCAGCACCAAGAGGGGCTATTTGATCCTAAAAGTTCCCCATTAGGCCAAAAAGGCCATCTGGTTTGTCTGTGAGCATACCTAGCAATTCCGACTGATAGATTAATTTGCACTAATTAAGAGGGCTACCGACTACATGATCTACTTCCCGATTTTGTCGATATTGTAGTAATTGTTTTTAACTATCAGATATTTATTTGTTTTTATTACAAATTTCCTTTTTTTAACTTGTATTTCTTCAAGAAATTGATTATTTTTTATAATTTTAAATTATTGTACATTAAACTCTTCATTTTTCTTAACTTTTTAATTGTATTTTATTACCATCTTTTGTTTAACTATTAATTTGATTTCTCGTTAGAATTTTTTATACACTGAACTCTGTTTATATTTAAGTTTGATTTCCCTTAATATCTTACTGTACGTTGATCTTTTTATTTTCGCTTAATTTAATTTATGTAATTGTGCATTAAAGTTTTTATTGCCGTTTAACATTGTTTTTTTTTGTTTACGAGTATGTTAACATATTAAATTCATTTATTTTGTAAGACATTGTATATTTTAGCATTTAATAATTCTGGCAAAAAAAAGGCTGACTTCCAAACGTAAAAAATGAAAATGTCTCGGTAATACTTCATTCAGTTGTAAGTTAAACTAAACACTGAATATATTATTTGCACTTTTTAAGGATTTGATTATACCCTTTGTCACAAAAAGTGGAAAAAGGGTGTATCTTAATTTGTCATCCTGCTGGTAATTCCATTTCCGAACCCGTAAAGTGTATATATTCTGTGTTCCTATGCATAGCAAAGTCTATTGAGCGATGTCGTCTATTCATTCATCCATCCGTGTTAGTTTTGAATTAACTTTTTTAAGTTAAGCTCATCTAGCTCGAGAAAATTTAAATACGGTAATCGATCAAGCATAGTTTCGAAAATTTTGCTATTGAAAATCAGTAAGATCGGTCTTTTTCCTTCAAATCAGCTGACAAAATGCCACGCAGGCCTCTAATTTTTCCATATTATTTGTCCCAATTCGCACGATGCAAGTATTTAAGCTGAGCTGATTAGGTTGGTGGCAACGGGGTGAGGTAAAATTAAATGAGTACAGACTTGCTTGTACATGCAATTCGCTTTGCTTCCATATTCGTAAAACAAAAAACACAGATGTGTGTGTGTGTACATTCATGCAAAAATTTGACAATTTGTACTGTGTGAACAATAATGAAAGTTCAAAGAAGAAAATAAAAATAAGCAGTCTTATTTTCTTGCATCGTGCGAATTGGGACTTTGGAATAATGAAGTAACTAAAATAAAAAAACAAATATATGCAGCGATAGAGAATTTTCTAAAAATACTTAACCCATTGATTCAAGTATATATTAAATTAAAAAAAAAACAAATAATTTAAGAAAAAAGTATATGAGAAACAGTGTGAGGTCTTGTAATCATGTGATAGTTGATGCTTTAAATTTATAAACCAATCTTTTAATTCTCTAAATTTTTTTTCTATAGATCAATTTATACAAGAATTCTGATATATGATATCTATTGATTAATTTAAAAACGGCTGATTATAAGAGAAATTTAAAATTTTAATCAATTTGAAAACACAAATCAGAAATTAAAACTATTTTAACAAAAACCAACCAATCGCTTTTAAATCTATGTATCTATTTATCCTACACCTGAATATTTTAAATGAAAGTCCAAATTTTTCATCCGACAAAGGAAATTATTAAATTGAATTAAACCACGGAAATATTAATTAATATTAACTAATTTTAAAAAATGCAACATGAAAATAATATTCTCATGATTGTTTCCCGAGAGCACAAAATTGGTTTTCCATTTGGTCTATTGCCTTTTGACCACCCAGAGATCCCTTGGAGAGTGTTTCATGCAATTCAATGCGGAAAAGGCAAAATAATGTAAAATAAATCAGTAAATGTGTGACTTGGAAACACAAAAAAATAATTCCGTACCGCCTTTTAATCTTTAATTAATTTTTTTTAACATGTTACAGCGGACGTAATAATTCGTTTATTGTGTAAATAAATGTAAATGTTTAAGCAACTGTGAAAATTACGCAACTGTTGGGACGCCTTTTAATTTTTCAACTTGTTTTTATAGTCAGCTAGCAAAATATCTGCTTGAATTTATAGTCTTAGCGCATTACGGTTAAAAAATAAGGTGATATATGCGAAGATCACTTTATTTTCGGGATATCTTTATTTAGTTTAATTAACTTGTTCTTATAGCAGACATAGCAAAAAGTATTGTCCTTAATTTTTAAATTTATTGTTCACCTTTAGTTCTAAAGCGGATATAATTGATTCCTAAACCTACCGGGCCTCTGAGATTTGTGAGGCATTAATCAGTTGTTTTTTTTAGCTTTCCGAGCGAAATCAATCAATTAAAAATTATAAAGGAAATCAATAATAAACCAGAAGTAGTATTATTAAGGTGCTTTTTATTCTTATTTGAATGTTCGAATGTGCTTTGTTCAAGGTTTTAATCAGAATTTTTTTTACCGACTTCAAAAAAGAAGGAGGTTATCAATTTGACTAAATGTTGCTATTTTTTATGTTTATGCCTGCAGAACGCAGTCAATTCTAAACCGATTTTGAAATTTTTTGTAATTTTATAGATTATTCTTACAGATTTTTTCCGTTTTAAAAACAGATTATAATCTTAAAAATCAAAGGGTGTCCCCATACAACATACATGATTTTTAAGTATATTATGCGTAATACTATAACTCCTAACAGCAAAAAGTAATACATAATAAAATCTAAGAATTGAAGGGTGGCCCCATGGGTGACGTAAATTGACTTATATGCGCCTATCTTTTAAACCGTTACATTCAAAATTATAAATTAAAGGGTGTCCCAATATTAATTGTAATTTGATGTATGTGGCTAAACTTTGGAACTGTTATAGCCAGACAGCTAAAATTTTCAAAGAACCTGCCCGCTTTAACAAGTATCAAACTTGATATTAAAAATTAAAGGGTGTCCCTATAACTGATGTGATTTGACCTATAAGGAATGGGGTCTTGGATCCGTTACAAACAAACTCTTGAAAATTAGATAGAATGTCCATCACTTTGTAAAATATATTGAGAAGAATAATTATTTAAAATTAGAAATTAAAGAGTCCCCTAATGGTTGTAAAAATAAGCGCTCAGAATTTTAATAAATTTTGTTTGTAAAATTATTTTGGGAATTTTTATAATATTATTTACTTACTAAAAGGCGCCCCAACAGTATATTCAATTTAATATGTATGACCATACTTTTGAACTGTTGTAAGCAGATGGTTGAGACTTACAAAGAGCCTGTCTTGCTAAGTCTGCAACAACATCAAGTAAATAATTTGAATTTAAAAATTACAGAGCATGTAACATTTCCTTTTCAAATAATATTTCTAGGAAAAATAAAATTCTAAAGATGAAATAAAAAAAACAAGAAAAACAATACTTGGAAACATTTCAATAGGCAAAGAAATGCATGTTAAAGACATTAAGAAAAAATTCCGAACTTCAAATTTTGTCTTATAAATAGTGTTTGAGATTTTCCAGAACTTTTCATTTCACGGGAAACGTGAAAAAATTATCGCATTCCCGGGAATACCAGGAATAACGTAAATAATATTAAAAAATTTATAGTTTTATTTAAACATAAACAAACAATAAAAATAATCGTTTTAACAGTTTCTAAAACTTAAAGATAATTGAGGTAACAAGACCTACATTTGTATATTTGTTCTACATAACGAAAGATAGCAAAGATAAAAATACTGAAAAAGTATTTTATTAATAAATTTTTTTGAAATATATGTTTTTAGCTTGTTTTCGTTGCAAAATTTCCAACAATAAAAAAAAAACTTTCAACTTTCACTGTGGTAGGTTTTGTTGTCAACAATTCATTATAAAGATTATCCATGTTCGTGTTTCAAATGTTACTGGCTTCGAATTACTCAAAATTCCTTTTAAACTAATTTTTAACCTTTTGTTCTGTTTTATATCTTGCTAGCAGTGCCTACGACTAACTCCGCATACCATTTCTTATTGTTTTAATAAAAATTAAAAAAATGTGTTTTGAAATATTTGTTGTAGAGTTCTATAAACAGTGTTAAAAATTTTCGATCTACAAAAATTAAATGTACTGACAACTATTCCAGTACTATTATACCGATTAAATTAGGTGACTTCAATTTGGTATCTTTAGTTTCTCTACAAGATGACATATTTTTATGAAGAAAAAAGTGTTCTATATTCGAAGCAAGACCCTAAGCGACATCCTGACATAATTTTATTCAAATCCATGAAGCAGTTTTTATGTGATACGAACAGAGACAGATAGACGAACAAAAAAAAATTTTAAAACTAGGTATTTTGTATTCCATATCGATTACTTTATACACCAAAATAAAATTTTCGAAAAATATTTCATGTTTAGATGTGGAGATGTTCTACTACATTCACACGAAACGCGATATTTAAAAATTTTTAGATGTCAGCACCAAAATATTTGAAAAACAATCAGTGTATTTTTTTAAAGTGCTAATGATTTTAAACTTCCCGTTTCCCGGGAATTTGGCAAAAATTATGAATAGCTCTTCCCGGAAATTCCCGAGAGGGAGTTCATAGCACTCAACAAAAATATCTGAATGCAGAATCTGCAGACTTCATTATACAACGCCAATATTAAAGCGTGAACTTAGGACATTCATTATTCTTGCGAAATGATAAAAGTTATGCTTTCCACCGAATTGCCCTGAACATATTTTAATCAAGAAATTTTTAGCAGATAAGGTTATTCAAACAACTTACAAAAATCGTTCCAAAAAACGGTTGAATTTTCTAAAGAGGAAGATAGGCACCTTTTGCGCTTCACTTCTAGAATTATAATTTTCTTACTAATTTTGGAAACCTTGTAGTATTAAATTAATTTATTTTGTAAAACTAAATTCGTTATTCTTATTTTGATTTAAAAAAAGTGTTTCCTTTTTAGTACACACGAGGCAACCACATAAGAAACGAAACACTATAAAAAAAAGATATTAGTATCCAAAAATCGTAAAACAACCTGCATATCATGACCAATTAAAAACATATATCAAAAGAAGAACTTTTAATTTCAAAAAAGACGTAGAAACATTGTTTAAGGAAATATGAGGCATTGACAAACTTTAATATATTATGCATCATTAAATAGTAAATTCGGACAAAAATGTTGATACACACAAGGAAACATTAAGTGGAACATGCTCATGTTACCTTTCGTACTTATTCGTGTGTATCTAGCACTGGAGATTCCTTTTAGAGCTGTATAATTTTAAAGATTACTAATTGGAAGCATTTCCCTATTACTTGAAGAGCTTTTGAAAATAAGTTAAGCTACAACTTGTACACATTTTAAAGCAACAAGGGAATTCCCCTAGAAATGGACTCTTCTTGAGATAGTTTTTTTCAGGTTGTTATGTTTTCTGCGGCATTAAAACACGCCCAGAAACTCCTACTAAAAGATTGGCTAACAAATACAAAGGGGTCTGGCTAAGAAGAACTATTACTATTGCTGGCAAGTCTTTATATTTCATCCTGACGGATGTTTTAAATCTAGACAAGAATTAAACAAGGGCTTCTAAAAGAGCCATAGGCTAGTATTAATTATCGGGGATGGTAAAGGAGATAAAATGATAGTTGTTGTGTTAACTGAACATTCAATTCAAAACGAATCTCCAGGCGGAAGACAAAGTCGCCACTATACAAGAGGAACATTCCTTATCTTTAATATAGATTCTTATTTGTTTAAATAGAAATTAAATTTTTAATGTCCCGAGTCCTCGTGCGGTTCCCATTTGTATCAGTCAGGCATTTTAACTCTAATCCCGTTATATATTTTTAATATTTTAATCAATATTATTTTTCATAATTAGTCAAAAAATACCTGGTAGATTAAAATTTTTTTTTTAGTAACTTTCAAACATCAATACAGATAATATTGGTAGTTCTAGGACCGCCCGTATGTTCATGTGTATAGTTTAAGCATTTCAAACGAAAAAGCAAAAAAAAAAAAATTGGAAATTAAATTATGAGAACAATAATGCAAATATTTAAAGTTAACAATATAAAATTAAAATAATAATAAAAACATTTTTTTAAAAATGCTCCATTTCAAATTTAATTTCTAAAAATTTTTTAGCAAGAAAAATTAAAATCATTTTTTTTTTTTAATTGAAATAAGTGTAATAAAACAAAAAAATTCATTCAATTTAAATTCAGTAAAAATAACTTTATTATATTTTTCTAGTTAAAAATATTGCCCTCTTGAAATGGTTATATTTATTTTGCTCTCGTATGCTGTTCTCTTTTTAACGTTAATGAATAATAATTTCTTAAATAAATAAAATACGAAATTTTAAAATAAAAAACAAAATGTTAACTTATTTTAGATCTGCTGTGGTTGGCATTAAGTTAATTGGATTTGTTCTACCAGTAAATATTTTACTGTTGACATACTTTTCGATAAAGACCGTCGTCACTGGCTGTTTGTTTGGTGACCGCTTTCGATGTGAGAACATAATTTTAAGCCACACATAGTGGTGGGTTCGCTAAAGTAATGTCTATTGAAATGGTGTTAAACAGATAGATTGCTTGCAATCTGTGGTGTTTATTGCAGGTTTATAATATTAATATTTCCGTCTTTAATTATTGGACAAGTAAGTGTGACCATCTGTGGATGTTTTTCAGTTGTAAGAGTGTTTTAATTGCTATAGTGGTGTAAAAATTGTATCAAAGTTTGCATTTACCTGTTCGTTGATAATATCTACGTTAAAAGTTTATGTTTTGTAGAGATCCATCTTTTCAAGAAGGTCTAGTCTTCGTGTTTTTTTTTTTTTTACTGGTAAAGGTGCAGTGACAATAAGCAGCGTTAGAGGTTTTTCTAAGTTTTAAACGAAGGCAGCGGCTTATGACTTTATCGTTTGCAAAAGTGGATACGAATGCTACTTATGGAACGCCAGTTTCAATTGGCTGTGGCAAACTTAGGAAATTTTCTTCTTTAAGAATTAAGGTACGACCATTTAAGTAGCATTCTAGAAGGAAAGGATTCTGTTCAATTTAAATGATAAGCCCTGATGCCACATCTTGTCAAAGCTTTGGAATACATTGCTTCCATTTAGGTTTAGCTTCAAAAGAGTTATTTTGCCTGTTCAAGTCTGCCTTCGTGTAATCTGTGTCTAGTTTATTCAATCAAGGTGATCAATAAAATCAATATATCAATCAATAATTCTGCAAGAAAGTACTTAAGGCGAAGTACAGTATTAAAGTAAAAAGAATTACTTTTCCAACCACATAGACAATAAATTACTCAATACGACGTTTCACTTAATTAGTTTAAAAGGGTTCGACAAATATATTTTTATCATTAATACCTTTCTTTGTGTCCTATCTTGTTCTTTATTCACAAAAGGTTCGCATAGGGGGCCTTTATACTGCTGATCCTTATAGATTTCTGCTTGACCGTCATAGCGGGTAATCCGATAATGAAGTTCTATCAAGATCTTCTTAGTTCTCTAAGCCGCATCAAGCACTCCTTCAGATGACTTCTAAATTGTGGAAGGAAATCTGTTTAATAGCCATGGTCTTCAAGATGATCTTACACATGAAGATAAGACGGATTTGGGTTGCATTTTTGACAGCTAGTTTTATAATTTGATCCAGAAGAAGAAGGGAAAGCTCTACATACTCTCTCATTTTTTAAAGTATAGATTCCGTGCAATGAAAGAACAAGTAATTTTTATGTTTTAACCTTCCCTAATTGAATTGTTTACTAGTAAAATCGATATGGTTGCTGAGGTTTCGGCATACAATTTTAATGTGGCTTCCGGTTTTATCGCTTCTCTGGCAACAAATCGTCGTTAAACATCAAAATCAACAACTTCAGTTATTTTACTGCAGATTAATGAGGCAGTAGGTTGTTTATCTACTCGATATCACGTTTAACCCTGTTTTGAAAATGCCGCCTCGATTTCGAAATAAGTCAATTAGAAGAGATGGCCCGTAAATTCGCGCGATTTGATACTTTTCGGTTTTTTCTGTAGGTAAACGTCAAGTCACTTTTATATACTGACAACCCAGCAATAAATGAGGCCCTGGAGGCCAACATTATTTATTTCATTTGTAACAACACTTTAACTTATCTTCTAAATATAGAAATATTTATTTAAAATTAAATAACTTAAATTTTTAATGTTATTTTTCATCATTTCAGTTTTATATGGAATTAAAAAGCACCCATAATTATTTCTTACTGTCAAAGTTGACAAATGCATTGATTTCTAGCTGATATATAATACATACCTTCTTTACCGATAGCTGATGTAATGTGCAGTTAAATCTCGATCTACTTCACTATTTACGCATTGCAAAATTCCACAAAAACCAGCCAACTTATGCCCCTCTACAATTATTCAATTGACGAAGATTTTTTTATTAGAACCAGAACCCACGCAACGTGTAGCAAAACTTTGAAATAGGGTTGTGAAAAGTACGATAGCAGAAGTTGTGTTTGTGGACATTTAATTTGGGTCCTTGCATACTGAAAGTGACAGTTCGGCTAAAAAACATAATGTGCAGTGCGATTCACTGCCCAATCGACCACAAAGTGATACATTCTTGACGAAGAACGTATTCCGTATATGAAATTACGGTTTTCAAGAGCAAATTCCCTGATCTCATAAGAGCACATTTCGTTATGGTAACGATTATTCCGTGAGTCAATGGAGAGTAATATCCTACTGTCACCGATGGGTTCATTCGCTCTCTCGCCTGTACGCAGTCGACTAACTTTAAAATAGTCTTTAAAGCGAAGGCTCATATACGAAAATTATATTTCATTTTGAGATAAGAGTGACATAGATATTAAGGAGGTCAGCAAAGTAAACGCCCTTGCGTCGTTTCAGAAAAATGAGGAACTCTAATGGTTTTTTTACCACTTAAAAAAATTGCTTGTTCCAGCGAACATCGAATTGAATTTTCATGCCAAGAACATCGACGGCATCTGATTCATTAATATCTATGTCAGCCAGATAAAGTGGCTTACACAACTGTACGCCTGTGCTAAAGTATACAGCACTGGGTTTTCCAAGCGTTAAATTAAGCCTGGTACGCAAGTCGAAATTGATAAAAGACTTGGCCTATTGCAAAAAGAATATGAATATCATTAGAATAAATAGGTTTGAAGGCTGCAGCAAATTATACAACATATTGCATTTAAGTTACTTGGTCTCGCATAATAGAGATTTTATTTTTTCGTTTTATGAAAAGACAGAATATGTGTTTCTTTATGCATTCAATAAAGATTACATTTAGTAAAACTTCCCCATTGAGCCAATAACGAAGCCCTATAGAATCCATTATTGCCACTTCATAGAAAAAATTTGCAAAGTTGAAGGTTTCTTACTGACAATTCTTGCTTCAATGTTTATAAATGATTTCATTTTTTGTTTTTTTTTTTTTTAATTTTCATACAAATCTTCAAATCGAAAACAAAGATTCTTTACATTTAAAAAGGATTTTTTTCTCCGTATAAATTTTCTTTTGAAAAATCTTACAAGTAGAAATATATTGTGTAAGACTTAAAGTACATACATATGTATGTTTGTGTGTGTGGGTGTACATGTAGAATCTTTGCATGTTCTTGTCTTTGTTGTAATAACATGCATGGGGATGGGATGGTTATGTGATTTTTGTTTGTTTATTTACAATTGTTGTGGCTACACTGTCAACAATTTTAAATGTGCTTTCTGTGTAAATAACTACAGTTACAAACACAGCTACTGATAATAACGTGTTCATGTGTGTAAGAATGTATATGATTGCCTTTGGGAATAAATTGCTTTCTTGGCTGTTGTATTTTTTTAAAGCACTAGCTGCCTAGACCAACAGTAACAACAACAAAAACAACTAATCAATGCTGTAAGTTTCAACGACAACTATTTGTCGTTAAAAAGCCAACAAATAAAATCTTGGCCTCATTGAACACATTTTTCAAGGATAAAAATACTCGTACTGGTCATTTTTGTTTTCCTCTTTTTTTGTTTGTTGTCCTTATTTTTCAAGCATTGATAGGCACAAAGAGATAATTCTTTAAGTATGAACATTCTTTTGAAACATGTTTTATGTATTTTATAGATAATTTTACTTTGTATGCTAGCAGGCGATTATTATCAATTGCTACAAGTGCTTTACACAGTTCAAAATATTTTGCAAAAAATATTTTATGTCTCTATCATAAATCTGGTGATTAGCAGTTTATAGTATTGTTCAGTTTTTCACTTGGGTAACGAAAAGGTCAGAGAACAAGTCACTTTACAACTGGTGGTTTATGTAGTCAATTTAACATATGGATTTGAAGAGTCAAGTAACTTTAATTTTAGTATTGCAACGTTTTGTTCACTCTTGAAATAAAGGGTTTCCATTGATTGTTAATATTCAGTACTTTTAGAGGAGATTTACGTAGGAACTAAGAAGGAAAAAATTCTTGATAAACTTGCTGTGTAGGTGGATTAGCTCTTCTCTGATACGCTCAAGTTTGGCAATGCTTTCACCAAATGTTTTCACAAATATTTCACTAGAAATTTTAATTTTATCAAAAAAATGTTTTTAACATAAAAATTAGAATTTTCATTCAAAATCGAAAATTTACAAAAAAAAATTAATTTATAACTATGAAAATCTTAAAATATTTCTAAAAGCTTCCTATTCATTTACTCATTAAATACTCTTTGATATGAAAGGTGCTGCCTCATTTTAACTCACAATGACCTGTGTGGAAGAAAAGCATCAATAGACCTCAAGCACTAACTGTGTTAATTGTTTCGTGCTTTTATAAAAAGAGCCATGGGAACTTTGGTGGCCTCTAGTGGGTACAGAGCAGATCGATAAGCATTTTAAATTTACATGCAAATATCATCATTATAGCAAAGATTTAAAAATTCCCAAAAAAATTTTATTTTTGTGAGATAAATACACAGTTCTTTGGTGAAGAATCGGCACAACCGAAACTATCACTCTTATTTGTCATTTAGATTGAAACAAATTTCTTTAAACTATAAATCAAAAATTTTTTTTAATTTTCAAACCTTTAAAAGCTGGAATTTAGCGTGACATAAATTTTTAGCAGTAAATTCTAGAATCTCTAAAATAATTTACTTATTATTCATTCGCCAAAATAAATTGCAAAAGTTATGACTTTTTCAAGTGCTTCGATACTTAAATTACTGAATTTACAGAAAGTGGAAATTACGGCTGCGTGTCCGGAATGGCTAAGATAATACCACGTCATAGTTTAAATAGTTAGCACGTAAAAGTTAAAAAATAAAATTTTGACTTTTTTATTTATAGCAAAAATAAGTGCCAAAAGCATAAAAATATATTTTCACTCACACACATATGTATGTATAAGTTGTGTCCTTATGTGTTTGTACTTTAGGATATTTAACGATGGCGACAGTTGTTTCTGGTTAATAATGAATGTACAACGCAATTTTTAATGTTATTGCTTTCCTACTTTCTTGTGAAATATGGTTGTAATCATACTTGCCTTTTTTATACACTTTAAATATTATTCGAATTTCGTTAATATTTTTTATTTTATAACACGTATAATAAATACAAGATTTTATATAAAAAAATAAAACAGGATAAGAATTTCATAATTGAAGGTGAGAAGAGTCTATTAAATGTGAGGCATGTCTTTAAGAAATATGAAAAATTATTTATTTTAAAATTTTTTTGCTTGAAACTAAATATAAGATCAACTATACTCCGCTCGTAATTCACATATATTGTAATTTATACACTTGTGATTAAAGAAAGATTATTTTAAAAAATGTTTGCCAAAATGTTGCATTACATTTTCTGGATCCCTACATATACCCACCTTAGATTGTGTACATGGTAAAAGTCACCCATTTAACCAACTAATTTAATAAATAATAATATGAGGAATATTTTATTCAATCAACACACAGCTCAAAGGTTTTTTTCATTCTCCTTATTAAGCGCCTTTTAAGTTAGCTGTTTTTTTTTTCTAACCATCGGCTTGGCAACGATTGCTTTTTTATTTTTTGCTATTTACACTTTTCTTCACATCACAGTAGATGTTGTTTATACTGATCGCTGTAAAGGAAGTATTTTTTTAAAATTAATTATTTGTCAAAGGAATAATTATTAGTCCAGCTTATGTTCGCGTATATTTTGATTTCACAATTTCTTAGCAACGAAAAATTATTTTTATAATTATTTCGTGCTGATATTTGTCTTAATTCGTTACTTAAATTTTCCAACAATAAAATCCTTTTTTAAATGTTCTTAATCGGCTTTGTTCATTAAACAGAATTGGATTAAATTTTTCGATTTCAAAATGAATTTTTTTTTTTTTTTTTTTTTGGTGCTCGGCGTGTCTAAATCCATTTATTTTGTAGGCTAAAGTACACAAAATTAAAATAGTTTTGGAATTTTTAGGTTGAAAATCTTATATTTTTTAAGTAAAAAAAAATATAGTATTCGATTTTTTCCTAACTATTTTAAATTTTGCTCGCTAAAAAAGTTTAAAGAAAAAAATTACAGGAACAGGGTATCAAAAAATTTAATATTAAAATGTACCATTTTGGTCTTGTATAAAAAATAAGACCTGGTATAAAAATAGGGCGAAAATTAAAGAAATGCCAAGCATCAAAAAAATTTGCAAGTGCAATTTATCAAACTTTGAGGCAACATAGTGCTATCCCTGGATAATGCCCAGAATCGAAATCTAAGCTCAAACACTACTCTGCTTCATTCATGTGAAGCTTTAAAAATTACAAATGCCGGACTTGTTACAAAATTATTATGATTCTGTCTCACCGTGCAATATGCACCAAAGTGTTTGTTTTTAAGCGCTAATGCATTATTTACTACAAGAAATAGTTCAGTCAGCAAAATTTAAAGTTTTTTCTCAAAACATATCAATATTGCTCTCGTTGTTTCCACTGCGTACGTTTAATTTTATATACATTTTGTGCTCAAGAGCTCAATACAAAACAAAATAACACAATACTTTTCATTATTTTGGTGTTGTTTTTATTTTCTCACTAAAAAGGAAAAAGAACAAAGGTAAACTTAAGTAAAACGAAATAAAGTAAAATGAAATGAAATGAAACGTCTTAAAGGTTAACGTTTCCTTTTGTTTATTTTCGTACCCTGGCTTCCTAACGGCTACACAAATGAATTTAATTTGTAACTTAAAATGGTTCGCTAGAAAATCGCAGTTACATGAACAACTTAAGAAGTTAAATATTGTTTAATTAAGCGAATTTTTAAATTAAAAGAAATCTTACTTCAATAGAATTTGCACTTAATTTCTTAACATAAGACGCTGAGTCAATTCAACAATAAGATTTCTTGCTACTCCTACTACTCTACTAACAAGTCATTTCTTTTAGTTTACAAACAGGAAATAGACACGAGAAGCTAAATTTGGAGAGTATTCTGGATAAATAAATATCGTAAGTATTATTACCATAAGGGCGTACCCATACAATATCTAGTAGTATAATAAACTTAAGCAGCTAAGAGAAGAAGAGAAAGTCACTAAGAGTTCACAAAATCATTATCCGATTCGTCGTGCGAATCTTTGAGTGGAAAGACAAACTCAAATCTATTTTTATCTTTCTCGCTATAAAAGTAAAAGGACTTCATCCGTTATTGCAGCTTTTATTTTATAAATTTCAACTGTATAGTTAATCACGATTCACTTTTACTACTGATAGCATACGAAATAAAAACATTTATTTTTTCAGTGTAAATATATTTATATTTTGCCCTTTTCTAAAATGACTGACTTTGAAAGTAAAACTGGGGTTTTTTTAAAGAAACATTATCATTTAAATGTTTAATGAGTCACAATGAAAAATTGTTCCGTTTTAAACTGTTAAGATTTTTTTCCTTTTTGTGTTTTTCCAACTGCAAGTAGTGGTTTCTTCAATTATTCATGTACATAAACATGTGACGTTAATAGGCTTGAATGTACTAGAAATTCTACTTTCAAATGCTCTACATAAGCAACTACTTTCGTAAGAATTCTTATTAAAAGTCTTGCAGCTGTGTTGTATGAAAAATAACGTACGAGTATACGACTTTAATGGTATTTGTGCAACATTTGTTACAAAAGTGTAATTATTTTTTAAATATATTGTTAAAAAGTTTCGCACATAAATTATTGTGACATTGACCAATTTTACTGAGACTTAAATATTAAAAGGAAAGAAATTGTTCTCAAGTGACTTTTATAATCTCAAAGCGTTTGTGTGGAATGGGTTATTAAATTAGAAAAATCGCTCACAGTAAAAATGTAAGAATGAAATTTTTAAGTGAATTAAATAAATATTATTTTGTAGGCATTGGAAAATGTGTTTTATTGGCATGGAGATATGAATGTGAGTAACCACAAGGAAATTGAGACTCATAGTGAGGGACGTAACCACCATATAGAAAACTTTCTGTATACTCTAAGCAGCTGTCCCAATTCTAGTAAAACCTCACACAGCTATAGTAGAGGTGTAGCTTAAATTTTAAATTTGGACAATATAGTGCTAAATAAGTTGTCGCCGCAATCCAAATTATTTCACTAAATTAATATAAAAATTTTATTTTTTTCCATCAAATATGACATTAATCTAAAATAATAAGATAAGTAATTGAAACAAAACTGCCGTTATCGTTTGTTACTGAGGTTTGGCCAATGGGAAAGCTATCCACAATTTCTTGGAAAAATTTTGTCTAAATTCCTGGGAAATGGGAAGTATAAAATCATTAGCACTGTAAAAAAATACACTGATTATTTTTCCAATATTTTGGTTGTGACATTTTAACATTTTCAAACATCCTATTTCGTGTAAATTCTATTAAATCTGAACATGAACTATTTTTTGAAAATTTTGATGTTGGTGCAGATAGTAATCGATATGGAATACAAAACACCTGTTTTTAGAATTTTTGTCTGTCCGTCTGTCTGTCTGTCTGTAATTGTATCACGTTACAACTGCTGGATAAATTTTAATAAAATTTGGTGAGGAGATCCCTTAGAATTTTGGTTCAAATATAGAATAATTTTCATTTCATAAAATATGTCATTTCGTAGAGAAACTATAGATACAAATGTCAAGACACCCAACTTTATCGGTATAATGGTACTAAAATAGTCGTCAGTACATTTTATTTTTGTATATAAAAAAACGTTTCATTCAACATTGTTTACAGAAGCCTACAGCAAATGTTTAAGAACATATTTTTCAAAATTTTAATTTTAAGAAAATTAGAAATGAAACGCGAACGAATTCCTTTGTTTAAAAAGGAATTTGAGTTATTCGAAGCCACTAACATTTAAAACACGAACATGGATAATCTTTATAGCGCTTAGTGGAAAGTGAAAGGGTTTTTTCTATTTGAAATTATGCAACGAAAACAAGCAACAGTATGTTAAGTGAATTGTTTAATGCAGTTCTAAAATCATATATTTTAAAAAATTATTTGTATCTGTGTTATCCCTCATTATCCCTAGTTTTGTCGTACAAATGTTCATATGTAGGTCTTGTCACCTTAATTGTTTTTAAGTTTTATAAACTGTCCAAACTATTATTTAGAAGTTGCTAAAAGTTGTTTTTTATAATTTAATAAATCTATGATTTTTTTTAATATTATTTGATTAAATAAACTTGTTTTCTTTCCGGAAATATCGGGAAATCCCGGAAATGCTATTACTTTTGTTCCCGTTTCCCGGGAAATAAAAAACTCCGGAAATTCCCAAATCCTAGTTGTTACGCATTAATGATTTGATATTTTTTGTAATAGATTTGTTTGTTAGAGAAAACGTTTTTGTAATAACATTTATATATTAAAATATATTTGTGAACTCTGAAACAAAAAAGAAAGACTAGAGCGCTATTAAAATTTTCATTAAAAATTCTTTGTGGAAAACGTGAAAGATAATAGAATTTTAATATATTCAAGAAGAAAGCGAGAGTACTGCTTAGTCTAGCTCGTAAAGGTAAATCTAAAGATGTATATTTTTTATTTATATTTTTCTTAATTTCAATTTTTTTTGGCCAATTAAAATTGTCCATTTCTTCTTCCAATTTAAAACACTTTCTACTAAAGCGTTCAAAATGTCTTAATTGATTTTCTTCACATAAGAGTTTCTTGAACCTAACTTTGTATGTTAGTCTGCTCTAGCAGATTTGGTTTGGTGTTTTGGAAAATTAACCTATTTCTTTAAACAGAATAACAATTTACATCACGGTTCTACTGTTGTGTTGCAGATCAAAATTTCTTTAACTTTTAATGAAACGTTTTTTCCTGGCTCGTCAAATGGAGGACCTACTGAATCAAAAATACCAGAGTGTTGGTGATTTGCAATGGCAAGGCCCATTGTTTATTATTTCGTTGATAAACATTATATTTGCTACGGAATCTCTTCTATAGGATGCAGTTTTCATCTCTCCCAATAAAATCTAATAAAACTTTATGTAAAATTTATGGAATTGTATGTACTTCTTTGAAAAAATCCTTTAGAAGCAGTTTTTCCTGTGCTCAACGATAAACTCAAATTGTTAAAAACAAATCACTTACATTTTTATTTTTTTATTTTTATATTATGACTATTTCTATTTTACTCAATTTTCCATAAAAAGCAGACTATTTTCTTTTGAACGTCGATCAAAAATCTACTCTATATTAAATAACATGATAAGTATACGCGGCACTGAAAAAGATTGATAGAAGATAGATAAAATAACTACCGTCAAGCATGCCATAAGCACTTTTAGCAAGAATTCCGTAAAATAAAGGATATAAATTTATGTCCTTAGAATAATCAAAAATTATTAAAAAATAAAATAATAAGTATCAGAGAATAATTGCTAGAAAACTATGAAATATATTTCATACTTACATTGCATAAGAACTGTTTCATTAAAAAACAATTTAAGTACAAAATATTAGATTCTTTTAATTTTTATATATTCTAATTCTAAAATAAATAAAGTAAGCATGTAACATAAATATCTTCTATACGTTTAAACAAATTTTGTATTATTTTGCAGAAGGGGAAGGATTATTTACTTTTAATGCTATAAAATATTTTATTATCAATTTTATCATAAAAATTTTATAATTTCATAGAAACTTTTGTAATAAATAAAAAAAATTTGAAATAATATTCATGGCTAGTAAAAAAAAAAAGAATTTTAAAAATTTTCCAAAAAAGTTAATACGAGTTACGGGGAAAAAAGCGTAGAAAAGCTGTGGGTTGTATGTGGACTTCATCTTACCAAATTAATATTGATTATTGGGTTAAATAAATGATGTTAATAATGTACAAATCTTAGGGTAGATAAAATCGGAGGATGCTGATGAAGAATGTAGCAATCCAAAAAATGCGGTATTACATTTTGCTGGCATCTAATTTTTCTTGTTTTATTTGGAAAACGTCCGCATATATTTTTGAACAATTTTTCTTTGTAAAAATTATTAGAAATTAAACTTATAAATGAACCAAAGCCGAAAAAAGTAAATTTTAATTCATTTATAATATCCACGGTTTAAATCCCGGTGTAGAAAAAAAATAAAATATAAAAATTTCAGGTTTTTTGCTTTATTTATCATAAAGCAAGCTGAGTTAGAAAATCCAAGAAGAAAACTAAATCTGACTTATTAATTATTTTTTGCAAATGCTCAATTTGGCAAGATCGTGAATTAAAAAACACCTTGAATCAACTACTTTTCATTTAATACTTTACTTTCTTACAATATAAATATTTTATACTTTCGGATTAATCTTATAATCTATTAATCTATTTTTTATTTTTTTTAATTTATTTACGTACAACTTTTGACTTGGGATTCAAAATTAAATTTTATTTTCTCAATGCTTGAAATATTTGTTTTCTCTTAAAATAACACTTTAAGAATAATCAGAAGGGCTTCAGCCCTGCTAAAAGCAAAAAGCTGGGACGAAAATTAATATTTTTAATTTTAAAAGCTTCTAAAGTAATAATGCAATTTGTACGCATAGAAATATTCTTTTAGATTTGAACAAGACCAATTGCCAATATTTCTGCAATTGATAATAAATAAGAATATAACACGGGGTAAGTTTTTCATATAATCAATTTCAGATATTTTAAAACCTCCTTTATAAACATTTTAGGATCTAAGTTTATAATTTTTACTCGATAACGCCTCTATCACAGCCATGTAAAGATTTTATGTTATATGGATCCGTCCTTCAGAATCTACAGAATCATTTGCAGTTTTTATTTTTATCGAAACCTCCACTGTGTTGCGGTAGATTTCTTGTTTAAGACGCCTAACTCTCTAGTGTTTGATATAAATTGCTAGATAAGGTTTTTTTTAAAGTAGTTTCTATTTAGAGCTCTTAGAAGCCAGCTTTGAATCTTCATTTCGACAGGCATAATGGAAATGCTGATCAGCTTAGCAAAAGGTTATCAATCGAAATTAATGGCAATCAGAAAAAGCACAATCTAGTGGATACGTCAAGTAGTATAGCACCTTCCACTTTAAGTATGTTTTAGCTGTTAATGCAGTTTATCGTCGATTTTTCCCCCTCAAGCATTACTTTTTCGAGCAGTGAAAACAGCTTTTTAAACTTAAAGAGCGCATTAAAGAAATATATATATCTAAAGGAAAAACTAGAAGACTCCAAAGGGAAACCATAAAAGACCTGTTCACTCTTGAAACTTTATGTAAAGGTTTTGTAATAAATGATACTTCAAAATTTAAAATTTTTATTATTTACATTTATATATAAATTAGTTTATATGTAAGTTTCTTCAGATTGAAAGGTGGTTGCTATTTATTTTCTATCAAGGTCCCTAAAAACAAGCTAAGAAATATTCTTAGAGGACTTGTAAAAAAAATTTTATTTTTAATGCCATCTGAAGCCTTGTGCTTGAAAATTAACCTTGAAACGGTTACACACAGATTTATTCAATTTTATAGAATAAAGTTAAAAAAAATTGTTTATCGGCTTTTTCCAAAAGCAAAAGTATTCCTACGATTATTCGAATAATTTCTCTAAAACTCAAAGGAAAACTTTTTATTATTTGTACATTCAATTTAACAAAATTTGCATTTGAATATTTTAAACCGAGTTTGTATTAAAAAGCTTTATATCATATAACTAAAAACGTGAAATAAAAACATGCGAACTGATATTAGAACCATCTTTTTTTTATTAAACTTTTATCCTTTAATATTTTGTGTTGTTTATTTTACTTTTTTTGTATGCAAAACGATTTAATGATTTGGATAATTGGTATGAAATTCACACAATTCCTGAGTAACTTCAACAATTGTCTAGACGAATTGTTCGCTTGGAATACAGAGGCAGCACAACGTACTCTTAGACACAAACAAACCTGTTAACCGCCTTGGAGTATACTAAATAATTAATATTACTCATACGTTGGCTTTAAAGAAATGGCATAAAATTTAATATTGCAAAAATAAAATAAGGATCCACAATTTTATGCAATTTTCGCTGACAACCATTTGTACGTGTGTAAAATCATTGGATTCCAGAATATTTGTAAAAATATTTGCTACAAAATTTGTCTGTATCTATCCATTGCTGCAAGATGGAAACAACTGAAAACTTTTTATTTCTGAATTAAGCATTAAAAAATTTTTTTCCGAGAAAAACCTCTGTATCAGCAAAGAATTTGTCTTCAAACGTATGAATTCCGCAAATAGAAGTCTCTTCTTGGACTTCAAAATATTAAAACTTAAAATTCATTTATCTCAGTTCAGTTCGAGCTTTCTTCTTGTCTTGCTTCTCTTGCAAATTATACGTTTTATTGTTTTCATTACAATGCCTGTCTGTCGGTCGGACATACGCAGTCCTCTATCTGTGGAAGGATATTTGGTAGACTCTTGAAATTTTTACAGAAACTGTATAGTTATAGCCGCCGACTATAACAAAAAAAATTAAAGATGTTCCGAGAGTGACGTTATATTCATAATATTGTTATCTTTTAAACTGTGTGTGCTATAGAAACCAATAGGAAAAATAAAACTCAAAATAAGGGGTAACCCAAAAGTGACCTGATTTCTACATATGTGGTCTCGTTTTCGAACCACAGTATCCAGAAACCTTAAGTTTTAATATTTCTTGTACTCGGAAGAACAAATATAAGCAATTTAAAATAAGATTAATACATAAAGGGTGATGTGAATATAGTTTTTTAACGTAGTAGAGAGACATTGAAAACTTTAATAAATATTTCCGCTATAAAAATAAAATTGAACAGTAAATTTAAAAGTGTGTTTCCAAGTCTGTTTAAGGACAACTTAAATAATATTAAATAAAGGGTCTGCCAATAGTAACATGATTTTTCTTATTTATGATCTAATTTTTTTAACCCTAAAACGTGGCTATAAATTTACGCTGAGTAAGCATTGCTAGATCGCTGTAAAAGCAAAGATAAAAAATTAAAATTAAAAGGTGTTCCAATAGTTACATAATCTTCACAATGCCGCAAATTAAATTAAACCAGAGTATATATTAATACGTCCACTGCAGTAAGAATAAAAAATTATACCAAAAATAAAAGGGTAGCACATACATTATACCCTTTTGTTTGTGGGTGCGATTCACAGTTGGCGAATTTGTTTTAACTTAAATTGTATTGCTTTTATTTTAAGGATCTTAAGCTTTTTTTTAAATTCAAAAGAAAAATATTCTTCTCTTCGCTAAATTTGAATATTTTAAAATATTTACGTGTCAGCAAATAATTAAAATAGTAATGAAGGTAATTAGAACTTTGAGATAGAGAAAAATTTTTAAAAGAATTCGTTATTGGTTTTAACAGGTTAGAGAGCTATATTCGGCTATGCCGAATTTTGTATATCCTTCAATGCATATGTAAATCTTGTTTAGTGGCGTAAATCCAATCCAAAACAAAAGACTAAATATCGAGATTAGAGAGAATTATAATATACAAAAAAAAAAAAAAAAATGCTTTCTTAAAAATGTCATTGGCTCTTAATGGGTTAAGCACTTTTTAAAAATTTACGTATCTCCTAAAAGATTTCTTCAAAAGTTTTTTAATGATACCCAAATTGATATCTTAAAAAAGATGGTGCACAATCGTACTTCTCTATGAAAAGTTCAGAGGCTCATAACTCGGAAAATATGGACGGGCGTCAAGTTTTTCACTTATAATTTTTCTTATTTCTCAATTCTATATTGCTTTATATATTTGTTTATTTTTATTGGAATTAGTTCACTAAACTAGACTCGTTCCAAATGATATGGTGAATTAGAGGCAGACATGGTGTTTTGCTATATTCTACACATGTTAATGCCAGAAAGATTTAAAATACTCTTTTGACACTGACAAAACAAAAGAGTTAACCAATTAATTGCAGCCTCGCTTGGACACGGCGACACGAAACCTCAGGATAAGGTGTAAAAAGTAAATACGGTTTTTACTTTGATTCAATTGACAGCCTGTGCTACATAACATAATGTCAAAAAATGTATAAAGATTACACATTTTTGGCTGCAAAACACTATTTAGTTAAGCAGACGATTTGTGGTTAAATGTTTAAATCTTTAATTGTTGCTGATTTTGATTCTTCAGGTTTAATTGCGCTTCAGTTTCTCAAAATTTATTTTTAATAACAAACAATTGCGTGGTATTCTTTTATTCTTTTTCTTTTAGAGCTTAAATACAAAAACAGGCCGTTTTTTTCAGAAACTTCTTGCTGTCCTACTCCCTTGCAGAAGAAGTATACGCTACAAAACTTAACTCTTTGCTAGACTATTTATTTTATCTCCATCATACACTACACATGTTCAGTGCTCACTTTAAACTGAGTAAAAATCATCTAATTTTGATATTTGCTAAAGTTTGTAAAATTGTTTAGTAAACTTGTGTAATATACATATATATTAAACTTTTTTTTAAGAGAAGTAGCATTTCAGGCAATAATGCCTATTTAGTTGTTTTCGTAACGGCGCTACATTCTTTAGGAAAGGGATAGATAAGAGATAAGATAGGTGGTGAAAAGAGAAAGATAGATATAGCCATTTTATTTATTAGTTATTTTACTTTGCCGGCGAACATGCTATGAAGAAGTACCGACAAAGGAGGCTGCATGTTCTAAAATTTTTCCTAAAATTGTTTCTATAATTTTTTTTTCTACAATGTGTTTTCTCCATTCATGTACCACTTTTTATATAAAAACGTTTTTTTTTTTTTTTATTGCCATAAGAAGCTATAATATAATGTAGTACTTGCACGTTTTGTCTTCTTTTTTATAACGTTTAAAACAAATTTGTAGTGTTTGTGACAAGTTTCTTTTATGTGGTGGCAGACTTGAGTACTAAAGTTGTGGAATGTGTGGCCAGCATTTCTTATTTTTAAGTGATACTACTCCACCTGGACTGAAATTGTATTTCTTGCCCTGTGTGAGTTTTTATCTTAATCCTAAAAAAAGAACACAAAGTGTACATAATATATACGTTTGTCGATGTATAAAAAAGAACATTTCTTAAGAACAATTAAATACCGTTCAAATTGAAAAAATTCTTTAAAAGTTTTGCACACGCAACAGTTATTCAGAGCCAAAACCATTTCGCACTTTATTCTCTCAAAGATAATCAATACAAAAAGCTATAAATAGAAACATATTTTAATGCTTAAATTGAAAAACTTTGTTCTGTTTTTGCACAAATTTTTTTAATTCAACGAAAGATAGAGAATAAATTAAATTTTTTTTTACATTTTAGTAGGATTAAAAAAGTTCACAAAAGTTAAGATAAAATTTATTAGCAAAATCTTAAAAGACTTTAAGCATAAATTAAAAAGAAAATTTTTGACTGACCAAGTGCGCCCAATACAACAGGATGTCGTAAATATCACAACATGACTTTTGTGAAAAAGTTTTTGTTTTCATATTTATTTTCTCTGCTTAAGTTTATACGATCAAAAGTGTTTGAACAAAAATTTCCTTTAAGTCTTTTATTGAACTAAAAGTATTGATTAATAAAAAATTCAATAAGAAAAATCGTAACGTTTAAATAATTATTTTCAGTCTGCGCGATTAGGCTGTAAAACTTAATGCTTCATCTTTTGATAATAAAAATATCTATTAAATATTCTGGCTAGTTGCGATGTTTTAAGTGTATCTCGACTAATACTCTTAATTAAATCTGTGTCCTGGTGTTGCTATATGGCAACATACAATAAAATTTGAATTATGCACATATTATGGGTTCATTCAAAAAAGTTTATTCAAATACTTAAATGTTATTTTTTCACTGAAAGTTTTTTTCTAATAATAGGCCTATTGGTTTAAATGTTTTAAATTCAAAACAATCAATTTAAAATTTGTTATTAAAGCCTATTCCAAAGTTTCCAACAACATTTGATTTTTTGTTTCTTCAAGATCAAATATTGCTTAAAATTGAAAAACAATTTTATGTTGCCGCATCAAACGCAGGCAGCGCAAACGTAAAATAAACTATTATCATATTTTTATAAGAAATATTTTCGTTTTCGAGAAATTTGAACATTTTAATTAATTTTTAATTTGAAATAAGTAACAGTGCTACATTCGGCCTTGCCAAATTTTATATACCCTTTACCATTTATTTAAATCTAGCTTAGTGAATTAACTCCAATTAAAAAAAATAATAAAGAAGTGACATAGAATTAAAAAAATTATGTTAAAATGCCATCGGCTCTAATGGGTTAATTATTTTGAAAGAAATTTAGTATATTCTTAAAGATCCCTTCAAAAGCTTTAAAATGATATCCATGTTGATATTATAAAAATTTTGAAAATTTCAAAGGCCCCTGATTCGAAAAATATAGGCGAGCGTTTATTTTTTCACTTGATTTTTTTTTTTGTTATTTTTTTATTCTCCATCGGCCCATATACTTTTTTTAGTATTCGAGTTACTTCATTGTTCCAAATTGAATTTTTTCTAGATGATCTAGTGTCTCGGCAAACTTGATTTCAACACTAATACGGACGGACAGACGGACTTTATGTGGTCGAAAATGGATATTGTGGAAATTACAAACGGAATGACAAAATAAGTTATACCCTTTTTACACTTTTTGTGTTGAAGGGTATTAAACATTATTTTGCGAGTTATGGGCCTCTGAACTTTATATAGAAAAGAAGAGTTGCGCGTCGTATTTTTTAGGATATTAATGTGGGTCTAATTTTAAAGCTTTTGAAAAAAATGCTTAATCTATTAGGAGCCGATCACATTTTTATGTAAATATTTTTTTTTTTAATTTTTAATTTTATAATTCTCTGTCACCTTAATATATGTTTTTTTATTGAAGTTACTTTACTTTACACTAGGTTTACATACATCGTGAAAGTTATATAAGATTAATCATAGCCATAGGCTTTTTTAACGTTGAAACCTCTGCCTGAATACCAGTCTAAGGCCTGCGCTTTTGTAGTAAAAGCGAAAAAATCTATTTTTATACTTCAAGGCAATTAGAATCCTTCCTTTTTAATTCATTCCATTAATACATTTCTGATGTATCTGAATGCAGTTTTGGCACTTCACTTAACTTCACCCGCAATAGACCAATACCGTAACGAACGATTAACATCGATTCTTTCCACTGTATTTAAAATATTTTTTTTTCTTGTCCCTCCTCCACTAATGTAATTTAATCCGACTACATATAAAAATACAAAGCGGTTTAATGTTGTTGTTATTATTTTTTATTATTTGTTATTATTTGTTATTGTTTTAAGAGTATAATCTCAAGAAAGTAAGATTTCACAGGTCGATAAAATTTTAAAACGATGTATCGGAAAGAAACTTAAATTATGGGTTCTAATCATTTAGTCAAGTGTGTATTGGCGTTTCTTATAAGCAATTGTCCAACAATTTTTATAATATAATAAATTCATAATACAATAAATTCTTTCTATCCATTTACGCTTTGGCCTATCCGTTTTTGTACGCTGGGCTAATCTCGCCTGTTTTTTAATAATCATTTACCTTCTCTTTACCTTCTCTTAACCTTCTCTTTACTTAATCTTTATTTTTCTTTCCGTTCAGCGTCTAGCTGTTGCGTCCCTGTCCTTTTTTCTTCTTGTTATCTTCTCTACGATATTTTTGGTTGCAACCTTCCTAATTCGCATTTTGAACCTTTAACGAATAAAACGGCAAAAATCAACCAATCAATCAGATTTTGCTATATTATTGTAGGTGCAGATGGCGCAACACACACCCTTTTTAATGCGAATAGCTATTTCGGAAAGCACTTGCGCTTTGTAGCGATTTATTTTCTAAGTTTTTCTACTTCTCTACCGTTTGTTTATTTTGTTGCTTCTATACTTAACGCTACTTTAAATATGTATAATTCAAAGTTCTAAACCACTTTATTATTAAAGACCTATAGGATTTATTTCAGTTTCAATAAAAAATGCGAAAAATCTATATTTGTTGAAACCGTATTCTTAGCATTCTCCGTACTGGTAGTACCGTAATGGCTCTGTAGATAGTTTCTGATGTCTACAACCATTTCCATATAAAAATATACAACTAAAAGCTGCCTTATGTTGCATTGACGGTGATCTCCCGAAGTTTGGTATTGATCGGCTGAGTTGTGTTATTATTTCATCCATTTAATTCTACAGTAGTTGGTCGATTTTTGAATGAAAAGTATATTGACGTCACAATATGTATTTGTCAATATGTAGCTAATACGTGGTCTGTGTTGAGCGTTGTCAATTTTAAATCATTCTAGTTAAGCTTCCCTTATATTTCTTTTACAATAAAAGTAGCATTTATGAAGCTGCATTTAACAAAGAATGTTACTTCAATCATTTTTTGTTTTAATATTTCATCATTATTAAAATTGAGGGGACTGAACTGATGATTATATTTTCTGTTTTATAATTTTTCTTTTCTTGAAAGAACGCTTTTTTACCAAGAGTTCCACTGGTTGTGGTGCACAAAAATAATAGCAGTAACAAAAATAATAACAACAATAATAAGATAATATACTAAAATTTGCTCAATTGTGGCCCCAACTGTCTTACACTTCCCAAGAATGCAATGACAGAAAAATGAAAATCGTTCTTAAAATCATAATATCCGAGCACTCTCCATAAGGAAACTTTTCTGTTCAATGTGAAAATACGATAATTTAGTTTAAAGTGTTTTTTGAGTAACTGTCATGCAAACGCATTCCTAAAATTTATATATTTAAGCAATAAGAAAGTGAGTAAACTTACAGATAATTCTAATCGGAGCGAAGTTTTAGGACCCGGTTGCTTAATAAATATTTATAAAGTAAAATACATTAAAAATTAAATAATCCCTAATACAAATTTTAGTAATTTATTTTCTTCAATCTTCTGCCATGACAAACTTTTTGTAGCAAAACCATTTTGTAGATTCAGCCTGTTGACACAGCGGATAAATTCTTTCATTAAGAATGAAAATAAATTTCTAGTTGCCAGAAGAAGAAATGTATAAAAACACCTTTTCAGCTGCCAGCATATTAATAAATAATTCAAGGATTTGATGGTGCCGCCTCATTAAGTTGCCACTAATACATAAAAAGAAACTAAAAGTAAATTAGGTTTTCTTTAAAAAACAAAAAGAAAACTTATTAAGGCCTTCTACTTTTCGCTACGGATTTTGGACTTAAAATGGAAAAAACAAACTTTCTATGTGCCACTTTATTTGTTTTGCCAGACAAAAGCAAAGTTATTCTTTTCATTTCGATTCCTTAATTCTTTTTACAAATACAAGTTTTGTCTTCATTTTGCTTCAAAAATTCGTTAGAAATAAGTTTTTGAAAATTTTTTATTTACTGCATTAAATTTTTTATTTTCAGACTTGTATTTTTTGCTGACATAAGATCTTATTAAAACATAAAAAAGAACTTCTTAACATAAGTTGGATCTAACAGATGTATATGCGTAGTTCTATTGGAATCGTCACATCCATACTTTTTTATGCTTTAAAATGTAAAATGTTACAAAATTAAGTTGTAAAAAAATATATTTAAATTTAAATAAAAATTGCTTTTGTTATAAAAATCAATTTATGGCATTTAGATATGAAGATGACTTTTGGCATACGGCCATAGTGGCACATTCTGGATGCGAATTAAGGAATCCTGGCCAAATATTACAATTGAGACGAAAAATATTGGTTTCCAAGACGTAAATTTAACAAAAGCTAGCGAATTTACGTGGCTTATTAGCAAATGATCGATATTGGTCAAATCGCGTGACCTTAGAGGCCAACTAAAAAGTCCATATATTGAAATCGAATTTGTAAATTTTGGCACATAGCCATTATAGTTAGCAATTTATAGTTTTAAACAAAAAATCATCGATCATCGTGTGATAGTGATCCCCATTAACTGCAACGTGAGCTTCAGTTTAAAAAAGAAGAGGTCCGATGATGCCACCAGCGTATAAAGCAAACACAAGTAAAAGTGCTGAATACACCAAAAGAATTGTGTATTTAGTAAGAAACAAACACAATATGAATGCAAACCTCGTACATAAATGTATACAAATACAGTTCAAAGAAACCTACACATAGTTTTTTAACAAATCAATTATGTTTGTTTCTAAATTTCGTGTAAATGTATTGAACACACGATTGGTCGTCAACAGCCATTGCGGCAATGTATGTATATAGAAGGGCAACTGGCAAAATTGGGTTTTTAAAGCGGTGATCAGACCGATTTTGTTTTATGGAGCTCTTGTCCTGTGGAAGGCATCGGACAATATGGCGAATGTCTCTATCCTGGAGAAGGTGCTGCATACACAGATGGCTCCAAAATAAGGATGAAAGTTGGAGTATTGAGTATTTTGCGATCAGAAAGATTTTCAGACTCCCAAATGACTGTAGTATTTTACAGGCGAAAATATCTGCTATTAAAAGGGCGGGGCACATTGGTTGAGGTTCACAGAACGAGCAGCCAAAAATAGAAGAACTTGTCAAAGGACAATAAAACCTGGTATATAAACATTTTTTGTTTTAATCAAAAAAAAAAATTGAAAAATAATATAATCCCCCCACTTTAACGCCCACCTCAGAATCATTTGTGTGAATTTTGGAAAATATACGCCCACGTATATGCCCACTTCCCATACAACTTGTATTGAAAAGTGGCATAACTCCCCTGATTTTGAATGCATCGACTCAATTTTTATTAAAAATATATATTATTATTGCAGAATGGGCTCCTGAAAATATATACCTGATCCGCCCACTTTAACGTCCATCTCGCATAGAAAAAAAACATGAATAAGTAATTTAAGCATAGTCTTTTAATAGTTTTAAGCGTCATTACAGTTCTCCAATTTTTTGATTTGCAGCTTTAAGCGATTTTTAATTATAAATGGGTCTGAAGACAATAAAAGATTATGCATTACGTCTTTAATAGTAGCTACACGTCCGATTCCTCGCCAATGTTTTAATCTATAGGCTCTATAGTCTTTATTCATCGGACATGATAATAATTATCAATTTAAATATAAAAAATAAAAATAAAATCATTGAATAAAGGCCTATAGACATAACTATTAATAGAATAGCTTCTGCTATAGGTTTGCTACCATTCAGCAGAATCTTACGCTCAGTTCCAACTGTGTAGTACCAGTTTTGAGATCAACAAACAACTTAGCAGTATACATACATGCAATATATATTAAATTTGTTTGCCTTATTGTCATCGTTTGTTGTGCCTATACCTTGTTTCACTGCGTCCACATTTATGCCCAGTGTCAACTTTATTCTCTTCTGAATTTCAGCTATTGCCTTGTATGTATATTTCATTATTTAATAATTTTTAATACTAAAGAATTATGGCAACAACAACATGCATGAACGAAAATTCATGTTTTGTAACTTCAACACTTTATAGTTTTTTTTTTTTTTTGGAAAAGGAGCAAGTAGGAGCAGCTAATTTTTTTAACTTTTAACTGAGATTTCAAGCTGTTATTTACATCTTTCGTTAAACAGCGCTCCACAGGGCTTAAAAGATGCAGTCCACTGAAGTTGATGAACATTGAAATTTTTATGTTTTTATATTTTGTTTTACACTGTCCCTTTTTCCAACTTTTTTTAATGCAAGTCTCATCTATGACAATTGTCATTTATGAAAACATACAACGAGGTCAAATAATCTACAGTAAATTTTCATGCCGTTTTAAACAAGCAAACATATATGAACATTAACATTGTCTGTCCAAACAAATAATTAATATATCAGCCTAATATTACGAAATCATAATATTCAGATATCTGCAAAAAAAAAAAATAATAAAAAATTATCTAAATCGGCAAATATGAACAAAATTAATTTTGGCCACTCTTCAACCCATGTGTGGAGTGCTGGTTAAGGTACTAAACATATCCAATAGGTATATTTCTTTCTTAACTTCTCTCTGAATGCCGGGCATCCCTTAACGGGATGGCATAGGTTTCAACAGTTAGCCTAAAATGGGTGAAGGGATATGGGACCGACTTGTGCAACCATGTAATCGATGAATTAGTAAAGAATGAGTTTTGTAATGACTTTTGTAGAAGTTGTTAGGACGAGGAGGAGGAGGGGGAGGATGAGATTTTAGAAAACCTCTTCTGTATTTGCCCCACGCTAAGGTATATACGGCTGAGATATCTCGGTCAGCGGTACAACGGGTGCCTATCTGGTATATCATCAGTAAGTAAAGGTAGGATTAGTTGCTTTCTGAGCTGCAGTGGGTGGTTTACTGGCCCACTGCCGGGCATTGCGTCTCAGTCAATGGGATGAACGCACTCTTTGGCTAGGTGGCCCTACCCAGTGGGTTCTTTTTCTGCATTTTTCGGATCTTTTCTGAATTTTTCATACCCACGGTTCTTTCTTTCTCTTATAATTCATTTCTTTTTCTATGTTCTGCCTCACTTTACTTTTCTCTTTATGTTTCTTTCTCTCTTTCCTTTCTGACAGCAGGTAACACAAAGCGACCCATGAATAGAGCCAAGTGGGCTATGGCAATTCGGCATAGCCCAATATAGCACTCTTACAATTTGATAATGACTTTCATTCTGATATGCTTTAAAACTTACAATTATGTGAGTTAAATCCTCAAATACATTGTGTCATCACCTAAAATGAAAAACCATGTTACAAACGAAAAATTCCACATCTCATTTTCTATTTAATTTCATGTTTTAAATTTTTAGGTAACGATATTTATATAATGACTAAAAGTTTTTCTTTTCAATATAATGTTTTCATATTTTACAGGTTTTTTAAATCGTTGTATATTAAGTATTAAGCCATTCTCATCACCATCTTCTTTTACTAAATAAAGTTGTTGGTGTGTTCTTTTTGGGAGCATTTCAATATTTTTAACTAAGCCGTTTGCTTTGAAAGTGTTTTAAGTCCATTTTTCACACATTTAGGTATTTAAGTTTTAATTGTTCCAAAAATACTGCTATTTAGTATTAAAATGTTTTTATGTGTAAAGATGGGACGTACATTTATGTAAAATAATATTTATTGTATTTTATTGAAGTTCCTTCGTCTTCCCCGAAATATGGTCTAATGATACCAAGCATGAAACAGTATATTTTTCGCCGTATATTGGAGTCTATGGATCTTTTTGAGACTAGCTTCACTCAATGTTAATAAACCTGTTAGGTTTTAAAGTAAAATTAGATAATTTGAGAGCGTTGTTCAAACGCCAATCTATCCACAATATTTTGCCAGAGAATACTGATCAAATTTAAAAAAAAAGTAAGCGCAATATTACAGTTCGTTTGTTCTATTGGGCTTCCAAAAAACAAAACAAAACATGATATATAAACGTTATTATCACACACTACTCTATATAAATATAATGACTGTTTCTAAGCAAAGTTATATTTTGAATAAGTCATTGTTAATTGAACAAAGTTCTTTTAACAAATGTGTGTTGGATTTAAAAATAAATTGATTTTAATTGGTTTCAAAACAATATTCCACACATTTCTTGTTTAATCTATTTTATCAAGTTTAAATTTAATTCATTATTTTTCGTGATTGTTTTTCTATTTACTTTATTGGCAATATTCCAAATTCAATTAAATAAATTGAAATACAAACAGCATTTTTTAAAAGATTATTGCATGTATTCAATAATTTTTGATTTAATAAATGTTTATTAGAGGAAATTTGTTTTTATAATTTAAAAATCTTTTTTTATTAAATCATATTTATATTTCAATATTTAAATATTTAAAGGAGAAGAGTACATTGAATGCAAAAACGAAAAAAACCGAAGCAAATTAATATTAAAAGAAATATAATATGGTTAAGTTTAATGATTGCATTTAAAGCAATCCATTATAGCCATACCGCACAGTGTGGCGTTTTCATATTACAAGCGGCCAAAAATAGAAGGAGTTTTTTTAAAAAAATGAGTTTTGTTTTACCTGTTTTAATTGAAGAAAAACCATCAAATTTAAAATTTCGAAAGCTTAAATGAAACGATTCATATTCTTTGCATTAATCATAAATGGCATTAAACCTAGAAAAAATAAATTATTTATTGCATAAGATTTTGTAAAATCATTGACTCTAATGCATTTAAAGGTAAGAAAAAGTTTTATACAAGTAGGAAAAAAAATTTAACTTCCTGTCCGAAAATTATTTTCCTGCTCATAAAATAATAAAATATTTCATAGAAAATAAAATTAGAAACGTAAATAAAGCACAAAATGTGTGTGCTTATTTATCGAAAAGCTGTAGCTGCCTACACTGGTAGGCTGACCTTCCTGGAATTTTCACAGTTTGTTATCGGATAGGCGTTTGGCCAAAGCGGGTAATTAATTTTTTTTTTTTTGGATTTCCACTTGGGCATTGTACTGCCCATACAAAATAAATATTTCTCACTGTGTTACTTGGTAATTTTTATAGGTAGCACTTTGAAAATTTGTTCGAATATTTCTCGTATTATTATATGCAATGTATCGAAAAACTGGCTTGGTAAAAACATTGGGTATGATACCTCCCTTAAAAAGAAATATTTTATTATAGTGTAGCTAGAGAACTACAACAGGTAGACGTTTTAAAGCTTTGCCTTAGTAACCCCCATTTAAAAAATCCATAGGTTAACGAAACACAGACTAGATTGGAATTATTACCGTGTATCTAGTGAACAACAATAGATAGAATCTTAAAATTTTGCACAAGTACCTCTGCTATTTATGAGCACAGCTGGAGTAAAAAGTATCTGAATTAAATCAGTAGGCGTGGTACCTCCCATACAAAATTTTAAATTATGAATCTAGAAAGTTGTAACTTGTAGAGCTATGAGTTCTTGTAATAAAAGCTGCTTTCTTATTAATTTAAATATCCATCCAGTATGGATTGGGACAGTGAGCGTTATACTTCCTATAAAGAGTAAAAAGTTGTTTTCGTTTATCAAGAGAACGGTTAATAAAATTTCGTACAAGTAAAATCAATATTAGTGTGCATAGTGAAATGAAAAACTGATTGGATTGGAGGAGTGATGGAGAAACGATTATTAGCATGAGATTAGCGAAGAGCACCGGCAATAATTAGTGGTTTATATTTCTAAAAAGAAACCTAAAAAGATCTATTAAATTTACATACAAAATATGTGGGTAAACTCAAAAGAAAAATCACAATATTTCATTTAAATTAAAAACAACCCTTAATTCAAACAAATGCATTTTTTTATTCTGTCCAACAAAAAAAAGCTAACAAAAATAATTATTTAAATAATTTTATTTGATTCGAATCAAAATTCAATTTGGCTATGCTGAATCTTATATACCCTTCACCATATATGTAAATCTAGTCAAGGGAAGTAACTCCAATCCAAACAACAAATATTGAGGGTAACAGAGAATTAAAAAATAAGAAAAAAGTTAAGTACTGTGGGTGTATTTTAAAAAATGTTAGCATTTCCTAAAAGAACCCTACAAACGTTTTAAAATCATATTCATATTGATATCTTAAAAAATATAGTGGACAATCGTACTTTTTTATGAAAACATATGTTTTTTATTTTTAACCGACTTCAAAAAAAGAAGGACGTTATCATGGAGGTTAGATTATGCTTACAGATTGGTCCTGTTTTATAAACAGTTTATAATCTTAAAAATTAAAGGGTGTACCCATACAGCACACATGTTTATTAAGTGTATTATGAACCGTAAAGTGCATTTCTTTCAAATTAAAAAAATGTGTCATACTATAGCTCACAATAGCAAAAAGTAATGCAGAAATAAACCTAAAAAATAAAGGGTGTCCCAATAGGTGACGTAAATTAACTTATATGCGCCTGTCCTTTGAACCGTTATTGACAAACGCTTGAACATTGAACAGGATGTCGATAACTATGACCGTTATAATAACAAGTATAAACATTCAAAATTATAAAATAAAGGGTGTCGCAATAGTTAATGTAATTTGATTTATGTAGCCAAAATTTTGAACTGTTATATCCAGATTGTTGAAATTTACAAAGTATAAAAAATAAAAATTTTGTATTTGGAAATTAAAGGGTGTCCCAATAGTTCATGTTATTTGATGTATGTGGCCAAACTTTTGAACTGTTATGGCCAGATGGTTAAAATTTACAAAGAACCTATATTGCTTAGTCCGCTTTAACAACAAGTATTTTAAGGGTGCTCCCATATTTGAAGTAAATTGAACTGTATGTCCCTATCGATGGAACCGTTTATACAAACACTTAAAAATTATTAAAATTATACATTATAGGGTGTTACATTAATTGCTGATGTTTGATGTATATGACCAAACTGTTGAACAGTTGTGGACAGTTGAATCAAATTTGCAAAGAACGTTTATTGATAAGTCCGCTATAACAAGTAGCAAACTTAAATTAAAAATTAAAGAGTGTCCCTTTAACAGATGTAATTTGACCTATATGGTTCTGTCTTAGAAACCGTTACAGACAAACTCTTAAAAATTAGACAGAATGTCCATTACTATATCAAGTATAATAGCAAATATGAATATTTAAAATTAGAAATTAAAGGGTGCCCCAATGGTTGTAGTTTGGTGTATATGGTCAATCGTTTGAAAAGTTATACACTAACACTTATTATTTAAACAAAATTCTGTAATAAATTTAGATTTTATTCTGCGATATATATAGCGTCCTAAAGATATATGATTTTGAAGCCGGTTTTTTTTTGTTTTTTTTTTTTGCAAGGATTAAGCTGCTCTGTGCTGTCACGGTAACAATTTAACCACGACATAACTAATCTTCAATGCTGCTAAATATCTTTCATGAACTTTGTTTATTTTATCTTCAATCTCTTAAGACATTTTGTCTTTTAATAACATAAAACTCAATTACTTTCTTCTTAACTATATTTTACATAAGTTGTCTTTTAGAAATAGGAAATAATAAAATCCTTTTTCTAAAATTCCTAGGTTTGTTTTATATGATCTAATAAAGGCATATCGATCTTTCTTTCCTATTTCTCTAATACCTAAATAAGTTCTATTTAAAAAATTATATAAATTTTTTGTTCAACTCTATTCAATTTTTCATTCAAACATCAAAAGTAGAAAAGAACAGCATTAAACCGTTTTAAAAATGTTTAATTTATTTTACTGTTTGAGCCACTTATACACACACACACATAAGTTTTGAAAACTTTTTGCTTGTGTATACTTTCAAAAGTAGTTGGATATAAAACAGAAAAAAAAACAGAAAAACTGAAAACTAAGAAAAAGAAAAAGAACAGCAATGTAAGCAAGTGCTTAGCTGATCCTAAGTATTTAAGAAAAAAATTTAACAACACTTGTTCTGCATGTTGTTTGTCTACCAATTTTAGAATAAAAACTTTTAGTTGTATTTTTCCCCTCCTTCTCTTTTTGAGTTAATGACATTAAGAAAAAGTTTTAATTAATAGTTTTTTAGTTTTCATAAGGGAGTTTTTTTTAATTCAACAAAATGTTTATTTTCTTCTAAAAAATAGTTCTGGAATATTAGATATTTATCTTTATTTAACACTTTTGCCACTGGCTTTTATTTTGTATCTTATTGGAAAGGATTCGCAGATTATTGAAAGATGATAAGAATTAGATGAGAGTAAATTCTTTTTGCACTTATTGAACTTCTTAGAATTTCAGTGTAAAAAAATAGTGCTAACGAATACACACAAAAAGTATTCACATACTTACACACTTTTGCCTACAATTACACTAACGCTTTTTAACAGTATCAATGTTGCCATTTTGCTTTTTATGCTTGGCTTAAGTTGCGTTGTTTATTCGTTTTTAAAATAGACTTAGAAGGGTTAATTCTTTAATTTCTAAATATTTTAACCTACATCTCTCTATCTTAACTATCAAATATGAATATCTTTAAATAGCTATGGAGTGGATTCCCCAAATTAAAAGTCCATCTTCCCGAAAAATCCCCCGGAAAACAGTTCTTAACCTTGAGAATATTTTCTCTTAAAAGACTCTCTCTTAAAATGATATTTCAATTTAAATTTTTTAACATCATTTTAACTCTAAAAAGAAAAAAATTCACATCCCAAACCTTTTTTGTTGTATCTTAAATCCTGTCTTAAACTCGTACTTTTAGTGTTAAAAAGTGTTAGCATTTATGGAAATGGATTTAACGTCTCACAAAAATGAAGGATGCTATTTAAAGCCGACAGAACTTACAAAAGATTTAACTGTGAAACAAATTGTCACTCAGCATTCACTTTTTGATATTTATGAGCACAATACTCTCGCAAATAATCATAAACAGATTGAAGCTTAAATAACGCTTTCAATTTATTCAAAATAATTTTGAAAGCAAGTCATCAAACAAATTTTTCAGGGATTATTTTTTACTTCCTTATTATCAAATCCAAAAAGTATATCCATAATAGACGATTAAGACTCCATTTAAACCCTAAAAATTATCCAGTTAGAGTGCCTTAAATGCTCGCGTTATGGTCGATAAAAGTTATAACCGCACCATGATAAATAAATTTTTGTTTGAAAACATAAAAGATATTGATCCATGTGATGTAAAGTTTCAACAAGATGATGCCATTGACTTATGAAACTCATAACTCGGCGATAAGTTTATTTTGACAAATGAACCTGTCAATTGGCCTTTAGTGTAGTAAGAATTGCCACGTTTCTTTTATTTCCTGTGGGCCACCGTGAAGTTTCTGCTATACCTACATATAAGCCAGAAACATATGACGCCTTTGAGGCAATACTCGTAAGAGTGGCTCAAAGGTGGACGTCCAGACGTCAAGTTAAAAAAATCTCCGAAGATTTATTTTTAAATTCCGCAATAATTTTATTTTTTTACTTATTTAGTATTTAATTGAATTCATTGCCGAAAAGACTCTCTTGATCCAGATTTACACATTTAATAGCAGAATTATTACGTGTTATTACATTTTGCATATTTTCTTAAGCCAGCATAACTATTGAACTGGATAGTAAAAACTATCCCTGGGTTCTACATAATCGTTGATCAATCGGTGTCAGTAGAAAAAATAAGAAATGCTATTAGCAATTTTTTATGATGAAGAAATTCTGCAAAAAACTAAAATAAATCAATTTTTAAGAAAAAAAAATTAATTTTTATTGAACATCTTGTAAGACGTTGACGTTGATTTTAAGTTAAGCCGAGTTTCTAAGGGACCTCTTCACAAATTTTAATTAAAATCCATTTAGCAGTTTTTACGTGATGCGAACACAAACAGAGAGACAAAGATTCCAAAAATATATGTTTTTATTCTATCTCGATTAAAATCTACACCAATACCAAAATTTTCCCAAAATATTTTATGTACAGAAATGAATCCGTTTCTATTTTATTTTATATGTATATAGATATATGATCTATATAAGTTCTAAGTGTCTGTATCTTGCGGTTTCAAAAATCAGCCTATAAACGTCACTGTCGCGCCTTAAGTTTTGATTTTATGTTTGAAATTATTTTAAATGGAGCTGCCATAGTAGCGTATCTTATTATATATTTTAGGTGCCTATTTATTATGCCTATTATTAAAATCACATCCCTATAGGATCTTCTTTAAGTTTTAAGTCATTTATTATAAAAACGAGTTGATAAATTTTTGAAGTCAGTAAAAATTAGAATTTTTTTTTTTTTAACTTTTCTAATATTTTCAAGATTTATATAAAGCCTTTTCTAGCTTATGGCAACACTCTACTTAACATATATTTGGATACTTTGAGTTCACTCGACAAATAGCTTAGTTTATGCAATTAAATCAAGAATTAAATAACAATAACAAAAAAAATATGTTGCAAAAGGTTAACTTTTTCTCCACTCCTTGATAAATATTTAGTTTATTTTTGCTAAGCAGCAGATTAAAAGAGTTATAGGATTTTTACAAATGACAGCTGCTTAAGTTAAGGGTTGATGGGTGACATAATAAAAAATGTTAAAGTTTGCTTTTCGTACACAAAAATTAAGCTTTTGAAGATAAATATGGAGAAAAGACAAACACATTCAGTGTGAAATTTGTCCTTAGCTGTAAATGAAATATAACAACAGCAAAAGATTAAAAAAATTACAGAAGCTAACTCGCGCAGTGGAGTAAAAAAATTAAATTAGATTTTATTTTGCCTTTTCTACATCAAACTATTTTGATTTTTAATTAGAAAAGGCTTTTTAAACTCTATACACGGCTAGACGAATTTGCTGACCACTCAAAAGTTTCGATAGTTAGAAGGCTCCTTGAAGACGCGTATCTTCAGTTTTTGTCCAATAACTAACTTTGACTTAGTGATATCGCTTAATAATAAAGCTAAGGATCCGTTGAACAATTAATATTGTATTAATATTAATTTTGTAAAAACTAACCAAAAAAGGTTTAATCCAAAAAATTATAATATTTAAAAATTATGATTTTGGGTACATGTACCACGCCCCTATTCTTGATGGAGCTCATTCACGACGAAGTACTTTGGGCCAATGTTCGAGGGATGTTAGCCGTATGTCACGTTCCTTCTTCACTTACTTCACGTGGCCCAACAAGCAATTCTCGGAAAATATCAAATGTTATGTCCCTGGCGGCTTACTGACAGGTTCATTTCTCGGAATTACCTTATCGCCATTTTGATTTGGAAACAGTTAATTATTGCGGACGCTGTATGGCACATAGCACCATTCAGTCAAAGTCATCGACCAGTGAAGTATTTTTGTGAATTTAATGTAGTTTTGGAGTGGCCTTACTCCCTATTAGCGGAAATTTTTTAATTAAAAAACCCCATGAAGACAATTTTGCGAGTTAAAATTTGATCAATTTCCAACATTAAATTCTTATTTTCGTTCGATCTTATACGGATCATTACCTAAATAAAAGAGCAAAGTTATCTACGACAGACCGGTACACAATTCTTTTAACGCTTTCAGTAACAGCGACAATATTCTCTTTAGGTGAGTTGGCAACTAACAATATTTTGTGACTTAGCCCTTTTAAACAGACTTTTTCAAGCTTGCTCATGTATGAATAACCAGTTTTTACTAAAGTAAAATTCACAGAACGTCGTGAGATGCATGAACACTTCGTTCCTTTCCCGGCCCGGCCGACTTTACCATAAACCATCTTCTTTGCAGTTGTCTCCATGCTCATCTATTTTTTGTGCGATTTGAAATACAAATTCCTGCAAATTCTTTTTATTTTCGTTAACATTCACAAGCTGTTCATTGAAGTTATCTTTACAGCTTAAGGAAAGCCCTATACCCGTAATAGTTTTCTTTCTTTTTATTCCAAGCTATGGATAGTCCAGTATACACAGCTGCAAACTACTCAGGTTAATCTTTTTTTTTTTAATAAATAGTGTTAACCTCTTACTTATTCGTTCTTGGCATTATCTGTTTGGAAGTGAACTGCAGAAATTTTTCTCACCCGATTTATCTCGCAAGAGTCCCTATTAAAAGCCTGCTGAGCAACTGTTGAACGATAACTTTCACCATTGAAAAGAAAATTTTTCAACTACTGAAAACGACTGAGAAGAATAAAAATTCCTTGAATCTACCTGAAGTTCACAACTGTTGTCTTTTTATCATTTAAGATCAGACATACATTATTGCAAAAAGATAAGTCGCGGTTCCAATTAACTTTTACAAAAATACAAAACTACAAAAACACAAAATACAAAAACAAAAATTTAGTTTTTTTTAATGCTTTCAAATTTTGATAACAATTAATCCACCATCATAATCTATTAATAGATGACATAATAAATCACACTCAAGGGACAACAGAAACAACCATAAGTTTATTAACTTCTTTTACGTTTTGAGTTTTCAACCTTTACTAGTGATTTAAACTAATAAATAAAAATATACAAAACTTCCTGTCAAAACATTAAAACAACTCCATGACTTATTTGCTGCGAAGTAGATATTCATGCTGTTTTGGTTGTGTCTTTTGTAAAAAAAGACTCAAAGTATTTTCTTTTTAAATTCCCATGATAAAATATAAAAAAACTTTTTTTGTGAAGTAAAACACAGCTTACAGATTTTCGTTTTTTACCTAAATATACAATTTTAATTGACATTAAAAGCTTAATAGGACACAATTATATACTGAACCAAAAATTCACCTAAACTGTGAAAAATGGGGTGTAGAAATGAAAAAATAAATTTAAGAAAATTAATTGTTTTAAAAATTTCAAGGGTCTGACCTTAAAGGTTTAAAATAAATCTAATGAGAATAGTTGTGATTGTCAAAAAATTCAACGTAACATTACATTTTGTTTCTACACTATCAAACAGTAATATGCTCTCCGAAAACCTTTCGAAAAAAGGATTTTTTCACTAAACTGTTTTAGGTTAATTTATTTAAAAAATACGTTTGTTGATATTTTTTCTCTAAAAGAGCTCTTAAATTTATAGCACCGAAGATACACATATTTGAGTGTCACGTAGAAGTCATGGAGTAAGCCATTTCAAGACATGCTCTTCCTAGTTGGATTCTACTAAGAGTCTTTCTTCGGAGTGCAAATTAAAAGGTTGACTGGGTTATGAGCAGCAAAACAACCCTGATAAAATAAAAGATCGTAGGGTCTGGAAAAATTTCTAAAAAAGAATTTGTTTAATGGAATATCAAAATCCTTTCCGTTTTGTTTGACATATACATCATATTTGCTTTCACACTATCACAATTTTTCATAACACTTATTTATTTGACAAATCTAATACTCAGTATTATAGTGTGAAAGAGGTTTATTGTTTTACATCAAACATATTTATTGTAATTTCAATGTATAGTCTTAATGTCTGACTTCTACGGTTGAAAAACTAAAGCTTAAACTCACGTCGCTATAAAAACGCCCTTTATATATTTTGGTTTCATTTTTTAATTTTCTTAAACTTACAGTATCCGTCCATTGCGGTTTAAAAATAGAGCCATGTACTTGTTGCAATAGCAGGTGTCAGCAATTTACAATAAAAAATTTCTATAAATATCACGTTAATATCGGGACACCCGTCAGTTTTTAGTATTTCCTATTATAGCGAATATTGTAATATGCCCTCTGTGGAAATTTTAAGAGTCTATTGCGGTTATAGGTATAGAAGTCTGTGACAGGTGACACAGACAAATATTTTGATGCTGCTTAAGCCCCTTTCACACTATAATACTGAGTATTAAGATTTTCGTTGAATTATGTAAGAAGGAAATCAAATGAGAATTGTTGTGCTTGTAAAGAAATCATATTTTGATAACATATTGCTTTCGCACCATCACACATTCTAGTATAATTTCAGTTTCTGACAAGTCTTAGCACTCAGTATTATAGTGTGAAAGGGGCTTTAATAGAACACACTCTGACTAAGAAAAACAAAAAAAAAAATAAATAAATAAGAATATAATTTTTTGCCAAAGTTATAAGGTTTCAAAGTTGCACTTTGTTAACAAGTTCTATGTTTTTTATTAAATTTGCATATATTTTAAGGGATTAAAAAGTAGGTTACATTGATTTACGTACGAAAAAATGTGTACTAAATTATTTAGTTTAATAAGATATAAATTTTGATTATTAATAACAAATGTAAAAGAAAAACAATAAAATGCCGAAAATGTTTTTCTGCAAAATCACAACTTTTGTTAGAAAATTACGAATAGTCTAAGAATAGTACGAATAATAATTTAATTGCTACACATACATATTATAAAAAGTACTATAAGGTGCGCCTAGTATAGCTCTTGATTCAATCAAATATTTGAAAATAAAAATCACGACTGGCTCTAAGCCAAATTATTATTATTTGAAACAGAACGTTCTTAAGTTATTTTTCCACTATACATTTTTTTACAGTTGGTATGGTTTTTTACAAAAGCAAAGGACGACCAATTACAATTTTTGTACTTTATAGAAATTGTAAACAAAGGAATAGGTTTTTAAATGTATTTTTTATTTAATTGAAAAGCCATATCAGTGACAACCTTTAAGGGGGTTTCTGATAGGTCCAAAATAAGAAAGGTAATGGAATAAATAAACCTACCTTGTATTTAACTAATTTGTTATATTTTTACTTTTTTGATTTTTTTGAATATTATATTGTGTTGCTAGAAGCCAAACGTTTCCATGTACATAATTTTTTTTAAAGTACAGATTTTCGTGAAAAATAATTTTTTTAAACTCCGGTAAGAAAGGATGCAAGTCATTGCATCGAAACTTGGAACCTTTTTTACTTTTTTTCTTGATTTTTGTTAATTTTCTTTTTATTTTCCACGAGAAAAAATCATTCCACGACCCTAAAAATTCTTCCACTTACCTTCTTATTATCACCTTTAACTCACGAAATTATACCAAAAATTTTTTTACTATAAATTACTAAATCTTAGATATAATTTATTTAAAGTAAAACAAAAAAAAAACAAAACTTTCATAAAAAAGGAATAATGTTTAGTTACATAACCAGTTTAGGCTAGGCCCAACTAACTTCTTCAATGGGAGCAAATTTCAAAAAACTTAAAAAAACCATCGAAACACTTACGAATAGAGTTCGAAAATTTTAGTCGAAAAAAATATTTCGTCATTTGCACAAGAATTTAGCCTTCATTAAAATTTTACATTGAATTCAGATTTAGGGAAGTCAATATATATTTATAATTCAAGCATACATATGTATGTACACATACATACATACATTCATACAATACTGAAAATTATTTATTTTACATTTATACATTAAAAAACTATCTGTAAGCATTATTTATGAGTGTAAGCCTTTGCAATCAATAATTTAGTTTTATATTCCTCATAAAGGAAAAGGTATTTCACAAAATATTTAAAAAATGATGTCAAATTTAATAACGACTTGAATATATTAATATTACAAAAACAATGTTTAACTAACCTTAAAATGTTGTTGCTCACTCATCTAGGTTTTTTTTTCAGCGATTTTGAATATAGTTAATAAAAAACTCTTTTGTTTTTTCTTGAAGGCACATTTCCATACATATTTACCAGGGATGTCAGTTTCAGCGATTTCTCGCAAAACGCACATACGGACAAATAACAGAATTAGGACGACAAAAAATGAAATATTTATTTTGCTGAATGAAAACAGTATTGCACTTATATCAATAGATAATCCACCTATAAGTTTTTTTAACGCCTCACGTTAGCTTGTGCGTGCGTGTAAAGTATTATTATCCGTTACATGGACTTATTCCTGCCAACGCACATACATGTAGCTTTTATTGTTGCTACACTCAACAATTTTTCGTACATGTACAGTTTAAAATTATTCAAAAATATTTTTGAGCATCAGATTTTCAATTTAATTTGGAGTTATTTTCAAAATAACAATTATATGTAGCGTAGATTTTATTTATTTTATTCTTTATTTTATTCTTTTTATAATGAAATATTGAAACGAATACTTTAGCTGCAGCTATACAAAAGTTTCAAACATTTTCAATTTTTGCATTGCATGTTTTAAAAATTTTAGTTTCTTCTGAAATATCACTTCGAAAGCTTCTAAATGATAGCCAATTGACCATATTGACAATCGAACTTTTTAATTAAAATTTCAGAGGATCATAAATCGGTAAAAATGGGCGAGTGCTAATTTTTTCACTTGGTGTGTTATTCTTAATTTCTAATTTTCAAACGCTCCATATTTTTTTTTCTTTTATTGCAGTTACTTCATTCTTCCAAATGATATGGAAAAACTAAAGACAGTGTTGGTATTAAGCCCACTGCCTCGAGAGACATGACCGATCTTGCTGATATTCAAAAGCACCACTTTCGACACTATGCTTGATCGATTGGCGTATTTGAATTTTTTTTAGCTTAGCTAGTGCCCGGCGAGGTTGATTTCAACACTAAGACGGACGGACAGAAGAAAATATTTGTGTGCAACACTCATGTATACTTAAGATGCTACGAAAAAATTTAAAAAGGGGAAGCTAGATTTTTAATCAAGTGTAGTCTTTTCACGAAATACGAACATTTATTAGAAAGGGATATTCCGTAACTGCATTGGGTGTAATCAGATCTGTGTTTTAAAGAAGATAAAAATAAAGCGAAATAAGTTTTAGTTTTAGCGAATTCTGCCATATTCGTAAAATTTTCGAATTTTCAAAAACTAATATCAGATTTGTAACAAGCGACACAGTGTTGCTTAAAAATTATTGAATCCATATGAAGTTAATAATCTTGTCGCACTAAATTTATTAATTTGTCACTTTGGTGATTTTTGTACTTATTTGGCGTAAAATTTTTTGAGAATTTTTGGCTATTTTGATATATGTAAGACTTAATGAGTGTTATAATCTGGCAAATTTTCAGTATGAACTTATACTGTTGTATTAAAGCATAGTGAATGATTCATAAGCATATCTGTCAGGAAAAGGTGAAATTGGTACATATTTATTTTTTTGTACATTTTGAATATTAAAAAGTTAAATAATACATCAATAGCACATTTGGTACAGTTTAAAAAGTTTTCCAGTTTTTAATTTTGTTTGGCTGTTAAACTTTGCTCTTTCTTGCAAGTAGTACTTAACACCTAATTCAATATTTCATTTTACTACGAGGTTGCAGGTAGTCTAAATGTAAGAAGTGAGGCCACATTAGTTGCTTAGCGCTACCTATAAAAAACAAGAGAAAAATCTGAGTAAAATAAAAAAACTATCGTGAATGATTATAAAGATAATATTTTACATTTCGTATCTTTCTATCGTCAATGTTTTTACGAAACGCCTTTTTATACCCTTCACCACAAAAAGTGGAAAAAGGGTATATATTATTTCTACAATATCCATTTCCGACCCCATTAGTATATATATTCAGAATCTTTATGCATAATGAAGTCGATTTAGCGATGTCCGTTTGCCCGTCTGTCCGTCTGTGTTAGTGTCGAGACAAACTTGATTTCACAAAAAATAAACACGCCAATCGATCAGACATAGTGTCGAAAGAGGTGCTATTGGAAATCAGCATTATCGGTCCATGTCCTTCGAGGAAGCTGGCAAATCACCACGCCTACCTCTAATTTCTTCATGTCATTAGGAAAGCAATTCCAATCAAAAAATTAAACGTATGGGACGATAGAGAATTAAAAAATAAGAAAAAACATCACGTGAAAAAACTGGCGCTCGCTGTATTTTCGAGTTACGGGGCTTTGAAATTTTCAAATTTTTTAAAATATCAATATGGGTATCATTAAAAAAAAAAAATTTTTTTTAAATGCTTAACCCATCAAGAGCCGATTTTACTTTTATGTAAAATTATATTTATGCAGTACCAAAATTTTGTTTTTATTTTTTAATTCTCTGTCAGCCCAATATTTGCTTTTTTGATTGGAGTTACTTCACTAAATTATATTTACATAGATAGTGAAGGGTAAATAAGATTCGGCATAGACGGTTATAGCACTCTTGCTTGTTAAGTTGCAAAACGCTATATTTATTGAAGCAAGTTCTTAAAGTTTTTAGCCTTAAAGTTCGAATGTACCAAATTGTCTGTCAGTTCGTCCGTGTTAGTGTTGGAATAAAGTTTGCCGAGGCACTAGATCAGCTAGAGAAAATTTTAATACGCCAATCGATCTGACATAGTGGCGAAAGAAGCGCTATTGGAAATCAGCATTATCGGTCAATGTCCTTCGAGGCAGCATGCAAATCACCACGCCCACCTCTAATTTTTTTAAATCATTTGGAACAGTAAAGTAGCTCCAACAAAAAACATAAATGTCTGGGGCGATAGAGAGTTAAAAAATATGAAAAAAAAAACATCACGTGAAAAAATTGGCGCTTACCCATATTTTCAAAGTTACGGGGCTCTGAAATTTTTAAAATATCAATATGGGTATCATCTAGAAGCTTTTAAAGAGATATTCAAGAAAACACTAAAATTTTTTAAAAATGCTTAACCCATTAAGAGCCAGTGGTATTTTTATGTAAAATTTTGTATTTATAGTACTTTTTTTTTTTCTTTTTTTAATTCTGTGTCAGCCCAATATTTGATTCTTTAATTGAAAATACTTCACTAAGCTACATTAACATAGATGGTGAAGGGTAAATTATATTCGGCATAGCCGAAAATAGCACTCTTAGTTGTTTAATTTATATTTTAGTTCAGTCAATTAATCTGTAATTTTTTTTATTAAAAACTTTCACTTTAATACTTTTGTATTGCTCGGTTTTAACTTATTTTGAAAGCAATTTCATTCTGCAACTCCGCATATCGTCATGAACTTATTATAAACTATTCAATATATCAAGTCAGAATTTTATTTCAGTTATCAGGTATTGAATAAACCCAGATTGTAATGTTTAATAAAGTTCAGTTTAGATTTTATTTGTTGACAAATGGTATATTTTCATAAACCTTCTGGTTATAAAATGCTGTATGTTTCATTATTTGAAACAACAATGTTAGTGACCAATGCAATATTTTAATTGTTATATAAGTTATTTTACATGAATGTGACTTTTATTTTCTAGAGACATCACAGTCACTTTTGCCTAAAACATTTTAAAGTTTTATTGGAAAGGAAGAGAGACCGGTTTTTTTAAAAAATATAGATTATTCTACCTTCTACATAAAAATTAAAAATTTAAAAATTTTATTAAAAACAGACACGTATTGCACTATATAGATGAATTTCATTAAAATCAATTAACAGAGACTTTGTTAAAATCGATTTAGACATATCAAATTTCCGCTTCCCCATTTTCTCTTGGTTCGTTTTTTAAAACTATAAAAAAAATAACAAATATAAAAATAAATTAAAAAACAAGTTTTATTAAAATCGGCTTAGCCGTTTACCCAAGCTTGGCTTACTAAAAAACAAATAAATAAACAAAATTACAATGATATTTTTAAAATATATTAGTTTAGATCTCAATTTATTATAGTTTTTATTACTTAAGGTAAATGTTGTACATATTTTGGTTCATTAATCGTATGTTTTAAAAAAAGTTCCAATTTTAAAAAATATTTTTGTTAACAAAAAAAAAAAAAAAAAAAAACAAAAACTCGCAAAAAATTAATTACTGCTTTTGGTAGTTTTTGAAATTGATTTTGAAGAATTTTGTGAAAAAAGTATGACAACCCTGATACTTATGAGAACACAATATTTTGTGCAACCATATGTATCTATAGAATTTCACTTTTGTTTTTCATATGTAATTTCACACATACATGTGTATGTGAGTCAAAATAAGAATCTTTCATAAGGGTTACATAAGTTTAATATCACACATAAATATGTATGTTTGTTATGTCGATATGACATAAGCTCTTGCCAATACTAAATATGCTATTGTCACATTAAAATAGAACACACTCTTTATGAAAAGTGCACACATGAAAAGTATTAATGCTTTGAGGTTAAATTAATAAGTATTTACAAAAATGAAAAAAAGCAAGTATTTTTGGATTGAACCATTGTTTTTTTTTTTTTTTTTAATTTAACATATTATTCTTCTTTTAGCTGGTTAAATTAAATTAACAATTCTAAGTCTTTTAAAGATCTTTGTATTGAATAATTATGCAATTTCCTAAAATAGCTTTTTCGACAGCACTTAATGCGTAAATTATATGTCTTTCTCATGTTCACATATTAAAGGGCCAATGGGGATAATTTTTTTTTTAATTTTTGTATTTTGATTTTCGTAAGTCGAGAGATTTTTTGGGTTCTCGAAACCTTGAATTTCGGAATTTAGAGGTTTTTCGTTATTTTGTGAACAATCTTTTTGACTTCTGGAAAAATAGACTCAATGAATACTTTATTGTTTAACGTTTTACATATCAGTTGATTTAATGTTTTAAATCAAAATGAAAACTTGACAACAATTCTATGCTTCACATACGTAATCCTAATCATTGTGAAGAATTTTTGTAATTGAATTTTTAACATGTGACGTGATTGCTTATCACATAAAATTGTTGTTTACAATGTAAACAACAAATAAGATAGACGCAATGAATGCTGATGATGTAGCGAATCAGAAAATGCTACATTAAATTCGGTATAAGAAAATTCATTTTTTTTTTTTAATTTTTTTAAATTTGTTTTTGTCTCTGAACGGACACCAAAAAAATTATGTGTGATAAAGTATTTGGTTTATTTCTAATGATCCTCGAAAATACAAAAATACAATTCTGAAGATTCTCGAAAACACAAAAATACAATATTGACATCCAGTTTCGTCAACATTTTTTTACATTAAAATGTTTTAGTTGACAAATCTTGTATTAAGCTTGAGTTCACCACAATTAACACATCTTATTTCCACGAACTTGAACAGGTAGTCCTTATTAAACATCTGGATGCTTAGAAATCAATTCGTTGCTCTCTAATTCATTATAAATTTTTAATGCTTTCTTATTTTACTCTTATGATTAAATATACAACAAAAACACTTCGAACGTTTTATTTTTCTGTAACTTGCATAAGAAAATATCGTATATTTGAACTACACAAAAAAAAAACAGACAAGTTTAATATTTACGTTTGATTTCTTTTTAGATTTCTAAACATCATTATTTAAGTCTTCATAAACTTCATAACAAATCCACCTGAAGAACTTTTTTAATTCTACTGTACGCACAAAAATTTAGCAAAAGGACAATAAAGGCTGTCCACGAAAGCAATTTACTGGTTTTTTATTTTATCACAAGCTTCATCCCAAGCTACTTCAAAGTAGATTTTATTTTTGTTTTTTGTTTGTTTGCAATATTTTCATACCCTTCGTGAAAGGTTGAGAGGAATTTTGTTTTTTTTTTTTGGCCCGAGTTTAATCCCTGCTTAAAGCTTTTAAAAGAAACATAAACTTAGGTGATTAATTATTCTTCTAAAAACCGTAAAATTTGACGATTGTTGAATTTTTGATATTATAAAGTCATTTACTTTTAACATTATAATTGAGACTAAGAACCATACCATTAAAAACCGAAGACATGACGTGGAAACATAACAGCGTAAGGCAATATATCAGTTTTCTTTGTCATTACATTCTTGTAATGTCCCAAAATCTTAAGACGCTTTCTATATCGAGTGACATTTTTCGACTTTAAATTATAAAATTAACGTAAATTATAGTCTTTTGTTTGTGCTTTTGGCGGAGAAAAATTAAAGAAAGAAGCAAGACACACTTTCTTTCCTAAATCAAAACAAAGAATTGCTATTTTTCAGTAAATCATAAGATTTTCAAACATTTCCGAACACGCAGTTTAGATAGTTCCATTGAATTATAAATTAATTTTTCAAATAACAACATAATATTGTTTGAATTAATCGACAAAAAAAAAAAAAAAATTCAAAACCGGACGTCCCTATTAGATTACGTGCGAGCCAGTCGTAGCGGTCATAGGACAAAAGACAAATTTTAATGCCAAAAGAAATAAAGAAAAATAATTGTCAATTTAAAAACGCATCTCTGTTTTATTCCAGTTCTAAACGTCTATAAATAAAAACACCTCTTATATTCTCTAATACCGGTTTTTGTGACCTCGATGTTGATTAGCATTTAAAACTCACAAGTTTAAAAAAAGGGTCATTCTGCCTTAAACTTCAATAAAGCGGACAATCTCCATTTTGAGTATTATTTTAAAAAAGTCCACTTCGCTTTTTTGCACACGGTGCATGTAATCCTCTAAGCGTCATACTTCGATCGTCTTTACGAAAAGATGGAACTCACTAGCAACTGTCAGCTAACATCCAATTGCATCATTTTATATTTCTTAGCATTGCATTTTTTCATATCGGCGGTTATAATCGCCACTGAGATTGTTATCCCAATAACTGAATCTTCTTCTACGCGAATAACAAGCGCTTAACCATCAATGACGGAGGTTAATAAAGCAGCCACAAACATGGAACATTTCGACAAAGAAGTGGGTATATAACATGAATTAAAAAAACTTAATTCGTATGCAGACTTTATAATGTCTGTTACTTTAAAAAAATTTTCCATAAATTATGGGAAAAACTGGATAAAAGTCTGTACATACGGACAGTCTCTCTTATTAAAAATTCTACAGACATCCAGTTTATTTTATTTTATCTTCTAGGTGTTTAAGTATTTGTTGATATTTCTTGTTAATGCATTTTGGGTTCATGTTTTAATGTGTTTCATTGTTTAAGATTCCATTGATGCAAGATGAGGAAATCGTTAGGAATTTTATTGTAATTTTTGTGGCAAAACAGTGTGAAAACGTGACCTCATATGACACATGCAAATAATTTGTATTCAGTTTTTTTGTTTTTTTATTTTCTTTTCCCTTTTTATCTCTATCTTTTTGATTCTATCTTGCCTTTCACTTCTGCCACAACATCACAAACTAACATCATCATTGTGATTCTTTAATTGTTATACTTAATATTTGTAGAAATAAAATCTTTGATTTATAACTTTTACAAATGGTTTTCAAGTTAAAAATTACAAATTGAATTTAAGTGCAATAAGAAAAAAATATTGAAATAAAAAAAAATATTGAAATGGCACAAAATTAATGATCGTCTCAAGTACAACAGTTGACGACTATACTTTTTCTGAAACAAATTAAATCATGAACTGTGTAGTAATATTTTTAAGACTCACATATTTAATATTAATTGATTGTTTTAGATTATTTATACAATCTTTATAATATCCACCTTTGCGCCTTAACATAAACGTTTGGTGAACCGAATAAACGTTAGTGACATTTGTTCTGTCAGCAAATGAAATAGTGTTGTCACACCCGTCTATTTGTTGGGTACATTGGAAGAGCTTGCTATTTTTAAGCAGTCATGGGAGATACGTTGGTCAAGGTGGCTGCTTATTTGGTAAACAAAAATTAAATTTTGAGCTTAAATCCCAACGAGACTTATAAGAATTAAATTTTTATTATATTAACTCGGTGTGTGAAAGATTTAACACACATTTGTAGTAAAAAAGTGTTCTTATTGAGTAAAAAAATTGTTGAGTGTTAGCGGTAGAGTAGTTGAGATGAATTTTTAAAACATTTCTTATTGTCAAACAACAAATTAGGATACAAATCTTGCCAGAGCGTTAAATGAAAAACTAATGTGGCAGTTGAATCTGATTTAGTTAATGTTCCTGTTTGGTAAACGTAAGGTCCTGAGTTCAAACCCTAACGCAGCCTTAAATCGGAAGAAAAACAGTTGTTTATTGGCGGCTGTAGCTGAGCTGTTTGAGACGAATGTTTAAAATAATAAGAAAATATATTTTCCGAGGTAAATGAATGAACAAGAAGAAAACCTTTGTAATGAGAAAAATCCATAGAAAGTAGAAGCGTAACAATTCCGCTAGTGAAATCAGACTGCTACTTAATAAAACGGTTATAATTTCTGATTTCACTTGAAAGAAAATAGAGATGTACGCTTATGGAAAACTAGATTTCTGAAAGGTCCACAAAGATGACAACAGAAATTGCTTACCTTGCAAATGAACAAATCGGTAACTCAATGGAAGTCTACAACGAGTGTCGCAGTTTAATTAAGCCAACTTGCTTGCAATGAATGAGTGATTCGTAGAGACACGAAAAAAAGCAATGACTTTATCAAATAATTTCAGTATTAGTGTATTGATCTGTTAAGTTAAGGGCCTGTAGAGAGATGAAAGCACATTAATATTGAACGCGTATATTCTTCTTCTAGATATCAGTTACGGCCGAATTTTGCAGAGAAATAAGGGTGGAGGGTAAAACATTAAGCAATGGATTGAGTTTGAACAACAGTTAAACAGCTGCAAATACCAAAGATAAAATAAAACAACATTTGCATTGCGAGCTTAATTCCAATTGCAATAAGTAAGTAATTATTATTTCTTTAAACTGCAATAAATTACTTTCTGTATTGATTAAACAAATATATTAAAAAGTCATAAGCACAATTATTTGAATATCACCGAAAGAGATTTTGGTATAGTATGTTTTGAGGAATCGCAGTTGTTGTCACTTTCAGACTAAATTTTAAAATATTTTTTTTATAACAATTATGGACAGTTTTCGACTTGATATTGAAAGACGCATTTAGTTAATTTGCATTTAAATTGCATTTAAATACAGTTTCAGTTTTTGTTAATCATCTGTGGTCATTAATTAAAAATGCTGTACGCAACGGACACTTCAAAGAAAAGGGGGCATTGCGAGTGGGATGACACTTAACTCGAAGAAAGTTAAGTACACGAGAAATCGCCCGGAAGACGCGAATTTGCGGAATTAAGTAATTGTATTCTCGGGAAGCGAGGGATTAGCAATGGGTCACGTACAAATATTAAAGAGGTGCTTTCATAAATGTTGCTGTGGATCGGAAATTGGAAGAGAGGATTACTTGTCGCTATTGCTTCCAAATAAAACGCTTCTCAATTAAAAATATTTAGTGAGGTTATTTTATTCATGAACCTTGTTTTCAATGTGGATTGTTATAATATAATTCAGGGTTATTAAATTTGAGCATGATACGGCCACTGCCGGACGTCTGGCTCCGCTGAGATTTCAAGAACAATTAAATTCAATATTAAAAATAAGAAAATTGCAAAACAATAAAAATCTGTGTATACTTATAATGGCCCAAGAACCTGTGGACATGTATTCGTGTATATAGTAATAAAATATAGAAAAACTTAACGAGTTACCAGAGCCGGGAATGCCTTACAAGGGAATTCTATTGCAATTTATTTTACATACTTCTCTCTTTATTTCGCTTTGAATTTATGTTTTAAGCAGCAAAGGTGCTTAAACAGTCATTCTTATTTAACTATGATAAAAATATGGCAGCATTACGAAATATCAAAATAACTATCATTAGTTTATTAAGAACATCCCAGAAAAAAATTAGACATTATCTTAAAAAGTACTTACCATATAATGACTTACTTTTGTGATTGCCAAATTTTGTAACTCGCTTACAAAATACCTTACATTAGTTCGAAAATAAAGATTGAAAATATAAATAAATTGAACTAGTTCTTCAAGTTTAAAAAGGAATACCTTAAAATTCGTAATAATTATTATTATTATTTCCTGTAATAACCGTTGTAATCAATTCTCAATAATTGATCATAAAAGTCTCATGCCTTGTTAAAATCATTAGGTTGGTAATCTTGTTGGGAAGTCCTTCGGCCAAAAATGCTTAATTCCACACTCGATTACATTTTCTGAAATTTTTTGCTGGGAAATGCTAGCAAACACAATAAAATGAAAATTTTGTTAAGAATATTTAAAATGTCTGCGATGCTCATATACTCTCACCACCTAAACTAATTTTATTTATTTATTTAACTTTTTAATAACTAAAATCTATTTTAATTAAGAAATGTATGAAAAACATAGTTTTGTTCTATCAATGGCTAAAATGTTTGTTCGCTTTTGTTTTTTTTTGCGAAACAAAAAAATAACAACAATAACAACAACAACAAAAAATAAAGAGTCCCATAACCATATGGTAAAAGTGTTTTTTAAATGGACTATAAAAGCACAAGATTGGTCATTTCAGTTTAATTTAGGTGTGCGGTAAAAAACTAAATTTTGTTTCTAAATGACCTTAAGTATAAATGACATTTCATTATAAAGTCAAAAACTGGCCCTTAATCTTGCAAGCGAAAGAAATGCTTACAAGACTTCCCGAAAATATGAAATACTTTGAACTCTTTAAAAATTAACAGTTTAAGCCCCTTTCACACTATAATACTGAATATTAAGATTTTCATTGGATTTTATAAGAAGGAAAGCAAATGAGAATCGTTGTGATTGTCAAGAAATCTAACGTTACATTACATATTGTTTTCACACTATCACACTTTAAATAAAATCGAAATTACCAAGCTGGTATGAAATTTAAGCAACGGCGACAGAAGAATATTATATGTATATGGTGCGGAAGTGCTGCCTCATAACAATTGTTGGCCGTTCAGCTTCTTGGTAAATAAAAACACAAAATAAAAAAAGTTATAAAAATTGCAGCTATTTGTGCTTTATTGTAAACAAAATCCATGTTTAAGCGACAAGAATAGGGGTAATTTTAAGCAGTTGCAAGAAGAAGAAAATATAGAGTAGACGAAGGGGCGCTTTCGTCTGCGATGCAGTCGGCATTTTTCTTTGTTCAACAGCTGTTTTTGTTATTTTCTTTATTTGCTTTTGAAAAAAAAACAGCCCTGATAAAATGAAAAGTGTTTGCGTTTAGAAAAAATTTCTAAAAATGGTTCGGTATTATGGGAGGTCAAATTTATTTCCGTATTGTTTCATATCTTGATAACATATTGCTTTCACACCATCACAATTTCCCACAGGAAACAAGATTTTCACAAGTCTTAACTATCTTACTGAGTATATTATAGTGTGAAAGGGGTTTAAAGTATACTAAAAATAAGAATAAATTTGATTTCGTGTAGAAAATTGTATTAACATCTATGGCCTTAAAACTTGCATTAAGCATTACAAAAGCCAGTGGAATAAAATTGCAAACAAGGATTGGCAGAAGAACGCAAAAAATTCTACCACAAAAGACATTTTTCGCTTTTGGGCAGTAGTTTACGAATACGTAGATAATGCTGGAAATTATTTCTTTCATGTAACCGTTGCTTCTCTGCTCAACCTGTTATTTATACTAACTAATGGATTTGTAGAAAAAAATATTTTCATGCATAAATATAAAAACTAAACTAAAAAACAAGCTACAGTACGAATATAAAACAACTATTTTTGAAATTCTTGCTTGTCTATCCGTCTGCCTGTTAGTGTTCGCATTACGTTAAAACTGCTTCATGGATTTAATTAAAATTTTATGAGGAGATCCCTTAGAACCTTGGTTCAAATATATAAAATTTTTATTTGGTAAAATAAGTCATTTCGTAGAAAAAATAGAGATACAAATGTGAAACCATCGAATTTTACCAGTATAATGGTACTAAAGCAGTTGCTAGCACTTTTAAATTTTGTAGATGAAAAATTGTTTACACTTTTTACAGAACTCTACAAATAATATTAAAAAAAAAAAAAAAATTTATAAATTAAAATTTTAAGAAAATTTAAATTGACACGTCGGCGAAGTCGTAGGCACATAAGATAAAAATCCCATTTAAATACTTATAAAATGTGCTGTTATAAATTTGAATTTACCGGAGCAATGATAAAAAGTTTTAAAACAGAAAATATGTTTTGGTTACAATTTTCTTGCAAATTTAAATTTAAAAAATTTTTTTCCTTAGCCTTTGACCTTGAAAAGAATTGTAAAATAGAAGCAAAAATCTAGAAAAAGCGTAGAACAAAAATAAAACTTTTAATTTAAAAAGATGAATAATACCTAAATTGTAAACCTATGCGCTGGTTTGTGTGCTTGTTTAGCAATCACCAAGATTTAAAATGTTAAAATTAAAGCCAAAAAAGTTTTTATTTTACATACTTTCGAAATTTGCTACCTTAAAGCAACGCAGCGCCGTCTGTCTAAGCATTACACGGACCACAAACTAAGTCCTTAGAAAATACAGGATTGTATCAATTTTTTTTTTTAACAAATCACCCACTGTGCATTGCTAGAACCTTGTTTTCTGTTACAAAAATTCTTCAAACTTACAACAAAGAAGTTGGGCCAAAAAAAATGTTATAAAAAAACTGTTGAGCAAATAAAAAAGAGGTTATAAAAAATTCTTCAATAAAAAATTTAGCAAAATGTTCATCACTTTGCTTAACTTTAAGAAGAAATTTTAAAAATAAAAAAATGTTTAATATTTAATTTTGAAAATACATACATACATATTTGTCTTAGAGATTGTTTAAAAAGTCTAAGTATTCGGGTCAAAATAATAATATTTAAAATGGAATTTAATTAGCAAATATCTGAAAGTTTGAACAAACTTTTCAAATAAAATGACAACTCGTGCTTACGACAAATCGTAAAACACACATACATATATGTGTGTTAAAATTGTTATTTGTTGTTTTTTCTAATGTTTTATACTATTCAACACATTTCCTGCTAGAATGAAAGTCAAAGTCATTGAAGAAGAACAACAACAAAACATTAAATAAGTTTTCCTCTTATTGAAATTCAACAAACACAACAAGTTGTAATAAAAACAATAATTGTAGTGTTTAATTGTGAATAAAAACAAAACTGGAAAAAATACTTGTAGAGTAGAAGAAAAAAGGTTTAAAAATTGGAAAAGAAAACTCATATTCACTAACCGTTGCAACACTGTCATAAAACTATTTAAATCTGTGCATGGAAATGTATCCGCATTTGTCTTGTGTTATTCTTAAAACAAACACTAACACTCACATATGCATTCCAGATGAAAAATTTTATAAATATAAGCAATAATTTCAACAATGTAAAACTAACACTAACAATAAGGAGATTTTATTTACTGTACTGTGCGCACTCACGAGAAGTAGATTAAAATAAATTAAAATTTGGTAACTTTTTTTTCTGTATTAAAATCCTTTATGAATTGAAAACTATTTATATTTTATATTTTTTATTATATTAATTGTCAACGAATTAAAGGGAACAAAAATAACTAGGAAATATCTGTGTAAAGTTCCAGATAAATTTTAATAATTATTGTATTGTTCAAACAAATACACTTTAAAAAATTAGCATCATTTTAAAAGTTCTTTAAAAATAAGTTCATTTTTTATTAGATATTTTTCTTTTGGATTACGGCATTACGGTGATCTAGAAGCGATTATTCCGCTTAATCACAAAGCTGCAGAGATAGAAGTAGGCCTCATTGCTCGTGATGATTTCCTATGAAAGGTTGCCATACTTGTGGTCGAGATTCAAGATGCGCTTGGCGGCTCCCGGCAAGCAGCTAATACACTGACTGCGCTCCGTTAGTCATTTATCAAAATTTCTGTAAAAATGCTTGATTGCTTATTACGTTTTCTTGTCAGTACTCTGGCATATGCGATATCGACAGCTGGATTATTTTTAGTACAGGAGGATATCGAAGCAAACCGCTTTCTAAGAGGCTTCCTTATCGACTTCCTTACTTCTTCAATAATTAAAGGTAACCGATTCCGCTAATTTACGGCAACCCTACCCTCATTTAGTCACATCCAGCCTTTACTAGCACATTTAGCAAGTTTCTGCTTGTAGTTCGTAGTGTTACGCCAGACACAGTCTGCAAGTATCATTTTCTTTGAATCATACCTTGACCAGATGATACTTGAAATTTCTATGACCTATCACTGGCACAGTTATCTAGCCGAAGAAACTTCTATTAAATTCAAATACCTTAGCGGTCTTTTCGCCAATGGGCTCTTTGTGTACCATTAGAGCCTGTCTACATGTAGTCTCCGTTCTTCTTTTTAGGCTGTGAGTTCAGCCACTGCAATAGCCTTGCTTGCATTAGGCCATCTCCAGTGATTCTCTATTTCCTTTTCGTCCGTCCGTTAGCTGTCAGCAGGGATTAAATCCCTGATTAATTCGGTCCTTTCTATTCCAAAAAAAAAAAAAAAAAAATCGCTGTACCAACATATTATTTTGGCAAACAAATTATGGTAGTTTTAAACATATCTTTTGTCAAAAAAAATGTGGTTAATATATTACAGTTAAATCATTGCAAAACTTGAAAATCGCAATATGGTTATGTTTAATAAGACCGTCACCCAAAAGAGTCTTATTATTGCTTAAACAATATAAAATCTTTTGAATGTAAATTATTATATTTGAGAGTATAATAAAAAATAAAAATTAAATTTGGCAACAAAAAAATAAAAAAAATTAGCCAACACATACTGAGCAGCCGAATTGGTAGAGTTCCTACTTGTTGTTCATGAGTTCAAATCCCTTCAGCGCACTGAATATAGAGCTAAATTATTGTAGTGAACATTTTGCTTACAAGCTTACAAATGAAAAATACTGTATAAAATCTCCTGAAGTCTCGCTAAGAACAAGAAAAGCAATTTTTGTGTAGCAGATGAGTGGAGAGGGCAGACGAGTGTATTTACTATACAATGATCAATGCGCATCAGCAGTATTTTGATAAAGGCGCCTGTATATTAGAAAAATGGTTGGAAAGGTTAAGACATCATTATAGAAGACCTGAGCGGAGCATTGGTTGTGAGGAAAGCATAATTGTGTGCCCGTCGTGGCTGCTAAAACTATTAATATTTTTTTTTTTTTTTTTTTGTAATTTAAGTGTAGGAAGGCATGCAGAGTTCCATATATTTTATAGCAAAAAAGAAAATATTTTATTTTTTCCAAAAAATCTAGTAGAAAAAAAAGAGGTTTAGTTTTTATTGAACTGATTCAATGGTAATGAAATTAGATAAGTTTTCTAAGCCCCCGCCAGAAGTTGCATATTGTCTATTTTTTTTTTTTCTTATAATAATATTCTTAATTTGTTGCTTAAAATGTTATTTATATATTTATTTTAATTTAAAAATTTTTGCAAGAACTTATTCTTTATATTTCAAGGAGGGAAGGAAAAATTCCATGAAAAGTTCATATTAAATATGAAAATACTTTAGGAACATAATTTTCACTATTTAGTTATAACACAAGTGATTATTTTTCATGAAAATAGCATGTTTCAAGCGCAATTCTTAAGTTCATAAATAATGTGTTGTTAAATTATAAATGTCTCAACTATGGTTTCTATTGAAAGGAAAGAAACATATTCCCCGAAAATATCAATTTAACAAAAAATTTATACAAAGTTTTACATTTCATAAAAAAATTAAATTACGTTCAAACCTACAAATTCGCAAAATTTTTAAAATCGCAATTTAAATTAACTGTTTTATTAAAAAAATTCCCGTTTATTCATTTGTAATAAAAGTAAATTAGTTTGACTAATGACTTTAAATGGTAACATTCAAAAATCTAAATTTAAAAATAGCAATTTAAAAAAATTAACGATTTAAAAAAAACAGCCCAAAAACAAAAACAAAATATATTGAAAAATTCGCTTTTTAGCATTTTAAACTTTCTGTTGAAATTTTTTATTAAAGATGAAATCAGGTTAGTCAAATATTTGACCAAAAAAGCGTAGCCCCTGTTTTTACAACTGTTTATTCAATCTTTTCTGCCACGTATCATTACGAAACATTTGAAAAAGAACAAAAATGTTTTTCCATAAATTTGTGGTTACCTCATTTTGGTAAAATATTTGACTAATCTGACCATACCATAAATCATATACATAATTAAATTTTGATATAAGTAATGCTAAAAAATACATCATATAAACTCGTTATTTAATTCCCTCTAAAAAACAAGAAAACGCAAAAATAAAATCATTAATATCTGTTTAAAAAAAGTTAATCTATTTGGTTTTCTCTTAGTAGTCATACGGGTATTTTCCTTAGGCTTTTAAAAATTATTCAAAGGGAAAATTACAACTTTAAATGAATATTCAAGTATCTAAGTATTATAATAATACATGTAAGAAAGACTATCCTTAGAAAAATACACAAACACACACTCTTTATCTACTAAAGCAAATAAATTTGTATTTAAATGATTTTGCTTTGACTTGTTTACAACAAAGTACAACAACATTTTGTAGCTATGAGTTGTCTGTTATTATTTTCTATATTATATCCGGTTTTATTTTTGTGTTGAAATTCTGCAAATTGACAAAAACATTGATTATTTCGTCCAGACAGTCACACATATTCATACATTTTTACTTACATACATACCTTTCCCATTAATTAATGCTCCCATTGATTTATTACAACCACTTTGCTAGATTTGCAAAACATCTTTCATTTATTAGAAAACACCTCACGTTTCATTATTTTAATTTAAAAGAAATAATCTAACATGTTTTTATTTTTCTGCCTTCTCATTCCAGCTTCATTTAGTGATAAGTTTTCGACTAATTGTATTACGAAATTTTTGCTTCTCATCATGTTTTTTTTATCAATTTTAATTTATAGGGTCCCGTATGAAAAGTTTAAAAATGTTTGCCTTTTACAGCCTTTAATCACAGAACCCGTAAAAATTTGACTTGAAATTTTCACAAAAAACGCACAAGTTTCTACACTCGCTACAAGAACAAATACTAAAATTAAAGGGTGTGCCGAAAGCGATGTAGCATTTATAGAAATTTTGTTTTTTTTTAATTGCGAATTTACACAGCGTCGTTAAAACTATGAGCGCTAAAGAAATAATCGCAAAAAATAAAACCTTAAATTATAGGGTGCCCAAATAGTGACATGATATAGTCACACGTGGCTTTGCCTTTCAACCACCAAAGGCAGACATTTAAAGTTTAAATATTTTTAATAGCGGAAAATGTGTGATTCAACTAGAGATACTTTTTTTCAATAGCCATTTTTGACAGATCACGTACTAATCGTGTCATGCTGTTATGTTATTTTTTTTAGTATTGTTTGATATTTCATAATGGAAGGACTAACGCCTAAACAAGGTTTACAAATCGTTCAACTTTATTTCGAAAATTCACGTTCTGTGAGGAATGTGTTTCGTGCACTTCGCTCAACTTATGTTTAACATAATTGGCCAACTGTGCGTACTGTTGGCAACACCATCGCCCATTTTAAGATCCAGCATTCATTATTGGATAATATTCGACCGAATAGACCACGCCCAGCACGCTGTAAAGAAATATAGCGGCCGTAGCTGAGAGTATACACCAGGACTGTGAAGAGTCGATTCTGCGCTGTTCGCACTAACAAAATACAGCTTGTTCAATAACTGAAGCCACTCGAACTTTCCAAGCGACATCGCTTCGCTCTATGGGCTCTTGAAAAGTTCCAAGAAGATCCAACGTTTTCGAAGCAAATTTTGTTCAGCGATGAGGCCTATTCCTGGCTCAATGGATATGTAAACAAAAAAAAAAATTCAGCATTTGAGACGAAGAAAAACCTGAAGAGATTAACGAACTGCCCCTTCATCGGTCCAGATTTCTTTAAAAATTATGCCGTGCAAACGTAACTGTCAATGGCGACCGTTATCGTGGCGTGATAACTGACTATTTGATGCCTGAAATTGAAGCTCGTGGTCTCGGCGATATTTCAGCAAGATGGCGCCACTTTCCACATATCGCATCAATCAATGGATTTATTTAGAGAACACTTCAGAGAGCACATAATTTCACGTTTTGGGCCAGTCGATTGGCCACCAAGATCGTGTGATATCACATCCTTAGACTTTTTCCTGTGGGAATATGTAAATTCTAAAGTTTCTGCGGGCAAAACCGCTACGATTCAGGCCTTGGAGGAATACATCACGAGAGCCATTCGCCAGTTACCAGTTGAAATGCTCGAACGGGTGGACCATTTGCGACGTAACCTCGGCCAACATTTAATAGACATAATCTTAGAAAAAAATGACAAAGAATGTTCTTTCAAATGATAATAAACATTCCCCATTAAATATGAATTTTCTATTTTTTTTCTCCAAAAAGTAAGTAAATGGATCACGCGTTATAAAAAATTATAGATATATCTTCAAATTAAAGGGTATTCCATTAGTGGCGTGATTTAAATGTATGTGACTTTATTAACCGAAGTAGGTGAAGATATAAAATTTACACACAAAGTATGTACAAATATGTCCGTTATAAAAATCAGTGCAAGCAGTAAATTTAAAAATTTAAATTTCCTTAGGAATTTTTTTAATTAAATTTTATCAATTAGTTTTACGCAATTCTCAGGCCAATGTGCGCCATATGCAAGAATTGTTGCACATTTAGATTTTGAAACAACTGATACCAAACTCTTTATACAAAACACTACAATAAAACAAGAGTAAATATGCAAATTTTGTGGGAGTTCCGCAGCAAAAACAAATATAATACACATCAATGACAGCATCCAGTATTCAGTATTTCATTTTTAAAGCATCTTTAATCTAACAACATTCACATAACATGTTCACTATAATTTATGTAATTGTGGATGTGTGTAAGTTTATTAAACACACAATCAAAATAAAGTGGGTCACAATTCATTCCCAGTAAAAAATGTGAGAAAAAAATTTAATAAAAACACGGCATCAACATCTGACGAAGTGGTGCAAATTCGGGTGAATTTTACATAGGCATGTCATTGAAGGCAAGCCGTTGGTTTTATACAGCATATGTTTTCATTTCTGATGAAGCCTTTTGCTTAAGTTCGCGGGTGTTAAAACCATATAGTGACAGAAAACCAGAGAAAATAAAATACTTAATTACAGATTACCCAGAGCTCGCCGTGTTGTGGAAAATACGTTCGGAATTCTTTTCAATAGGCTTAAAATTTTCCAAAAACAAATGAACCTACCTCCAGAAAAAGCAGAAATTATAAAACTGGCTTCCTGTTCCCTACACAACTTTCTGATATGTGAGGGGGAAGATATCACGCCATACGTGGAAGAGATAGTCAAAGTAACTTCACTTCAAAAAACTCCAGGCAATAAAAGCGCAATAGAAGCTAGAGATATAAGGGAGAAATTCTCTTTATTTTATAGACATACTGGAAAAATAAAGCAATTCAAACTTTAAAGTTAAAAATATACCAATCTTTTTTATTAAAAACAGTCCTACTGTTATAAGGTACACGTGGTCTTAATACTAAGTTAAATAATAAAATTAAAATTAATAAAAATGTACGTTTTTTCCTTGAGAAAATGTTTGTACAAAAAATGTTAGTTTTTTGCTTTGTCATTTTTTACCCGTTCCTTCCCTGCACTGCATTACTAAAGAGATTATCAGGCATGTTCTGACACTCGCAACTTTTGTTTTACATGTTTTGAAACTCACTCGTTTTGCTTGCGATTTGCTTTTTTTAAACTTATGTTCAAAAAACAGAAACATATGATTGACGGTGCAAAACATAAAAAAACAATAAAAATAAAAAGAATAAAAATGCCAGCATACTTCTTGCTTAGTTTTATTTTTGAAAAAAGCATTCAATTAGAAAAGGACGATTTAAAAAACAGACGCTTACAGATTATATCAGTTAATGTGTAATTCAATGCAATGAAAATTTTTTAATTTAAAAAAATAACACAATGATAACAAAATGATGACTGTGTACGGCAGATGTTAAGTCGTGGCTATTGAATTAATAGGAAAGACTGGCTTGGATGTAAAGCGAGGTGGAGAGATCTGTGTATGGTTTAGGTTACTAAACAAGGCATCGAGAGTATTTTAAGTCCCACCGGAGTAACACAGTATTATAGCGTGGAGGTCTGCGTTTGTAGTAACGCATTTTTAGTAAATACGAGATTATATGATCCTAAAGAAGGGTAAGGATCAGGTGTGTAGCCAGATAGAGCCAAAAGAAGTTTTAAGAAAATTGCGAATTTATAATGTGCCACAGTGGTATTTGCAATCAAAAGAACCCGTACGTTTTCCAAAAAGAATAAAACGTAACAAAATAATTTGTGTATTAATTTTTGGTTTTATTTTTTTATTAAAAAAATTTAAAAAATTTTATACAATAACAAACACCCCTATTCTGCGTTTCGATTCGGATTGAAATTTTCTCCGTCTAGAAACTTTGATATTCTGCGTTTCAATTCCGCTCAGGTGTTTTCTTTATTTTTGTTTTTTATTTAAAAAGTTAAAAATTGAAAAAAAGTAGGATACCACCAGCGTTCAAAGGAAAATGTAGCAGCGTTCTGGGAGGAAGTTGCAGGAATCTTCAATTTATTATTATTTAATTATGTAAACATACAACTTTTTGTATTAAATTTGACATTTGTTTGTAAAAATGATAACGAAATTGTTTATGATGCTATAAATTTTGTAAACATTATTGTATTCTTTTTCTTTCGATTCTTTTTTTTATTAATAAAGATTTAATACGTGATTATATTCAATATCTCTGTTAAAGAGAAAGAATAAAGTGAAGAAATTAAAAATCAAGAATTGACAGACAAAAGAGCAAATGTGAAAATAAAAAATAATAGAGGTTAAAATATCCCAATAATAGAACAAACAATTCAATGCTATATTATAAAATGTTTGCTATATTTATAAAATTTATTATTAAAAACTTAATACCACAAATCATAACAAACTTGAGAACTTTTTTATTTGTTTAATTACAATTTCGTTGACTGTATAATTTCATATTGGCTCTTTAAGCAAGCTGTTACCTAACAAACATTTAGTGTAGAATCGAAACTTAAATTTTCAATTAAATTCTTAAAATAAATAAAAAGGAAAACCCGCCAAGGGCTATTTTTTAAATTTAAATTTTATTATTATTTTAATAGTTGTTATTGAAAATATCAAGTGTCCAGTCCAGTGCCAATTACAAGGCACATCAGTATACAACCTGTGTTATTTTTAAAAGAACCGCTTTTTACGGTTCTACGAAAAAGCCACCAAAAGGAATATCAATGTTGTCACGTTATTTGTGAAGCCCTAATACATCGGTTTCAGTTACCGATGTACAGGAATAGTTGATATATTAAAAACGATACGCTTTTACCCTTTACGTAAGGAACTCAGAAAAATTATTCAAATTTTGAATTTTTTAATTTAATAAATATATTTTTTTATTTTTAATGACTGATAAAACAACCCTCGAATATTACGAAATAATGTTTGTGCCTGCATTCAAGTATTTTTTATTGAGTTTAAATTTTTAGCTTTTTTACGCTTAAATAAACTGATTTGACGAAAATAAATTTGAAGTTGTATTCTCTTACAAAACAAAGAAAAAAAAAACAAACAAACGAAGGGAGTAAAAAGAGATGTCTAAGGACAATTAAACCTCAAGGCAATGCACAGGTTGTTCACTTTCTTTTTCCACCGACTCTCTTAACGCTTTTTTATTTCACTTTATTTTTAGACCAACCAGAGCATATTTTAATATTTTAGGATACTGATGCGCCCAGTTTAAATTCTTAATAAAATAAATACGTTCAGGAATGCTATGAAACCTAAACTGATGTATTATGATTTAATCAATTCCATTTAAAAATTATTAGCAAACAAATTGTAATGTCTGATGTTGTGTGATGTATAAGAAGACACCATGGAGCATGAAATTTTTTTGGCAAAATGCATATTATCATGCCACCAGCCAGATAATAATTTGTCCTCTTATTTCTTTGTTTTTTATGGCTTTTTTATATCATTACACACACAGGGAGAAATGTTTGTGTAATATTCAAGCAAGTACGAATATATTGTTATTGTTATTTTTTTTAATAATATAATCTAATAGCAGTAAAAAAGATTTGAAAGTTTTTTTATATTGTTGTAATCAAGTTCGAACTAAGTCCCCTTTAAATTAAAAATTTTTTTATTTAATTTTGCTTCAACCCTAGTGGCAAGTCACACTTGTCCAGTCACTCACAACTTATTATCTCAATAAATATAGGCTTAACTAGAGCTTAAGTAAGCAAAATTTCTAATCACCTATAAAATGTATAGAAGTGGGTGTATAAACGAAAAAGAAACTTTAAAAAACTTTAATTTTGACCCCACAAAAATCATTTTTATATTGAAAACTTAAAAATTTGATTATCTCGATAACTTTAGGTCCTAGACCTTAAATAAGCAAAATCTGTGATCATCTATAAAATGTATAAAAGTGGGTTTATAACAAAAAAGGAAAAATAAAAAAATAACCAAAAAATGACCTTTTATATTAAAAAATTTAAAATTTAATTATCTCGATAACTTTAGATTCTAGAGATTAAACTTCATACTTATAGAGGTAATCAAGTTTTAAAGTTAAAAAAAAATCATTTTTTGTATATAAACCCACTTTTATATTTATTTAGGTGATCACAGATTAGTGTTGTGCCTTTATTTAGTATTAAAAGAACTCACACAGATACAGGTAAAAAGATAACTAGTTCTTCTAAACAAAAAAAATTCCAAAACCAAAAAAATATATTGGAAGAATTTTCCTTTTAGCATTTTCTACTTTCTTTTAAAATTTGTTTCTAAATCTACAACATAACTAAATTTTCGTAAAAAAAAATATTATTCAAGCCTGTTATTCATTTCCCCCATAGTAGCAACAAAAAAAGTTATTATTATCTATTGGCAAAATTCATACTAGTGTTTTCCTTAGGCTTTTAAAAATTATTTAAATGGAAAATTACAACTTTTTATTTAAGTGAACATTGAAATAACTACGTATTAGAAAAATATATGTAGGAAAGACTTTATAAAAATACACACACACACTGTTTATCTACTAAAGCAAATAAATTTGTATTTAAATGATCTTCCTTCAGTCTTATTGTGACCGTGACTATTATCGGACGTATTGTATGCAAACATTTTTTCGTAATCAAGCTTGTAAAATAAAAAATTATTTTGTTGGTGTTTTGTTAAACAAATAAAGAATTTTGGAATTTGAATACTTGATATTACAATAACAAAATAAAGCGACGTAATAATGTAGATATCAATGCTGAATGCAAGCATAACGGAATGAATAATAAAAAAATAAAACAAAATAACAACAACGTTGTTAACAACACAAATTATTTTCAACCTCTTCAAACAGTTGATGATGAAGATAATGAAGAAGTTATAATTGCAAAAGCAATTAAAGTGCGTATTCCACCAATAACTATTTTAAAATGTAAAATAGTACAAATTCAAGACTTCTGTAATGAGTTAAAAATTAAAGATTATTCCATTCGTAGAATATCCATAGGGCTTAAGCTATTTTGTAATAATAAAGATGACTATGATAAAGCACTTAAAAATCTGGAATCCAAATTTGAACATTTTACGTACGGTTCTAAAGATGAAAAACCGTACAAAGCTATATTACTGGGTTTAGATAAGTACGACCCTTTAATAATCAAAAATAAATTAAATAATATGGGATTGAAATGCCTTAATGTTAAACTAGTTACAAGAGCAACGGGTACTAGTAATGAGCAGTGTATTTACATTGTATATTTTCAAAGGAAATCTGTTACTATCAAGGAGCTGCGGCAAAATCACTCCGTAATTGATTATGTTAAAGTCAAATGGGACTTTCAAAAACGTAAATCCAACAGTTTAACTCAGTGTCATAACTGTCAAATGCTTGGGCACGGATCAAGCCATTGCAATGTTAAAACATTTTGTGCAAACTGTGCAGGTTCTCACCCAACGTCAGAATGCAAGTCTGATGAAATATTATGCATCAACTGCAAAGGCAATCACAAATCGTTTTCGCTCGAGTGTCCCAGCAGGGAAAAATTTCAGCAACTAAGGCAGAGAGGTCGCCCTAGAGAATATCGTGCTCTTCGACAACAACACAATAATTTTAGTTACGAATACAGCAACAACAGAAACTACAATAGAGACTTTCCGAATCTACTAAATCAAAATCCCACTGCTAATATGATTGGCTGGAATCAACAGCATAATAACAACAACACAAACTTATTTTCTTTAGATGAAATTAAAAATCTTACTATGGAGTTAATATCAAATCTTAAAAACTGTAAAAGCAAGGACGATCAATTTGAAGTTATCACTACCTTAGCTTGTAAATTTCTTTATAAATGAGAACAAAAATAAATATAGCATCATGGAACGCCCGAGGCATTCGTAATAAAAAAGAAGAACTCTTTTACTTCTTATTATAGAACAAAATCGATATCTGTCTTATCTCTGAAACGTGGTTAAGCAAAACTATTTCTTTCAAGCATAGCGATTTTTATTGCTATAGATGTGACCGCGAAAATAGTAGAGGTGGTGGTGTTGCAGTCCTAGTTAAAAAAAATATTGAACATATTTTAATGCCACCAGTACAAACTTCACTCATTGAAAATATTGGAGTCAAAATTCGTATGGCAAACGATAATTACATTAGCATATATTCGTGTTACTTTCCAGGTGGATCAGCAGGAACTAACAACGTTAAAAAAGAGCAATTTAAATCGGATCTTATAAAACTTTCGACCGCTAATGAAAAGTTCTTGCTCGGGGGTGATTTTAACAGTCGACATAGCTTATGGGGCTGCCAAAGAGTTAATTGCTGGGGTAATCTGCTTCACGAAAAAATAGATCCCGAAAATTTCCAGATTCTTTTCCCAAATAACCACACATACATCCCCTCTGATCCACGGCGTCAAGCCTCTACACTTGATCTTTTTATAACAAATATTGCAGATAGTCTCTCGTCTGTCGTGGCGCTGAATGATTTGTGTTCTGATCACCTTCCCATAAAACTAACTGTAGCTCACGATTGCAATACGGTGCAAAAATAATATTTTGACTTTAATAGGGCAAATTGGACTAGATTCTCATCATATGTGAAGAGAAATTTGTTAGTCCCAAACGATAATACTAATATCAGTATAGAACAAATTAATGCAAGGATTTTAGCATTTAATGACACCGTACAAGCGGCAATAAACAATAGTGTGCCATGCAGATTAATAACTCATAAATCTTCAGTGCTACCGCAACACATAAAACATATGATCCAAATAAGAAACGTATACAGAAGAAACTGGAAGCGCTTTCGGGACCCATCTGATCTCAGGTGTACCAAATACTAAAACCGTAGTATAATGGAAGAAATAAAGAAGTGGAAAAATACTTCATGGAACATAAAACTGTCATTACTTGAAAAAGGATCTTCCCCATTCTGGAATATTTCAAAAATTTTGAAAAAAAAATCAAACAACATAACAGTTTTAAAACATAATAACACTATTTATCACACTCAACGAGACAAATGTGAGGTTCTGAAACAAGTTTTTAGCGAAAATCACTCATTATCCTCAAACCTCAGTGATCCGTTAACTACTGAGCAAGTAAATGTAGCAATTGACAATCTTGCACATTTAGAAAGTCACCCTGAAAGTAATGTATGTGTCTCAATTGAAAAAGTGAAAGCTATAATAAAGAAATTAAAGAGCAAGAAATCACCTGGCTTAGACGGAATAAATAATAAATGTTTAAAGGCTCTGCCTATGAAAGGGCTTAAATATATTACTGAAATCTTCAACTCATGTCTGCGCATTAGTTACTTTCCCCTATTATGGAAATACTCCAAAGTTATTCCTGTAAGAAAAGCTAGCAAACCTGCTGACTGTCCCCGATCTTATAGACCAATTAGCCTTCTTTCATCCTTAAGTAAAATATTAGAGAAAATAATTAACGAACTACTTACTAGTTTTATAGATTCAAACAATATATTACCCAACCAACAATTTGGTTTTCGCAAACAACATAATACAGTTCAGCCACTCGTTCGGATAAAAAAATTGGTTACATCAAATTTTAACAACGGGATTTCTACTGGTATGGTTCTGTTGGACATAAAAGCTGCTTTTGACTCAGTGTGGCACAATGGGGTTATTTTTAAAATGATGAATTATAATTTTCCAACTCATTTGATTAAATTAATTCAAAGTTATCTCTCAAATCGAGTTTTTGAAGTATATATTGGTCAAGTACATTCCACTCAGATGGAGATTCTTGCTGGATGCCCCCAGGGATCGTGTATCTCCTCTATTTTGTATAATATATTTACCGCAGATTTTCCCACCTTAAGTGGCTGCAATACTTCCATATTTGCTGATGACACAGCCATACTCAGTTCAGGAAAACTAGCAGATGATATACTCTCTAACCTTCAAAATGCATTATCTGAAGTCCATGATTATTTTTTGAAATGGAATATTAAAGTCAATACGCAAAAGACCCAAGCAATCTACTTTTCGCGTCGCCGTAAACCATGTTACCTACCTCAACAGCCTATTTTATGCAATAACAACTTAATCGCCTGGGCTAACAAAGTTAAATATTTAGGAGTGGTATTAGATATGAAATTTAAATTTAAGGATCATATATGCTATGTTATAGACAAAATTAACAAGGTAATAAGACTACTCTATCCTTTAATAAACAGAAATTCCAGACTCAGTACTGGGAATAAAACTCTTATATTTAAATCAGTATTTCAAGCTATCATGTTTTATGCTGCCCCATTATGGTTTACTGCTGCACAGTATCACATTAAAAAGTTACAGATAGCCCAAAACAAGCTGTTAAAAATGATGTATAACCTGCCTTGGCATTATTCTACTATACGGCTTCACTCTCTGGCGCATATTGAACTTGTCAACTCACGAGTCCACAGGCTCAATACAAATTTTGAAACCAGATGTCGTGCCTCTGACTTTATTTATATCAATGAGCTGACCTCATCATAATTTTATCTTTTTAACTTTAGTCTTCTTTTATTTAAAACAAAAAATGTTTAGAAAGGTTTTTTTGAAATTTTTTTCCTCCCTTAAATAATATTAAACTTAAATACAAATAAATTACCATACATTGTTATTATATAATTAAGCAGAAAAGGAAAAGAATCCTAAACTCTTAAAGATTGTTAAATTACTTCATGCCTATATTCCAAAATAAATAAATAAAATAAAAAAAAAAAATGATCTTCCTTTGACCTGTTTACAACAAAGTGCAACAATATTTTGTTGCTTTGAGTTGTCTGTTATTAATTTTCTAGTTTATATCCGGTTTAACTTTTGTATTCAACCTTTTGTGTTGGCTTTTTGCAAATTATCAAAAACATTAATTATTTGGTCCAGACAGTCACACATATTCATACATTTTTACTTGCATACATACTTTTTCCATTAATTTATGCTCCCATTGATTTATTACAAACACTTAGGTGAATTTGCGAAACATTCTGAATTTGTAAGAAAAATCTCACGTTTCATTATTTTTATTTCAAAGAAATAATCTGAGATGTTTTTATTTGTCTACCTTTCCATTCCAGCTTCATTTGATAAATAGTTTTCGACTAATTGTAGTACGAAATTTTTGTTTCTAATCATGTTTTTTTTATCCATTTTAATTTATAAGGTCCCGTATGAAAAGTTTAAAAACATTTGTCTTTTACAGCCTTTAGTCTCAGAACTTGAAATTTTCACAAAAAATGCACAAGTTTTCACAGCCGCTACAAGAACAAATACTAAAATTAAAGGGTGTTCTGAAATCGATGTGACATTTATAGAAATATCGATATTTTTGAAATGCAAATTTACACAACGTCGTTAAAACTGTGAGCGCTAAAGAAAAAAATACAAAAATTAAAACTTTAAATTATAGGGTGCCCTAATAGTGACGTTATATTCACGTAAAATACCTGGCTTTTTAAAATTTAAAGATAAATAAGGAGGTATTTCATTAGTGCCGTGATTTTTAAGTATGTGGCTTTAGTTTCTTAACCGTAGTAAATAGAAATTTACACACAAAGAATGTACAAATATATCCGCTATAAAACTAAGTGTTAACAAATAATTTTAAAATAAAAAAGGGTTTCGATGATGCTTAAGATTTTAGCGAATATGGCCTTATCTTCTAATCCTCATAGGCAGACAACTGAAATTTTCACAGATATTCTAGGCCTGTGTCTGTTATAAAAGAAAACTAAAAATGTTGTTAAAATATTCAAGAATTATTGCACATTTAAATTATGAAATAACTGATGCCACACTCTTTATACAAAACATTACAATGGCAGCATTTAGTAATTCATTTTAAAAGTAGCTTTAATCGAACAACACAAAATTTATGTAAATATGGGTGAGAGTGTCCGACTGTGTGTGTAAGTTCATCAAACATATATAAACACAATCAAAATAAAGTGGGCCAAAATTTAAACAATATAAATTCATTATTGGTTACATCCAATGTCTCTAACCGCCAACAATATGAAAGTTTGCATGTGTTTATTTTTAAAGTTGGTATAAACACACAGATATGACCATCAACAGATATACGAGGAACAATTGGTAATTATTTGATAATGATAAATTATAATAATTCTTTCAGAAGAAACCGACTTCAAAACAGACAAACTACTCCCTCTATCCCCCATCCCACAACCTAATTTTCTAGTTCTGGCACAATGCATTGCATAAGTAGGGGCCATCTCCTGAGTGCTGGTCCAAATTAAAAAAAAAATAAAAAAACTAATAGAGAGACAGCCTTGTATTTCCAAATACAAATTTTATACTTGTTATATCAGACTTTGCAATTCACGTTCTTTTTAAATTTTAGCCGTCTGCCTAAAACGGTTCAAAAGTATGGCCAATACTATAATTAAGTGAACTTTTCGGGCACCCTTTACCTTATAATTTTAAAAATTTATACTTGTAAATATAAAAGCAGTAGCAATCGACATTATGCCTAATTTTCAAGCGTTTGTCTAGAACGGTTAATGTATGTCACCTGCCAGACCACCCTTTAAAATTTTTAAGTGGTGGCCTATACGTTTTATAATACACGTGAGGAACATGTATGTTGTATGGGGTCACCCTTTAATTCTTAAAATTGTGAAAGCTTTCTAAAATGGGAACGAACTTAAAAAATATTTCCAAGCTCGGTTTAAAAATAAATGAGTTCTGCGGGCGCAAGCATGAAAAAGCCACATTCAGACGAATTGATAACTTTCTTCTTTTAGTTAAGTCGGCTAAAAAAGCATTAATAATTCGCTGTATACTTTATGAAATTCTCTAATTGCCCTCCATAAGTCACTAAATGCTTCTCGGGGTCGAAAACTTTAATGTTAGTGTTGAAAATAAAAACTACGGACGGGTTAAACGTGTTAGCCAGAGGTATGTGCTGGCTGTTTACGCAAAAATTTCACACGTGCAATTTCGATCAGATAATAAAATTAAAAAAAAAACAAACATAAATTTATTTTTACATACTCGTGTTAACACTTTGTATTTTTTCCAAATTTTTTAATATCTTTTAAGTTTCCGAACTCAGTTTTATGTTATATCCTGTGCAATGGCCATTTTCCACTAACATTTAGTAGAAAATAATTTTCTTCTTCTAAAAGTTTACAGTTTAAATCAAATGCGACTACTTAAAACGCCTAAAAATGGAAAGTGATTTTAGACATAGGAGAAGATCATCATTTTTGGCATCCTAAACAAAATCCGTTTCCGATAGTAGTAAAACTTACCTACTAAGAACCAAAATTAAAGTGGTTCTAAGCATTTGAACAAGAGTATATCTACATATCGATATCAACAAAAGAAGAAAACAAACCAAAACCAAAAACGAGTTAAAAAAACAAAACTTGGCATTATGTTAAAAATATTTCTATTTGTCGGATTCCTTTGACCAATTCCATATGTAAACTCAAAAAATGGATTTTCTTTCATATTTGCGTATTTAAACAAACAAATGCGTGTAATTTTTTCATATGAGTTTAAGCGTTTTTACTTAAATTAATTACAAAGTTCTATTAGTACCAATGGTGGCTTAATGATGTTGTGTTCGTTTTTTTATTTGGCATATGGGTTGCCAAGCCATCTACTGTTCCATTTTCAATAATTAGGAAGAGACAAATAAGAAAAAGCTTAAAAATAAGAAAGAAAACAGCCAACTGAAGGCTGGACTCACACACTACACACCTCGTTTTTTATGGGTCATTCTTTAAATTTTAATTTCATTATTGTGTTTTAAATAATTGTTATTGAAAATATCAAGTGTCCAGTCTAGTGCCAGTTACAAGGCATATCAGTACACCACCTGTATTATTCTTAAAATATCCGATCTTTACGGTTCTACAAAAAAGCCCGATGAACAGGAATGGCTAATAAAATAAAGGCCATACGCTCTTACCCTTTTCATACAGAACTCTAGAAAATGAAGCAAAATTGAGATTTTTTTTGTTTAAAAAATATATTTTTACATTTTGAATGACTGATAAAACAACCCTCGCATATTAGGAAATAATGTTTGTACCTGAATTCAAGTATTTTTTATTGAGTTTATATTTTTAGCTTTTTTACGCTTAAATAAATTGATTTGACGAAAATAGATTTGAAATTGTATCCCCTGACAAAAGTAAGAAAAAATAAAAAAAATTATCAGACTTCGCTACAATATCCCAGTGCAAACAATATTAATGCCTTTTTATAGATCAGGTTTTTATTCTTTTTTCTTTTAGTTTTTCGAAGGGCGTAAAAACAAATGTTTAAGGACGATAAAACTTCAAGGCACTTTCTTTTTCCGATAGTTCTATTAATGCTTTTTTATTTCACTTTCTTGTGAGATCAACCAGAGCATATTTTAATATTTTAAGATACTGATGCGCCCAATTTAATTTCTAAATAAAATAAATACGTTCTTGAAACCTAAACTGATCTAATAATTTCCATAAAAAAATTAATTAGCAAAAACATTGTGGTGTCTGATGTGGTGTGATATATCAGGAGACACCATGAAGCATTAAATCGTTATGGCAACACATTTTATTTTTCAACCAGTTGGGTACGAGTGCATATTATCATGCCATCAGCCAGATAATAATTTGCCATCTTATTACTTTTTTTCATGATTTCTTTATATCATATCATGGGTGAAATGTTTGTGCAATATTCAAGCAAGTATTAAATTATTTTTATACCCTTCACCACAAAAATTCGCAAAAGGGTATATCTAAGTTTGTCATTCCGTTTGTAATTTCTACAATATCCATTTCTGACCCATAAAGCATACATATTCTGAAATCTTATGCATAACGAAGTCGATTGAGCGATGTCCGTCTGTCCGTCCGTGTTAGTGTTAGAATCAACTTTTTCGACGCACTAGAAGAGCTAGACAAAATTTGAACACGCCAATCGGTCAGACATCATTTTGAAAGGTTTGCTATTGAAAATCAGTCTATGTCCTTCGAAACAGTAGGCAAAATACCACGCCTGCCTCTAATTTCTTCCATATTATTTGGAACAATAAAGTAACTCCAATCAATAAGAAATATATATGGAGCAATAGAGAATTTGAAAATGAGTAAAAACATCAAGGAAAAAAGTTAACGCTTGCCTATATTTTCTCAGTTGTAGGCCTCTGAAATTTTCATAAAAAAATTGATTGGAAAGATGGGTATCATTAAAAAGGTTTTGAAGAGGTCATTCAGGAAATAATTATTTTTATTCTCAACCCATTAAGAGCCGATGACATTTTTGTGTGTTTTTTTTTCTTTTTAATTATTTTAAACTCTGTCACCTCGATGTTTGTTTCTTTTGCTTGGAGTTACTTCACTAGTGAAGGATACATAAGATTACGCATGGCCGAATATAGAACTTTTAGTTTAATTTCGGTTAAGCTTGTGTGTATTGCTAAAGGTCCCCCTTTTCTATTTGTTTTTTGTTTTTGTGGATTTTTGTCATTTTGGTAAAATATGAATTATTAATAGAAATTTGTTCTAAATATTAACTTTTATAATTTAGATTTTTGGCAATATCTGGATAAATAGAATTATAATTTTTATTATTTTAATCTGTATTTTTTATATTTTTTGTTTTTTTTGTTTTTTTTTTTTTGCTTCTTACTTTGTTTGTTAAATATAGTTCTCATTAACTCAATTTGGCTTAAGATATGACGCGTGAATTTTTTATACGAAATTTGGATAGAACCCACTAGAGTGCTATATGAATGAGCAGTAGCGAAATGGCTGCAGTAATTATTTTTTTTTTTAATTTTAAGTAATGATATTATGAAGGAGTCAAGCACAATTAACATAAATTAACTAAACTTATTTATGCTAGTAAATTTCAAGTGCTCTCAAAACTGAATAACATATTTCAAAAAATTTTAACTAATTTAAAGAAATAAAAAAATAATAATAATAACCTGAGACATGTAGAAAAATATTTATCTTGTCACAGTCTTACAGGTTTTATAAATTAAAACCTTAAAAGTTATACAATAAAAAGTAGTAATTTATCTCTTGTTTTTTTTTTTTCATTTTAAAAACACGAATAAATTTTCGTAATACTTTATCTTAAAAATTGACAAAAATAAATATGTTTCATTTTAATATGTTCGATATTTCAAATGAAACTAACAAGAAAGTAATAGCTAATTAAACTATTTGTTGTATTCAATTATTCAAAAAATTGGCATCATGTTAACAGCTTATTTAGTAACGAATCGTGAAGAGTCATAACACAAATGTTTTTTTTAATCGAAATAGTTTTATAAAGTTATTTTTTTTTTTTGCAAAAACCATTAGAAAATTTGTTGGAGGTCCATTGTACCATAATAACGCACATTTTTGGTTCAATGTAAGGCAGATAAAACTTCTTGTATGACAAAACTCAATCATCTTTGAAATCTTAACAAATTCACAGTTAAAGGAAAAGTTAATTTTTAAAATTAATTTTTTCAACCTAAGAACTCTAATTTGATAAAAAATTTCTACATACATATATACACACATACATACATATATATATATATATATATATGATTTATGAATTTCATTATTAAAATCAAAGTGAATAAAACAATGAACAAATTCCACATTTGACGCTTAAGTTCAGTTTTTTTAATTTTAAACCTTTTTTTAGAAAGAACAATTAATTTACAAATGTATGCGGACGTTTTCCAAAGAAAACAACAAAAAGTAGACACTGGCAGAATGAAATGCAGCATTTTCTGGATCGCTACATCCTGTGTCGACTTGGTCAAACCAAATTAATATTGATATGAATATTCCTCGTATTCTTATTTACTAAATTGTTGGTTGAATTGATTATGTTTACAATGTACACAATCTAACGTAGATAGGTACGAAGAATGCTGATAAAGGATGAAGCAATCCAGAAAATGCTGCATTCCCTTTTGCTAGTGTCTACTTTTTCTTGTTTTCTTTGGAAAACGTCCGCATGCATTTGTAAATTTATTTTTCTTTCCAAAAAAAGGGTTTATAGAAATTAAAAAATTAACTAAAACCAAAAAAAATTTCATAACAATTAAATTTAATAAATATTTTACGAATTTAGAAAATTTTACAGTGGAAGAATACGTCAAATATTTCTAGATCGGATAGTGAGTTAATGTTTCCAACTTTGTCGAAGTTTGCAATAAATTTGATATGTCTCCCTTGTTCGTCTGCAAACGTTGAACCGATCTTTTCAAAAGTAAAAAAGATAAAAAATTTTGAAGATTTTTTTTTTTCCTAAATTAAGATTTTTTCGGTAAATAAAGTTTTTTATTATGAAAATTTCTGGACCAATAATTTAAAAAAGCTTATTATACGCGGGAAAGCGAGCTGAATTAGTAGGTACTGTATCAGCCGTAGAAAGGTAATGAAAGTTTCAATGATGATGTTGCTGTTTACGCGAAAGAACATTTTAGAATAAATGTAGTTAATATATTAGTAAATTAAATAATGTATGTCTTTTTAACGGACTTAAGAAAAGAAGCAGAAATAAGTTATTTTAAAATATTTTAAAAACGGCTTAGAAATGTTATACTTGCCGATTGGTTCTATTTAAAAAAAAAACAGTTCATGATCTTAAAAGTGAGGGGTCCACACACAACATAGATATTTTTTGCCACTTTTAACTTCAAAAAGATTGCGTAAATCTAAAAATTAAAAGAGACTGCTATAGTCAACAAGTCAGGTTGGCCAGGGTTCAACCCCTGCGGTAACCAAAAAGTAAAATGGCTATACTGTCACCACATGTCCTTTTCTCTTCTCTAACCCTTTCCGAAGGAATGTAGTACGGTTACACACTAATTAAATAGGCATTGTTGCCTGAAGTACTACTTCTCTTTAAAACATAAAAAATATGTCGGTAGAGGTTTGTTCGTTAAGGACAAAGGATAAACATTTAACAGAATGTCGATTACTATGACCGTTATAATAACAAGTATATAAATTCAAAATTATAAATTAAAGGATGTCCCAATAATTTATTTTATTTATTGAATAATTTTGCTCGAAACATTAAACAAACTTTTAATATTTCTCAAATTGTTAAACTTGAAACTCTCAACTATAAAATTGCAATTCTTAATCTTGTTATTTTAACAAAATGCAATTTAGGAATTAAATTTTTATGTAAAATCATTTGCAACTGAGAATATCTTTTGCCCTTTTTTTCAAAAGAGATTGAAACCATGAGACGAATATTAAATCATCCGAAAAAAACAAGTTGCAATAATCTATAATTGGGTTGTGCTAACTAAACGATACTGCTAACCAGAATTAGTTCTGGGAATTAACCAAAAATGTCACAAAAGATCGTTTTATATAAATAAAGCTGGACAAAAAAGTCGTTTTATTAAATAAAATGAGTAAATGTAAGAAGGCCGCTCTGTCTCTTCGTCTTGATTAAGCCACTTACACTTGAGTTCCCGTTCTGTAAAATAATAACGCAAAATTTAAAGTTTCTTTTAAAAATATGTAGCATTGTTGCAATTTTCCTACTCGACTGCGACCACAATTTAATAGTTCTATTTTATATCAGATTTTTAGCATTGGTTTTGTTGATGAACTATTAAGAGAGAGCTGCCAAATCAAAGGATTAATTGCTTAAATTTTTTTAAACATTAAAATCACTTATTGCAAAAAAGTTTACACTTTATTTCTAAAAAAAATTTTTTTTTTGTAAAGACAGTGTAGTTTCTCTTTATATCAATATTGCAACAAAAAAAGTATAAAATAGATGCAAAATAATAAATAAATCTAGATTGCTTTTTATATTATGACAATCCTGCCGGCCTTCTAAGGGGTAAGTCGCAACAAAGTCATAAAGTGACAAGATTATCTGAGTTTAAAAAATCTAAAAACAAGTCAAAAAAGCAACGCCAAAATTTCGACGAACGGAAGGGCTCCTTATAGTACCCCAAAGTTTCTGTGACGTTTAATAAACAAAATTTTTTTCAAGTTCTAAAATTTTACAAAAAACATTCATACTATCAAAGCGTACTTCAATGGACATGTATAAATACATCGTGGTACCGCAAAAACTTATACAATTTCACTTTGTGACCGATTGAGCACAGTGAAATCGCTATTTGTTATAGTGTAATAAGTTTCAAATTAAGTATTTACAAACACCGTAGTACCCTTTTAACAGATTTTTATATTTGTTTTAAAACATCACACTGCTACAGTGAAGGTCATCCCGTGATTGCTGTTTCAATCATTAAAAAGAATAAACAAAATCTTTTATAATATTAAATTTAAACTGTTAAGAATGAAGAACAAATAAACGAAAAAAAATACCACCAACGGGATGCAATCATGTTGGATAATATAAAATCGTATGGGACCCAATGGTGCTGTATAATTGTTTTAAACGAACAGAGATCTGACAGCCATCAACACTTTCTCAAAGCTAAAACAATAAAAATTTGGTCAGGGTTCAGCCCCTGCGGCAACAAAATAAAATATAATTAAACTTGTGACATATAGTTCAATTTAGTGATCGCTCTTTGTAGTTCCAAGTTTGAAAATAAACTAGTTCAAAATTTAGTTCAAAGGACCTCTTTAGTTCAAAATTTCTCTTTGTTTAAATGTTCTGTTAACGTATTGTTCTTATGTTCAACTTTTAGTTCAAACGCTTTCTTTAGTTCAAAAGCTCATTTAGTTCAAATCTTCTTTTCAAAATATGATGGCAACAAAACCATAGCCTTGCCGTAACGAATGTTAAATAAATTACGTGGCAACACTGATTTTATGTCGGAAATAGTCAACAAGGAAACAAAGACATGGATTCTAGTTTATCTTGTCTGGTAGTTCAAAAACAAAATATAATTCCAAAGTGGACTACGTGTACTTAAAAGTAAAACTAGCTCACTGAGTTCAATCGATGGAATCGTTTAATTGAACTAGTTCGTTTACGAATTACACAAGTCTAATTATAATATGTTTTTTTCTGTTTAATTATCTAAGTTTAACAATACAGCACGCAGCCTCCTTCGGCGGTACTTCCACATAGCACATTCACCGACGAAGTAAAATAACTAATAAAATGACTTCAATTTCACCACCTGTTCTATTCTCTCCTCTATCTCTTTGCTAATGAATGTAGCACGATAACACTAACTAAATAGGCATTGTTGCTTCTCTTAAAAAAAGAAAACAAAACAAAAAAGAAAACCTGTATAAATTTCCAAATTTTTCCTGTCTTTACTTAAATACTCTTCAGCAGAAAATTATCTCTATTCATAATTTTTAATTGACCCCACAATGATTCACAAATATTAATGAATAAAAGTGATTTTAATACAAAACTTGTTTATTTTTTTTATACTACAGATCTTTCTCAAGCCATGAACTTTAACTATTGTTAGAATAAATTTCTTAATGTTTCCAAATCAACAAGAACTTCTTCCACAATTAAATATTTTTAAAAACCCAAATATACCGTTAGAAAATCAACAACAAAATGAGGTCCTTTATAAAGAAAAATCATTTCGTACCACAAGAAGATTACGCCATAAAATTTATTTTTAATGCTATTAAATGTTTACGTTATAAGAAAAAGTCAGTTTTAACAACAATAAAGATTTACGCTGAAATAATTTTGCACAAATGTTAAATGGAGATTTTTTATGTCTTTATTTAAACATTCATTAATCCTTGTGCAATCTACACCTCCATGGTGGTTTGCTTAAAATTTTTTGCTCTAGCTGTTGCTGTTGCTGATATTGTTGTTGATATTGTAGTTTAATTGTATCAGAATTCCTTAAGATTTTTTACGAGTTTTCATTCTTTCTATAGCTTCGTTAAAGTCATTATTATTATTTGGTTTAAAATTCCTGTATTTTCTCGTGTGCATTAGTGCTTTTGTAAAAACAAAATACGTAAAAATACAAAATTAAATTAATTAATTAATAAACTAATTAATATTAAATATTAATTTTCCTAAAATTATATTTAAATTATAATTTTTTTAGGAATCAGAAGAAAAAATAATCAGTTGTGACTAAAAAGTTTGTAAGTTCACGTAACTACTTTATGGTCACCAAAAATTCTTTTAATTCTTTTTCTTAAGCCTGTCAAATGTCTTTTCGTCAAACTTTGCTAGTAGCATTATAATGCGGCCTTTAGACGCTTCCAATAAAAATTATTTTTTTTTCTAATTTTGTAGACGCCACAAGAGCTATGAAAAAAATTAGCCGCTTTAAATAGATAAAGATGACAAATTATAAAAAATTTTTAATGTTATCGGTAAATATATTTGTGTCCTAAATTTACTTTTTCTAACTGATGCTGTTTTTTAAAAACAGTTTTTAATAACAAAGTAAATGTTGCGTAGTACAGTTGCTTATAACAACAAAATTCGCAACTTAAACCTTGTCCAGATTAGCGATTTTTGTTTCTGCAATTTTCTTAAATTCTCATTTAAAACTTCATTCAAATTTTGTTGTTGCAATTTCGGCTTTGATAGTTTAGATTTTGTTTTAAATTAAACTATGAAGGACAAAACAAAACATAATAGCAAGTACCAGAAATAGGGTACCCGTTTCTATTTATCTTTCATCTCTCAACAACAAATTTAAGAGTTACGCATCAAAAGTTGCAAAGTGCGCACGGGGAGTTAGTTGCCGATTTATTTTGGGTTATAAATCTCTTCTCTATTATGTTTATTTATTTTACAAATTTCATAAAAATACTTGAATAATTAAAAATATAAATAAATATAAAAGAGTTTATTTTAAAATGTGCATCTTCTTTGCGTTTTTTGTTAAAACTTCTTGACTTGGCCTCTCGTTTTAAATTGCAACTAAATAAAGTCAAGTTGTCATATCTAGAAAAAAGGACATAAAACATAATCCCCGGTTTCACATAAGACACATTTAATGAATGTTACAGTATGTGAAGAAAGTAAAAATAATATGATGTACAACAAAAACTATAACGTCATACTTTGTTGCATGCAATCAACCTTTAACCAACAAGCCAACAAACTATATACATATTTACATAAAGTAATGTAAAAATGTTCATTTAAAACTCTCTTTATGTCTGTCTATTTATTATTTCTTTTATTCGGAATATTTTCATCTGTTAAATAAATATTTTTACTTCTTTTCGTATGAATTTGCAAGAACAACTATGAACAAAGTAAATTTACTTCCTTAACTGTTGTGACTTCGTTTACGTTATCTTTGCTAGAAAAAATGCTTCAAAAAACTACATTAATGCTCACATGGTAGAAAAAATATTTAATGTGAATTATGTGGTAAATTTTCATCTCTTTAAATAAATGTTGACTTTTAACTGTATTTTTTATATAATGTTTTATGGAAATCTTAATTTCCTGATTGCACTTAGGCTCCGTTTACCTATTAAGTGCTTTGATTTTAATATTTAAATTGATTTGATTTTTTATTTTATTAGAAAAATATAATTTATTTTAAATAATAATACAATTGGTATAAAGAATTATTTAACTAGAAAATACTGTATTTATTTTAAAATTAAAAATATAATTGAGAAAATTAAAAATTTTATTAAATTTTAATTCGAAAACAAATGAACTTTAATACAAAAATATATACTTTTGTGAATATTTTTTAAACTATTTTTAATTACAAACAGGTTCTGGCAATATAATTGTTGTAAAAATTCAAAATGTATTATAATTCTTTTTGTAAATGTATTTGTTTTGCTTGTTGTTGTTTTTTGGTGCTTCAATCATGGCTAAGCGGCTGAACCGATTTTAATGAAATTTTAAAGACAGGTAGATATTTATCTTTATGAGGTAATAGACTACTTATAGCGAAGCAGGAGGGAATAAAATGGGAGAGCAGGCATTTTTATGTGCCTGAATCGATTTAAAGGAAGTCTTGAATAAACGGTTTTAGTTGATTTTAATTTAAGGCATAAAGAGGTCCTCATCTGTAGGGTTTGTTACTTATCTGTTTACAAAGCTAACATCTAGATGCTGGAAAAATGGGAAAAATTGCATTTGCTGCTGTATCGATTTTAATAAAATTTGAAACATAGTTAGATATTTATGTGGAAGTTAGAGTACGTGATACCTAAAAGAAAATTTTTTGTTAAAATATTATTTGGGTGAGTGATAGCAAATTGTGGGACTTTTTAAATCATTTATAATAAACGCATGTGAGATCACGTCCCCACTTGAGGAGTAATATCGGTCCATGTCCTTTAAGGTATTAGACAAAACACGTCTGATTTTCTCATATCACTTGGAACAATGAGGTAACTCCAATCAGAAGAGCAAATATATGGGGCGTTAGAGAAATTAAAAGTATGAAATAAAACATCAAATAAAAAAATTGGCGCTCGCCCATAAAGAGTATGTGACATTTTTGAGTAAAATAATGTATTAGAATTCATTTGTTTTTTTTAATTCTCAATATTGTTTTTTTTTTTTTTTTTTTTTATTAACAAATAAGGTGAAGGTTATACAAGATTTGGCATATCCACTGGCACTGTTACTTGTTCTAACTTTCTTTTTTGCATTTGGTTTTTTGCATATTGACATTTAAAGCAAACGTTATAGAAGAACCAAAGAAGAGCCTCGAGCTTTGTATTACCCTTCGCCCCTGTCTTCCTCGTTAACGTAGTATTATCGTCTTCTTCAGCCAACTTCGCTTCAGAACGCATTCTAAAAATCGTATTATTAAGCACTGTTCATAAGTGCTTCATAATTATTTTATCGTAAAACTTTTCGTTCCACTTTTATTACACTTTATCTGTAAAGTGGAAAAAGGTAAAGTTTTTCTTTGAAGAATTAATAAAATAGCAACAAATGTAACTCCCATGCAAAGCCCTGAAATTACAGCTAAATTGTAAAAACATTTAATATTTAAACGGCAAAAAATGAAATGGGAAAGCGAGAAAAATTAAAGGACCAGTCACTGTGTTTTATTTTTAAGGGAAATTGTGTGCAAATAAACGATGCTACAAGCAAAAATTGTTAAAATAAAATTATTGCATAAAAATAATCACAGATGAAGGGCGGCTGCAATGGGAATTTTTTTTAGAATCTTCAAAAAGCTTAAGGTTTTTACTTGTAATTTTGTTTTGTTTTTGCTTTCTTTCGCTGCAGGAGTTTTAAGAAGCATTTAGATTAATATAGATACATCTAAGCCATTAAAAGACCAAACAATCAGCGGAATAATAAAAATAATAATAATAATAATAATAATAATAACAATAATAATAATTTTATCATAAAATTGTATTGGTTATTATTACAATATGAAGCAAACAGTAGTATTGTTACATTTAACAGTAATATAGTTGAAACCATATTGAACATTATTTTGTTTAAAATTTAGCTTAGTTTTGTTAAACGTAATAATATTATGTTTAAATATAAACATTGAAAGGTGAAATTAAATTATAATATAATCATGTCAAACAATTTATAAAATTTTAATATGATCGAAAGTGGAAATATTTCCTGAAACAAAAGACTTATTTTAGTCATTTATTGTCTCTTTTTATTGATGATTTGTTACAAAAATTATTTAAAATTATTAATTCACAAAAACTCAATTATTTTTTAATATTAATATTCTCTATAAATCTTTTATTTATTTTTTTTTCAAACTGATAGAAAAGCTTTCTGTCAATTGTTAGGAAAAATAATTTATAATACCCAAAATTATTTGTTTGCCTTTAATATCACTTTAAAGAATAGTAATACTAATAATTATATTATGGTTAAATTAAAATATTTATAAAACTTTCGTTGTGATTATAATTTTTGTTAGTTAAAACCAACTATGTTGCAGGATCTATGTGGTACCAAGTAAACATATAGCGATTAAATGTTGAAAAAATATGTTTATCGTAACGGAAGTTTTGTTGAAAACAACTATAATATGTTCGCCACAACTAAACATTATTACAGAAAACATAATACCGTTATTGCAACCAAGTCCCACCATATTTTTCTTTACTTGAGTTTTCCAAAAAGAATCAAAACTCTTATGGCTGTTGCTAATAAGGTCCTGCCTGAAACTCCCTTAAACTTTAAGCAAATTTAACAAAAAAGAGTTTAGTGAAGTAACTCCAAGCAAAAGAGCAAATATAGAAGTGACAGAGAAAAAAAATTAAAAAAAATACATAAAAATGCCATGGGCACTTAATAGGTTAAGCATTTTTAAAAATATTTTTACTTCCATAAATATCTCTTGAAAAGCTTTAAAATGATACCCATATTGATATTTTTAGAAATTTGAAATTTTCAAAACCCCGTAACTTGGAAAATATGGGCAAGCGTAAATTTTTTCACTTGATGTTTTTTTTTCTTATTTCCTAAATCTCTAACGCCCCATATATTTATTTTTTGATTGGAGTTACCTAATTGCTTCAAATGATATAGAAAAATAAGACGCCCGCTGCGTCGAAGGACATGGACCGATCTTGTTCTGCACCTATTTCGACACTGATCTGTCTGTCTGATCGAATGGTGCCAATCTAGTGCCTCGGCAATTTTGATTTCAACACTAACACGGACGGACAGACGGACATCGCTCAATCGATTTCGTTTTGCATACGAAGATTAAATGTATACACTTTATAAGGTCGGAAATGGATATTGCAGAAATTACAAACGGAATGACAAAATTGCTTGTACCCTTTTTCCACTTTTTGTGGTGAAGAGTATAAAAATGGGATGTTGTAAATTTGGATTAATTTGAGATCTACACTTAAGAAAATTTTTTCTGGTATTGAGTTTGTCATTTGTTTAAGTAAATATTGCAGATTCCATTCGTATATCATATTTGTATTTGATACTTTTTGGTATCTAAATCAAAGTAGTTTTTATTAATTTTGCTAGGTTTATCTAATTCAAATCCTATAGTAATTGAAGTCGTACAATATGTTGGTCTCAAGATAGCTATACTGTGTTGACATTTGGTACAGAATCTACACAAAAGAAGGAAATAGTTAAAGAAATTAAGTCGTTCAACTAAACAAGATTCATTTTTCTTTTCCTCTCTATTCAATTAAAATGAAATTTATTTTATAATTACAAGTGAATAACTTGTGCTGTATAATTACATCCAGTTTTAATCTACAAAAGTATCAAATAAAAAATATGTTAATTTAAAAAAGAAAGACCGGCAACAGAACAAGAGTTTATAAGTATCTACATATACCTACAATGATTATAACATACACAGTTGTGGACAAAACAAACATATTTCCTTCTGTTTTATTTTTTATTTTAGTTGGATACTAAAACGTTGGATTAACTGCTAAATCGATTTTTGTGAACTTTTTCGGCATTAAATAATGATTTAGTAGTTAAGTGGAAACCCCTCGTGGTCCTAGCCGTCAAACCGTGCGTACCGACGAATTTGTGCTGTGGTGCAAAATTTGCAACCCATGCCAAGAATTTCAGCTTACCATTGATCGCATTCAGTAATGCATACATCAACGTCACTTCGTAACGGCTTCTCAGGTAAGACCTTACAGTATCGGAGCACACATTTTGGCCGGAAATTAAGTTTCTGGCGATGGACCATTTTCATTGAGGTGGCTGTGCGTGTGGAGATTACAAATCCCAGATTTCATTGTCGATAAATCAATGTATCAATAGACAGTGACTGGTGTGGATTTTGGAGTGGTAAAATTATTACATCCTTTTTTTTTTGCGAAAATGCTCTGTTGGGAACTACATGGAATCAAAAAAGCAAATAGACAATAAAAACTAAAAAAATTTATTAAAAAAAACACAGTTATGGTAACTGTTTAACTAAAAATTTTTATTATTTATTTTTCATTTTTCCATATAAAGGTTGCCATTGGAAACCGTTTATATATATATTTAAAATTTTCAATAAATTAAATTGTAAACAAAATTTCGGTAGAACCCACTAATGATAATTATGAGTAGTATCGAAATGGCCATACAAATATTTTAAATAATAAATATTTCATGACAATAACATGAAATATTTATATTTGAAGGAATCAAGCACAATTAAAGTAAATTTTTCATATTATACCTTTCACCACAAAAAGTGGAAAAAGGGTATAACTAATATTGTTATTCCGTTTGTAATTCCTTCAATAACCATTTCCGACCCCATAAATTTTATATATTCTGTCTTCATACGCATAGCGAAGTCGATTAAGCGATGTCCTTCTATCCATCCGTGTAAGAGTTGAAGTCAGCTCGGCAAGAGCTAGAGAAAATTTAAATACGGCAATCGATCAGATATAATAACGAAAGAGGAGCACTGGGAAATCAGCAAGTTCAGTCCATGTTCTTTGGCGCAGCGGCCAAAACAGCATGTCTACCTCCAATAAAAAAAAAATAAATAGATATAATATATTAGGCGATAAAGAATAAAAAAATAAAAAAAACATCAAGTGAAAAAATTGGCGCTCGCCTATATTTTTCGAGTTACGGGTCTTTTAAATTTTCACTATTTTTAATATATCAAAAAGGGGTATCATTTCAAAGCTTCTGAAGAGATCTTTAAGGAAATACTAAAATTTTTAAAAAAGGCTCTTAATGAGCGTTTTAATGTATTTTTTTTTAAATTCTTAATCACCTCTATATGTGTTTGTTTTTGATATATGGTGAAGGGTATAAAAGATTTGGCATAGCCGAATATAGCACTCGTACTTGTTTTTATTTAATTGTTTTGTTTTACAAAACAAGAAAGTACACTGGCCGCCAAAAAGTACTCTAACCACCACAAATTCTATCACTTAATTATCAGTTTTTTTGACATACCTTTCTTGAAGCCTGTTCTTTATCCCAAAAGTTATATGATTGAGTGTTCGCTCCTTTGATTTCATTGGCTTCTCTACTAATGCTCATTTATACATAAAAAGACATGAAAAAACAAAGCCATCTAAAAAAGAATACAACATTGGCTGTTTTATGGGGCCAATTGACCCCGTTAGAATCCCTCTTGAAAAAAAATAATTTTTCTGATTGTAAAAAACTTGAAATTGTGAATCATTTATGTTGTCTTTGTGAACTATGACACCTCGTTACTAAAGCATTTGGAGGTGTAAGCGGATATAAGGACTTGCGAAATCTAACAAGTGACTGGACTACTGGCAACACGACAGGTAGTATCACGCAGAGACTACGATCTTTATTTCAATTATTAATGAGGCTCATCAGGGAGAAACCTTTTCGCTGTGGTTTTAAGTCAAATCCCATAGAGGTGGCTTTTCTAAGGGAGTAGTGGGAGCTCTCAAGCAAGAAGTACACGCCGCTGTAGGGTTTTGCTACCTGGCTTGTTGATATGAACTCTGAGGTCGCTGGTGAAGAAATGGTATTTACGCAGTAGTAGGATCATCCTCAGGTCATGGGCTTATGCGAAACATTGACGTTTATCTATATCACACTTGCCGCCCTTAAAAAACTGCTACGTATGGATTTCAATCTTTCTGTACGGAAACAAAAAGAACTTAGAATAGTTCTTTATGTTTTTAACCCCAAAACTTAATTGTAAAAAATAGCAAAAAAATAATATTATTTAATCAAAAGATGACATTAATATTTAAAAATCATTTCGGGCATATGGCCACTGCTGCTGGGAAGAGCATTCTGAACATTTTTAAGCCACCTTTTCGAGAATTGCAGGGCCGAACATTGAAGTCACGAACAAAGTTGGCCTGCAAGGCATCGATTGTTGCTGGTTTATCACCATAAGCCAGTAACTTGATTTGGCCTTAAAGTTAATAATAATCAAGATTTTTCAAATCGCACGACCTTGGAGGCAATGTGATAGCTCCATTTATTATTGCCAAATTTCAGTTTTAATAAGTCAATATTTGCGTTCGTCTGTCGCAAGTAGTGCTATCTGTGATTAATCAAATTAATATCATACACATTTTCAAACAGAACATCGTTGACTATGGTGGGGTAACGATCTCCTATGATCGCCGCGCGACCTCCGGCTTGATTTTTGAAGAGTTAGGGTCTAATGTTGTTACCAGTGTCGTTCTTAGATCTTTTGAGGGTTGGTTTCACTCAATATGCGGCAATTCTTTCATTAAAAAACCCGGAATCACTGTTCAAACGTAAATCTATTCATAATATTGAAAAGTTCGCTTAAGAGTTAATGGCGTAAATCACAAGAATATAGAATATAAATATAAAACAAATATTTTCATCTCCAGTGTAGAAACTTTTAACACACACAACCAAATCCACTTGTTTTAACTGCATAAATTTTTGAATATGTAGGATGTTAATCCATGCACTCATAAAATAAAATGAAACATAATACACACATTCTGCTGTTGTGTGAAAATGTTCTAGAAAGCGTAATTAATTAAGCACAAATTATGTTTTGTTTTTGTTGTTTTTGTTGTTGCTGTTGTTGCTCTTCACACGTTATATAAAGCAAAGTGGCACGTTCAGATTAACATATTTAAATATGAGTGTATTTAAATAAAAATTAAACTTATTAAAATCTAAATGAATTAAAATAACACAAAAGCTAAAAGAAAACATTTAAATGAAAAAAAAACGTAGTATTTACATGAGAATCACAAAGGAGAGATTTTGTTTTCCAGAAGTGTGATTTGCTAACCGAGACTAAATATTATTTTTTCATTTTTAGTTTGCCAGTGGGTGATAAACTCATTAACTTCTGTTTCAACAACTGTTTTTTTAAGAACGCCCAACAGTTTTCAATCGGATTTAAATCCGAACTCTATGTTGGCCACCGCATCACTTTAAATTGTTGGTGATTTTAATCAAAGGCCCGACCCCGTCTGGGGTCAGACATCCCCAAACCATTAAAGAACCACTTCCGTGCTTCACCGGAGATTACACTTGGGATGAATTTGAGGGATCACGTTCCTTTGTCCAATACCAGGCTCATCCATCGGTCTTGAATCTGTCTATTTTGGTGTCTTCGGACCAAATTACCTATAAAATAAAAAAAAAACTTTTTTTTGTATTAAAACTTAAAAAAAATTACTTACAGAAATCCAATCGCAAGTTGTCCACAATTCGTACTTTTTCAAAAAAAAAAATTCCCATCTTTATAGTTTTTTGTGCACACAGTTTGGCTTCTTTTTCTTTACAAAAGATTCAGCCCTTTAATGCCCTCTGAACCATCCATCGACTAACGCCATTGCTTACAAGGGAAGTTGTTTCCTTCGTACTTTGTATTCTATTAAAAACGAAAAGCCTTCCATGAGTTTAGCTTTAGTTGGCGTTATTTTTCTTGACCTTCTTCTTTTTGATGGTGGTATTTGCTTCTTTTCATTCGATTTCAAGCCACTTATAATTTTAATGACCGACCTTTGATCAGTCTGCAATAAATTTTCAACTTCTCTACTAGATTTGCCTTCCTTCGCACGGAAAATCACTTCATTTTTGTTACGAATTAGACTTGTTCCTTATAGTTCAATTTAGTGACCGCTCTTTTTAGTTCAAAATTTGAAAAAGAACTAGTTCATATTTCAGTTCAAAGGTTTTCTTTAGTTCAAAATCTCTCTTAGTTCAAAGGTTGCGTTGACTTATTATTCAAGCTTTTCAATTTTTAGTTCAAAAGCTTTCCTTAGTTCAAACCTCTTTTAGTTCAAATGGTATTTTCGAAATATGATGGCAACAACACTGTAGCATTGCCAAGACGAATGCTTAATAAAATGCGTGGCAGCACTAATTTCATGTTCAAAATATTCCAAAAGTAAACAAAGACATGGATTCTAGTTCATCTTGTCTGGTAGTTCAAATAAAAAGTATAGTTCAAAAATGAACAAGGTATTTGTAAAATAAGGAACTAGTTCACTTAGTACTATTGATGGAATCGTTTAAATGAACTAGTTCGTTTATGAACTACACAAGTCTATTACGAATCTTAGTTGTTAAACCAATAACTAAATTTGATTTCTCATAATTAACAAATTCCATAGTACGAAAAAAAGTATCGTTAGAAGAACCGTTTCTATGGGTGTGGTGCAAAAATGTGTCTATGTAGAGGTAGAGATTTTTTTTGAAAGAAAGTGTCAGAAATAGGGAGAGGGAGATCATTTTCCTCAAAATATATATCAAACAAAAAAAAAAAGAAAATAATATCAAAAGAAGTTTTCACAAAGCCATATACATGCATTAGATAAATTTTTAAGTTATTAAAGAGACATTGACTTATTTTTGCTCCATACAGTACGTGTGCACACAAAAATTATGAGTCGTCTGTAAGCTAACAATTATAGAAGACATTTATTTTCAAGCTGACAAGTGATATGTTAAAAAAAATGTCGTCGGAAAGCAGCTTTAGGTGATTTTAAAAGAACCAAATTGATGGTGTTAATTACATTTTATATGAAATTAGGATTTGAACTGTGGATATAAATGAATTAAAATTTATTATTTGGCTTTAGTTTATATATTTTTTTTTATTTACAAAGTTAGTTGGTTAAATAGATAATGTTTACATTGTACACAACCTAAGATAGATTGACGCGAAAAATGCTGACGAAGGTTGTAGCGGATCAGAAAATGCAGCATTATATTCTACTGGTGTGTAGTTTTTCTTGTTTTCTTTAAAAATCGTCCTTATATATGCTTTCTAAAAAAAGTTTTTACAAATTGGGAAAAAAACGAAAGAACTTAAGCCAAATAATAAATTTTAATTCAATTGTTGATGTTTCTATAATTAACACATAAAACGGGGAATTAACAATTACAATTAAATAAAATTAATTTAGTAAAAATCGATAAAAAAAACGCTTTAAGTTCTGAAATTTTAAAATCGACAAAAACTAAAGTTTGAAAAAAATTTTATAAATAAAAATAATTCTCATTTTAATTCAAATTTATTTACTCCTTAAAAAACTATACACAATTATGTTTTCATTTGATAAAAGGAATTAGAATAGCCGAATATATTACTGCAAATAATAAAAAGCATTTTATATAAAAATTTAGTTTACAAGAAATTATTGATTTGAGCGGTGTACAAAATTAAAAGTATGAAGTCCATAATGTTTGGTGACCCATTCTTCAATCTATTTATCTAATATTTATCTATTAACTTGTTGTACCCGGCGTTGCCTGGGTCTAATTTAAGGGCCATTCAAGGTTCCATTCCGATTTCAATGCAATATTTTGCAATCGAAAGTGTTATTTCAGAGATAACATTTTAAAAATCTTATAATAGGCGTCAACTATCCGATAAAAGCTTTCAAGTCTGTGACCAAAGTTACGCTAATAAAAAATTTGATTAAGATTAAATCAGCATTTGCAAAAATACCACCACGCTTTGTTTAATTTACTGCTACCCATTTAAATAATATTTCAAGGCAAGATTTTACTTCAGTTACCAGGTACTAAATGAAAGTAGGACATAATGTTGCAAAAAGTATTCTACCTTCTACATAAATATCTAACGATGTTTCGAACTAACTTAAAATCGGTACAGTTATAAATGGCCGTTTTTCCTCTTTTTTAAACATCTACTTTTTAGAAACAAATAATTATTGAACCTTTTAGATGAGGACCTATCTTTGTTTTGAAATTCATTAAAATCGATTAGCTGATATTTCCTTGAAATCGATTCCTCTCCTGGTTCACTATAAATACCCTATTATTTCATAGAGATAATTATCTACTCGTGTTTAAAAATTTCAGTAGAAGCGGTTAAGCCGTTCAGCCATGATTTAAGCACCAACACATAAACAAGCAAAGAAACAAATACATTTACAAAAAGAATTATCATACATTTTAGATTTTTACAACAATTATAATGTCAGAATCTGTTTGTAATTAAAAATAGTTTGAAAAATGTACAGAAAAAATTTTGGTTTGTTTTCGAATTGAAATTTAATTAAAGTTTTAATTTTCTCAATTATATTTTTAATTGAAAAATAAGTACAGAATTTTCTAGTTAAATAGTTCATTGTACCAATTATATATTTATTTAAATTAAGAAAATATTTTTTTAATTATATAAAAAATTTAATCAAAATTTTAATTAAATATTGATTTGAAAACCAAAAAATTTTAATGGGTTCAAAAACTTCTTTCTGTGCAAATGTGCAAGTTTAAAAAGATTTTAATTTCCTTTGTGGTTTTCTTTCATTATGTGTTGTTCCCTTGTTTATGTTGCATTTAGCAGATAGTTACTTGGCTAGATTTGGTCGTAGCACAGTTAAAAGATTAGTTTAAGCTGGTAGTGGAGTTGTTAAATTCATTGTGTAGCTGTGGGAAGTCTCAGAAGGTGAAGAAATATGGACTCAGTTATCTTACAAAAGTCACCTGGTATACCACGTATCTCTATCTCTGGAGAGATAGAGCAAGGTATTCAAAGAGAGGGTTGCAGACTGTGAAAACGGTAAAAAATCAAAACATTGCATTGGTAAACAAAGCCTAAGTGCAATCAGAAAATTGAGATTTTCAAAAAAAAAAAAAAATATATAAAAAAATTTACACTGCAAAGCCAAAATTTACCTAAAGAGAAAAATAAATTAATTACATAATTTAAATTAAATATTTTTTTCTGCCATGTGAGCATTAATGTAATTTTTTGAAACATGTTTTCTAGCATTTTGTATAAAAAATAAACATAAACGAACTCACGGCAGTTAAGGATGCAAATTTATTTTATTCACAGTTGTTCTTGTAAATTCATGCGAAAAGAAGTAAAAATATATATTTATGTAACAGATGAAAATATTTCGAATTAAAGAAATAATAAATAGACAGACATAAAGAGAGTTTTATATAGACATATTTACATTACTTTATGTAAATATTTATGTGGTTTTTGGCTTGCTGGTTACAGGTTTTATTCCATGCAACAAAGTATAGTTGTTGTTGTAAATTATAATATTTTTACTTTTTTCACAAACTGTAACATTTATTAAATGTGTCTTTATTTTGAAACCGGGGATTATGTTTTATGTCCTTTTTTCTAGACATGACAACTTGATTTGAAATTTGAAACGCTCTATTTTAAAAAAGTGTTGCATCGCGTTTTTATTTGGTGAAAACATTATAGCTAGTGAAGTAACTCTAATCAAAAAGACAAACATTGGGCTGACAGAAACAAATAAAATTCTAAACACAATTTTACATAAAATTGTCATCAGCTCTTAATTCGTTAAGCATTTTTTTTTTTAATTAAGTATTTTCGAAAGATCTCTTTTAAAGATTTTATTGATGTCTTAGCAAATGTGGTGCACAATTGTACTTTTCTATGAAAAGTTCAGAGGCCCAAAACTCGAAAAAATGGCCACCAATGTGAGTGCCAATTTCTTCACTTGGTGTTTTTTTTTTATTTTTTAAATTCTCTATGGCTTTTTATACATGTTTTTTATTTTTTGCTCTTCAGTTTGTAACTCATACAAAAATATTTATCTTTAATAATTTCGTACTGTGCCAACACTCCATTCTTGTTGCTCATATAACAAATGGTTATTTCGGTTGCTATTTAAAACAACGTCATTTCTAATCTCGGAAATTTTAATGAAACTGGTTTTATGAAATTTTTGTTCGTAGTGAAGCACGCGGGTAAAGCAAAATAACATGGCTTGAATTTTGATTGGATGTTTTAACGCCGATTCATAAACATTTCAAAAATGAAATAAAATTTAAATGAAACAAATTAGTAATCAGGTATAACTACAAGGTTTCTTGTTATCCTTTAATGTTAATTTTAATTATAATAATAACAAAACATTAACTTTTCTTCACAAGCTCTTGTATTATAGAGATGAAAAAAATTAAATTATATTTTTTTTTAATAAACTTCTAATATTTCATAGTTTTGAAGGAGGTATTAACTCCTGATTAAATAAATTCAAACTGTTAAACAAATTTTGATATAATTTTAAACAAAATGTTTTGAGAAAAAAAAAACAAGAAAACTCAAGGAAGGTGAAAAAGAGTTTGTTATTAACCCATTTCTTGTTTGTTCTTGAATTTTAGACGAAAGAAGGTTTTGGTAGGTTTTAGTCGCAGTTAACAACTATCCATGACTCTTCGTCTTTCTTATTTAACTCTTTTTAGCCTTTAACTTCAAGTTAAAACGTGATGAATAATAAAATATCAAAAACACTGCGATAATTTATTTCTATGCACGGGTACTTTGCAAATTATGAATTTTAATTAAACAACGGGAATTTTATATTAAAAAAGGTAACTTTTAAAAAAATCGTTTTGATTTTTAATTTTTCCTAACTGGGATTTGAACCGAGAATATTATAAATGAAATAGAATTTTACCTTTTTGTCTTAAGGTTCATTCTTTTCAATTTACTTTTTAAACATTTATTAGAAAGAAAAATTATTCACAAATGTATGCGGACGTTTTCTAATTATTCTTGTTTTCTTTGGAAAACGTCCGCATACATTTGTGAATAATTTTTCTTTCAAAAAAATAATTAGAAAATAAATTGAAAAAAATGAATCTTAAGCCGAAAAAGTAAAATCTTGTTTTTTTTGTGCTATTTTCTGTTCCAATTTTAAAGTTAAATCACCGATACAGTGGAAATACTAAAAATAGAATCATTGTTAGTTTTTGTTCTTTTTTTTTTTTTTTTTGATTTTGTCTTTACTTTATTGTTTGAACAAATATCTTTAATGTGTTTAAAATGTGCTTTCACCCTAAATAACCAATATCAGTGATTTGATTATTCAATCGGGATAATAGAAAATTGCACAAAAAAAAAGATTTTTTTGAAAGTAAACTAATAAATGACATTAGTTGATTAGAACTCAAAAGATCTTTCTTATTCTAAAATCGCCTAATGCACCATTAGAAGCCATCATTTCAAAAACGTGATAACAAAAAAAAATATTTTAAATTTATTTTGTAATTATGTATCAAAAATTATTCATCTATGATTCACTTGTTTCCGATTCGTTAAAAAGCAAAACAAAACAAAAAAATAAATAAATAAAATTGAAAATAATACGAGCAAACATTTATGTTTTTTTTTTTTTTTTTTTTTTTTTAATATTATTTTAAATTTTTTGCCAAGGTCATTTTTATTAGATTTTAAAACATTTTACCTCTTATCAATTACATACAAAAGCAAAAAACACGCTTATCAGCTTAAAACATTTTAGAATTCGTTTTAGTAAAAATCAATAACAAAGTGCGAATAGTATTTTGCGAAATTACAAAACATAAACATTGAAAACGCTTTAATTCGAAAACATGAATTTCAATTCGAAATTAAAATCGAAATGCTTTATACTCAATAGCAGTGTAATTATGTTTTTAATTTTAAGCTGGAATACGCTCGTGATTAATGTAGAGGCGAATGGACAGAATTTTACATTTATTTACCGCGATTATTTAAAAAATATGATGAAAAATATTGATCATGAAGTACAACCCTGCGTGAACTTTTTCCAACATACATGTGGTAATTTTGAAAACTTTAAAAACGATGGTGAATCGCCGGCAAATACAAGTGAAGAGTCGGATGAATTTTTGGATAGCAACCGAGATGTTACACCTTTTTTATACAACAAACAGGATTATTACAGTTTTTTTGAAACTCACAAAGTAGATTTTAATACAACGCCGGGAATTTTGGTGCGCAATGTTTACGATCTGTGCAAAAACTATCTTCAACATACGAACGGAAAACGAAAAATATGGCTGCACATGATTAGTGATATTCAATTTTTAAAACACGATCATGATCTCTTGAGAAAATGGCCATTTCTGCAATACCAGTGGGATAAATACGAAACACAATTGAACTTGAGTTGGCCAGCCTTAGCAGCAGAGTTTAGTGCTCGTGGCCTAAATACAATTTTTGATATTTTCTTTGCTGAAAATACCATGTTCGTTGCTCCAAACGATGATCTGCAATGTCCGGATGTAAATGAACTTAGACCGTATTTCTTACCTTTACTACGGAAACGTAACGCTCAAATAGCCGACATAATAAGTACAGAACTTTGGGTATTGTGCCGCCAACTTAAAGGAGAAGTTGCCATATCGGATGATGTCGTGAAAATATCAAGCCTTGTTGTAGAGAAAGAATTTTTTCTGCGTTTGATTTTACGTTTAAATTTTACCGATTTTGGCATTGAAAATACTCGTAAAATTAACGCGGAAAAATTAAGCGAAATAATGTCTATTCTCTGTGTTACAAATCCACGGATTGTTTATAATTTTATACTTTGGCAGGCGTATCAAAAAATTATCAATATCGATGACTGTTTTCAGTTTGCTATTGAGTTTGACAGTCTGCTGCAAGTGGAGTACTGGAGTTGGTTTGCTTTCAAATCCCACTTTAGTCGAGATGTAGCCTTGGCTTCGTATCTCTTTCACACAACACGATTCCAAAAACATTATCGACAATTCGTAATCAGTACATCGTGGGAACGTTTGTTTCAAAACCGCTCCGAGCACAAAGATTTGAACATTGAAAGGTCTATCAAAAATTATGCCAAACAATATTTAGATGTGGAAAGATATTCTAATGCATTCCACGAACTAGAAGTGTTTTTAAGCGAGCACTCCACATTTTATTCATATCTCTTGGAACTAAGAAGACTAAAAATACGTTACACATTCCTTAATCCCTACGAGGATACAGAAGACTTACACTTTTTCAAAGAATTTATTAACTTTTCCGTTTTGCTACTCTACCGGCCGCTTCTACATTATTTTGCTTCCTATGATCGTGAAATGTGGCAAAATTCAAAAATGCTACAAGATTCTGATGGACTTTATGCCGCCTTAGATTGTTTAACTCATCAAGCCGCTTTAAATCTAGAAGATTCGAATATTTATGAGGGTGAACTTAATATGGATCTGGTAAATGACATTTTCAACTTTTATACCGCCTTTATTAAGGCTTTATCGGATTATAATTTCTGGCTGGAGAGTGAAAACTTTGCTATAGCCGAGGATTTTATTTTGGAATATTTTAAGTTGGACTCTAAGCGGGTGATGTTCTATGCGGTTGCCCAGCAATTTTGTAACCGTAACGATTTTGTCTATAAAACATTAATAAATCGTAGTTATATGAATATGCCGCAGTTCCAGGAGGCTTTTAAATGCTCGCCTGCTGATCAAATGAATCCCCTAACAAAGTGCATGGTAAATCAGTGTTGGTCGAATTAGACTTAAAAATAAATCAGATATTAGATAAATAATTATTTATATAAAAATATTTAAAAGTATCAAATAGAAACAAGAAAGAGTGCTGCTTTATTTACCGAAGTGTTTTAATTTATAAACTTTTGGGTTCATATCCAATAGTGATCCAATAGTAATGTGATCCCATGGAGATGTGTTTCTTGATAAATATGACCTTATTTTTGAAGGCAACATTAGACACAAAAATTAAATTTAGAAAGAGCATGTGTTATTAGGTCTGTTTCTTTACTCTACTTTAGGATTCAGTGGAATCCCAATTTGCTCGAAAAGCGTTTCTGTACTTAAAAGTTGGGCAAATCATAACGGTTTTGAGAGAATAAAGTTCTTCTTATTCTTCTTGCAGGAAACAGCTCAAACTTTTTCTTCTTGCAAGTTATTTATATTGTTACGTTTATCCCTTATTGCTCTATCTAGCTACATACTAGATCCTGATCCTACCCGTCTTTAGGATCCTATGGTGTCGTATTTACTAAACATGCGTTGTTACAAACGTAGCCATCAAAGTTACACTACTGAGTTACTTCGGCGAGAAATTAACTACTCGGTGCCCTGTTTATTAATCTAAACCATACACACAGATCTCTTTACCTTGCTTTACATCCAAGCCAGTCATCCTTATTAATCCAATAGCCACAACTTAACATCTGCCGTACACTGCTATCATTTTGTTACTTTCTTCCGCTAAGCAGCTAACAGCTAGGAGTTCATTCTCATTCTTACAAAGGTCGTCTTGACAAAAATCTACTACTGCTTTTTATTAAATAGACGTGTCTTCACTAAATTATCTAGCCAAGGCTTGACACAATAGTTGTCTTTCTATTTCCAGGAGGTTTGTACTGCAGTTTCTTGATTGTAAATTGCCTTACACAATTATTATCCTTCCTTTGTACGCATGTCTGAAGATGGGCTCGATCTCATGATCTTCTGTTTTACAGTACACACCTCTACCAACGCAGCGATTGAGGTTGCTCAACTTGATTTAGCTAATTGTCGTATTATTCTATACACACACGCAATGGTGGTGGAAGTTAACAACAGTGGCAGTTCTGCCGCCTAAAGAATAACTTTGCAACCTAAGCTATTTTAATATTTTTACTTCAACACACGCTTCCGATCCAATTACGAAATTGCCTTTTTGCTGAAACCATGGGAAAATAATTTTCCACGATCAGCGTCTGCATACCTGCGCATGTTGGTGCAACGTGATCATCAAATGTGACGAGCCAACAAGGTTGGCTGAGAACGGGCAGTCTTGGCTAAGGTTTGACGAGTGTCGGATGGTTAAAAATTCTTATTATAATAATTAAAGTCAATTTGTTATATACATAATTATATTGTGAATAAATTTAATCAAAAGGTAATTTATATTAAAGCTTTTCATTTAACAAAGCCGCGAGTTGGTGCGGCTGAATATAATTTTTTTTGATCAAACCGTTTAAAATCCTTTAACTGGCGCCCGAGCAGGGACCTTGGAAAAAGGTCCTTCATAAAAAATAAAAATTATAAAAAAAGTTTCTGCGATCTCTATGGAGCACTCCAGGAACAAAAATAAATCTCTCCTGCGATATCTACGGATCACTCCAGGACTAATAAAAAAACAAAAGTAATAAAAAAACAATAAATAGACCTAATCCTCCTTCACCAAACCGATACTCCTGGTAATCCAAACACAAAAAATTACAGAAGGTTATCGGAGTGAAAGTGGAGTCACCCGTACCCCAGTAGGTTCCCGCGAAAATCAAAGTGGGGCACCAAAAAGGAACCATTCGGAGCTTCCGTGAGGACAAAAGGATTTTAAGCGGTCGCGTCGCGTGTCCTAGCCAAGGCTCTCTAGTGAAAAAATAATAAAAAAAAATTAAAATATTAATACAAATAATTAAAAAAAAAAAGAGAAAATTGAAATAAATATAAAATTTAAAAAGAAAATCCAAAATTGAAATAAAAAAGAATATATGCTTGATTTTTGAAAATAAAAATGAAAAAATTTATGTAAAATTGAAACAAAATATAAATTTGAAAATTGAAAAGTAAAAGCGAAATATAAAAGAATATATGCTTGTAAAGTTGATCCCTAAAAATAAAAAAAGAGAATTTAAAACTGAAGCAATTTGTAAAATTAAAAATTAAAAAAGAAAATCAAAAGTTAAAATAAGAAAAAAGTATATTGATAAAACTGGAAAAAAAGGAAATTGAAAAGAAATATAGTATTGAAAAATAAAATAAAAAAAGATATTCTTTTAAAATTGAAAGCCTAAATTGAAAAATTGAAAATAAGATTGAAAAAGAGAAATTGAAAAGCTAAAAAGTTCAAGGAAAGGAAGTGAAGTGAAACTGTGCAACGGGCAAGGATCATTTATTAAAGTGTTACTGATACATATTTCAGGTAAGTGAATATTTTTTCCCTTCTTGTCAGTTTATTATTAAAATAATGGAGGATGTAAAAGCTACACTAACGACTATGACTGGAGCCATCAACCGGTTTATGGAACAGCTCAAGTCTGTTGAAACGCGCATAGTAACTCTAGAATCAAGTCTCGGTAGCAATATATTAGGAGAAGTTTTGGGCAGGTTAGAGCTTCTTGAAGGTAGGCAGGCCACCGCGGCCGTCCCAGTGATCACAGAGGAGGTAACTCTTCAGCGACCACGAACCGAAACCGAGTTAAGGGATATAAGCCGTCTTCCTGACAGTGTAAGGGATTTAAGAACATTTGAGGGTAATCCAACCCAGTATGTATCCTGGGTTAATTCTGTGGAAACCATACTAGGAGATTTTGAAATTGTCAAGGATAAGCCGATTTATCGTGCAATTGTCCAGAGCATCCGTCAAAAAATTATTGGCGCTGCTGATACAGCTTTGGTATCCTATAACGTATTTAATAGTGATTGGGCTGAAATCAAAAGAATACTTTCACTCCACTACGCTGATAAACGAGACATACAAACTCTGGAACATCAGCTCAATCAGCTTACCCAGGGATCCTCGTCAATGGATGAGTTTTCTTCAACGGTTAATCATCAACTTTCGCTTATTATCAACAAATTGCAGACAGAATCTTACAGTGAGGAAACCATCAAGGCGCTGGTGGGAACTTATAGAAACAGAGCGTTAGACATTTTCATACGCGGATTAAAGCCGGATCTTTCCCGTATGATTATTATACAGCGACCAAGAACGCTCCCTGAAGCATACTCCGCTTGCCTGGAGTTGCAAAACCTAACGATGCGAAACAATATAATTTATGCAAAACCGAAGCCACACGACTCGATTTCCATGGAGACAACTCATCGTCTTGGGCCTTCAAGGCCACCAAAATTGTTTGCTGCTCGATCGGGATGGCAAAATAAAGATTATAGGCCTAGAAATTGGCAACACAACAACAATTATTCTAACTTTCGGACAAATGAATATACCAACTATAAGCCAGCTTTACCCCCTAGATATCCGGCCATAAAACAGGAACCTATGGAAGTTGATAGGACAATACAATCTCGACGGGTAAATTACATAAACAACCCTAGGACAGCCGAGAAAAGAGGTGCATCCGAAATAAATACAGGCTACAAACAGCCTAGAATCTATCACATAGAAACCTTTTCTGAAGAGGACCATATAGCTACGAACCAGCCAGAGAAAGATTCCCGTAGGGACGAGACGGTAGGGGAGGTAAATTTTATGGGGGAAGGCCCTCAAGTTTACCCTATATAGAGTACCCTTCTGCTACTGGTGATATTTTATGTTTTTTGATCGACACGGACTCTAACAAGAACTTTTGCAGCCCTCGCTTATCACACGGTAGCATAATTTTAGAAAAACCAATAAATGTGCGGTCAGTAGGAGGAGATGTGTGTATAGACAGGAAAGTAATTGGACTATTTTTTAAATTTTTCGGAATAAAAGAACCTATCGAATTTTACGTCTTGCCAACACTAAAAACATTTGATGGTATTATTGGGGATGACACACTTAAGGGGTTAGGTGCTGTAGTTGATAGAAAGGAAAATGTTTTAGTTTTGAAAAATAGTTTTCAAATTCCGCTAAAAGAAAAAATAGCTGTTGAATCAAATTATATATTAGGTGAAGAATATGTGCCAGAAGTTAGGACAAGAATAGAAAGTCTTATTAGTAAATATAAGCCACTTTTCGGACCGCTCGACGGTAGCGAACTTGCATCAACAAATGTCCAGGCAGAAATCAGGACAAGCACAGATGAACCAATATACACGAAAAGCTACCCATATCCCGTTTGTATGAGGGAAGAAGTAGAAAGACAAATAAAGGAACTACTTTCAGAAGGAGTAATAAGGCCATCGAAAAGTCCGTACAATTCACCCATATGGGTCGTCCCAAAGAAACCAAAACCTAGTGGCGAAAAACAATATCGAATGGTAGTGGACTTTAAGCGTTTAAATGCTGTAACAATTCCGGATACCTACCCAATCCCTGACATTACTTCTACTTTAGCTAGTTTAGGAAAAGCAAAGTATTTCACGACAATAGATCTTACATCAGGCTTTCACCAAATAGCTATGAAACCAAAGGATATTCCAAAAACCGCTTTTTCAACAGCGAACGGTAAATTTGAATATTTAAGATTGCCTTTTGGCTTAAAGAATGCGCCGGCAATATTTCAGAGAATGATAGACGACGTACTCCGCGCGTACATAGGAAGAATCTGTTTTGTTTATATTGATGATGTAATCGTAATCGGCGAAAATATGGAGAGTCACTTAAAGAACGTAGATACAATTTTTGCAAGGCTTTATGAAGCAAATTTGAAGGTAAATCTTGAAAAAACGCATTTCATGAAAACTGAGCTAGAATTCCTTGGCTATATTGTTGGGTCTGAGGGAATAAGACCGGATCCTGCTAAGGTAAAGTCCATTGAAAATTTGTTACCACCTACAAACTTAAAAGAGTTGAAAAGTTTCCTGGGAATGACCTCATATTATAGAAGATTTATTCGCGACTACGCAAAGGTGGCGAAGCCCCTTACAAACCTTACAAGAGGCGAGCATGCTCAAATAAAAGCTAGTCAGTCCAAGAGGGTGCCTATTAATCTAAATAATGAATCTTTGAAGTCCTTCAATAAACTTAAATCTATGTTAACTACGGCCGAGCTCCTGGCTTTCCCAGACTTCGAGAAACCTTTTAATTTGACGACGGATGCCTCTAATACAGCTCTTGGTGCCGTTCTGTCACAAGGTGAGATCGGCAAGGACAAACCCATTGCGTATATTTCTCGATCGCTCAACAAAACTGAAGAGAACTACGCCACCAACGAGAAAGAGATGTTGGCTATTGTATGGGCTCTTGATAATCTTCGAAATTACTTATATGGTGCGAAAAAAATTAAGATCTACACTGATCATCAACCGTTGACGTTTGCATTAGGAAATAGGAATTTTAACGCAAAACTAAAAAGATGGAAGGCACGAATAGAAGAGTATAGCCACGAGTTGATTTATAAGCCTGGTAAATCAAACCACGTGGCAGATGCCCTTTCGAGATTAAAAACCTTTTCAAATCATTTATATCATTCTTCTACCGATACAGCGAGTGAAGGAACGACTATGAATTCGGATGAAACGTTAACTGCTTCAGAGGGTCGAGAGGACAATGATCTTTCATCAGTGGAAACAGTTCACAGTGCAGAACAAGATGCTTCTGACTTGATACCCCATGTAGAAGTACCTATAAACGTCTTTAAGAACCAGATTATAATAGGAATGGGAATGGACTTGACGGCAATGGAAGAACCACATCGTGGATATACTAGGCATTTTATTTCTTCAAAAACCTGGTCTAAGGAAGAACTTGTAACCTTATTAAAAGAAAAACTTCGCCCAAATATCCTTAATGGAGTTAAGGCACCAGAAAGTCTTTTTGGTGTTCTACAGGAAATTTATATCGATCATTTTTCTAAGTACAAAGTAAGGATTACGCAGAAGCTAGTTACAGACATTACCTCAAAAGAACGTCAATTGGAAATAATCGAAACTGAACATAGAAGAGCACATCGTAATCCCAGAGAAAATGGTGAACAAATTTTAGAACAGTTTTACTTCCCGCATATGCGCGCTAATATAAAGAAATACGTTGCCAGTTGCGACGTATGTAATAGATGCAAGTATGACAGGAAACCTCCCCGAATACATCGCCAAGATACACCAGATCCCAAATATCCATGTGAAATTCTTCATATGGACATTATGGAAATTCAGGGGCAGAAATTTATTACCTGCATAGATAAGTTTACAAAATTCGCTAAGTTCTTTAGTATTAAGGATAGATCATTGGTACAGGTGAGGAAAAAATTAATTAAAATTTTGCATTATTTCACAGTGCCCAAAATTCTAGTTACTGATAATGAACGCAGCTTCTTAAGCCCTTTAACAGAAACCTTCATCAGGTCTTTGGGTATTAAATTATACCTTACACCAGTACAAAGAAGTGAGGTGAATGGGCAAGTTGAGAGACTGCATTCAACAATAATTGAAATCTATAGGTGTTTAAGGGTTGAATACCCAAATCTATCAGTAAAGGAGTTAATTGAAATCTGTGTCGATAGGTACAATAATACCATTCATTCAACAACAAAGAAAAGACCTCGTGACTTATTTTTTAATAGAAACATCGGAGCAAACTACGAAAACCTACTCTCTGTACAGAAGAAGATTAATACAGACCTCAGACACTTGCTTAAAAGAAATATGGCGGCCCGCAGGTCAAAAATGAATCGTGGGAGGCAAAGCCCTATAAAATATAGAAAGGGTGATAGAATCTGCGTAGCTATTAGAACTATCCAGGGAAAAAACAAAGCACTTTTTAGGAAAGAAATAGTTGAAAAAGATAATAGGGTAACTGTGCTGACAAGAAGTGGAAGAAAGATTCACAAAGAACACATAAAGAATCTAAAAGGGCAAAGTCCAAAGAAAAACAATTATAAATAATTGTAGAGCCTTTTTCATTTCACTCACTTAACTTATACTACGAAATAAAAAAAGAAAAGAAAAAATATCTAAAAAAAAGAGGGGGAAGAATACTTTTTAAGCAAAATAAAATCTTTAATCTAATCATATGTCATTTAAACATTTCATTGTAGAATATCGTCTCATTTTTATCAATATAATTACATTATACTATTTTCAGAAATTACATTATTTAACCATGCATCTAAAGTTTATTCCTTAATCGCATTCAACCTGATTTATTTTGTAATTAGTGTACAAATCTACCAGTACAAAACATCACTGGTTTCAGTAAAGGTTGGAAATGGATGGATAGTCGATGGGAACTTTAAATTAGTACACGTCATCAACTTAGAAGAGTACAGAGGAATGGCTGCAAACATATCATCTATTATTCAGAAGCATCTTCCGCCAAGCAGAAACAGAGAATTCATTTTGCACCACATGCTGCAGGTACAAGAACGCCTTGACGAATTGACAAATATGAAAAGAAGGACACCTAGATCAATCGATTGGATCGGATCGGCTTGGAAGTGGGTTGCAGGAAGTCCTGATTCAACAGATTGGAATAACATACTAAGAAGTCAGGAGACTATTATCACGAATAACAACGAACAATACAAAATCAACAAGGAGCTTCAGCGGGCCACAAACCAAGTGGTTAGGAAGATAAACGAAATTGTCACCAAAGTGAACGGTGTAACAAGTGGTAAGGACTACACCTTAATGGAACAAAGTACCATCAACGAGGTCATCATTTTGAGGGATGAAATAAATGAAATTGTCCGAGCCTGTCAGCTAGCCAAGAGTGGTATTGTAAACACAAATCTGCTAGACCAATCGGAGATCAATAGAGTAATTGATGAGCTGGAAACGTTACCTTA